>CM065599.1:30006176-30606176 GCA_033119425.1 Bufotes viridis | reverse complement strand
ATAGAAAGTCCATGTATGGGGCGGTGTGTCCCATAGGGAACCGCTGTGCGCTGGAGAAAAATAGGGTCTGGCCTGGCTATTACTGTGCTGGGCATCTGCCGTTGTCCGTTGCGCGATTTGTGTGGCTTAAGCTGCATGTTTAAATAGATGGTGGTAGCAGGAAGCCGTGCTGGTGGACGCCGGGAGTGTGAGCTTCCGGTGTGCGGCCAGGCATGCGCAGTAAGAAGTTTGGATATTCAAAGATGGCGGGCGCCGTATGTATGGGCAAACTTCCGGTTCCTGTGTATACGATCACGGGAGAATACTAAAGATGGCCGGCGCTGTGCTGTGTGGGCAAAGTATCGGTTCCTATATGGGCTAGTCTAAAGAAGTATGAACCTATACTATGATGTTTTAATCTGTATATAGGAATAATGTAAGAGAAAGAAGAGGTGTATAAGAGAGTAAATGAAGTTTGAATGACAGTAAAGAGAATACTATACCAGTAAACGGTAAAAAGGATATAGGAAGCGGCAACTAGATGAACCCCAATTAGTATCTGGTCTGTGAAAAAAATATACATAGCAAATTAATAACAGAATAGGGGTATAACCAAAATTTAAAAATTAGATAAAATACTTAGATAAAAGGCAGTACTTCCAGTATCTTTTCATAATAGTATTAACATTATTTTAATCAGGGAATGACACATATTAGTGAACCATGTATAGGGGGAACTTGGTGTTCAAAAATTAGTGTATTAAAGGAAGCTCCCAACGTCATACTCTCTGTTTAGTCCTTTAGGTTCGAGAGTTTGTAGCTTGTGGATCCACATTGCCTCTCTCTTTATGAGGATGTTAGATATGTCGCCCCCTCTTCTGGGGTTGTGGATTTGTTCCACAACTTGGAAGCGAAGTTGTGAAATGGTGTGTTTTTTAGAAACAAAGTGGGCTGGGATTGGGAGATGGATACTCTGGCAACGGATGTTGGACTTGTGCTGGCATATTCTGTCCCTGATGGTCTGTGTGGTTTCACCCACATATGCCAGACCACAGGGACATTTGATGACATAAATCACATTAGAGGATTCACATGTGTAGAACCCTCTAATGGGATGACCTACCCCGTTTAGGGGATGATACACTTTGTCACCCCTGGTTACATGCGAGCATTGAATGCAATGCAAGCAGGGGAAAGTACCCCTTCGTTGTGTCATGAGGTGGAGTTGTTTGGGTATTCTTTGGTTAGAGCCTTCGTCCGCCTTCACCAATGTATCCCTTAGATTTTTGGACGTCTGTGACATGGCATAAAGGGCAGAGAAAAACTCTCTATTTTTGGATAGGCTTGGTGTAAGAGCGGCCAATGTTTTCTAAGTATATGTTAGATTTTGTAAGCAAATGGATGAAAATTGTGTATGAATGGGATTCTCTGTGGTTGTTTGAGTTTATCACTGTGTCTCGGAATCAGACCTTTTTGGATGATGGGGTCAGGATATGCCCTTTCTTTGAAACGGGCAGACATCTCCTGTAATCTTTTTCGTCTGTTGACGTCATCATCAACTATTCTGGAGACCCTTTCAAATTGAGATCGTGGGAGGGATTTTTTCATATTGTTGGGGTGGAAGCTGGTGTAGTGTAATAAACTGTTTCTATCTGTAGGTTTTGTGAAAAGGTCTGTGTGTAAATTACCTTGTGTATCTTTGTAAACAGTAGTATCCAGAAAATTGATAGATGAATCACTATAATGTAGTGTAAACTGTAACTCGGGCCAGGTTGAATTGATGGGTTTGGAAATCGGCATTGGTGTATATGAAGTCTTCTTCAAAACATGCCATGTAGGTATTTGCATAAGGGGGCGCCATGTGCGCCCCCATTGCGGTCCCTTGTCTTTGTACATAGAAGGTATCCTGGAATAGGAAAAAATTCTCAGTGAGTACTAATTGGAGTAAGTCCAGGCATAGGGATGTAACTTCTGGTACTGTATTGGTTGTCTGTAGTAATCGGGAGACTGCAGTTATACCCTTGTGATGTTCTATTGAAGTGTATAGACTTACAACATCAAGTGTAACCAGAATGGTGGTTGGTTGTACACTTTTAATTTGTCTTATTAGTTGTAAAAAACTTGATGTGTCCAAGAGAAATGATCTAGTGGTTTTTACTTTAGGTGTTAAGATCTTCTCAAGGAATATAGACAATAGGGACAATATGGAGTCTGTAGATGAGACAATGGGGCGTCCTGGGGGTTTCTGCAGGCGTTTGTGGACCTTGGGGAGAGTATAGAGGACAGGTGTGATAGGGTAGGACTTTGTCAGGAATGTAACTGTATCACGGTCTATAGTACCCCTTTGTAAATGGACCTGAAGTGTTTGTTGTATCTTGTTAGCAATTGCAGGTGTAGGGTCCGTTTTCAGTTTCTCATATACATTGGTATCACTGAGTTGGTTATAGATTTCTTCTAAATAGTCTTTTCTGTCCATAACAACCAAAGCCCCGCCCTTATCGGCAGGCTTGATGATTATTTCTTTATCCTTCTTAAGTGAAAGTATGGCTCCGCGTTCCTCTTGTGTCAGGTTGGCCTGACATGTGAATTTTCCCATTTCTACGTTCTTTCTGAAGACTTCCATATCACTGGTAACCAGGGAGATGTAAGTCTCTACAGGGTGGGAGTTCTTTGGTGGGCAAAAGGAGCTTTTAGGTTTAAGCCCTAGTTCCTTAGAGGTGATGAGGGCCTTATCCTCCCCTGCTACTACGGCACCATCTATCATGAGAAATCATGACTGCCTATATTTCGCATTACCGTGTATACTTGTTTACTCTCTTTCAGTTAACGTATATTATACAAGCCTCTTTGATTGATAAGCCTTATTTCGTGTAATTTTTGTAAATTCCACTTTTGTGCACTTTTGTTTATCACTATATTTGTAATTCTCCAGTTACACTGAAGAAGGCCATAGGCCGAAAACGTTTATTTCCTATAACTGGATTTCCGCACTTCTAATAAAGCAGAATTTGAAATTGAACCCTGTGGATCGTGGGAGTCTACTTTATATCATATATATATATATATATATATATATATATAAAACCATAAAACACAGAGGCATCCTAGAAGCCAATCTGAGCTCCGGTCCATGTTTTAACTTACTTTTACCCTCGACCGCACTCTCCGACCCAAGGGCCCCAAATCCACGACTTATACCCCTGCAAGGCTATTAGCCCCATCAGGGTCCCCAGTTTTCCATTTACCACCAAAACCTCATAGATACACGCCGTAAAGATAAAGCCATGCACCTATACCAAAATATTGCCTCCCAGGATCCCCTTCTATACTGCCCGCTACAACAAAGAAGCAACCAATTAGGGTGGGCAACTTCTACCCACGCTTTTCTCTGACTGAATAAGCCCCTCCCCGCTATCCTCTAAACTCACATCCCATAACCCACTCCACCCCTTCCTTTCTCCTACTGGAACACTCCACTTTCATCAAAATTAACCTTATCCACCACTTTCTTCCCCCTAAGTCAAGCTGCATTTCTCTACGGCTGCGCCCTGCTCCATTGCTTTTCTGACTTCATGGGATGGAAGAGATTCGGGCTCCTACCCTCTACCATTTTCCCCCACCCTGATCAATAAAACACAACAACCATACGTGGTGTAATGGCTGTAGCGGCAATTTATTAAACAACCATAAATAAAATACCATACTTTGGGCGTGGCCTGTGCTTGTGGAAGATGGCCGCTTGAGCTCTTAGCTCTCCGCACCAGTGCTCTCAAAAGTGACTGAAAACCTGCATTCTGCTCAAGAATCCTGGACGGAAAACAGCTGGTGGCCGAAGAAAATATCGGACTTTTACTGCTCTTAACACCAGCAGCCTGCTATTTTTTAGGCCATAACACACCGTAGGTAGCGGCAGAATTCAACTCCAGTGAGTCGGAGCAGCAATCGCCCACAGATCTATTTGAAACCATCCCTGTAACTGAACAAGCAGTTACAGAAATAGCATTAAAATCGATGCTGCAGGCATTTAAACACTCCCTGCACTTCTCAGTGAAGGAGATAGTACAGCCATTGAGAGCAGCCATTACTGAGAGAAAGCACCGAGTGGATCATGTGGAGACTAAAATGGGGGAACTTGTTTCTTCTCACAATGAGCTCATCGATGCTCACTATAACCTTGAATCAGAGGTTCAGATGTTACAGACAAAACTAGCTGACCTAGAAGACCGGTCACGCCGTAATAATGTGAAATTAAGAGGGGTTCCAGAGTCTGTGTTGCCGGCAGATCTACCAACTTACCTGCAAGCTCTCATTAAGCTCCTATTGCCTCAATCTTCTCCAGCGGATCTCATTATAGACCGAATTCATAGAATTGCTAAACCCCAGTTTCTGGCAGAATCGGTACCAAGAAACGTGCTAGCCAGAGTGCATTTTTTTCATGTCAAAGAACGCTTACTACAAGCCGCTAGAAAACATGTTCCGCTACCGGATCCATATAGCAATGTCATGTTATATTCTGACCTCTCAGTGGCAACCTTGCGCCAACGCAAAGAGTTCCTGCCAACTACTTCTGCTTTGAAAGAAAACAACATACCATATAGGTGGGGATTCCCTACCAGATTGATCGTGAAGTACCAAAATGCTTTTCTGGTAGCCAAAAATCCATCTGAGAGCTTAGCTTTACTCCAGAAATTACACATTACAACATCTATGGAATCCAAGAAGAGATCCACCCTTCAACACACTGCCCAAGAGTGGCATCGTGTTTCAAAATGACGAGATTCCTGTTACAGTTCTGTTCATATTCCTTTGATCACATACTGGGGGAGCCAGTCCTGAGCTCAAGTTGAACCTTCCCCGTTCTCACTGGATGGAAATTGAGGGAAGAGACTCAAACCATTCCTATGGTCAACCGGATTTCTTCCATGCCTTATCTCAACAGGAACCCGCCATGCCCTGGAGACAACGTTCGGTTGACCACATGTTTTACTGTTTATGCTTACCGTATGTTTATTATTTCTGTTTTTCTAGTTTAGCAGTGACATGTGACCTTGACATCAAATGGGTGAGTGGCGTTCAGAGAAATGAACTCTCTGGAAATCCACAGGTACCATTGCATATTCCATTGTTGACATGGTATTACACCTAAAATCCCTAAATGTAAAAGGGCTTAACAGCCCATATAAACGGAAATATATGTGAGGAGAAGCATTGGCCCAGCATAGTGATGTACTGTGTGCAGTTGAAACTCATGTACTGCCCAAAGACGCTAAACGGATTAAACATCGTGGATTCCCTGAGATATTCCAGTCTCATTACACCACTAAATTTAGAGGGGTCCTGCTTGCTATTAGAAATACTATTTGAATTTCAGCTGATAGATCACTGCAGTGACCCATATGGTAGATTTGTCATCCTGGTGTGTTCTATCAACAATATCATTTATACTATAGCCACTCTGTATGCACCTAACAGGCACCAGATACGTTTTTATCGCAAAGTTGTATCACGTATTGCCTCTATGAAACAAGGAGCCTTATTGCTAGCGGGAGATTTTAATTGTATCATGCAATCCCAGCTGGATACGACTACTCCCTCTAGACATACGGCTAACAACTCTTTGATGAATCTAACTTGGCAACAGGGCCTTTATGATGTATGGAGGGTGTTACGTGAATCTGAAAAGGATTATACCTGTTATTCAACATCACATAACAGCTACTCTAGAATTGACATGATATTTGCTGATAGGAATGCGCTTCTACGCACCGTCAGGGCGTCAATAGGCACTATTACGTGGCCAGACCACGCCCCAGTCACTGTCACCCTGGAAGACACATTCAGGAATACACCACCCCCCGTATGGAGATGTAACTCTTATCTACTGCATAATCAGACACACAGACAAACTATAGAGAGGGATCTTAAGATGTATTTTGAGCTGAACCAACATTCAGTGGAAAGTCCATTTAGCCTATGCAATGCACGTAAGGCAGGTATAAGGGGCTCATTTTTTAAACTAAATCATATAACGAAGTTGAAGGCCCAGAAACTTCAATCCCTGACTAGTGAGATACACAAATTGGAGTCTCAAAATAAATCCTGCCAAACCCAATCATTGCAATTACGGTTGACAGACTTAGGGAAAAAACTTAGAGAACATTTGCTTGCAGACTATAATAAACAGTTATTTTACACGAAAGCACGTTATTATTCGCAGAATAATAAGGCTGGGAAACTGTTGGCACTAAGACTTAAAACCCAACGTTTGACGTCCCAAATTCCTTACATTATAGACCAGCACACTTCGGTTAAAATTTCCCATCCCACAAAAATAGCTGAACAATTTAGGACTTATTATGAGTCACTGTATAACCTAAAAAATGACACCTCTGTCACTTAACCGTCTCCATCTGATATTTCAGCTTTTTTAGATAAACTACACCTTCCTTCTCTTACTGACTCACAATTGACTGCGTTAAATAAGGACATTTATTTGTCTGAAATTACCAGTGCTTTACGCACTTTACCGTCTGGTAAATCGCCAGACCAGACGGTCTTACAGGAGAATACTATAAGACGTTTCAATTGATTCTAGCGCCTCACCTTAAATCTTTGTATCAGCTGGCCATGGATTGGGGCTCTTTCCCGAAAGAGAATCAAGAAGCTCTTATAGTTACATTGCCCAAACCGGGCAAAGATCCGGACAAACCCCAAAATTTTAGGCCGATATCCTCCTTAATGTGGATCTAAAACTATATGCTAAGATCTTGGCTAACAGACTAGCTCCCATATTGATGGATCTCATACATGGAGATCAAGTCGGTTTTATAAAAACTAGGCAAGCCTTTGATAACACCAGGAGAGTGCTTAACCTTCTTCACTACGCCACATCTACTAAAACGCTAATGCTGTATCACTTGACGCCGAGAAGGCATTTGACCGCATCGGCTGGTCATACGCCTTCTCGGTCCTCAATACGTTCGGGTTCAAGGATAATATTTTGCAGGCTATTAAAGCCATGTACACTGCCCCAACGGCGAAGGTGTAAACGAATGGTATATTATCGGATGGGTTTGATATCACTAATGGAACAAGACATTCGTTCGTTTTATGTATTGAACCGTTGGTGATGCCACTGAGGACAAAACCTCAAGTCAAAGGGTTAACTATAAATAATCGTGAGCACATTGTCTCTTTATATGCTGACAATGTCATTTTGACTTTATCAGACCCTGGTCCTTCCTTGGCGGCGTCTCTAAAATGGATCCATCATTTTGGTCTCATTTCATTATATAAGCTCAACACTACTAAATCTCAAGCCCTACCTATAGGTCTCCCACCTTTAGTAGTAGAGCACCTCAAACGCCAATTCCCTTTAGACTGGAGGTCCTATCACATTGAATACCTTGGCATGCATATCCCATATATGTTTAACCGTCTATATAAAGACCACTATCTCCCCATGCTGAACAGCCTTACAGAGGAGATGACACGTTTATCTACCTGCGAAATCTCTTGGACAGGACGGATAGCAGCATTTAAAATGTTATTACTTCCAAAGTTACTGTATTTGTTTCGCACGGTCCCCATAACACTCCCACAACGATTTTTCACGGATCTCCAACGGCATATTTCCGCATTTATATGGGAAAAACGGAAACCTAGAGTTGCATATTCATTATTAACTAGACATAAATCATGTGGCAGGTTAGGTGTTCCCAATATTAGGGCATATTATATTGCTACACAAGTTGATATAGTCAGCATGTGGAGGAAAAATGAGATTGTGAATTGGTCCCATATAGAAAACAGCTTAGCGTTTCCGACAACACTTCAGGCCCTCACGTACAGTACTTCCACTAAATTTCCATTACTGACGCGATTGTCTGCATTGACATTGCATACGTTAACCTGCTGGAAGGAATTCAAAGTAGGTAATGGGCGAGTCCGGAGCTTCTTGGAAAGAAGTACCTTTACAATTCCTAAATATATGTCTTAGATGTCTCTAATTGGCTTGGGAAAGGTATCTCCTCTATATTCCAATTATACGATAAGGATGTCTTGCACTCATTCGAATACTTATCTAGCAAATATTCTATACCAAATGCGGACTTCTTTAAATACCTACGCATACGACATTTCCTCAATACATGTCAGGAGTATATGCCTACTGAAAATACACTAATTACATCCATGTTTAAACTAGGGTCCCCAGTTTTCCATTTACCACCAAAACCTCACGCCGTAAAGATAAAGCAATGCACCTATCCCGAAATATCCCGCCACCAGACGTCATAGGTGTCACCTCACCTATGCTTATCCCTCCACACCTTCAAAGCAGTTTCCAAACCGTCACTCAGGCCTAACATCCACATGTCAATTCCAATGTCATTAAGATGTACTCCATCAGATCTCAAAAACAAAGTGGAAACCTCCTCCAAGTCCTTATGTTGAACCACAAACCCACCATGCCGCTTCACAAATCGGCCTACCTCCCTATTGACCTTGGCCCTAGCCCTGTTCAGCTTCTCTACCGACCGCGCCATCCGTCAAGCTCTCCTTGCCACTATATCTGACCACACCACTAATAAGGATGGGTAATCAGCCCACAACTGCAGCAAGTCCAATTTTACCCCTCACCCACGACAGCACCACGAGAGAGGATGGATCCGCCCCCAAAGACAGGAAACCTGAGGCACAAAAAGGAGGAGACTCCTCTCTGCCCTCAGTATGGTTTCCTGTCTTTGAGGGGAAGCCTGCGGACCATCCTCCTCTCCCTCGGCTGCCCTGTTACCTGCGGTCCCCCATCTTGGTGTGGCACGCTGTGCGTAAGGAGGACAGGCAGAAGCGCGATGGCTACACTGGCTCCTTAGCGCTGGAGGGCACGATGCTTCGGTGCTATTAGTAGGACGAGTCAGCATCCAGCAACGGCGGGGCTACCGGCATTTCCAAACTAAACAAGTGAAGAGTCTGGCCAGAGGGGGAGGAGCCAGTTCTCCACTCACATGAACTACCGCTTCCGGGTATGAGAGTGAGGCCTGGAACGCACAGAAGCGCGGGGGGAGTGTTTTAAAAGACACAGGAACCTGGAAATGGCTGCTGGCGTCATCTGCAAACATTCTGCAGCATTGAAGGCTTCTGAGGGCCTGCCATGGAAGAGGAAAGAAAAGAGCCGATGGAAAACCCGGTGGCAAACCTAGTCTTGGTACTAGGATGGGTGAGAGGCTTATTTAAGCCACATGTAATGTCCATCTGTTGATTGGGGAAACTTTTTGTATGTGTTTTTCAGGAAAAACCTAAAAAGGCCATGTCCAAAAGACATCACAAGGAATGGGCCATATGCAGAGGGTCACTGGTGTCTGACTATAGTAAAAAATTATGTCAACAATGTAGAGACAAGACAGTGGCGGAAGAATCCCCGTCCTTTTATAATTGTCTTCAGAATTTTTTAAGGGCTGAAATAAATGCATCTTTATCCTCCAAAAAAACGGAACATTCTAAAGTGTCCAAAAAGAAAGAAAAAGACTTAAAAATGGTGTCGTCAGGGTCAGAACAGGAGGAGGAGCTCCGCTCTTTTACTCTGGACTCGTAGGTTTCTTCCCTCTCTTCTGACTCAGAGGATAATGACATTAAGCAGGCTTTCCTCCCGGTGGAAGATGTGGACAGACTGCTGAAGACAGTAATAACAACAATCTGTATAGAAGATGTTAAAGAGGCAAAGTCAGTACAGGACTTTATGTTTGGGGGTCTCCAGTCTAAACAAACTAGGTATTTTCCCATGCACAAAAATGTTTCCGCCTTAATCAAGGGGAATTGGCGCAGGCCAAACAAGCGAGTTTTTATTTCCAAAAATGTAAAAAGAAAATATCCCTTTTCTGATGAGGTTGCAGCCATTTGGAATAAAGTACCAAAGGTGGATGTGGCCATATCAAAAGAGGCCAGGAGGGCGGCTCACCTATTTGAAGATTTGGGCTCCTTAAAGGACCCTCTTGATAAGAAAGCTGACGGTTTCTTAAAAGGAGCTTGGGAGGCTTCTACATCTTCTTTCAGACCTTCAGTAGCATCTACTTGTACGGCCAGATCCTTAATTATGTGGGTTTCGGAACTGGAAGATCAGATAAAAAATAAAAGTCCTAGAGAGGACATTTTAGCTAGCCTCCCTACAATAAAGAAAGCAGTAGATTTCCTGGCAGACACTTCTGAGGACGCCATCAGATTGACAACCCGTGCAGCAGGATTATCAAATTCTGCTCGTAGGGCCTTATGGCTAAAAAATTGGAAAGGTGACTTACAATCAAAGAAAAGGTTATGCGCACTTCCATGTAAAGGGGAATATTTGTTCGGCCCCTCCTTGGATGACCTATTAGATAAAGCCGCTGATAAGAAGAAAAAATTTCTGGGACAGGGCCCTTTTTTCTCCCAGAGATAGATCAAATCTTTCCTTCCGTCCTTTCAGATCCTTTCGGAGTAACAGAGAGAAGTCAAAGGACGGAAAGTCTTACAAATCAAGACCGCGCAGAGATGGAAATAGGGCATTATTCTTCAGTAAACAGCCGCGGACAAATAAAAAGTCCGATCAACAATGACGCCAGGCCCCATGTAGGGGAATGATTAAAATTCTTTCTCTCTGCATGGAAAAGAATCTCAAACAGTCCGTGGATCCTGGATACACTAAGGGACAGGCTAAAACTAGAATTTTGCAAATATCCTCCAAAATATTTTATGATCACAAAATTAGCTCAGAAAGACGGAGGCGCCATAAAATAAGAGGAACTGACTCTAATACAAAAAGAGGTGTTAGTGGCGGTCCCAAAAGGTCAGTAGGGAGAGGGATTTTATTCCTCTCTTTTTAGTAAAAAAACCGGACGGATCTTACAGAACCATAATCAATGTAAAAAGGTTAAATCGTTTCAGAATGGAGACCATCAGCTCCACAATAAATCTCCTATTCCCAGGATGCTTCATGGCAGGCCTAGACCTGAAGGACGCTTACCTCCATATTCCAATACACGAGGACAATCAAAAGTTTCTGAGATTCGCAATACAGATGGAAGAAGGGTTAACACATTGGCAGTTCCAGGCGCTTCATTTTGGCCTGGCGATGGCTCCAAGGATCTTCACCAAGGTGATAGCGGAGATATGGGCACATATCAGGGAAAAAGATATACTCTTTGTTCCTTACCTTGACGACTTCCTGATAGTGGCAGCAACTCAGAAGGCCTGCGAATCCGCAGTCCGGGAGGTGATCAACATATTGGAAAAACTAGGCTGGATGCTAAACTACGAGAAATCAAGACCAGCGCCCCTACAGCGTCAACAGTTTTTGGGGTTGATTCTGGATTCTATACACCAGAAATGTTTTTTGCCAGAAGAAAAGATATCTTGTATTCAGCAAAAGATCAAAGATCTGATACAGCACCCTCGAATCACTCTGAGAAAAGGTATGTCAGTCCTAGGAAGCTTGACATCCTGCATTCCAGCAGTCAATTGGGCACAATTTCACACAAGATCACTGAGAATGGGAAATTCTAGAAACTTGGCAGAAGGGAAGCCTCCCGCTGGATATGAGATTCACAATATCCGCCCAGACACTGCTGAGCCTTAATTGGTGGTTGAGAAAGAGGAATTTAGATCAGGGTCAGCCATGGATAAAAAGCGATATTATCTGCTTAACTACGGATGCAAGTCTATGGGGCTGAGGAGCCCACATCCAAAATTTGTCTTTTCAGGGACAATGGAGAGGGAGCATACTAAAAGCTTCCTCGAACATGAAGGAGCTTTTGGCGGTAGAGCAAGCAGTAAAAAGGGTCCTGCCGCTTTGCAGGAGCAGGGATCTAAGAATCATGTCCGACAATACGACAGTTGTATCCTACATAAACAAGCAGTGGGGGACCAGGAGCCAGGATCTGATGTTAACCCTAAGTTCCATTTTCAGGATGGTAGAGGGCAACTGCAGTTCCATTTCAGTTCCATATAAATGGGAAAGAAAATATCGAAGCAGACTTTCTGAGTCGCCATCTCATCTCCCAGGGGGAATGGTCTCTAGACCGGGAGATTTTCTTTCAGATTACAGAGATGTGGGGTCTTCCGGATATAGACCTGTTTGCCTCAGTTCAGAATTCAACAGTAGAAAAATTATTTTCCCTGTCTCCAGAGGGATCCCCCTGTGGACTGGATGCTTTCCTCCACAGATGGGATTTTCCTCTGGCTTATGCTTTTCCTCCTTTCCCCCTAATTCCAAGGGTCTTTGAGAAAGATTAGAGAGGAACAGGCAAGAGTGATCTTAATCGCCACATACTGGCCAAGGAGACCATGGTTCACATGGCTGAGAAAACTGTCAGTTTCATACCCATGGGTACTTCCCGACATCCGGGTGTTCTCCTAGTTCAGGGTTCGATTTTCCATCCGCAGATGGACAAATTGCACTTGACGGCCTGGAACTTGAGAGGCAACTTTTAAGTAAAATAGGTTTTTCAGTCAATCTAACAAACACCCTTTTGAAAAGTAGAAAAAATGTAACTATGTCCATCTACGCTAGGACCTGGGGAAAATTCCTACCCTTCGCGGGGCTTCAATTTAATAACCTCCCAGACCGTCCGCCTTTAAATAAAGTATTAGAGTTACTCCAAAAGGGACTGGAAATGGGTCTTTCCCCTAGTTCCTTTAAGGTTCCGGTTTCTACCTTGTCAGCCCTCTTCAGTGTACGTTTAGCATCAGACCCTTGGGTTATGCGTTTTTTTAAGGCAGTCTCACAAGCTGTCTTGAATATTCCCCATAGAATACCTCCCTGGGACCTGAATTTAGTTCTGCAAGCCCTGATGGGCCCCCCATTTGAGCCTATCCATCAAATAAATATAAAACACCTTTCCCTAAAACTATGTCTGTTAGTTGCCCTTACCTCAGCTCATAGAGTGTCTGAAGTTCTCTATAAACCCTCCTTATACTACTATCATGCAGGATAGGGTTATTCTAAAACCTGACCCAGCTTTCCTACCTAAAGTTGTAACAAAATTTCATAGGTCCCAGGAAATTATCCTACTGGCCTTTTTTGAGAACCCTTCTTCTGAAAGGGAAAAGGTCTCCCACTGCCTAGATGTCAAGCGATGTCTCATTCAGTACCTGAATGAGACTAAAGAGTGGAGAAAATCGCCCTCACTGTTCATTCTCTTTCAGGGTAAGAATAAAGGTCATCAAGCCTCAAAGAAAACCGTGGCAAGATGGATCACTTCGGCCATCACGCTGGCATACTCCTCCTTGGGGAAGGATCCTCCTGAGGGTTTGCATGCACATTCAACAAGGGCTTTGTCAACCTCGTGGGCGGAAAGATCTGCAGTTTCCATCGAGGATATCTGTAAAGCTGCAGTGTGGTCTTCGCCCTCTACTTTTTTCAACCATTATCGCTTACTTCTAAACTCACCTGCTGATTTAGCCTTTGGGACTTCGGTTCTTTCTGCTGTTATCCCACCCTAAGCCTCTTTGGCTCTCTCTCTCGTGGTGCTGTCGTGGGTGAGGGGTAAAATGAAAATTACTTACGGGTAATTGGATTTTTCTGAACCCACGACAGCACCCTTAATTTTTTTCCCTCCCTTCTTCCTTTAATCTGGTTGTGTAGGTGTTGCAAAAAAAAAAAAAAAAGAGAAAACAATATATATATTTAAAACTAACCTATACGACGGAGTTCCTTAAATCCGTGGAAACGTCATACTGAGGGCAGAGAGGAGTCTCCGCCTTTTTGTGCCGCAGGTTTTCTGTCTTTGGCGGCGGATCCATCCTCTCTTATGGTGCTGTCGTGGGTTCAGGAAAATCCAATTAGCCGTAAGTAATTTTATGGACATTTTATGTCCCTAATGACGTCTCTGGAACGACGAACACCCAAATCATTCCCTGCAGCATGTATGACCACTATCTCCAGAGGGCGATCAAGAGAGACATAAAAACTGAATTCTGGCAACACCCGTCCCCACAACAAACCTCGCAATCCAATCCAGCAGACCTGAAGCTCATGAGACTCAAAACCCAACTGGCTGCCGTTCCTCCGCACATCCGCTCTCTGGGCTCCCTAATAAACATATATAACAGAACAACCAATGAACAAAACAGCAGTTAACAAAGCGCAACCCATCATACCCGAACCCCCACCGAGCCTCACCAACCAGCTAACCCACAACTCACCATGTCATAATAAATGAGGCCGAACATAAGAACGGAAACAAACGGATTCCCACCTACCAATACATCGAATCACATCGTCCCCCAAGCCCTACCGAGCAGCTTCGGTAGCAGCTCCAATCCGAAAGGAGTGCGATGCAAACTCCGAGGCCCTGAAACCAGCCACCCCCAAACACTTCATAAAAACTGCCACAAACTGATACCGTGACAAGGCCGAACCGTCCAAGTGCACCAACGATGCCCCCTCAACATCAGGCCGGACCCCCCAGAACTCCTCCAGACATCTGATGGGGCAAACCACAGAACCCCACAAGGGGCGCAGCACAAAACGCCTCCCCTGCCCCTCCGGATCCGTTTTAGATCTACGCACAAAACAATACAATCCCTCCGGGCAGCGCAGCACATCCCCCCGCCTCAAACCTCCATATCCGCTTCTATTTCTTGCCACCAACTCAGACACTCGGAAAGCCCCCAAAAATGTCAGCGAAAAAAACGCACGAAATAGACACACCTCATACCCTGACACACAAGAAACCCCCACCTGGCTCCACAACAAATTCAATATTTCAAAAGAAAATGGGCGGCGCGTATCCCTAGTAAACACATGTCGCTGATACCCCTTCAACGCCTGGTACACCATAAAACATTTAGACACATCGCCATGCCTCTCGTGCGCAACCAGAAGGATATCGCCAACACCCGTTTCGAAACCACTGAATAAAACGAACCCGCGCTAAACGCCAATCCCACCATATAAATCAGAAGCACCCGAAAATCGTCAACAGTACTACAACCCCCAACCTGCTCAATCAACCGCTCCCACTGGGACCAAACCGAAGCATAAGCCGACCACGTACCTGTGCTCACAGATCGTCGAAGCAACGCAACCGAGACCCCAAGGCCACTCTCCAGAGCCACTGAGGACAAGGACGGCCCTGCTCCTCCACCAACGGCTCCAGTCGACGAAAACGATCCCACTTGAAAAGAGAAAGAGCGCCAGCCGCCGAATTCTCAACACCTGGAACATGAACTGCCACAAAACACGCATTCAACTGCAAACCTCTCAACACCAAAAGCCGCAACAATCGAATCACCGGCGGTGAACTAGCAGATTGGGCATTAATAGCCTGCACCACGCCCATGTTGTCACAACAAAAACGAATTCTCTTGTTCCGAAAACAGTCACCCCATAGTTCCACCGCTAGCATGATGGGAAACAATTCCAATAAGGCCAGATTAGTCAGAAAACCAGCCCTACGCCAGTCATCTGGCCACGACCCCGCACTCCATTGACCTCGCCAAAAAGCCCCGTAACCACACGCCCCTGACGCGTCCATAAAGATCTTCATATCGACATTAGAAACCGGCCCGTCCATCCACACAGATCGGCCATTAAACAGAGAAAATTGTTTTTCACAAACCTCCAGATCAGCCCTAACCTCCGCCGACAACCGCACAAAATGAAACGGAGCAACCACTCTGGCAGTCGCCATTGCCAACCGACGGCAAAAAGGCAGGATCCGACAAGCAAAGTTCAGCTTACCCAAGACCAACTGAACTCTGCGCAACTGCACTTTCCAAAGTCCCCGCAAACCAGACACTTCCTTAACCAAATCCGCCAACTTATCCTCCGGCAAGCAACACTCCATGCGCTCCGTGTCAATGACTATACCCAAAAACTTCACTGACGTAGCCGGACCTTCCGTCATGTCCGGAGCTAACGGAACCACAAACGCACCAGCGACACACTCCATCGTATGCAATAAAATGGAACAAACCCAGGAACCCGCCGGCCCAACAAACAAAAAATCATCCAAATAGTGCAGCACTGACTTCCAACCAGCCTCTTGCTTCACTACCCATTCCAAAAATGAACTGAACTTCTCAAACAATGAACACGAAATCGCGCAACACATCGGCAAACAGAAATCAACATAAAACTGCCCCTCCCAAACAAAACCCAACAAGTGAAAGCTCTCCGGATGTATAGGCAGTAAACAAAATGCCGCCTCTATATCCGTCTTGGCCAGCAACGTCCCCTGCCCGAAATGACGCACCCGCGCCACTGCTGCATCAAAGGACGTGTATGACAAAGAACACAACTCCAGGTCAATCCCATCATTCACCGAACTCTAAGCTGGGTAAGACAAATGGTGAATGAGCCGAAACTTGTTCGGCTCCTTCTTAGGAACCAACCCCAACGGTGAAACGCGCAACTCTGGCAACGGCAGGACAGCAAACGGACCAGCAACCCGCCCTCCGTTAACCTCCTTTTCAATCTTATCCCTGACAACCCAAGGCCTCACCAACGTAGACGTCAGGTTCCGAACCACTCCCCCCCCAAACCGAAGAGCACGGAATACGAAAACCATCAACAAACCACTGACGCAACAACTCCGCCGCCGCCCTATCAGGGTACTCATTTAGGAAGGGAAGCATCGCGTCCACCTTCACCGGTGTCGAACCTCTTCTGCACAACATCCTGTCCCGCTCCCTTTCCCTTCTTAAAACACCGGGAGAGCATTCATGCTTAAAACGGCAGTCGGACAGGAACTTACAGTACCCCTCATTAAACTGCCAGCAGACCCCTTTTTTCCCGCCAGAGGGCGACTCTGCCGCTGACATACCCCCTGACGCACCACGAAAGGGCTGACCCACACTGGCAGCAGGCAGGCAGCTGAAATTAGATTAAAGTGTAAAAATTCAATGCCTTTTTTTAATGCAAAGTCCTGTGCCACACGGTATGAGTGGTGGGCACTGGCAGTGGGCACACTACAGTCTGTGGGCCTGCAACCTCTCACTCACGGGCAGGCCAGGCAACTGCAATATATATATAGAGAAAAAATAAATAAAAGCAGACTAATGTAGCAGCCCTAAAAAGGGCTTTTTGTGGTGCTGTCAGGACGCTGTCCTTACAGCAGATGAGTCTGTGGACACAGAACACTGGCCTAGCTAACGCTTTCCCTATGAATTCATGTAAATGACAACTTTTTCCATTTTTTTATTCAAAGTTGTCAATTTACAGAGATATTTCTCTCACCCAGCACCCACCACCAACGTTACAAACTTTATAAAACATGAATAAAACCTGAACATGAAAAAAAACTTTAAAAACCTGAACTAACTCAAGATTTTTTTTTCTTGCTACCTGTTTAATTTTTTTTTCTTTTTTTAACCATATCACTCTTTATTTTCCTAGCAGAAACCTCTCCTTTCCCATGGGACAATGTGTAAAGTGTAAATCACACAGAGATGGTGAGAAGTACACTATACACGTTATCCCAAGTGAAAGGAGAGGTTTCTACCGTTTCACACTTCTGCAGTAGCACAGCAGCACCGTCCCCTATGTGTTAGGGTCTCTTTCAAAACCTAGTATCCTGAGAGACCCTTAAGCCTGATTGTAAAAACTACCCCTAGGTAACTGTCCCTAGGTCCCTAAGTGTACCTGAGTGTGGTACTTCCGGAAACACTCCCCTAGGTATAGGGCAGGATGGTCAGGACAGTCAGGACAGAAATAACAGGTGTCACGCCTTATTCCACTCCTGCTACAGACACGACATCTTTTTCGGTGTGGTGGGTGGGTTGAGGTACCGGTAACGACACTGGGGAAGTGTCGCTCGTGTAGACGGCTCACTACACTGGTGGATGGGGCCACGGAACCTCCTGGATACAGGAGTTCCGAAATGATCTCTTCCTGAAATTTGAGGAAGGATCCTGTTCTCCCAGCCTTACTGTAGAGAACGTAACTATTATAGGCAGCCAATTGAATTAAATATACAGACACCTTTTTATACCAGCGTCTGGTCCTGCGGAAAAGCAAAGACGGGGCCAACATCTGGTCATTGAAGTCCACCCCTACCATGTGGAGCTTATAGTCGTGGACTGAGAGGGGCTTTTCACGACACTGGTTGCCCGTTCAATTTGTATTGTCGTGTCTGCGTGAATGGAGGAGAGCATGTAAACGTCACGCTTGTCTCTCCATTTCACCACAAGCAGTTCTTCGTTACACAATGCAGCCCTCTGCCCCCTTGCAAGTCGGGTGGTAAGGAGCCGTTGGGGGAAGCCCCAGCGAGGTCGCGCGGTGCCACAGCAGCCAATCTGTTCTAGGAACAAATGCTTGAAGAGGGCCACACTTGTGTAAAAGTTGTTCACATAAAGATGGTACCCCTTGCCGAATAAGGGTGACACCAAGTCCCAGACTATCTTCCCACTGCTCCCCAGGTAGTCAGGGCAACCGACCGGCTCCAGGGTCTTATCTTTTCCCTCATAGATCCGAAATTTGTGCGTATAGCCTGTGGCCCTTTCACAGAGCTTATACAATTTGACCCCATACTTGGCGCGCTTGCTTGGGATGTACTGTTTGAAGCCAAGGCGCCCGGTAAAATGTATTAGGGACTCGTCTACGCAGATGTTTTGTGCGGGGGTATACAAATCTGCAAATTTCTGGTTGAAATGGTCTATGAGGGGCCGAATTTTGTGGAGCCGATCAAAAGCTGGGTGGCCTCTGGGACGGGAGGTGATGTTGTCGCTAAAGTGCAGGAAACGCAGGATGGTCTCAAAACGTGTCGTGGACATGGCAGCAGAGTACATGGGCATGTGATGAATTGGGTTCGTGGACCAATATGACCGCAATTTATGCTTTTTTGTAATGACCATGTTGAGGAGAAGGCCCAGAAAAGTTCTAAATTCGGAAACTTGGACTGGTTTCCACCGGAAAGGCTGGGCATAGAAGCTTCCCATGTTGGCGTTTATAAATTGAGTGGCATACCGATTTGTTTCTGCCACGACTAAGTCATAGAGCTCCGCAGTGAAGAACAGCTCAAAAAACCCCAGCGCCGATCCGATCTGAGCTGTCTCCACCCGAACTCCTGACTGGGCGGTGAAAGGGGGAACTACTGGTGCGGCTGAAGTTGGGGGCTGCCAATCAGGATTTGCCAGCACCTCAGGGACTCTAGGGGCTCTACGGGCCTGTCTGTGCGGTGGCTGTGACGGGGGAATTGCACGTGCCACCATACCAGCTTCAACTGCCCTTCTGGTGCTCGCCACTTCACCATGTTGTACGGCAGTGCTGGTAGAAGGTCCAGGACGGGCTGCGCTGCTGGTGTATGCCTCACCATGTAATCCGACAGCGCCAGCCCCACTCTGCTGCCCTTGAAACTGATCCTGCACTACCTGCGGTCTAGCGACACGGGGCCGGGTACGCCTGGTGGTATCAGGGACCTCAACCTCCTCGTCCGAACTTTGGGTCAGACTGCCACTGCTTTCTACAGGTTCGTATTCTGACCCGCTAGATTCGTCAGATGAGGGTTCCCATTCCTCATCCGACTGGGTCAGAATCCTGTAGGCCTCTTCAGAGGAATACCCCTTGTTTGACATTTGGGCGACTAAATTTAGGGGGTATTCCCTGAGACTACCAAAGAAAAAAAGCAAGCCTGTCTTACAAATGGGAGTGTAGCGAAGTACAGAAGCCGCTTGAAAAAAAAACAGATTTTTTTTTTTATCGCCGCAGCGCTTGTGAAGTGATTGTTCAGTGATACAAAAAAAAAAATTTTTGTCACTGCGGCGGGGCGGGCGTGGGTGAACGCAGGTGTGGGCGACCGATCAGGTCTGATCGGGCAAACACTGCGTTTGGGGCGGAGGACGAACTAAAGTGACAGTAATACTATTATAGATCTGACCGTGATCAGTTCTGATCACTTACAGATACTATAAAAGTACAAACGCTGATTAGCGCTACGCTAATCAGCGAATCAGTGACTGCGGTGCGGTGGGCTGGGCGCTAACGCTAACTACCTAACAAAGGGGCCTAAACTAAACTAAGACTAACAGTCAATTGTAGTGAAAAAAATTAATTGACAGTTCACAAAAGTGACACTGATCACTTTTTTCCCTTTCACTATGTATTGACAGGGTGATCAAGGGGTTAATTAGGGTGATGGGGGGTGATCAGGGCCTGATGTGTAGTGTTTTGTGCACTTACTTGGGATCTGTGCTCTGTGCTGGGTCCAACCGATGAAAAGGACCCAGCACATGGCACAGATCCCTTTTAACATCATTATATTTATAAATATAACCAACATTAAACTTTTCCATAGGTGATTTTAAAAATCACCAGCCTGCCAGCGCTGATCATTGGCTGGCAGGCTGATGACTCACCTCTCCTGAGTCCGGCGGTGCGTTCTATTTGCGTTCCACCGGACCCAGGAGCGCGTCAAGGAGGAGTAAACCGACCGCCCGCAGGACGCAATCCTGCGTTAGGCGGTCGGAAAGAGGTTAATATGTCCTCCTGTGTGCCCTCTTTCCACATGTCAACCAAAGTAGGCACATAAAATAAAAAAATAAAAATTGAAAAGCTAAATACTCACCTATGTCCAGGGCCAGGCGCTTTCTCGCAGAGGAAGGTGGGATGAGGCAGGAGCGCACACGACACAGGGCTGCGTCCCGGCACAGGCGCACGATGACGTCTTCACGCCCACCTGCGCTGGGATTTCACTATCGCTTAGGCCTCAGGCCTACTAAGCCTGAAGTCTATGGCGGTGATCAGCGGACAGTGGCGGGTAGAGAACTATGTGCTCCTGTGCCCCGCTGCAGTATGTGGGCGTTCAGGTCGGCGTTGGGCCCCAGCGGTGCTGGGCCCAAGGGCTGCCGACCCGAACATTACTATTGTAATCCGCCACTGATTATATGCTGTCTGCTCTGCTCCGTTTTTCAGTGAGGACGAGCTTGTTGAGGACAGTCAGCAGCTACTGCCCAGCTAAGATTTAGAGGAATGATCCGCTGCTTCCTCCGAGGAGAGTCGCGTGAGAGCAGGTGTTGAGAGCGGTCAGGACTTAACCCTGAGACTGGTGAGAGTGACATCAGTGATATTCAGACAGCAGTGGATGATGATGTAGCCAATCACATGTGAAGAGGGGGCTTCATCATCAGGGGATGAGGATGGCAGCTTGTGCGTGTCAGCAGGGTGGTAGCGTGGCTGTGAGTCAGCAGGATGGCAGCAGTGTGAGATCTGGAGCCAAACGTGCCTAGGGTAGACAGTCTGCTACTCAGGAACTTACCTGTCCAGAAAGAACTAGCGGTGCATGGGTTCGTAGAGGCAGCAGGCAGTCAGCATACTCACCGGTGTGGGAATTTTTCATGTCACCAGAGGATGTCAGCGTGGTTGTGTGTAAAATATGTGGGCAGACGGTGAAGTGTGGCCATGGTGCCAATGCTGGCACCCCAACCATTTGTCAACACATGCAGCATCACCATAAAGTGGCCTGGGAAAACCGTGGCTCTAATGTTGTTGTACAGCCTGATGCAGCAACTGCTGCATCTCACTGTGGCTCACACCTCTTCTCCAGCAGTCAAGACTCCAACACCTCAGCAGAAGGGAGCTGTGTTTCCTTCCCATCATCTACTGGTCCTATGGTCCTCCTCCTCCTCGTTTACTCCCCATTTATTTCGCCAGCAATTGATCACCGAGGCGATTGCAAAAAGACAACAGTGTGCGTGCATTCATCCAATAGCGCAAAAACTGAACATGCTCCTGGCCAAGTTGCTGTAACTACAGTCCCTCCCTTTCCATGTGATTGAAACTGCAACTTTCAGAGAACCGATGGCTTGTGCCAAGCCAAGGTGGATAGTACCAAGCCGTCATTACTTCTTCAAAAAGGCTGTAACGGTCCTGCACATGTATGTTGAGCAGAAGGTGGGCCAGGATCCGCTTTTTTGGGGTTGTTGTGACGGATCAGAAGAAGGAAAAAATAAATAGTGACATAGAAACATAGAAACATAGAATGTGTCGGCAGATAAGAACCATTTGGCCCATCTAGTCTGCCCAATATGCTGAATACTATGGATAGCCCCAGGCCCTATCTTATATGAAGGATGGCCTTATGCCTATCCCATGCATGCTTAAACTCCTTCACTGTATTTGCAGCTACCACTTCTGCAGGAAGGCTATTCCATGCGTCCACTACTCTCTCAGTAAAGTAATTCTTCCTGATGTTACTTTTAGACCTTTGCCCCTCTAATTTAAAACTATGTCCTCTTGTAGCAGTTTTTCTTCTTTTAAATATTCTCTCCTCTTTTACCGTGATGCTTCCCTTTATGTATTTAAAAGTTTCTATCATATCCCCTCTGTCTCTTCTTACTTCCAAGCTATACATGTTAAGGTCCTTTAACCTTTCCTGGTAAGTTTTGTCCTGCAATCCATGTACTAGTTTAGTAGCTCTTCTCTGAACTCTCCAAAGTTTCAATATCCTTCTGCAGATATGGTCTCAGTACTGCACACAATACTCCCAATGAGGTCTCCCTAGTGCTCTGTAGAGCGGCACGAGCACCTCCCTCTTTCTACTGTTAATGCCTCTCCCTATACACCCAAGCATTCTGCTGGCATTACCTGCTGCTCTATGACATTGTCTGCCCACCTTTAGGTCGTCTGATATAATGACCCCTAAATCCCTTCCCTCAGATACTGAGGTTAGTACTGTATCACTGATTTTATATTCTGCTCTTGGGTTTTTACGCCCCAGGTGCATTATCTTGCACTTATCAACATTAAATTTTAGTTGCCAGATTTTTGACCATTCCTCTAGTTTTCCCAAATCCTTTTCCATTTGGTGTATCCCTCCAGGAACATCAACCCTGTTACAAATCTTTGTGTCATCAGCAAAAAGACACACCTTACCATTGAGGCCTTCTGCAATTTCGCTGATAAAGATATTAAACAATATGGGTCCCAGAACAGATCCCTGAGGTACCCCACTGGTAACAATACCATGGTCTGAATATACTCCATTGACTACAACCCTCTGTTTTCTGTCCTTCAGCCACTGCCTAATCCATTCAACAATATGCAAGCTCAAGCTCAAAGACTGCAGTTTATTGATAAGCCTTCTATGTGGGACAGTATCAAAAGCCTTACTAAAGTCCAGATAGGCAATGTCTACTGCACCTCCGCCATCTATTATTTTAGTCACCCAATCAAAAAAGTCAATAAGATTAGTTTGACATGATCTCCCTGAAGTAAACCCATGCTGTCTTTTATCAATCAACCCATGGGTTTTTAGATGTTCCACAATCCTCTCCTTGAGTATGGTTTCCATTAATTTCCCCACTATTGATGTCAGGCTTACCGGCCTATAGTTGCCCGATTCCTCTATACTACCTTTCTTGTGAATTGGCACAACGTTTGCTAATTTCTAATCTTCTGGGATGACACCTGTTACCAGTGATTGGTTAAATAAATCTGTTAATGGTTCTGCTAGTACACCTCTAAGCTCTATTAATAGCTTTGGGTGTATCCCATCAGGCCCCTGTGATTTATTTGTATTAATTTTAGACAGCCGACTTAGAACCTCTTCCTCTGTAAAGACACATGCATCAAAGGATTCATTAGTCTTCCTCCCTAACTGAGGTCCTTCTCCTTCATTTTCCTTTGTAAAAACTGAACAGAAGTATTCATTGAGGCAGTCAGCTAGTTCTTTATCCTCTTCCATATACCTTCCTTCTTTTGTTTTTAATTTGGTAATTCCTTGTTTTAATTTCCTTTTTCATTTATGTATCTGAAGAATGTCTTATCACCTTTTTTCACTGACTGAGCTAATTTCTCTTCTGCCTGAGCTTTAGAAGCTCTTATAACTTGCTTGGCCTCTCTCTGCCTCATCTTATAGATTTCCCGGTCATCCTCGTTTTGGGTGTTTTTATACTTACTAAATGCCATCTTTTGTTTTTAATAATTTTGGCCACTTCTGCTGAGTACCACAGTGGTCTCTTCCTTTTTTTGCTTTTACTGACGAGCCTAATGCACTTTTCTGTTGCCTTCAATAGTGCCACTTTTAAGTAGTCCCATTTCTCTTGGACTCCATTGAAATTGTTCCAGTCTGATAGGGACTCGTATACCACTGATCTCATTTTAGAAAAGTCTGTTTTCCGAAAATCTAAAACTTTTGTTTTTGTGTGGAGTGACTGTCACTGTACTTATAGTAAACCACACTGACTGGTGATCACTGGATCCTAAGCTTTCCCCTACAGTAATATCAGATACCAAATTGCCATTTGTGAATACCAAATCTAAAATGGCCTCCTTTCGGGACTTACTGCTGTCATGAATCCACTGCTTGGATTAGCGTGTAACAGAACAGGCTCTGTATAAATCTATGTGGAATCAGCGGATGGTGTAAAAGGAGTGCGCTCTTTCACTCTATCAATGATATTCGGTGTTCAGTGTTTTGATCTTTGGCTCCTAAACGGGAGTGGATACCCGGTACTTAATTGGTGTATTTCTTTCACTCTATAGTACAATCTTGGGCCGCTGTACGGTTCTTTATACCTGGCGCTAACATTGACCTGTAAGGCTGAGTTCACACTTCAGTTATTTGGCCAGTTTTGGTCAGCCGTAACTGACCAAATAAGTGAAGTGGGAACTGATTCTAAGAGTGAGGTCTGTCACCTGCCTGGCATACTGGCGCACAATAACTGTTTCACTAACACAGCAGACTACCTATGCACATTGATGTAAACAGATATACAGGCTCCCTGCAGTCAGGAAGTAACAGATTTTTCATTCGTATCTAATCAAATTTTTTGGTGAAATTCGGCAAAGCATCCGAAGTTTTGAAAACTTCCCTCATCTCTATTAAGAACATTTGCGACATTATTATGCTTGTCTAAGGGTACAGTCACACGACAACGAACAAACAAAAACAAAAAACAGACATTAAAAATGGATATACTGTCAGTTTTTCATGGCCACTTTGCATCCGTGTGTGCATCCATTTTCTGGCTATCTATCCATTTTTTAATGCCGATTTTGCATCTATTAAAAACAGATTACAGTAATTTCAGTGGCTTTTTTTTTTTTTTACATTCAAACCCCGACAGTGCCCTCAGTACAGTATATATTGTGCGCCCCATAATGCCCCAGTATGAATAATGGCCCATAGCATCCTTCGGTAAAAATAATTGTCCCTACAATGCCCCCTCAGTATAACTAATGTGCCCCTAATGGCCTTCTGCATCCAGGGCGGACTGAGTGTACAATCTCATGCAAGTAAATGAGTTGTCTGTTTGTTTTTAATTTTGACCGCTGATCTATTTTTTTTTAAAACAATGTACCTTATTTTAACGGTTGTCAGATGGGTGCTCTCCAGTCTAAATAGCCATTAAAAATGGGCCCAAAATGGGGTCTGTCTGGCTGTGAAAACGGCCAACCAATACCTATTTTTTTGATGGCTGCTATTCACCTGGCCATGTGAATAGCCCCATAGACTTTAATTAGTTTTAAAAATGAGCGTGTGAAGGTTCCACATTTTTTTTCCAGAAACAGCACCACTCAGGCACCAAGGTAACATTTTCTGATATATGGTAGTATAGCCTAGGCCAGGGCCATCAGTTACCACTAATTATTCCTGTGACCTTAGAACTGTTAGGCCTCTTTCACACGAGCAAGTTTTCAGCACAGGTGCAATGCGTGAAGTGAACGCATAACACCCGCACTGAATCCTGACGCATTCATCTTCAGTGAGTCTTTGTACATGAGCATTTTTTTTAACGCATCAGTTCTGCGTTGCGTGAGAATTGCAGCATGTTATAAATTCAGTGTTTTTCACGCAGCGCTGACCCCATACAATTGATTGGTACTTCCAGGAAAAACGCATTGGATCCGGAGGTAACCTCGATGTAATCCGGACGCAGTGTGTTTTTCACTGATGGTTGCTAGGAGTAGGAGATGTTTGTAAACCTTCAGTTTTTTTTTTCAAGTGTGTGAAAAATGCATGAAAACTGAACTCATCCTGAAACAATCCGTATCGTTCGTGTGAAAGAGGCCTTAGATTGCTGATGGTTGCCTGTAACTAATTAGCAGTTTGGTAGTCTCTTGAGTAAGGAAAAGTCAGATATTAAAAATCTTTTTGTTTAGACAGCAGGAGGCAGGGATATTGTATTAAATTTTATTATGCTGGCATATCAAAAAGAGAATAGTCAAGTCGGTATAGCACCAGCAATCATTCCTGCAGTTCAAGACAAGTTTAAGCTAAGTGTTCACAGCTTGGATTCATTGAGCCTTCAGATTTTTTGTTTTTTTAGTGTACTGTAGGTAGCAGATGTATCGCCTTCAGAACATAGACTCCTATTTTACAGTGTCCGACTCTCCCCAAAATGACATATTTGATACTACATGGGTCATGGATATAGCATATATTGAACATACCTATCATAGAGAATAGGGATGAGCGAATCGACCTTGGTACCTTGGAAACGATCCCGAGTTCAGGAAATGTTTTTCTTACAGTAGAAATCAATTTATGAAGTTATTACGCGAAGTCTTGTGAGACTTCGCAAAGTAATAACTTCGGCTCATCGCAGCCAATACATTCTAATACTGTACGGAGCGCTCGCTCCGTACAGTGTTGAAACGAAGTTTTATGCGGATTCAGTCGATTGGCTCATCCCTAATAGAGAACATTGTGTAATTCTTATCCTTTATGGATCTTGGCTTTATAATACAGTGTTTTTCAACCACTGTGCCGCGGCACACTAGTGTGCCCTGAGACATTGTCCGGTGTGCCGTGTCCGTGAGCTCGAATTATTCGCGGTAAAAAAATCGCATGTGATATTTGCGAATAATTCGAGCTCAACGCTATTCTCGAGGTCACGGCAGGTCTCGCGGGATTTGGGAACATGCGCCCTGCGCGACTTGCGCGGCTTGCACAGCAGCACTCAGAGGTGGAACAGAGCCGGAGAAGAGACTGAGAGGGAAGGAGGACGGGACTCATCATCCAGAGCCAGGACAGGAGCCATAGGAGCAGGTAAGTAAGTTCATTCTCAGGCACGCCAATTTAACTTCAAGCCAAGCACAGCACCACCCGGTCCTGAGATGAGAGGAGAGGAGAGGGGAGGGGGGGGCTGGGAACTTGACAATGATAGATGAGCTGGCGGGAAAAAAGCCCTCAGCTCAGGATGCACCTTCTGCACTGTATCAGCGAAGATCAAAGAAATAATTTCTTTGTGTTTATTTCATTCCTATTTAAGACACCTTGACGAGAATTACTTTATATAGTCAATATAGGGCTTATAGGCTACAGAGTTTAATTTTTTTTAACATTTTCTAATAGTGGTGTGGTTTTCATAAAAAAAGTGTGCCGTGGCACAAAAAAGGTTGAAAAACACTGTTATAATATAAAGAAGTTACATTTAGTGGTAGCCAAAAGCATGAAAGAAATAGATTCCATGTGAACATCACAATGATCCACGTCTCAAACATCTTCTTCTGCTCAATATACTAAATAGAAGTGCACCTCTACTGGACCCTGTGCTTCTCCTAAAGTTGGATGAGTTGCATTAGTGTATAGTAGTCTTCAAGTCATGCTACAGATTCTCCATTGGATTGAGGTCTGTCCTTTGACTTGACCATTCCTAGACATTAAAGGGTTGTGTTACAAAACATATTCTACATTTTTAAAA
Source organism: Bufotes viridis (assembly GCA_033119425.1). Lineage (NCBI taxonomy): Eukaryota > Metazoa > Chordata > Amphibia > Anura > Bufonidae > Bufotes > Bufotes viridis. The sequence goes on along the minus strand of CM065599.1, from coordinate 30,578,582 downwards.
CCAGCCCCTGGATCTGAATACTTTTGTAATTGCATGTAATTACAAATTTAGTATAGCCACTGAGTTATTGAATAAAATCAATCTGTTGATTGGTTCTTTTCCTTATTTCTTGTCCATCTCAGCTGGTCGGACATGCTCCGTTTAAATCTTCAGCGTCAGGACTCCCCAAACCGAATGTCTTCTATTACAAGTTTTGGCAGTTACTGGGACAGAGCTGCAGCAGAAAGGACATGCCCCCTGAGCTGCCAGGCTAAAGATAATCTAGCAGAGCAATTGGAAATATCATTGGGGAGATCTCTGAATTCACGTGAGGTACAGGGCTGGTTCTAGCTTTAAGGGCTCATGCACACAAATGTATTTTCTTTCTGTGCCCGTTTTTTTTTGCGGACCGTATGCAGAACCATTCATTTCAATGGGTCTGCAAAAAAAACGGAAGTTACTCCGAGTGTGTTCCATTTCCGTATGTCCGTATTTCCGTTCCGCAAAAAAATAGAACATGACCTATTATTGCAATACGGACAAGGATAAGACTGTTCTATTAGGGGCCAGCTGTTCTGTTCCACAAAATCCGGAATGCACACGGACGTCATCCATATTTTTTGCGGACTGCCCTAAGGCTCATACGCACAAACGTATTTTTGGTCCACATCCGATCTGCTTTTTTAGCTGGCTGGATGAAGACCCATTCACTTCATTGGGGTCGCAAAAGATGCGGACAGCACACCCGCATTTCCGTTCAGTGGCCTTGCAAAAAAAAAAAATAGAATATGTCCTATTCTTGTCTGTTTTACGGACAAGGATAGGACAGTTCTATAGAGGACACGGCATTCTGTCCTTCAGAATGCACATGGCCGGTATCCATGTTTTACAGATCCGCATTTTGCGGACTGCAAAAATGGCAGCGGCCATGTGCATGAGCCCTTAGAAAGGTATTGTCATGTACTATATGATGTCTGATTTTCACTTTTTACATCAATGATGGCATAACCCCTTTAAGGCCCTGATTTAAGCCTCATTCACACGTCCGCACTTAAATCCGTGAGAAGGTGGTCAGTGATGCATCCGTGAAGCTGTCCGTGAAGGATCCGTGTTGGGTCTGTGTGTCCGTTTTTTGCTGTCCGCGTGCCATCCGTGTTTCACTGACACTGAACAGCAAAAAAATAATTTTCAAAGCATCTCTTCCTAATGATCCGTGAAACACAGATGTAACATGGATGGCATCCATGTTGCATTCGTGGTTTTCACGGACCCATAGACTATAATGGACGTGATGGATCCGTGAACACGGACAAAATAGAGCATGCATCCGTGCTAAAAACACTGACCAACAGGCCGTGCTAAAACACTGATGTGTAAATACACACATTAAAATGAATGGGTACGTGTGCTGTCCCTGGAGAACACGTACAGCACACGTCCGTAAAACACTGACGTGTAAATGAGGCTTCATCAACAGAGGACAAATTGTCTACATATTTGTCTATTTGAGTAAAGGTCATGGTTAGAGATGAGCGAACACCTGGATGTTCGGGTTCGAGGTTCGGCCGAACTTCCGGAAAATGTTCGGGTTCGTGATCCGAACTCAACCCGAACTTCATCCCGAACCCGAACCCCATAGAAGTCAATGGGGACCCGAACTTTTGGGCACTAAAAACGCTGTAAAAGACACCCAGAGGGATAATATACCGCAATAAACGCATTGCGATTACAACTTTGAGCTAACGATCACCATGGGAACGCCTCCTCCAGTAGAATGTACTGTCGGATGTGAGAATTAAGTTGAAATGACAATGCGATTATTATATATCTGCTTAATCGCATTGCGATTTCAACTTAGCATTGCTAAATAATTCCATCCATATCGTTAACTTACTGAGTCAGTAAGTTAACGAATATGGATGGAATTATTTAGCAATGCTAAGCTGAAACGGCAATGCGATTAAGCAGATATATAATAATCGCATTGTCATTTCAACTTAATTCTCACATCCGACAGTACATTCTACTGGAGGAGCGTTCCATGGTTATCGGTAGCTCAAAGTTGTAATCGCAATGCGATTAAGCAATACATAAGAATCGCATTGCGATTCCAACTTTTTAGTACTCAACTTTTAAAATCGTACACCACTTTAAGTTCCAAAGTTGCAATCGCGTTCGAATAGAACTTAAAGCTGTCTCTTAGTCAGTTTTAGTATTGGTGTGCTGTAATAGAAGTTACATTCGTACGCGAATATAACTTAGAGCAATACAGTCAACTTTACACTGTTAGTGCATCTGTACGTGTGTGCGTTACCTCGGACACTATTCTATTTTGCCAGCCACAGCTGAAACCACTGATTTATGGTATTGCTATTTTGGCAATTGAATTTAACCCCAGAAAATAATCTATCCTTTGCCAGACAGCAGACAGTATTATACTTGTCTAGCCAAAGCTGGAACACCAGATTTAGGGGATTGGTATTTGGGCAATTGTATTTAACCCCTTAATAAAATATAGAAATTTCTTTCCTGAGTTTCTAGGGGTGACAATTAGCACAGCCAAGCCCCTGATGTAGGATATAGCAAAAAAAAAAAAAATAGCACCACAAGTTACAAAATGGCCGCCGATCAACCCAGAAAATAAGTGACAGAAAAACGCTCTGTGCAGCCTAAAAACCAGCGAGCAAGTAACTAGCAGAAGTTCAATGATTCTCAGCTGTAAATTGATCCGTTCATTAGGTGCTGTTGCTGACTTTAACCTGCCTAATCTCGCCCTGACAGAAGCTGCGTCCTCTCCCTACACTAATCAGAGCAGTGTGACGTGCGGCGCTACGTGACTCCAGCTTAAATAGAGGCTGGGTCACATGCTGCACTTGGCCATCACAGCCATGCCATTAGTAGGCATGGCTGTGATGGGCTCTTAGGGCAAGAAGTAAAACGCTAGCTGATTGGCTGCTGTGCAGCCCTTCAGAAAGCGGGAAGAAATCGACGAACACCGGACCCGAACCCGAACTTTTTTGAAAATGTCCGGGTTCGGGTCCGTGTCACGGACACCCCAAAATTCGGTACGAACCCGAACTATTCTCGAACTGTTCGCTCAACACTAGTCATGGTCAGTGCACCAAATTTAAGTGGTGCAGTGCACTTGTTAAATTTAGCACAGATTTTTGGTCGTTGAATTTTTAGGCCTCATGCACACGACCGTATGTTTGGTCCACGTCCGAGCCGCATATTTTATGGTTTGGGCGCGGACCCATTCACTTCAATGGGGTCGCAAAAGATGCGGACAGCACTCCGTGTTCTGTCTGCATCCATTGCTCCGTTCCGTGGCTCCGCAAAAAAAATAGAGCATGTCCTATTCTTGTCTGTTCCGCAAATTGCATGAGGCCTTACAATAGGCTTTTTTTTTTTTTTTTTAACTCCCATAGAGATTACCATGGGAAATATGCCGGCAAAAGTGCTGTACCAAGTGCCTGTGGTGTTTAGAAAAACGCACAAACACGCCATGCAAAAGATGCTTTGCAATGTATTTCATAATTTACTATAGACTTAACATTTGGCTGCATGAAAAAAAAATGCAGCAAGAAACACTACTAAAAAAAATGCACTTACAAAACCAACAAAAAGTCGATGGGGGCGATTTATGGAAACTGGTGCAATCGATCCTTTCATTTTACCAAAGGAGCTCTAAAAAGAAAAGATGGAATCTAATTGGTTGCTATGGGCAACTAAGGTTAGTTTTCCTTTGCACCAGTTTTGATAAATTCCCCCATAAGAGTGATTTTCATACAGTTTGGCTGCAATTACAAAAACTAGGGCAAAAATAAAAGGGAAATGAAATGCCAGAAAATGTAAATGCACCCAAAATGTGAATGTATTACTGTACATGAAATGATAGATTCAGGAAAAGCCCTGCTCGAGGGGCGGGGCTTCCCAGTGGAGGGGAGGGGCTTTACCTCAGGTGAAGTGCAGCCCAGACAGGACAGTTGATGGCAGTTCCACGTACAGAGCAGGTTCTGTGAATTGTTACCTCAGAATCCCGCCAAATGTGTCCTAAATTACTACAAATGATTAGAAGTAAGTAAAATTGTATATTTCTTGTCATGTTTCTTCTAAAACTATTCCTAGTCAGACACCAGTTGCACATTGCTGAGAGACGTCCCTTTGTAACCGTGGTTTATATAGTTTATATTAGACTCAGTATTTATTAGTATCGGTTTTGTATCACAATACTTTTTGGGACATCTGTAAGTTTGGGTAGCACTTTTTGGAAAAACACAGCTGCAGTTTTTTATGCAGCCAAAAGCAGAAGTGGATACAGCAGGGAGGATATGTTTAATTCTTTCCTTTAGAATTTTCGCCCCTTTTGAATCCACTTCTGACTTCCAAAAAAATGCTGTGTGAAACCTGCCTGAGGCCTCTTTCACATGAGCGAGTTTTCTGCGCACTGAATCCTGACCCATTCATTTCTGTGGGTCTGTGTACATGGGCGTTGTTTGTCATGCATCATCTTACGGGAAAACCGCAGCGTGTTCTATATTCAGCGTTTTTCACGCAGCCCTTGTCCCATAGAAGTGAATGGGGTTTCCTTGAAAACGCATTCCATCTAGATGCAAAGCATTTTTCACTGATGGTTGCTAGGAGATGTGGTTTTTAAGTCTTCAGGTTTTTTTTCATGCACGTGAAAAATGCATCAAAACTGATAAAACCCACGTGAAAAAAATTGAACTAGACAAAACTGACTTTACTTGCATGCAAAACCATCCGTTTTTTCCTGCACAGGTAACAGCCTGCCGGATCTCTCTGCACTCTGGCATGGCTGGAAGTTCAAAGGGGTTGTCTCACTTCAGCAAACTGCATTTTTCATGTAGAGAAAGTTAATACAAGGCACTTACTAATGTATTGTGATTGTCCATATTGCCTCCTTTGCTGGCTGGATTTATTTTTCATCACATTATACACTGCTCGTTTCCATGGTTACGCCAGTGCCTAAGCTCGCTCCTGCTGACAGGCCACCATAGAGGTCAACACTTTTTCCTATAGTGTGCAAATAGGTCCATCGCTGCTGGATTGCAGGGTGGTCGTAACCATGGATACCAGCAGTGTATAATGTGATAGAAAAATGAATCCAGCCAGCAAAGGAGGCAACATGGAAAATCAAAATACATTAGTAAGTGCCTTGTATTAGCATTTATCATGTAGAGAAAGTTATTTGCTAAAGTGAGACACCCCCTTTAAACGTTGCGGTTCAGCCCCATTAACTATAATTGGGGCCGGCGGAGGTCAGCCAACAACTCTGCAAATAATCAGAGAATCGGCTGGAAGAAAAACACTGCCGCTTTCCGTGGGCTTTCATGTCCACGCCTCCGCACCGCAAAAGATAGCACATGTCTTGCGGATCATGGACTCATTGAAGTCCATGGGTCCACACCACGATGTGGACTGCACACGGCTGGTCCCCATGTTTTGCAGACCCACGGTTTGTGGTCCGGCACACAGGTATGGCAGCCCTTCGGTCGTGTGCAGGAGGCTCTAGTGACAGGGAATGAGCTGGACCTAGGCCATGTGGCTAATAAATGTCATGTCACTGACCTAGGAAGAAACTGGAGTGATGCAACGTCTTCGAATATCTGATCGGCAGGGGTGCCAGGAATCGGAAGATAGGTCATCAATATTTTACTCCTGAAAAATCCTCTTATGGTCAGGGCTCAGGAATTCCAAAGCACAAACCATTCTTTAAATCAGGGATGCTCAACCTGTGGCCCTCCAGCTGTTGCAAAACTACAACTCCCAGCATGCCCGGACATCCTATAGCTTTTTCTTTTAGGGTACATATGATTTTTGGTTGCTCTATATTACACTTTTTGTGAGGTAAGGTAGCAAAAAATAGCTGTTTTGGCACCGTTTTTATTTTTTGTTTTTTCATCTGACAGGCTAGATCATGTGTAGAGTTGAGCGAACACCTGGAAGTTCAGGTTCGCCGGGTTCGGGACCTGAACTTGACCCCGAACCCCATTGAAGTCAATGGGGATCCGAACTTTTGGGCACTAAAATGGCTCTAAAATGTCATGGAAAGGGCAGCAAAAGGCAGCAAAATGTGCTTAAGAGCATGACAAGTGCTCTGCAAACAAATGTGGATAGGGAAATAATTTAAAATAAAATAAATTAAAATTAAATATAACAATCTTGAACTAGGAGGAGGAGGTGGATGCGGAGTGGGAGGTTGAGGAGGCGGTGACCGTGGCGGTGTAGGTGGAAGCAGGGGTGGAGGTGGAGGAGGTAGCCAACACTGGTTTTTTGTTTTATTTAATTGGGGTACCCCCAAAATATTGGGACATATAAAAAAATAAAACAAAGAATAAGTGCACTTGAGTACAAGAATGGATGGTTGAGGCCGGTATAAATGTCTATTCTGCACAAAGTACCGACAAGTCTTGTGGGATCCATGCCTGGTTCATTTTAACCTCTTGACTAGAGATGAGCGAACATTTAAAAAAAGTCCGTTGTTCGGCGTTCGGGTGGTGGTAAGTCGCGCATCCCGTTATGGATTCCACTATAGCGGCATATGGAATCCATAAGGGGCGGCTGCCACCTACCCGAACTGTTGCACAGCCGAAGGACCTGGGGTGACGTCACTGTCATGTGATCAGTGCAGGGGGCGTGGCTCAGCACGGGATTTGTCCCGTGCTGAGCCACGCCCCTGCACTGATCACATGACAGTGACGCCACCCCAGGTCCTTCGGCTGTGCAACAGCCTGGTAGGTGGCAGCCGCCCCTTATGGATTCCATATGCCGCTATAGTGGAATCCATAACGGGATGCGCGACTTACCACCACCCGAACGCCGAACAACGGACTTTTTTTAAATGTTTGCTCATCTCTACTCTTGACTCAAGATGTACTGGTATGTCATGAGTATTTCCGATCACTGCCGCGCAGTGCGGGGTGATCGGAACAGAATGCCTGCCGAAATCATTCAGCAGGCACTCTGTCCCAATGCCCAGGGGGTCCTGTGACACCCCATATCAGCGATCACAGCAAAACGCAGGTCAATTCAGACCTGCGGTTTGCTGCGTTTCCGGGTTATTCAGGTCTCTGGTGACCCGATAACAGGATGGTGATCAGGATGGGGATCGGTGTGATGATAACACCCCACCAATCACCATGCTTAGATCCTGTGAGGTGATGGTGCCATCACCTCACAGGATTGCATCTGATTGGCTGCACGGGTGGGAGGGCGTTAACTCCACCTGCTCTCCTCCTCCTCCTCTATTTTGCGTCGGAGGAACAAGGAGAGAAGAGCCTGCTGCCGATCGGGACCCCAGCACCCAGCCTTCACCCCTCCCCCCCCCCAGCACTCTCCTGTGCCCATCCAGAGTGCCTTCTGGCACTTGCAGGTACCTTAGGGAAAGCTTTAGTTCAGGCAGGGAGAGTTCAGGGTTAATTTTCTTTTTGTGTTGTATCACATTTTTAGGGTTTCTGTGACCCTAGACCCCCCCCGGGATGCTGCAGCTTGCCCCCCCCCCCCCACCATACCCCCTCCACCTTTTTTTGGGGCGCAAGCTTTTTTTTTTTTTTGCGTACACTGTCAGGGGCCGGCACTCTTTAGCGTCCGGCCACTGTTAGCGCATCTCCCACGCCACCAGTGATCAGCGCCGGATGGCTGATCAGCGAGTTTGAATTATTTTTAACCCTTTCTACATTTTTTGCCTCTTTTTCTTTTTTTTTTAGTTAGTTCTTTTTTCTTTCCCTGTTAGCTTTAGGGAAAATTCGGGAACACCCGTGCCCCCACACACACGCACACTAAATAAAGTTTTTCACGCACACACATACACACGCACCCACACACACTCCCCTATGGCCTGCCGGACGTTCTCGGCTTAGGAGGCATATGTCCAACTTGCTTCCGAATCTGAGAGTCCCAGTGAGGACGAGGATGACCCCACGTTCCTTTTGTCATCCGCGTCCTCCTCATCATCTAGCAATGATGAGCCCCCAAGGCGGCAGAGACGCCGCCAGGCGGAGCAAGAGGACCGCCATGTCAGGGACCCTGTGGCCCACCCTAGTATAAGCAGGTCTGGGGCTCGTACTAGTTTCCCGGCCCACCAGGCAGTTCACCTGAGCCCCCTGCAGGTGAACTTGGCTGGTGTACCCCAGAGAACTTTGAGCCCGCAATACCTGATTTTGTTGGTGAATCAGGAATCCAGATTTACACAGTGGGCTTCACTGAATACGACTTTTTTAGTCTTTTTTTCAGTGACCAACTGGTAAATCTAATGATGGAGCAAACAAATCTGTACGCCCAACATTTCGTTGCTCAAATCCGGGCTCTTTTTTGGCTAGGCCCGGTGGCTGGACGCCGATCAGTGCAGCTGAGATGATGACGTTTTGGGGCCTCGTGTTGCACATGGGCCTAGTCAAGAAACCCAGTGCCAGGCTGTACTGGAGTGGGGACGTCCTCTACCAGACCCCACTCTACAGTATGGCCATGACACGTCCCAGATTTGAGGCCATCCGGAAATGCCTGCATTAAGCAGATAATGCAGCATGTCCGCCCCAAGGTGATCCTGCCTATGAACGCCTGTACAAAATCAGGCCGGTCATCGATCACTTTGAGGACAAGTTTGTGGAGGTCTATGTACCTGGAAGGGAGGTCGCGGTTGATGAGTTTCTCGTTGCTTTCAAGGGGAGACTCATTATCCCAAATAGGATAATGTAGTGTTAAACAAAAAAAATGTTAAAAAAAGTAGACAAATTAGGTTTCACGGGAAAAAAAAAGTTGCAAAAAATCTTTTTTTGTCACCTTACATAGTAAACTGCGTAATAGCAAGTGATCAAAAAGTCACATGCCCCCCAAAATAGTGCCATAATAGGCACTAATAGTTTCAAATAGGATAATATAGTGTTAAACAAAAAAAAGTTACAAAAGTAGACAAATTAGGTATCGCCGCGTCCATAATAATCTGCCCTATAAAAATACCCCATGAGCTAACCCCTTAGATTAACACAGGAAAAAAAAAAAGTGCAAAAATTATTTTTTTGTCACCTTACATAATAAAACGCGTAATAGCAAGCGATAAAAAAGTCACATGCCCCCCAAAATAGTGCCATTAAAACCATTCCCTCATCCCACAAAAAATTATAAAATTTTTAAAAATTATTTCATTTATTAAATAAAAAAATTTGTATCAAAAAGGATAATATAGTCTAAAACCTAAATAATTGTAAAAAAGTAGACTTATTAGGCATCACATCGTCCGTAATAATCTCCTCTATAAAATACCCCATGAACTAACCCCCCCCCCCCCAGATTAACACGGTCCAAAAAAAAATTGAGAGAGTTGTTAGTTTGGGAGCTGAACAGGCTGTCGAACCACATGTGCCATATCGAACTACAATATTTAGATAACAAGATAGATGGAGACAATGCCCTTTCATAATGCCAAGTGGTATTAATTGTGGCAAGAACTTCCTCTATTGGAGGAGCTGCGAGTTCTTTCCAATGCCTGGTGACTACTAATTTGGGAATCACCAGAATTTTGCATGCCAAAATTCTACGGTTCAATGGTAGGTTGTCTAATTCAAGGTATAAAAGTGCTACATGTGCTTGATTAAGAATCGGTACCCCTACTATGAATGATAAGAGCCTGAAGATCTCTTCCCAGTATTGTCCAAGCATTGGACAGGCCCACAAAATGTGTAGCAACGAGCCTCTATTTCCGCAGTTCCTCCAACAAAGGGGAGAGGTCGTACTATACAATTTGTGGAGTCTTTTAGGGGTCATATACCAACATAAGAACGTCTTCATTGCTGCCTCATCATGTGTGCTACACTTACAAGTCAAATGGACTAATCTAAGTGCTGAGTTCCATTGTTTAGGTTCAAAGGCACGTTTAAGATCCGCCTCCCAAAGTTCAAACTGTTGTGTTTGCAAAAAATGAATTGAGAGTCAATTAAGCCGTAAGCTTGTCTCATGGTCTTAGACTTGAGTTTAAACACAGATGTAATTAGTGTGTTGTCAGTAGGCGTAATTTCATGACACGTATTAAGAAAATGTTGCATGCGTAAATATTGAAAGAAATCAGCGTTGGGTATAGAATATTTGCCAGATAGATATTCAAATGTGTGTAAGACATTCTTATCATACAACTGAGATATGCAAGAAATGCCTTTTCCAAGCCAATTAGAGATATCTAGATCGCTGAGATATATATTTAAGATTTGTAACGGTACTCCTTTCCAGGAGACCTGGGACTCACCCATTACTTGGCGTTGGAATTCCTTCCAGCAGGTTAATGTGTGCAATGTCAACGGAGACAATCGTGTCAGAAATGTCTTATAATATTCTCCGGTAAGACCGTCTGGTCCTTGTGATTTGCCGGACAGTAAAGTATGTATAGCATTGGTAATTTCAGACAGAGAGATGCTTCTATTTAGAGCAGCTAACTGCATTTCAGTAAGGGATGGGAGGTGTACCCTGTCTAGAAAAGCAGAAATGTCAGATGGAGAGGGTTGAATGACAGAGGAGTCATTCTTTAGGTAGTACAGTAATTCATAATATCTCCTAAATTGTTCAGCCTAAATTGGTGGGGTGGGAGATTTTGGCTGGTCCATAATGTATGGGATTCGGGACTTCAAACGTTGATTTTTAAGTCTGGTTGCAAGCAATTTCCCAGCCTTATTGTTTTGTGAGTAATAGTGTGCTTTCGTGTAGAATAGATGTTTATTATAGTCAGCTAGTAAGTGTTCTCTAAGTTGTCTCCTCAGTTCTGTCAGTCTTAATTGACAGGGTTTGACAGGTTTTATTTTGGGATTCTAGTTTGTGGATCTCGCACGTCAGGGATTTTAGCGTTTGGGCCTTTAGTTTTTTCATTAAGTGATTTAGTTTTAAGAATGATCCTCTTATAACTGCTTTGTGTCTGTTCCAAAGGCTAAACTGAGTATCTACTGAATTTTGGTTCAATTCGAAATAGATCTTAAGGTCTCTTTCTATAACGTTTCTGTGTGTCTGATTGTGTAGCAGGTAGGAATTGCATCTCCACACCTGGGGCGGTGCGTTCCGGAACGTGTCTTCCAAAGTGAAAGTGACCGGGGCGTGGTCAGACCACGTAATAGTGCCTATAGATGCCTTAGTGGTGCGGAGAAGTGCATTTCTATCTGCAAATATGATGTAAATTCTAGAATAGCTGTTATGTGGTGCTGAATAAAAGGTGTAATATTTTTCAGAGTCATGTAACACTCTCTATACATCATAGAGGCCTTCTTGTCAAGTTAGGTTCCTCAATGAGTTGTTAGTCATGTGTCTAGAAGGGGTAGTCGTATCAAGCTGTGGGTGCCTGATACAATTAAAGTCTCCCGCTAGTAATAAAGCACCTTGTTTCATAGAGGCGATACGTTAAAGAACTTTTTGACAAAAGCGTATCTGGTGTCTGTTGGGGGCATATAATGCGGCTATAGTATAAGCAATATTGTTGCCGTTACCGTACTGTTCCATATAGTTACTGGCACTTTATGTGCACTATTAGCATCCTTTTTGAATGTACTGTACTCTCAATAGATGCACAGAAAATGTGTAATGCAATTGTTGAGTGTACTGTTTGATATGTGTGCCTATAGTAACAAAACAGTAATTGCTGACAGATGGAAACCTGCACAACTGAAAGACATTTATTAGGCATTTGAGTTTTTCTTGCCAAGTAATTGTATACAACATCTCCTCCTGACTATTGACAGTTATATTCAGGAGAGGTAGCAGGCAGATCAGTGGCTTTGCCAACTGCAGTTACTGACGGTTTCAATGATTTACTGCAAGGACTCTAAAGCCCATTACAATGGGATTGCAGTTGCCTTGATTGATCATTGACAGCCATATCCACCTTCATTTTAAGTATAAGGAACTGTGCTGCTACAGATGAAGCCAATCTTCAGGAAGCACAAGGATCAAGATTTGTGAAGCGGTAATTCAGCAGTCCGATGTGTCACCACCGTGCATAGCCAGGATTTACTGCTGATGAAAAACACAATAGTGCAACACCTTCTGATAAAAATGCTTTGCGTTTTATTTTGCACTTGCAAGATAGGAGTCATAAAATTCTCATAAAACCGCACATGCGGTGTCCCAATCGCCCGACCCGGGTTTCGCTGGCCACAGCTTCGTCAGGGGCTGGAATACATCACTTCTGGGGTTACCCCCTTTCCTTTATACCCATGTCAATCAACCCAATAAAATCATCTTCAATCTCAATCTCCCCATATATACATTTCTTATTAATGCAAATTTTCATAAACATACACCTACACATAGATACAAAAGATAAAAACACTAGCCGCACAAAAACAGCAATCCTTCCGGTATAGTCGAACGCCGATGATTCAGCCTTAACTAGTAAAACTGATTTTCATCTTTTTCATCCTCTGTCAAACCTCTAAAACTACCAAGGAATAATGAATAAAACAAATACCCTTTGCGGCACCACAATATCATTCAAACCCCGAGTAAACCTCACAGTTCGGTGCAGGACCTTCCATTCAGAGGTCACATGATAGAACCAGCCAATCAGCAGTGGAGGTTTTGGAATTAACGTCAGTGGCCTTAAAGTGGGTCTTAGTGACTTAGTGACTAATTCTTAAGGCCACTGACGTTAATTCTTATATCGAGGTCAACAGTTGTCATTTCAAACCCTGGTTGGCTAACATTCCAGCCGGCCAGTTTGGCAGGATTTCACGTAACTGCATGTTGGAAACAGATTATGAAGAACAGAGTAAGCTCCTCAAAAATAGGTTTTTAGAAGAGGGTTATGATGAGGACAAGTTGGAGAATGTAAGACTGAAGGTGAAGGAGGGTAGAAAACATAGTAAGAAGAGGGAGGAAATATCGAAAACGGAGAGAGATTTCAGGTTTACTTTCTTGACAAACTTCAATATGAAAGCTGGGCCCCTTAAGCAAGTGATCAAAGATAACTGGAAAATCATCAAGATTGATCCAATTATAGGCTCCTTACTCCCCCCCAGGCCAGCCATAGTCTACCGGAAAGCACCCAATATAGGAAATAAGCTAGTACGGAGCGCCATTCCCCCGAATAATCTGAACACAGGGAGAGAATCGGGCCAATTCACATGGTGCGGTTTTCGTGGTCCTTGTAAAAATCGTAACCACAGAGACCGCACCTATAAAATTACTGAAATTGTGTCCCGCACCACTGGACAGGCTTTTAAAATCAAGGGGGATTGTACGTGTGAAAAAGAAGGCCTCATTTATGTCTTAGAATGCCCCTGTGGGTCACAATATGTGGGCAGGACCTTGCGTAAACTCAAAATCCGTATACAAGAACATATACGTAATATAAAAAAGGTCTTATGACCCACAGTGTCTCTGCCCACTTTAAATTGGCACACCAGCAAGACCCCAGGGGCCTGAGGTTTTTGGGGGTTGAGAACGTAGAGCCCCATTGGAGGGGGGGGAGACAGAGTGGCACAGATTAACCGCAGGGAGGTAGAGTGGATCTACCGATTGGGTACTCTGCAACCCTGCGGTTTAAATATAGATTTTGATTTAAAACCATGTCTAACCTAAAGTTTGTGCCACTCTTTCATGTTCCCCGTGCCCCCCACCTCTGGGTAAAACAATGGGCTGTAACATCGGCACTAGGTCCCGCCCACTAAGTTGTCATTGGACAGCGGACTTTTCTGTGAATGAGAGGCTCGGCTGTGGAGCTCCACCTCCACTGCTGATTGGCTGGTTCTATCATGTGACCTCTGAATGGAAGGTCCTGCACCGAACTGTGAGGTTTACTTGGGGTTTGAATGATATTGTGGTGCCGCAAAGGGTATTTGTTTTATTCATTATTCCTTGGTAGTTTTAGAGGTTTGACAGAGTATGAAAAAGATGAAAATCAGTTTTACTAGTTAAGGCTGAATCATCGGCGTTCGACTATACCGGAAGGATTGCTGTTTTTGTGCGGCTAGTGTTTTTATCTATCTATGTGTAGGTGTATGTTTATGAAAATTTGCATTAATAAGAAATGTATATATGGAGAGATTGAGATTGAAGATGATATTATTGGGTTGATTGACATGGGTATAAAGTAAAGGGGGTAACCCCAGAAGTGATGTATTCCAGCCCCTGACGAAGCTGTGGCCAGCGAAACCCGGGTCGGGCGATTGGGACACCACATGTGCGGTTTTATGAGAATTTTATGACTCCTATCTTGTAAGTGCAAAATAAAACGCAGAGCATTTTTATCAGAAGGTGTTGCACTATTGTGTTTTATCAGCAGTAAATCCTGGCTATGCACGGTGGTGACACATCGGACTGCTGAATTACCGCTCCACAAATCTTGATCCTTGTGCATCCTGAAGATTGGCTTCATCTGTAGCAGCGCGGTTCCTTATACTTAAATTGAACTTGTTTGCGTGACTCCCACAACACGAAGTGGAACCTGCAGCAGCAAACGGCAACTGATCCCTAGCGGTTTGGCATTTTTACATATTCATATCCACCTTCATGTAACTTTGTGAAAAATGAAGGGTTTCCACACAAAAACAATCTAAAAATAATATAAGGAGCTGTGCAAAGCTCATAAATGCCACAAGATGGTGTGCTCTTCAAAGCATTTAAACAAAGGACAGGCAAGATTTGGCTGTCATTAACAAATGGGTTAAAGATATATACTGTACACGACAAACAGTTGCCATATTACCAAAGTCTACATTATCTGAGCTCACATAGCATACCATATATAAAAATATAACTTAATAATTAATACTCACATTTACCTTCATCAGGGCAGTATTTGGAACTTATGCTGCCCCCATTAATGGCACATTTAAACTCCTCTATTATCATAGTGATTCACTTATTTCTGAGCAATCATAATGATAACTAGTTTTATCACCAATTTTCTTTATTTAAACTGACTATAATTTACCATTCATCATCAATTGCGATTGAAAAAAAAATCTGACCCAAATTTTTCAAAAAGAGGGAGGGAATTTTAAAAAATGCACTCATCTCCAGTGATGCCATAATAAACAATTGTTATTGATAGCTGTTTAAATGTGAATTTGCCAATTTGAGAAAAAAAAGGCTTAACAGGCTAAGTGATGAAAATATTTATTAAGTCTAATTAAATGTAATGTAAAACAGAAAAATCACTTCCAGAATAAATAATAATCAATCAGATGGCCTGCACAATGCAATATGGGGGCGGGGGGACTTCTGTCACCATGACGTAGCACGTGGCTCACACTCCATGGTTATACAAGAGATAGGTGTTCTCGATGGAGTTCCAATTAACTGTCTTTATGAACAAGGTTTATACTTTTTAACCCCTCCTCCTAAGGATGTCTGGTGTGCAGTATGCATGTCTTTGAGATAATAACTCACGAATGTGGCCTTCTCATCACAATGGGGGGGAGGGGTTGTATATGTCTAACTATCCCTAACACACTACATTACAAAGAATATAGAAAATGATATTATAGGGGACAGAATGAAAGGAGACAGAACCAATCAGTTCTTAAATGCCCTTACAACACAGTGGCATAGCTGATAAAAGTAAATGCTGCTCAGTGACATATATACAAGGCATTGCTGCCTATTGGAAAATACAGGGCGCACTAGGCTGCACTAGAATATGGAATCTGTATACAGATGCAGCTGAGCTAAACTTGATGGTTAACTCATTAATTGAAGAATAGAACAAAAAAGATAACTACAGATGTAGTACAGTTAGCTAGAGATAAGCGAAGTCCTTGAAAATCCGCTTGGCTGCTTTGCTGAATTTTACAAAAAAAAATTAGCTTCATGACGAATTGCTACTATCTAAGCACAGCACCGTAAATAGTATAGCAGCTGTGCTTGGTATTGAAGTTCAACTGCATTCACTTCAATGGGGCTGAGCTACAACTTGGCCATGTGACCAATACAGTGACGTCACATGACGTCACTTGTAAGAGGTGAAAATCAATGAGAGAAATTTGATTGGTTGTTGGTGGCTCCACCCACTTTTTCTAACCTTGAAATGGAAACACCCAATGACCACATTTGTGATATTTGAGGTCCTTGACATCAATAATGTGAGAATGGCAGCATTTTGTCACTACCAGAGCTTTGAGACGTTCTCACAGCTCTGTTTCTCCACCCCTGTGATGATGTCACTACTAGAGCTTGGAGGAGTTCTCTCTGCTCTGTTTCTCCGCCCCTGTGATGAGGTCTTTACTTTCAGTTTCCCTCCTCCTAGCTGTCCCTCCTGTGATTGATTCCTCTTCCTATAAATCACCCCTCTTCCTCTTTAATCGTGCGGATTATACTTTTCATTTGACCTGTATCTCTCGCTTGAGTATCTTCACTTGTGTGATATCTTTTCATTGGACCTGTGTTCTGCTGAAGCAAGTACTTCGGATATTGTCTGCTGACTTTGGATCTGTTTTCACTGCTGCTACAGCTCCTTCAGTTAAGTGTGCAGACATTGTGTGTTTCTGTTTGTTTGCTGACTGAATCCGAGGCGACCCCAGTTCCGTCCATATACTGAGCAGGGCACCGGTGGCCGAGCCCCTTCCACTATTGTAGGGGTTACAGTGGTCATCAGCCTTAGGTACGCGGGCATGTCTCGATCCACCATCTGGATCTGGACATGGGCTTAGCAGCATAGGGAGAGCTTTTAGGGTCTGACAGGGGTCACCCTTTATGTTCCCTAGTTTGGGTCCGGTCAGTAGCTAATTTACTGTGTATGCTCTTGTTGCTCACATACAGCCGTGACATTATAATCCGCCCCGATTAAAGAGGAAGAGGGGTATTTTATAGGAAGAGATATCAATCACAGGAGGGACAGCTGGGAGGAGGGAAACTTAAAGTAAAGACCTCATCACAGGGCAGAGAGAACTCCTCCAAGCTCTAGTAGTGACATCATCACAGGGGTGGAGAAACAGAGCTGTGAGAACGTCTCAAAGCTCTGGCAGGGGTGTGGAAATTGTATCGCCCGACGCCCGGGACATGCAGTTCCGGGCGCCGGGCAGGTAGTTTGTTCGGTAGCTTAGCCCTGCTTCGGGCAAGTAGCAAGGCTGACCGCGGCTGCCTTAGGGCGCAGAGACGACGGGCCAAGGGAGGGGGAGGAAAAATTTTAATAAATCACTTGGGCGCCTCCGGCTGGCCGCTGCTATTCTCCTCTGTATAATCATAATATCTTGCGCTCCCGACAAGTTGTTTGAGGACCTGGGAACACTCAGCCAATCAGTGGCTGCAGCTGTATCACATGTCAGGCTAGGGATTTCCTGCTTAGCCAATCCCTGGCCTGACACATGACACAGCTGCGGCCACTGATTGGCTGAGTTTTCCCAGGTCCTCAAACAACTTGTCGGGAGCCTAAAATACCAGGATTATATAGAGGAGAAGGGGATTGGCTGCAGACGGGATCAGGTGAGCATAATGTTTTTACACATTAATAGAGGGGTAGGGAGAGGGGTGAAATGTGACATGGAGGGGAGAGAAAATGTGACATGGAGGGGAGAGAAAATGTGACATGGAGGGGGAGAGAAAATGTGACATGGGGAGGGAGAGAAAATGTGACATGGGGGTGGGATTCAGAGAAATGTGTCATGGGGGAGAGAAATGTGACATGGGGGAGAGAAATGTAACATGGGGGAGAGAGAAATGTAACATGGGGGAGAAATGTGACATGGAGGAGAGAAATGTGACATGGAGGGGAGAGAAAATGTGACATGGAGGGGAGAGAAAATGTGACATGGAGGGGAGAGAAAATGTGACATGGAGGGGAGAGAAAATGTGACATGGAGGGGGAGAGAAAATGTGACATGGAGAGGGAGAGAAAATGTGACATGGGGGAGGGGAGAGAAGATGTGACATGGGGGAGGGGAGAGAAAATGTGACATGGGGGGTGGGATTCAGAGAAATGTGTCATGGGGGGGAGAGAGAAATGTGACATGAGGGGGAGAGAAATGTCACATCTACCGCCCGCCCCCATGTCACATCTCCCGCCCCCCCCCCCATGTCACATCTCCATTATTTAAAACTATTTTTTGTATCAGGACAAGTAGATTGTTATGAGGGACAAGTAGATCGAGCCCCCGCTTTAGTCCTTCGACAAGTAGTTTTTTTTTTAATTTCCACACCCCTGTCTGGTAGTGACACATTTTTAGTTTTTCCCATTTAAATCAATAAAAAAATCTGATTGGCTATTTTTGGCTCTGCCCACTTTTTAAAATTTGAATTCCAGTCACCCAGTGACCGAATGTACCAAGTTTTAAGACCCTGCCATTAACAGTGGAAGAATAGCAGCAATTTAAATATTCCCATTGAATACCAATAGGTAATATTTGATTGGCTGTTTTAAGCTCCGCCAGTTTTCTGAATTTTACCCCAGTCACCCAGTCATGGCCTGTGACAAGTTTGGGGCCTCTGGCATTAAAACTGTGAGAATGGCAGTATTTGAAAGTTTTACATGTAAGTCAATAGGTGAAAGATGTTTTAGGCTCCACCTACTTTTCCTAAATTTTGACTGCAGTCACCCAGTGAGTAATTGTGCTTTTTTTTTTAAAGTTTGGGACACTTGGCATTTAAACTGTGATAACAGCAGCAGTTTATCTTTTTTTCATTAAGGTCAATGGCTGAAATCTAATTGGCTGTTGTTTTCCTGCCCCTTTTTTTCCCCCTAATTGTGAACCACAGTCACCCAGTGACTAACACTCTAAGGTTTGGGAATTATGGCATTTAACGTGTAAAAATGGCAGCAGTTTTATTTTTTCTATTGAAAATCAATGAGTGAAATTTGATTGGTTGTTGTTGACTCAGCCCACTTTTCCTAACCTTGAAGTGGAAACACCCAATGACCATATTTGTGGTATTTGAGGTCCATGATATCAATAATGTGAGAATGACAGCATTTTTAATTTTTCCACTTAAATCAAAGAAATCTGATTGGTTGTTTTTGGTTCCGCCCACTTTTCTGAATTTGAATCCCAGTCCTCCAGTGACCAACTGTGCCAATTTTCGTAATTGTACTCCTAAAACTGTGGGAGGAGTAGCGTATAGAAAATAGCTAAATTTTTATTGGCCATGGCTAGCTCTGCCCACTTTTGGGTGTCCCCCCCCCAAAATTCACCTTTTTATTCGGGTTGACACCAACAATATGTGGTCCGAGTTTGGGGAAGGTAGCTTCAAAACTGTGCGAGCGGGAGCGATTTGAAAGTTTTCCCTGTTAAAGTCAATTGCAGAAAAGCGGTCTTCGGTGGTCCGTCGCTGGGACAATGGAATCGCTTATCAAAGCACAAGCAACTTACTTCGCTATAGGTCGAATAAGTGTGGAAAGTTTGGCATATCCACCCCCAAAACTGAAGGAGGACTAGCGTATAGAAGGAGAGGGGGCGCTAAGAGTAATAAAACTGAATAATGATAAGCTGAAATATAAACAAAAAAAATCGAAGAACAATATGTTGGCCTTTCAAGCCAACATAATTACGAATAACTTCCTAAGTGTCACGGCTGTGTCAGGGTCTGCTGGTGATTGACCATGACACTTCCGCCATACATGTGGTTTGCCGTTGGCAACGTGGTGTATTTTATGCATGCTGGACACTTTCTCTTTAATTGTGGTGTTCCTCCCCATCTTGGTGTGCACTGGGTCTCAGGTCTCTTTATATCCTTTGGCTTGGAGACTGAGGTCAGTTTGTCTGGCTTGCATGTGAGATGCTTGCTCTGTGCATGGATGAGATCTGAGGGCCATACAAGTTTGACATCGATGTTCTCTGCAATGTCATCTGCAATGTCATACTGTGTGTTTCCTCCTTGTCTTCCTTCTCCTCCTGATGTGTTGTTTAGCCAGTCGTTCCTGGGAAAATTCCTTGACAGGTTTAGTTTCCAAAATGGGGCAACTTTTTGGCGTTTTACACAGTCCTGGTACCTCAAGAGTCCTGCAAAGCAACTGAGAACCATTCCAGCGAAATCTGCTCTTGTAAAGCGAAATGGTGCTACTTCCTTTCTGAGCCCTGTCATGTGCCTATACAGAAATTTACGACCACACATTGGGGTGCTGTCATATTCAGGAATAAATGTATTGCAAATTATGAGGTGCTTTTTATTTTGGAAAGTCTTCAGACCCTTTCACATTTTTCACATTTTGTTATGTTGCAGCCTTGCGCTAAAATACAAAAAAAGTTCTAATTTTTCCACATCATTTGTAGCAAACAAAGGAGGAGCCAGAGTGGATTATTGGAGTGTCTTTCCTCATACCATTGCTCCCTAGGGCCATGCTGTACACCCATTCTTTCCCCAGGTCACACCCTGGTTCTGGGTTCTTGCCTGATTGTAGTAGTCAGGGTACCTGTGATATTAGGTGCTTGTATGGGTGCAAGGCAGTACATGTAGAGTGAAATGTCCAGGCCTTGCCAACCATAACTTGCTATGCTGGGTTTACATTGCATTTCATGAAATAACATTACACAACATTAAGGGTCCATTCACATGTCCGTAATTTGGGTCCGCATCTGTTCCGCAATTTGCGGACCCACTCACTTTTATAGGGTCCAGTCAAATGTCCGCAACTGTTTTGCGGTCCGCAAAACATGGACACTGGCCATGTACATTCCGCATTTTGCGGACCGCACATGGCCGGCACTATAATAGAAATACCTTTTCTTGTCCATGGACGCGGACCAGAATAGGACATGTTCTATTTTTTTGCAGGGCTGCGGAACGGAAGTGCATTGTGTGCTGTCCGCATCTTTTGCGGCCCCATTGAAAATGAATGGGACCAATGGAACGGATGGAAATGGGTCCAATGGAATGGATGCGGACCCATTTTGTGGAGGTGTGCATAGACCCTTAAAGAGGACCTTTCATCAGGGGAAAAAAATTTAACTAAGTATGCTGATGTTAAGGGGGAATATTAATTACCAATATTTATGCAAATATCAATAATTAATATTCATAAATAGGCAATTCATCTGTTGATGACTTGCCTGTTGAGTACAGAGGCAAAAGGGAGTCCAGAAAGTGCAGTAAACAGTGTTTTATTCACACTTGCACAAAATACACAGCGAACAGTCACTTGGTGTTAATTCACACACAGCAGAAAAACGTGAGGCAAAACAAAACAGTCCAATACAGGTTCCAGTCACCTGGGAGGTTTAGGTGCAGGTTCGCACCTGGCTGTCAGCCCAGCCTAAGACAATCCACATCAGGCTTCCAGGCCGTCTGCACTCCTCCTTGCTGGGCTCTTGCTTCCAGCCTAGAGAGCTCCACAGCACTAACAGCAGCTCCAGGACGATCACTCACAGCTGCTGGTGCTGGCTGTGTTTTAAACCCAGCCCAAAACCAGGACTGGGTCGTGGGGAGCAGCCACCCACCCTACACTTTAGCTGCTCCCGGTAAGAGCCGGCCCGGATCGGCTTTGCAGCCATGCTATTTAGCAACTGTGTCAGTAGCACTACCTGCTACTGACATCAACAAAACGGCTCTTACCTCACCGAGGCTATGAACCTCGGTGACACGTACCTGCCATCCACGACGGCACCCTGCACCTTACCACACCGCACAGTAATACAGTCAGTCAATTACAACACTACTACACATACAATATTCCTAACTACTCTACATACAATCCCAATTGCACCCCACAAACTAGCTATACAATTACACTAACATACATTACAGCAGTAACCCACCCACCTGGCTACTCACACTGTCCCTACTGCAATATCACAATGCAGTCCAGGGGTAATGGCACTGCAAGGGTTAACACAACCTGGGTTGCAGGGGTCACTCTGCACACAGAAGCCTTGAAGGGGTTCAGGGTTACAGGGCTGCTGGGCACTGCAAGGGTTCTGGGCTGGGGTACTGCTGGGCTGGATAAGGGCTGCAACGGTTAAGGGGTCAATAAGGGGTTAAGCGGTACACAGCAGCAGTAGTTGATGCTGCTGGGCAGGGAAGGGGTACACGGGAATGTAGGGATATGGGAAATCAGGGCAGGGGTATTAGGGGCAGGTTTAGCATGTAAGCCATGTGCTGATCAAAAGGTGTCATACAGTCTGCAATCTCCTGCCCTGGACCCACATCCTAGTTAGCATCTCTATGCTAACTACCCCCCAGGGACAGTTGGGAGATTTAACAGATACTATGCAGACAGCGTGACTTGCAAGCCATGGCCTACAGGCTAAACATGGGCCTGTATCAAGCTGATAATATTGATACAGTTGATATTATATATATAAAAGGGGCCATGTAAAAGGGGGGTGTCCTATGGAAAAAGGGAGCATATATGGGATATATATATGAAAGGGGACATATTCTATAAGGGGACACATTCTATAAGGGGATATATATATATATATATATATATATATACATATATTTCAACCCTTCCTCAACCCTTGGCTCACTTAGTTCAACTAGGCGGAGCCTGCCTGACTTGGTTCTCCTGGGCGTCGCCGTCTCCCAGGCTGTAGCGCTGGCCAATCGCAGCGCAAAGCTGACAGCCTGGGAGAGGGAGACGCCCAGGAGAACAAGGGCAGCCTCTGCCTAGTAGAACCAAGTAAGGCAGGCTCCGCCTAGTAGAACCAAGTGAGTGAAGATACCGGAGCCAATATCGGGAGAACGGAGCGGCGCCCAGGGATAATTGTAAGTGCAGGGAGATCCCTGTGATCCCGTCAAGAATCGGGGGCTGCAAGGGCACAGCAGCCCCCGATGGGAGAGGGAGGGAGCTCCCTCCCTGTTAACTCCTATCATACAGCGGTCCATACGGACCGCGGCATGGAAGGGGTTAAATGGCTGACATCACAGCACAGATGTCAGCCGTTTATATGGCCACCAATGAATATTAGAGAGGAGGTGGGTGGGGGATCACGATCCCGCCTGCCTCCCGCTCTGCCCACATCGCTCACAACCCCCCTTCCCCCTGCACCACCCGCCATCACAATATTATTGAGGGCTGCAAGGGGGGGGGTAAAAATTAAACATTTGGGCATTTTTAAGTTTCAAACCGCAGGTCTGAATTGACCCCCCTCGGAATGATTTCAGTAGGTACCTTGTTCTGATCACAGCCGGCTGTGCAGCGGTGATCGGTAGTACACACGACATACCGGTATGTCATGTGTCCTTAAATACCAGGAAACCATGCCATACTAGTACGTCATGTGTCCTTAAGGGGTTAAGGTGCTTTTAATGTGCTGACTGAGCAGACAATTATTGTGAAGTGACCAATACTAGAGATGGGTTGCTGATCCAGGGACTTATTCTGATTGCCTGATTGGAGTCCAGAAGGAATTGTGTTTCCCTAAAGTGAGGAAAATTGGCTTCTACCTCCCAGGGATTTGTTTGCCTTCCTTTGGATCAACGTCCAGGATAACAGGCTGAACTGGATGGACAGATGTCTTTCTTCAGCCTCATAAACTATGTTACTTTGTTGTGTTACTATGCCCCTTCTTTACTGATAATTGCAATCTAATTAGTGGAGGAAACAGCTACATTTACATGCAGCAATGTCCTGTACTGTATGGAGACAAGTGATGGCTACTGCTGTCGCTCATCCTTATACAGATTCGTGGAAGGACATTTATCAAGACTGGAGTTTCCATACACCATTCTTAATCCCTGTGTAGCAGAGTGAGGTGTGCCTAATTTATAAAGAGACAGATGTCACTTAATAAATTAGTTGCATCTTTGGCAGTCTATTTGCCAGAAACTGAAGTCTACGCTAGCTAGGGGCTGGCATAGACTTCAGCTATAACTTACACCAGTTTCTGGTTTAAATTATAGGGAATCCAGTGGGCACCATTACGCCCTACTCCTCCTGCAAGGCCTGCCCCCTTTTCTCACCACCTTAGAAAAGAAGCTAAAAAGTCCCAAATTATGGTGCAAATAATTTGCTATTTTTTTACTCCACAATTGTGGCATGAACACTTTAGGAATTGCACCTTGTTGTTTCTGGGCAGCAGATTGGTGTTTTACACAGCATGATCTACTGCCCAGAAATGATGATTTACAGATTTTTTCACAATTTTTTCACATGTTTTCATGTTACACACACAAACTTAAATGACCAACACAAAGTAGCAAGTATGTGTGAAGTGAAAAGAAAATGATACATGGATTTCAAAACGTTCAATAAATAAAAATCTGGAAAGTTTGGCGTGCATTTGTATTCAGCCCCCCTGAGTCAATACTTTGTAGGACCACCTTTCGCTGCAATTACAGTTGCAAGTCTTTTGCGGTATGTCTCTATCCGCATTCCACATCTGGAGGCTGACATTTCTGGCCATTCTTCTTTGCAAAATAGCTGAAGCTCAGTCACATTGGATGAAGAGCATCTGTGAACAGTAATCAAGTCTCGCCACAGATTCTCAATGGGATTTAGGTCTGGACTTTGACTGGACCATTAAAACACATGAATATGCTTTGATCTAAACCATTCCATTGTAGCTCTGGCTGTATGTTTAGGGTTGTTGTTCTACTGGAAGGTAAACCTTTGCCCCAGTCTCAATTCTTTTGCAGCCTCTAACAGGGTTCCTCCAGGATTGCCCTGTATTTAAGTCCATCTTCCTCTCAACTCTGACTAGCTACCCTGTCCCTACTGAAGAAAAGCATCCCCACAGCATGATGCTGCCACCAACACCATGTTTCACGGTGGGGATGGTTCAGGGTGATGTGCAGTGTTAGTTTTCCGCCACACATAGCATTTTGCATTTAGGCCAAAAAGGTCATCTTTGGTCTCATCTGACCAACTTCCACATAGCTTGTGGAAAACTGTAAACAAGACTTATTATGACTTGCTTTCAAAAATGGCTCTCTTGCCACTCTTCCATAAAGGGCAGATTTGTGGATTTGTGGAGTACACGCCTAATAGTTGTCCTGTGGACAGATTCTTCCACCTGCACTGTGGATCTCTGCAGCTCCTCCAGAGTGACCATGGGCCTCTTGGCTGCTTCTCTAGTGCTCTCCTTGTCTGGGTTGTCGGTTTAGGTGAATGGTCATGTCTTGGTAGGTTTGCAGTTGTTTCATAATTCATCCATTTTCATCCATTTTCAGATGATGGATTAAACACTGCTCTGTGAACAGTGCTCAGTGCTCAATCATCGTTCCAGGGCAGCAGATTGTGCTGTCTTAACAGGACTCTGCTGCCCAGTGACAATGAATCTGTATGGGGACAAGCAATAGCAGCAGCCATCAGAGGTGATCTCTGCATGCAGCAGCACCTTCACTGACGAGCAGGCAATTGGAAGGAATGCTTCCTTCCCGACAATCGGCTGTTTCATCAGGCAGTGTAAATCCATCGTTACACTGACATATCTAAAGGGCCCTTTACACGGGCTGAGAATCCGCTAGATAATCGCTAATGAGCATTCATAGCTCATTAGCTACTATCTTGCAGTCTAAAAGTGATGCCGATTAGACGTCTCTTCTCAAGACTAAATAAATTCAATTCTTTTAATCTTTCTTTATAACTAAGACCCTCTATGCCCCTTATTAGTTTAGTTGCTCTCCTCTGTACTTTTTACAGCTTTAGTGCGTCCTTTCTATAGACTGGTGCCCAGAACTGAACTACATATTCCAGATGAGGCCGCACCAACGCTTTGTAAAGTGGTAATATTACATCCCTGCCCGATGAGTCCATGCCTCATTTAATGCATGACAATATCCTGATCGCCTTAGAAGCAGGTGATTGACATCGTATGCTGTTATTCAATCTACCCTCTACAAGGACATCCAAATCCTTCTCTATAAGTGACTCTCCAAGTGTTGTATCACCTAGGAAATATGAAGCATAGAGATTATTACTTCTAAGATGCATAACTTTACATTTGTCCACATTGAATCTCATTTGCCAAGTTGATGCCCAATCACTCAGAGTGTTCAAGTCAGCTTGTAGTTTATGGACATCTTCCGTAGACTGTACAGTACAACATAGATTAGTGTCATCTACAAAAATAGAAATGGTGCTATTAATCTCGTCCTCGATATCATTGATAAATAAATTAAATAATAGAGGACCCAGCACTGAACCTTGGGGTACACCACTTATAACCCAGGACCATTCTCAATAGGAATCATTGACCACAACTCTCTGGACACGGTCCTTCAGCCAGTTTTCAATCCAATTACAAACTATACTTTCCAAGCCTATAGACCTCACTTTACCTATTAAACATCTACGAGGGACAGTATCAAAAGCCTTTGCAAAATTTAGAAACACTACATCCACAGCCGCCCCTCCGTCCAGGCTACTACTTACCACCTCACAAAAACAAATCAGGTTAGTCTGACAAGTCCCTTAAGAGTCCTTCAAACATTTTCCCACAACAGAAGTTAAACTAACTGGTCTATAATTACCTGTGAAGGACCTAGATCCTTTTTTAAAAATGGGCATCACATTTGCCTTGCGCCAATCACTTGGCACTGTATTTTTGCTAATTTTATCTCCTTTTTAAAGATTTTATTAAGCCCTATGTAAGCTTCGAACGCTACAGCTGACCCCTCAGATTTGTATTTTTCAAATGCCTTTTTTTGTCTTTTATTGCCCTTTTTACAGTAGCTATAAGCCATGGGGGGTTTAATTTTAGCCGTTTATACTTGTTATCTAAAGGAATACATTTTTTAGTGCAATTACTCAAAGTGGATTTAAAGCTCTGCCATTTATCCTCAGTATTATCATGTGACAGTAGCTGCTCCCAGTCTATGGCCTGAAGTGCTGCCCTCAACCCAGTGAAATTGGCCTTTTTAAAATTCTGTGTCTTTGCTCTGCCTGACAGAGTTTGCTTCTTATAGTTTAGGGGAATATAATTATATTGTGGTCACTATTACCTAGTGTTTCTCGAACAGTAACATTTCCAACACGCTCTGCATCATTAGAAATGACCAGATCCAACAGAGCATTGCCCCTAGTGGGAGCTTCTACAAACTGGTCCATATAGTGGTCCTGCAGCAAGTTGAGGAATTTTCTCCCCTTACGGTTGAGGCAGAATCATGACCCCAGTCAATGTCTGGGAAGTTAAAATCTCCCATTATGACCACTGTACCAGCCCGTGCAGGCTGCTCTATTTGGTTATACAGTTGCATCTCTATCCCCTCTGGGATGTTAGGGGGTCTATAGATTACACCAAGTATTACTTTTTCAGTGTTTATATCCCTTTGAACTTCCACCCATAAGGTTTCCACATCCTCACCATCCTCACCCACATCCTTTCACACTTGTCTTCAGATCACTCCTCATATACAGGCACACGCCACCACCTTTTCTATTGACCCTGTCTTTCCTAAATAGTGTAAAACCCTTAATATTTACAGCCCAGTCATGTGAAGAATCCAACCATGTCTCAGCCACACCAACTACATCTATGTGTTCTTCTATTACCATAGCCTCCAGCTCCCCCATTTTGCTAGCTAGACTTCTGGCATTTGTGAAAATACATTTTAAATTACTATTACCTGTAAAGTGAATAGCTGGGATTTTTGGGTTACCTTGGTTGATGTTTGTATGTAACAGTTTAGTTCTATTTTTCATAAGTGTATAGTTATTCCCAGTCTTCTCCCTACTTTCCTCACTAACCCCAGACCCCACTAAATCCCCACTGTCCCCTCCTATATCCCACTCTCTATCTACACTATCTACCCTCTTATTAGTATGAATCCCGACCCTCGCCCCAGATCCTAGTTTAAAAGCTTTTCCAGCCATATAACCATTTTTTTCCCCAGGGCAGTTGCACCCTCCCCATTAAGGTGCAGCCCGTCCCTACTGTAGAGCCTGTAACCAACTGAGAAGTCGGCCCAGTTCTCCATGAACCCAAACCCTTCCTTCCTGCACCAGCTTCTGAGACACTTATTTAACTCCCTAAGCTCCCGATGTCTCTCTGGTGGTGCTTGTGGCACTGGTAGTATTTCTGAAAACACTACCTTGGAGGTCCTGGACTTGAGCTTCTCTCCTAGTTCCCTAAAATCATTTTTAAGGACCTTCCGTCTCCCCTGACTTTGTCATTGGTGCCAATGTGTACCATGACCGCCGGGTCTTCCCCAGCCCCACCCAGCAATCTGTCAATCCGATTCGCAATATGCCGAACCCGAGCACCCGGAAGACAACACTCTGTTCGGCATTCACCGTCTCAGCGACAGATGACCCTGTCTGTCCCCCTAATAATAGAGTCCCCTACCACCAGCATCTGTCTGGCCTTTGCTGCACTCCTTTTCCTATCCTTCCTGCAGGGGGCATCTTCCTGGTTGCTAGGAGAAACGCCCTGCTGCAGTGTTGCTGGCCCTGGGCTTTCATACCTAATATCAGCCAAACAAGCATATTTACTAGGGCATTCCAGCACTGGACTAGCCTCCCTGGCAATTTTCCCTCTACCCCTTCTTCTTACATTAACCCAACTGCAGATCTGATAGTCCTGATCTTGCCCTCCTCGTCCCACCTCCATTTCACTGAACACAGTCAGTGCCTGCACAGTGAGGTCTAAGCCTCTCTCCAATTTTGCAATGCCCCTAACTATTTCAAGCTGCTTACTTATATCCAAGATCTGGGCTTCCAAATATGCAACATTATTGCATCTAGTGCAAACGTATTCACCCTCGAATAGCTATTTAAGGCACGCATACATTGCATATAAGGGCGTAGCTATAGGGGGTGCAGAGGTAGCAGTCGCTACTGGGCCCAGGAGCATAAGGGGGCCCAAAGACCCTTGTGCCGCATAGGAAGATACACAAAGGAAAAGAAAGGAATGGTTCCGGCACCTGATTATGCAGTAAAAGCTTCCTTTATTCGGGGTTCAGTATACAATCGTGAACACGATTGTATACTGAACCCCGAATAAAGGAAGCTTTTACTGCATAATCAGGTGCCGGAACCATTCCTTTCTTTTCCTGATTGCGGCAAGCACTTCTCTTCAGATTCCGAGCACCGGGGATATGGCTGTCCTGGACGGGTGAGCTGGACTTTTGCACATGTTACGAAGATACACAAAGCACTGAGGGGAGGGGGGCCCAAGCTGAACTTTTGCACCAGGGCCCATGAGCCATTAGCTACGCCCCTGATTGCACAGGACACACACTCAGTAGCATTGTCCATGGAGCACATGTTTAAATGGGGATGAACAGTAAAGAAGGAAAACAGTAAATATGAGTTAGAATTAGACCCTGTCTGCTGCAGTTGGAGAACTAGCTAGAATCAAGCCAACAACACACAAAGAAAATCTATCAAACCTTAGTTTCTTGCCCCTTGTCTTAAACTCCGGTTCTTTAACCACCTCAGCCCCCCTAGCTTAAACACCCTTAATGACCAGGCCACTTTTTACAATTCTGCACTACACTACTTTCACGGTTTATTGCTCGGTCATACAACTTACCACCCAAATGAATTTTACCTCCTTTTCTTCTCACTAATAGAGCTTTCATTTGGTGGTATTTCATTGCTGCTGACATTTTCCCTTTTTTTGCTATTAATAAAAAATTAACGAAATTTCTGCAAACAAATGACATTTTTCGCTTTCTGTTGTAAATTTTTTTTTTAAAACTACATTTCTATATACATTTTTCTCTAAATTTATTGTTCTACATGTCTTTGATAAAAAAAATGCAATAAGTAATATATATATAATATATTTATTGGTTTGGGTAAAAGTTATAGCGTTTACAAACTATGGTGCAAAAAAGTGAATTTCCGCACTTTGACTTTCTGAGCACCTGTCATGTTTCTTGAGGTACTACAATGCCCAGACAGTAGAAACACCCCACAAATGACCCTATTTCAGAAAGTAGACACCCTAAGGTATTCGCTGATGGGCATAGTGAGTTTATGGAAGTTTTTATTTTTTGTCACAAGTTAGCGGAAATTGAATTTATTTTTTTCTTACAAAGTCTCATATTCCACTAACTTGTGACAAAAAATAAAATTTTACATGAACTCACGATACCCCTCACGAAATACCTTGGGGTGGCTACTTTCTAAAATGGGGTCACTTGTGGGGTAGTTATACTGCCCTGGCATTTTAGGGGTCTCTAAAGCGTGAGAAGAAGTCTGGAATCCAAATGCGTAAAAATGCCATGTGAAATCCTAAAGGTACTCATTGGAATTAGGGCCCCTTTGCGCATCTTGGCTGCAAAAAAGTGGCACACATGTGGTATCGCCGTACTCAGGAGAAGTAGGGCAATGTGTTTTGGGGTGTATTTTTACATATACCCATGCTGTGTGTGAAAAATATCTCTGTAAATGACAACTTTTTCCATTTTTTTATACAAAGTTGTCAATTTACAGATATATTTCTCTCACCCAGCATGGGTATATGTAAAAATACACCCCAAAACACATTGCCCTACTTCTTCTGAGTACGGTGATACCACATGTGTGACACTTTTTTTGCAGCCAAGATGCGCAAAGGGGCCCTAATTCCAATGAATACCTTTTAGGAGGGCAT
Source organism: Bufotes viridis (assembly GCA_033119425.1). Taxonomy (NCBI): domain Eukaryota; kingdom Metazoa; phylum Chordata; class Amphibia; order Anura; family Bufonidae; genus Bufotes; species Bufotes viridis. The sequence goes on along the minus strand of CM065599.1, from coordinate 30,548,196 downwards.
TTTTACACATTTGGAGTCCAGACTTCTTCTCATGCTTTATGGACCCTAAAATGCCAGGGCAGTATATATACCCCACAAGTGACCCTATTTTGGAAAGAAGACACCCCAAGGTATTCAGTGAGGGGCATGGCGATTTCATAGAAGATTTTTTTTTTTTGGCACAAGTTAGCGGAAATTGGGAAATTGACTTTTTTTTTCCCTCACAAAGTCTCTCTTTCCGCTAACTTGTAACAAAAAGTTCTATCTTTCATGGAATCGATTTGCCCCTCAGCGAATACCTTGGGGTGTCTTCTTTCCAAAATGGGGTCACATGTGAGGTTTTTGTACTGTCCTGGCATTTGAGGATCTCCGCAATCATTACATGTATGGCCAGCATTAGGAGTTTCTGCTATTCTCCTTATATGGAGCATACGGGTAATGAGATTTTTTTTTCTGTTCAGCCTCTGGGCTGAAAGAAAAAATGAACGGCACAGATTTCTTCATTCGCATCGGTCAATGTGGATGAAAAAATCACAGCCAAAAAATATGCAAGAAAAAAAAAAGAGGGGCCTGGTAAGGACATAGGGTCTCTGCCTAAACATCCATACCCACTTCAGCTCCTATATCCTGGCAAACGTGATTTCTCCATTCACATCGATCAATCGATCCGTGTGGAGGAAGACATCTTTGCCAGATTTTTGATACAAAGTGTTTGCCAAAGCATATGAACTCCAACACCTCTCCTCAGCTCATATGCCTGGGCAAACGTACCTGTACTGCGGAGGAGAAATCTCATCCTGCAGCGCCGCATACACAGACTTCATGTGTCTTCTGACAGCAGCGCAATGCTTCTCTCAGAATGCACATCAGTGCTACAGCGTTTTCGTTGGTTGGTCCGTTGGTCCAGCTGGAAAGTAAAGGGTGAACTGGTTAGTAAAAAAAAAAAAAGAAGAAGAAAAAACAAGCAGCAGGCTCATACATTTGAACGTTATAAATTTTATAAAACCTAAACATCACTTTTTTCCCTTTCACTAGTGATTGACAGTGGTGATCAAGGGGTTAATTGGGGTGATGGGGTGTGATCTGGGGCTAAAAATGTGGTGCTTGGTGTACTCACAGTCACATGTGCTTTCTGCTGGGACCAACCGACGAAAAAGACCCAGCAGAGAGCACAGAAGCCATTTAACACATTATATTTATAAATATAATGTGTTAGATGGCTTTTGATTCGATTTTTTTAAAGTCATCAGCATGCCAGCGCCATTGGCTGGCAGGCTGATGACCAACTTCTTCTGAATATTTTACCGCCGCGCACTGCGCATGCGCGGCGGCATCAGCGCATCATCTCGCGTCTCGCGAGATTACGCGCCGATGCGTCCAGGAGGAACATCCCGGCCGCCCACAGGACGCATCCCTGCGTTAGGCGATCGGGATGTGGTTAAATACCACTTATTCACAAGTCCACACTACAACAAGCCCAGGTAGAGCGAGCTCTGGATGAGTTCAGTGGTGCAATTAATAGCATCGGGAAGCCCAAGCCACTCCCCTAACCAGGTACACAGCAGAGAAAAAAAATGGGTTTAACCCCTTAACCCCTTAAGGACTTATGACGTACCAGTACGGCATGATTCCCGACTCCTTTAGGACCCATGACGTACCGGTACGTCATGAGTGTTTCCCATCACTGCTGCTCAGCCGGCAGTGATCGGAACAAGGTACCTGTTGAATTCATTCAGCAGGTACCTTGTTACAACGCCCAGGTCAATTCAGACCTGCAGTTTGCAGCGCTTTCTGTGATCTCTGATCCCCGTGGTCTGTGACCGTGGGGATCAGAGACTAAATGTTCCCAAAGTGTTAGATGTTAACCCCCCTGCAGCCCTCAATCCACAGTGGTGGCGGGCAGTGGTTGCGGGCAGATTTTGCTGGACTGGTTTTTTGACACTATGTCCCATTTGAAGCCCCTCTGATGCACCCCTACAGTAGAAACTCCAAAAAAGTGACCCCGTTTTGGAAACTACGGGATGAGGTGGCAGTTTTTTTTGTACTATTATAGGGTAAATATTATTTTTTGTTGCTGTATATTACACTTTTTTTGAGGGAAGGTAACAAAAAATAGAAATTCTGAAATTTCATCTCCATTTGCCAATAACTCTTCTGGAACACCTAAAGGGTTAACAAAGTTTGTAAAATCTGTTTCGAATATCTTGAGGGGTGTAGTTTATTAGATGGGGTCATTTTTGGGTGGTTTCTATTTTGTAAGCCTCATAAAGTGACTTCAGACCTGACCTGGTCCCTAAAAAGTGGGTTTTTGAAAATTTCTGAAAAATTTCAAGATTTGCTTGTAAACTTCGAAGCCTTGTAACATCCCCAAAAAATGAAATGCCATTCCCAAATTGATCGATACATGAAGTAGACATATGGGGAATGTAAATCAATAACTTTTTTTGGCGGTATTACTGTGTATTATAGAAGTAGAGAAATAAAAACTTGGAAAATTGCAAATTAAATAAATAAAAATCTAATTTTTCAACTCCATTTTACCACTGTACAATATGTGACGAAAAAACTATCTCAGAATGGCCTGGATAAGAAAAAGCATTTTAAAGTTATCACCACATAAAGTAACACTGGTCAGATTTGCAAAAAATGCCCGAGTCCTTAGGGTGAAATAGGGCTGAGTCCTCAAGGGGTTAAGGACCCTGCCATTTTTCACCTTTAATACCAGGCTATTTTTAGCAAATCTGACATGTATCATTTTATTTAATTACTTCAAAACTCTTTTACTTATCCAGGCCATTCTGAGACTGTTTTCTCATCACATATTGTACTTCAGGACAGTGGTAAAATTGAGTCAAAAAATTTCATTTTTATTCATAAAAAAAATACCATGTTTGTCAAAAATGTGGAAAAATTATCAAATTTCAATTTTTCTACTTTTATAATAGATAGTAATACCTCCAAAAATAGATATTACTTTACATTCCCCATATGTCTACTTCATGTTTGGATCATTTTGTAAATTACATTTTATTTTTTAGGGACGTTAGAGGGCTTAGAAGTTTAGAAGGAAATCTTAAAACTTTTAAGAACATTTCCAAACCCCAATTTTTTTAGGACCAGTTCAGTTACGAAGTCACTTTCTGGGGCTTACATATTAGAAACCACCCATAAATCACGCTGTTTTAGAAACTACACCCCTCAAGGTATTCAAAACTGATTTTACAAACTTTGTTAACCCTTCAGGTGCCCCACGAGAATTAAATGAAAATGGGAATGAAATTTAAAAATGTCACTTTTTTTTAGCAGATTTTAAATTTTAATCTATTTTTTTCTGCAACACATCAAGGGTTAACAGCCAAACAAAGCTCAAAATCTATTACCCTGTATCAGGAGTTTACAGAAACACCCCATGTGTTCTCAAAAAATGATGTATGGGCGCACAGCAGGATTCAGAGTGGAAGGAGCACCATATGGCGTTAGGAGAGAGGATTTAGCTGGAAGGTTAATTGGGAGATATATCGCATGTGAAGACACCCTGAGATGGCCCTACAGTGGAAACCCCCAAAAGTTGACCCCATTCCTGAAATTACACCCCTCAAGGAATATTTGATCTGCTGACCATGTCGCATTAAATAAATTCCAGAGGTCCCCAAAAATGAAAAACCCCAAGAAGTGACCCCATTTGGGAAAGAGCACCCCCGTATGAACATTTTAAGTGGTAGAAAGGGCTTTTCAGCAAACAGGTGTCTCCCAGAAGACAGAAACCCTTGTGAAAGCATTTCAAAGGACACATTTTAACAAATGAAAAATTACTGGCAGACCCCAATTTTTCACTTTTAAGAGGGGTTAAAAGAGAGAAAATGCACCCCAGTATATGTTCCTCATTTTCTCCCCTTTTTGCAGACACCCCTTATGTGCTTGTAGCCCGCTGTATGGGCGCACAGCAGGCAAACTGCAAAATAAGAATTTTGCAGCAGGACTGAATTGCCAGACATGGATTGTAGGTGCCATGTGACATTAAATAAATTCCTGAGGTCCCCAGAAGTTAAAAACCCCAACAAGTGACCCCATTTTGGAAAGAGCACCCCTGTTCAAACATTTTAAGTGGTGGTAAGGGTAGTTTTCAGCAAATAGGTGTCTCACAGAAGACAGAAACCTTTGTGAACGCATTTCAAAGCTCACTTTTGTAAAAATGAAAAATCAGACCCCAATTTTTCACTTTCACAAGGGGTTAAGGAGAAAATTCACCCCAGTATATGTTCCCCATTTTCTCACCTTTTTGCAAACACCCCATATGTGTTTGAAGCCCTACAGTGCCACATGAAAAACAAAAGTGTGGTACAAAAGCTGGGCGCACAGCAGGCAAAGTGCAAAATATGGTTTTTGCAGGTCTGAATAAACAGACATAGATTTTAGCTGCCATGTCGTATTAAATAAATTCCTGAGGTCCCAAGAAATTAAAAACCCCAAGAAGTGACCCCATTTCGGAAAAATAGGGGTTTTAAGTGGCGGAAAGGGTACATTTCAGCAGACAGGTGTCCCACAGAAGACAGAAACACTTGTGAAAGCATTTCAAAGCACACATTTGTAAAAATGAAAAATTACTAGCAGACCCCAATTTTTCACTTTCATAAGGGGTTAAAGAAGAAAATGCACCCCACTATATGTTCCACATTTTCTCCCGTTTTTGCAAACACCGCATATGTGCTTGTAGCCTGCTGTAAGAGCATCCCCATACGGGCATTTTAAGGGGTGGAAAGAACACTTTTGACCTAACAGTTGTCTCACAGAAAAAATATGTATTGGTTTCTAGAAAGTGGATATGCAAGGGAGGTGGACTAAATCAGAGATATAAAGTGGAAATATTGCATGTTGCATAAAGGATGAAATTAAATTAATACTCCATGGATAAGTGGTAGATTCTAAAGCACTCCTGCATGCACAGGCCAGGTTTTTCAGGGCAGGTTTCGCAGTGATAAATTGTGTCTTTCCTTATCCCTCTTTTGGAACACACTCTGCATTTTTTTGGGTCCTTCTCTTCCTTGCTGTCTGGGAGACTTGACCTGGAAAATGGTGTCCTGGTACAACATGGGCACCATAACTTCCAGAAGTACTGGGACCCTCCCCGGCCTGGCTTTGAAAAATTAGGGCCTTCATTACCACCTCTTGGAACTGAAGGAAAGTTCATCCGTGGCCTGCAGAATGAAATAGCACGTACGAATTGCACATTGCCATCTGTACAATGTGTACAGCCAGCTTTTGTACCACACTTTTGTTTTTCATGTGGCACTGTAGGGCTTCATAAGTTCATCTGCAAGATTCACCCCTCCCATGTGCCTGTTGTAGTCCAGAATACAAACTGGTTTGGGGGTAGTGATTGTGGTACCTCGTACAGGAGCAGGGGAGTTGGCATTAGTGTGAATGGTCGTCAGTACAAGGACGTCCCTCTTGTCCTTGTACTTAACTACCAGCATGTTCTCATTGCGGAGACCCCTCCTTTCACCCATTCTCAGTGGTTTCGCTACCAGGGATCTAGGGAGGCCTCTCTGATTTTTGCGCATTGTGCCGCAAGCCACAGTACCTCTGGCAGTTAGGGACCTGAATAGGGGTATGTTGGTATAATAGTTATCCACACAGAGGTGGTAACTAGAGATGAGCGAACATTAAAAAAAAGTCCGTTGTTCGGGTGGTGGCAAGTCGCGCATCCCGTTATGGATTCCACTATAGCGGCATATGGAATCCATGAGGGGCGGCTGCCACCAACCCGAACTTTTGCACAGCCGAAGGACCTGGGGTGACGTCACTGTCATGTGATCAGTGCAGGGGTCGTGGCTCAGCACTGGATTTGAGTGCAGCATGTGACCCAACCCCTATTTAAGCTGGAGCCACGTAGCGCCACACGTCACTCTGCTCTTCTCAGTGTAGGGATAGGATGCTGCCACTTCTGTGAGGGAGAGATAATTTTTGGGTGACACAGTGCATTTCTGTAGTTGGGGGAATAAACCCATACTGTCGTACCACAGAGAACGTTTGCATACACCGCTGAAAAAACAATTTTCAAATTTTGCGGTGGCATAGTGCATTTCTGTAGTTGCTGTAAAAAACCTGTGCTGTCATACCACAGAGCACGTTTACATACACCGCTGAAAAACCTATTTAAAATTGTGCTACATAGCAGATCTGAGTCCTACCCTGTACTTCAGTCATTTTAAGTAACCTGTGGAACTCCGCATATACATAGTTGGTTTTAAAAACACCGGTTTTGTGGTAGATAGCACATTTGTGGTGTACGCTGCATTTCTGACAGTCAAATTAAACCGTTAACTTCTGCTTTTACATTGTTGGTTTGAAAAATCTAATTTTTGATGATAGTGAAGTAATTGTATTGAATTGCTCCGTTACACTGTTGTGTGACCTATAGAAATGTATTCTGTTTATGACACGGGCACTGCCTTACTGTTAGTGAACTTAATTGTTTACTTTTGGCAGTTAAATCGACACCTGAGATAAACCATTTGTTTGGTGGGTGAACGCAAATAATGAAGAGAACATCAAATAAGGGACGTGGACATGGTTGTGATGGTGTTGGTGAAGCTCCTGTTGCTGGGAGAGGACGTGGCCATTCTGGTCAGTTACAGGTCCAAGTGAAACACCTTCCTCAGGTGCGAGTAGGCGACAGAACCTGCAGCATTATTTGGTAGGCCCGAATGCTGCTCTACGGATGGTGAGGCCAGAACAAGTACAGGCGATAGTAGATTGGGTGGCTGACAGTGGCGTCAGTTTCTTTACAGTATCTCCCACCCAGTCCTCTGCAGAAGGCTCAGAGTTGGCACCAGCAGCCCATGCCCATCAGTCTTTCAACTCGCCCCCTTGCAAAGCAGCCAAGCAGCCTGAGCTCCAAGTCATATAGCAGACTCTTATGCTTTTTGATGACTCTGCTGGCAGGGTTTCCCCTGGCCATCCACATAGCCCTGCCCCAGAAGTGGAAGACATTGAATGCACTGATTCCCAACCACTTATGTTGCAGGATGAGGAGATGGGAATACCACCACAGCATGTCTCTGATGATGACGAAACACAGGTGCCAACTGCTGCGGCTTCCTGCAGTGTACAGACCGACGAGGAGGGCAGGGGTCAAGAATGGGTGGAAGATGATGTGGAGAACGATGAGGTCCTAGACCCCGACTGGACTCAAGTTCATGCTAGTGACATGTGCAGTTCTGAGGAAGAGTCGGTGGTCGCACAGAGGTGACAGCACAGCAAAAGAGGGAGCAGGCTGCAAAAGCGGAGCAGCCATCCCCGAGACAGTACGCCTGCTACTGCCCATGGCACCCAGGGAATTAGCACACCAAAGCCAGCTCCAAGGAGTTAATTGGAGTGGCAGTTCTTCAGACAATGTCCTGACGACAAGACACGAGTAGTTTGCACGTTGTGCCATCAGAGCCTGAAGCGAGGCATGAACATTCTAAACCTGAGCACAACCTGCATGACCAGGCATCTACATGCAAAGCACGAACTGCAGTGAAGTAAACACCTTAAAAACCAAGACAGTTCTCAGGCTCCTCCTGCTTCCTCTTCTACTGCTTTCTCTGCCTCCTCCTCCACCTCTGGTTACAGTGGCACCTGCCACCCAGCAAACCTAAGATGTGCTACCAACACCACCACCTCCGTCATCACCAAGCATCTCCACCATGTCACAGTCAAGCATTCAGCTGTCCATCTCCCAAACCTACCCACCCTCGATCCCTGGTCCTGAATGCCAGCATTTCAAAATTGCTGGCCTTTGAAATGCTGTCATTCCATCTGGTGGAGACGGACTGTTTTAAACAGCTGATGGCGGTGGTTATCCCACAGTATGTCGTTCCCAGCCGCCACTACTTTTCCAGGCGAGTCGTCCCTTCCATGCACAACCAAGTGGAGGATAAAATCAAGTGTACACTGCGCAACGTCATCTGTGGCAAGGTCCACATGACCACAGATATATGGACCAGTAAGCACGTGCAGGGACACTTTATCTCCCTAACTGCACACTGCTTAAATGTAGTGGCGGCTGGGCCCGAGGCGGATAGCGGTTTGGCGCATGTCCTTCCACCACCGAGGATCGCAGGGCATTATTCTTTGCCTCCTGTTGCCTCCCCCTATTCAGCTTCCTCCTCCTCCTATTCTGCCAGCTCCTTATCCGGTCAGTGAAAGACCTTCACCACCAACTTCAGCACAGCCCAGGGTAAACGTCAGAAGGCGGTTTTAAAACTCATGTGTTTGGGGGACAAACCCCACACCACACAGGAGCTGTGGAGGGGCATAGAAGAACAGACTGATGACTGGTTGCTGCCAGTGAGCCTCAAGCCCAGCCTGGTGGTGTTCAATAATGGGCGTAATTTCGTCGCAGCTCTGGGACTAGCCGGTTTGACGCACATCCCTTGCCTGGCGCATGTGCTGAATTTGGTGGTGCAGAAATTCCTTAAAAACTACCCAGACATGTCAGAGCTGCTGCAGAAAGTGTGGTCCATTTGTGCGCACTTTCGGCGTTCTCACCCTGCTGCTACTCACCTGTCTGCGCTGCAGCGTAACTTCGGCCTTCCCGCTCACCGCCTCATATGCGACGTGCCCACCAGGTGGAACTCCACCTTGCATATGCTGGAGAGACTGTGCGAGCAGCAGCAGGCGATAGTGGAGTTTCAGCTGCAGCACGTAGGGCTCAATTGCTCTGCAGAACAGCACCACTTCACCACCAATGAGTGGGCCTCCATGCGAGACCTGTGTTCCTTGTTGCGGTGTTTGAGTACTCATGCAACATGGCCAGTGTCGATGATGCCGTTACAATACCACTTCTATGTCTCCTTGAAAAAACACTTAGGGCGATGATGGAAGAGGATGTGGCACAGGAGAAAGAGGAGGAGGAAGAGGGGGCATTTCACAGGGTTTCAGGCCAGTCATTCAGAAGTGGCTCAGAGGGTGGGTTCCTGCACCAGCAGAGGCCAGGTACACATGTGGCCAACCAGGGCACAGTTCTGGAGGAGGAGAATGAGGTAGAGGAGGATGAACCGGGTTCACAGCAGGGTGGCACCCAACGCAGCTCATGGCCATCACTGGAGCGTCGCTGGGGGATACAGAGGACACAGACGATACATCACCTACAGAGGATAGCTTATCCTTACCTTTGGGCAGCCTGGCACACATGAGCCACTACATGCTGCAGTGCCTGTGCAACGACCGCAGAGTTGCCCACATTTTAACTTGTGCTGAGTAGCCATCCTTCTGGATCCCCATTACAAAGACTATGTGCCGTCCTTAATTCCTTCACTGGAGCGTGATAGGAAGATGCACGACTACAAACGCACGCTGGTAGACATGCTCCTTTGGGCATTCCCAACTGACATCGGGGGACAAGTGGAAGCACAAGGCGAAAGCAGAGGCGGAAGAGGAAGAGGTCGCCAACGCAGCTGGGTCACGGCCAGCACCTCAGAAGGCAGGGTTAGCATGGCCGACATGTAGAAAAGCTTTGTCACCACGCCACAGCAACTGACACCACCAGCTGATATGGAACGTCTTGGCAGGAGGCAGCATTTGAACAACATGGTGGAACAGTACATGTGCACACGCCTACACATATTGACTGATGGTTCTGCCCCATTCAACTTTTGGGTCTCCAAATTGTCCACATGGCCTGAGCATGCCCTTTATGCCTTGGAGGTGCTGGCCTGCCCTGCAGCCAGTGTACTCTCTGAACGTGTATTTAGCATGGCAGGGGGCTACCCCAATAAAAAAAAAAAATAAAAAAAAAACATTGTTAGCTGGCTACCTCCTCCTCCATCGCCGCTTCCACCTACAACACCACATCCACCTCCTCCTCTGAGTTGCAGGTTAATAATTTTTTATTTTTATTTGTTTGCAGAGCACTTGCCATGCTCTTAAGCACATTTTGCTGCCTTTTGCAGCCCTCTAGCCCTTTCCATTACATTTTTAGGGCCATTTTAGTGCCCAAAGTCCGGGTCCCCATTGACTTCAATGGGGTTCAGGTTTGGGGTCAAGTTAGGGTTAAGTTCGGATCCCGAACCCGAACTTTTTTGTGAGGTTTGGTCGAACCCGAACTTCCAGGTGTTCGCTCAACTCTACTGGTAACAGTTACATCCAAAAGTAATACCGTCTCTCATATCAATGGAGGCAGAATATAGTAAGTCCACAGTTCACAGGCTTTTTATGTGTGCAGCTGCGTATCAGGCATATAGTAAATAAGTCAGTATTTTGGGTCTGCAGCTCTTGCCTGGCACTAATCCCAATCAAAGTGCAGATTCCTTAACTCCTACTTTAGTGCTTTCTAGCATATGGCCTTTCTGCTCTCAGAATTTAAACTGGCGGTGAGGCTGCCGGAAGCTGTATGTCCTACACCGAATACAAAGGTGCCTGGAAAGCCCTATAAAACAGCTGACATAGTCTTTTGTATTTCTTGTATAAAATAATCCTTCCTCTTGTTACTTGTAAAACCTGTCACTGGTCACTCCGGAGGAATGAACTGTAGAAGTTTATCTCACCTTTCCTTGCTTTGCCTGCTTCTTTGGCTTTTATGATTTGGATGCCTCCTTGGTTTCTATGGACCATAGGGCCCAAGAAAGCTGAGAGAGAGGGGCTCTGTCCTGCCACCTCTTCTCTTCCCACCTACAAAATGGCTGTACTTCTTGACTCTAGGCTCAAAGACTCAAAGACGCCTCTGACTAGACCAGAGCTGGTCTATATATAGACTATGGCACTTTTCCCCATCTAGTGGTGAAACTAGTGTAGTGCAGCTAATCAGCCTGTTAATGAGGATCTTACAGGATAAATCACATGAATATATGACAAAGTATGACATGAGATAAGAGATGGCATAAAAATACAATAAAACACTTTTACAGTACTCACGTACACTAGTGCACTAGGACAGGAGGGCATTCGGGGGGTTAAAACCTGGAATCTTTCTCTTCGTAAATGCGGAATTTGTGGGTGTACCCAGAGAAACTCTCACAAAGTTTGTATATTTTTATGCCATACCTTGCCCATTTGCTAGGCAGGTACTGGTGGAATCTGATCCTCACTTTGAACAGTAATAGGGACTCATCTACACATATATTTTTCTCTGGGTTGTACACCTCAGCAAACTTGGTGCTGATGTGGTCAATGACAGGCCTAACTTTGAACAGACGGTAAAATGTTAGGTCGTTTTGGGGTGGGCACTGTGAATTGTCATTGTAGTGCAGGAATTACCTAATTGACTCAAATCGCTTCTGGGTCATGGTCTGACTGTAAATTGGAGTCTGTTAGAAAATGTCTGAACTCCAATATTGCCTAACGTTTGTTTTTTTTACTACGCCCATAGGCAGCACGATTCCCAAAAACATCATCATCTCTGCTGCATCTACTGGGGTCCAACCTAGGGGTCTAGCGTATGGCGAAGTAGAGTTCTGGGAAATAAATTGTTAGGCGTATCTATTTGTTTGGGCCACCATTAAATTTGCAAAATCTTCAGAGAAGAAGATTTAAAAAAAAATCTAGCTCAGTGAAGCCCGCACAATCTATCTGAATTCCTGAGTTGCCCACAAACTCAGGAATTTGGGGCTGATAATCTTCAGGGGATGGGGTCCATATGGGGTCACTCTGGGGGCTGCCTCCTCTGCTACCCTGGGGCACCTTCTAGAGTGTCCCTCATCAGCAGATGATGATGATGATGATGAGGGGGTAGAGGAGTAGAGGATCCTCTTCTCCCTCACTGGCAGACTCAGCATTGGAGGCAAGCATGGCGTGTGCCTCTTCAGCAGAGTATAGTCGTTGGGATGGATGGAACATTTTTATTTTATTGGGGTGTGACATGTGAAATGTGTAAACCTTTATTTAGTGTGAGCGGTGTGTATGTTGTGTTTCCACACCTGAAGGGGCTTGTAATAAATTTGAAATATAGAGAAAAGGAGTAGAGAAAAAAAGTTTAAAAAAAGTATTTTCTGCAACAAAAAAAAGTATTTTCTGCACAAAAAGAGTCTTCTGCACTTTTTTGTGCAGAAGACTCTTTTTGTGCAGAAAATAAAGTCTTTTCTGCAACAAAAAACTTGCTGTGCAAACTGAGCAGACACAATCAGTAATGGACACTACTGATCAGTGCTCAGTGGTTGCAAAATGCACGCATGCAGATATATATATATATATATATATATATCTAACTAACTACCACTAACTGCAGGTCTTTTTTTCACACCCAAAAAAATAAAACCCTAAAAAATATGCAGATTGCTACTGAGCACACTACTGATCGGTGCTCTGCAGCACGCACACACACAGATCGTGCGTGTCTGCAAAAAATGTAGTAAAAAAATTCACTACAGTGCTCTGCAAAATGCACACACGCAGATGGTACGTTCGTACAAAAATCTAAACTCACACTAACTGAAATTTATATATATACAGTGCTGCCCATAATTATTTATACCCCTAGCAAATTTTGACTTAAAGTTACTTTTATTCAACCAGCAAGTAATTTTTTGATGGGAAATTACATAGTTGTCTCCCAAAAGATAATAAGACGATGTACAAGAGGCATTATTGTGGGGGAAAAAAAACATTTCTCACCTTTTATTTACATTTGAGCCAAAAGTGTCCAGTACAAAATTATTCATACCCTTTATAAACTGTCACAGTCTGTGGGAAAATCCAAAGTTCTAGACCAGGGATGCTCAACCTGCGGCCCTCCAGCTGTTGTAAAACTACAACATGCCCTGCTTTAGGCTGATAGCTGTACTTGTCCTTTGCAAAAGCTCATCTGGACAAAGAGGACGACTTCTGGTCTTCTGTGTTATGGTCAGATGAAACAAAAATTGAATTGTTTGGTCACAATGATGTTATTCATGAGGCCTCCGGGATGGATCCAGACCCATTCAACTTGAACGGGTCCGCATACCTCCGTTCCGCAAAAAGATAGGACATGTTCTTTCTTTTTGCGGTACAGAAGTTAGGAACGGAACCCCCTTCCGTAGAGTTCCGTTCCGTGTTTCCGTTCCGCACCGCTCCGCATCTCCTGATTTGCGGACCCATTGAAGCGAATAGGTCCGCATCCGTGATGTGAAATGCACATGGAACGGTGTGCGTTTATTGCGGATCCGCATATGCGGTCCGCAATATGGAAACGAAACCCATATGTTCAAGTGAATGAGCCCTTAAGTCTGTATTACTGCAACAAATTCTGCCCTGACCTGAGGTTGGGCCGAGACTTGCTACTGTAATACTGGAGTACAAATGTAAAACTGGCTTTCATACAGTTGAAAAGACCATAAGGCGTCATGTACACAGCTATATTATGACTCTGTATAACCTCCAAAAGCCTTAATATGCTGTATGGACCCCTACACTACCTCTATATGCACCCAATTGCATATGCAAGAAAATGGAAGCTATTCTTCCCTGTAAGCATTACTTCATCATAGAGAATTCCTACATAATATCATGCCCAATGGAGGCACCATGCAATGGCAAATGCAGTGCTTGCGGTTATATAGTACAGAGATACAGGGGCTCATTGTGCTGCCTAAGAGGCTTTGTCTGCCTTCTGTTTCAAAGCATTTTTCTCTCAGCAGGTGAAAGGTAAGGACGTTGGAAAATGGTAAATAACTACGGCATTAAACAAATCAATGTGATAAAATAAATATGTATTATTTAATTGTGCAATGCTTTTTACTTCAAGTTTCAGCCACTCCACATAGAAACAGCATTTATAATCTACAATAAATATAATCTGTTTAAAAGCTCTTTAAATACATCACAATATAAGGTGTCATCCGGAAAAACGGATCCGGTATTTTTATTTTTTTTACATTTTTAAAGGTCTATGCATGCGCAGTCCAGAAAACCGTATCTGTTTTGCCGGAACACTTGGTGCTGAATCCGGCATTAATGCATTTCAATGGAAAATGACGGATCCGGCATTCCAGCAAGTGTTCCGGGATTTTGGACTGAGAAAATACAGCAGCATGCTGTGGTATTTTCTCCGGCCAAATATCGTAAGAGTGACTGAACTGAAGACATCCTGATGCATCCTGAACGGATTGCTTTCCATTCAGAATGCATTAGGATAAAACTGATCAGTTTTTTCTTGATATTGAGCCCCTAGGATGGAACTCAATACCAGAAAACTTTAACGCAAGTGTGAGAATACCCTTAGGCTGGATTCACACGTCTGTTTAACATGGACGTGACCTGTCCGTGGTAACCTGGGCTGGATTCCCACTTAGAGCAGGAGCGCACGGCCTCATTGGTTGCTATGACGCGGGGCGCTTCCTGCCGCCCCTGCAGTACAGTGATACACCGGTATAGATCATACCAGTGTATTACTGTACTGCAGGGGCAGTAGAAATCGCACGGCGTCATAGCAAACAATGATGCCGTGCGCTCCTGCTCTAAGCAGGAATCCAGCCCAGGTTACCACGGACAGGTCACGTCCATGTTAGGCCTCATGCATACGACCATATGTGTTTTGTGGTCCGCAGACTGCAGATCCGCAATATCACGGAAGCTGCTAAATTGCAGAACAGAACGCAGCCCATTGTAGAAATAGAATAGAATAGGACATGCTCTATTTTTGCGGGGCCACGCCTTTTGCGGCCCCATTGAAGTGGACCAAAACAACGGTTGTGTGCATGAGGCCTTAAACGGACGTGTGAATCCAGCTATAGGGCTCATGCACATGGCCGTTGCCCTGCCGTGGCCGTATTGCAGCCCGCAAACGGCGGATCCGCAATACACGAGGCACCGGCCGTGTGCATTCCACATCACGGATGCGGACCCATTCACTTGAATGGGTCCACAAATCCGGAGATGCGGTGCGGAATGGAACAACGGAACGGAAGCACTACAGAGTGCTTCCGTGGTGTTCCGTTCCCTGCTTCCGTTCCAGCAAAAAAGTAGTGCATGGGTCCACGATCCGCATGCGGTTGGCCCATGGTCGTGCCCGTGCATTGCGGACCGCAATTTGCGGTCCACGGCACGGGCCCGGCCGGCACACGGCCGTGGGCATGAACCCTTATACTGAGGGAAATTTCATCATTTTTAATTAGTAACAGACCACACCTTTTGTGCTGATTCTTATAAGGCCTGTTTCACATTTGTGGCAGGAGTTCAGGCAGGCTGTTACGGCAGAGAACCAGCTCCAGTATTGGCAGATATTACCAGAATGCCCGTCTGCCTCATTGACTATAATGGGGTCCAGGAGAGATCTGGCTGGTACCTGGCAAATATACTAGGATTCAGTCGGACAGATTTCTTCCAATGGGGCTAGCAACATACAGCACTTTTTGATTTGTTGGCCACTGTGATCTAGGGTTCACTATGTCCCACCAAGATTTCAAAAATGATCAAAAGGTAGTCTAGAAACATTTATGAGCGATGCAATTAATAGATGTAAGTTGTTTTAGGGATTTTAGAAATTTCACTTTGATAATAACTATATTCAAACATGGAGAAGTCAAGTCCGTAGATCTTCATAAGTTTCCTAAATAGAACAGGAGGAAGCATTTCCAGGTACTGTTTGGTTATGTCTTCACTTGTACGGGACTCATTAGAATGATGTTTAATTGTGGGGTATTTCAAATTTGGGGAGGCCCCTATGGTTCGTAAAACAAAATCTGCATCCTCTGCTAAGGTTTCAAACTTGCCGATAATATCATATTGGATTTTGCACGGATCACACAGCTCATTCATAGGTTTCCAGTGAGTGTCTCTATAGGATGGATTTTCCTGAACGATAAAGCGGGCAAATTGTTCAAAAGTAAGGTTTGTCTTGGAATCGATATGAAGTGCATTTTTGATCACATTTGCAAAGTTGGTACTGTAGTAAACATCATCATAATGAAGAAACTTGTCTCTGTAGGCAGAAACAACTCGCTCTAGGGGATCTCGAATAAACATCGCTTTAGTATAATTTGCTAGAAGTTCTTTCTGAAGGGAGGGAGGATATGAGCTCAACTTGATGAGTTGTTTTGACTTATGTACCTGGAAATGTTGAAGCTCATCTGCAGAGAGATCAATAGATGTGTTCAGTAATAGAATGATTCTTTTCCAGTTTGAGCAGCCCGCCTTGGGCACCTCACAATATATAAATTTATGGCTGTGTTCCACGTATAACTGGGCAGCTACTTTTTGAGGCACCACAAAGGACCAGCCGTTGAGATTGTTCCTCTCGCATACAAATCTTATATTAGCCTTCCTCTGTTCTTGAGAATCCACAATTGAATACTGTGGGGCAGCTGCATCACAAAGTAAAGTGAACAAGTATTTTAGAAAAACATAGTCTAACCTTAAATAATTCAAAGTAACATATAAGGCTCTATTCACCATGCGCTTTGACCCTTAGGCTACTTTCTCATTAGCGGCTGGCAGCCTTATCCGGCAGGCTGTTGCGGTGAACAGCTTGCTGGATCCATGCCCCCGCTAGTGCACGCGTGCTGCCGGAAGTCCGCTCCGGCCCCATTCACTATAATGGGGGCGGGAAGGAGGTCCGGCCGCAGCACGGCAAACATGCAGGGAGGTGGCCAGAATGAAACTACGACATGTGAAAAATTATTTTTAGCTTAAAATGAGTAAAATGCAATAATAAAAAAAATCCCCCCAAAGATGTACATTGCTTTTAAGCTTCTTTCAAATGAGCAATACACAATGTGTCAGAGTGAAAAATGGATGGATTTTCATACAAGTTGCATCAGTTTTGTCGTACAGTTGTAACGCACAAGAATTTCTTGTAACAGACCAAACACAGATGCCAATTTTTACTCACCTAATGACTTGAATGGGTCAGTCATACCTGAAAAATAAATGGAGATGGAATGTGTACATGGTCAATGGTAAACAATGCTCATGTGCATATACCCATTGAAATGAATGGGTCAGTGTTCACACCTGATGCTGTCCATTGTAATGGACTGCATCCAGATGGAAACATTGGGGCACATTTATTATGACTGGCATTTTAGATGCCAGTCTTAATAAAGCCCCATTGCTGGCGGTGGATTGCCGAAGTTATGACGAGGACCCAACCTCTTCATAACTTTGGCGTTTCCAGCGCCACTTCTAAATGTCTTACTAGACAGCTTTCTAGCTGTCTTACATTTAGACCTTTTTCTAAATGAAATGGGCCTGCTAGCTCGTCCACTTTTTTAGATCTGGCGTGAGCGGGGAGAAGTCGCAGATTGCAGCAGTACTTCATATAGGGTGAATGGTAATGAGAAAAAGCATTATGGAAGCGTTTGTTAGTACACAGTAGGACTGGGGAGCAGTGATTACAGCACTCCTTGTGCTGGCTGTACTCACCGCTTTCTGGTCTTGAGGATGTAGGCACTCTCTGTAACCTCACACTGTATAATGTCGGATCACAGGACAGTGTGGCAGGAAGAGCACTGGATCTCCCAAGTGTTGGAAGTCCGTAGCAGGAGAGTTAAGTTCTTTTTTTTTTTTTTGTCTGATCTGATGTATTACTAACCATGGGAGTGTGATCTGAGGTCTGACTAATTTTGGGGTTTGATTTAAAGTCTGAATAACATTAGGGGTCTGATCTGAGGTTTGATTAACATTGGGAGTCTGATCTGAGGTTTGATTAACATTGGGGGTCTGATATGGGAGTCTCATCTGAACAATGATAAAAAATATATATTTCTTTTATTTCCCTCCTCTAAAACTTAGATGCATCTTATAGGGCAAAAAATATGGTATCTTACATATTTTAGCTTATGTACTGTTTATTTTATACACCAGACCTCTAAAACTTCCTGAATCCCTACTAAGATGACACATAAATTGATCTTTGTTTCTACACACATCTCCCCATTGTATTCCATGTTTCTATCCTGAAATTAAATAATCTCTGGTGTGTTCATCTCAGGCTGCCTGTTTTTTGGGGAATTGAAAACAAGATTGTGTTGCAGAGGTATTGTTATTGTCACATAGACATTTGTGCTAGATATTCTTATAAAAACCCAAATAATGGTTGTATAGACAGAATCACACAATGATATTTAGCCCTTCCTGACAGTCATTTTCAAATAATTTTTTTTTCATTTTTTACTCCCTGCCTGCCATAACTTTTTGTTTATTTTTTGTTCACATAAACAAATCAGTGCTTGTTGTTATTCAAGGTTTTTTTTTTTCCGGAAAAAGTTATACTTTCTAATGGCACCACTCAAAAATCCATTTTAGTCAGAATTGGAAAAAAATTAAAGTGGAATTGGAAAGCAAAACGCAATTCCGCCATTGTTTCATTTTAAAGCGTGCCCTATGTAGCAAAACTGACGGTACCTGCTTTCTCAGGGTAAGTATGATCACAGTGATACCAATTTTTTGTCGTCTTTCTTATGTTTTAATACAAAAAATGTAAAAAGTTGAAAAAAAATTTCAGCATTGCCATATTCTGAGATCCATGCATTTTTTGATATGTATGTCTCGAGAGCTGTGTAACCCTGGGTTCAGACCTGAGCGTTCTAAAAACGCGCGTATTTCAGCGCGTTTTTGCAAATAGGAAACGCGCGTTCGTACGCGCGTTCTTGTGATTGACTACTGTGGTGTCAATCACAAAACGCGCGACAAACGCCCCAAAAAAAGCTCAGGTACTGGTTTATGCGTCGGGTGTTTTACAGCGCGTTCAAACGCGCTGTAAAACGCTCAAGTGAGAACCAGGGCCATAGGAAAGCATTGGTTTTCATGTGTTGAGCGGTTTACAGCGCGTTTGAACGCGCTGTAAAACGCTCAGGTGTGAATTTAGGGTCAGGGATCATTTTTGTGGGACTATCTGTATGCAGCAATTTTTAGCTAACTCTCTATGCTTAGTCAATAGTCATTCAAAGTTAGCAATCACTAATTTAATAATCACTAATTTATTTATGACCTTACCTGAGGATCTTCAGGACACAATTATTTAATTACCTTCTTTTTTTATTTATTTTTAAGAAACACTTACTGATGGGAATGAGATTGTTTTTCCATGCATATAGGAAGAAGACACAGAGGGATGAAGAAATAAGAAGAAGAATACGTTTTTGGTGCAGTTTTCTCATTTCGGTCTGATGCACAATAAGAACGTCAGTCCTGAATACTAAAATGAGAAAAAAAATATAATAATAATAATACAAAAAAAATTCTATAAGTAATAAGGAAAATAGTTTGTCTTATTTTCCTGTAAACATGAAATGCATTTACAGAAACAGCTTACAGGTTATAAGTTACACTACAATAGTATTACATATGAAGAACAGCACATTCCCTCATGATGCAATTGCAATTACGTCAATCTAGCTGGTCTACATTGCGAAAACAACCTTTATTCATTGCTAATCTATATATATAAAGAAGGACGTATATATGTGTGTGTGTGTATGTATGTATGTATGTTCCGCAATCACTCAAAAACGCAACCATCGATTTCAATGAAACTTGGTATACACATCCCTGAAAGCAAGAAGACTTAAGACTTCCAAATCCCCCATACCTTTTTCCATTTCTTCTCAATATTTCTTTGTTTATATATTATTTTGCAGAAAAATTTTAATATTTTTCCTTTCTTATCAATTTTTTTTGTTAACTGTTACAAAAGGTTTTAAGCAGCAGGGGGCGCTCTCACAACAAGAAAGGTGTTCTCCTCCAACGTTTAAAGTGTACACTGCAATGGATCCTTGTAGCAGGGTGCTACAAGAATTCCACGCAGCCATTTCTGCTGGTCTCGGCACTCCGCACTGTGACCGCAGCTGTCTAAAGACAGCGCAGTCACAGCAAACTACAACACCACAGGGCGCCGGCAGATTGTGATATAACCCAACGCTTTTATACTATTGTTTAACTCTTGATTTTATGTTATACGTATTTCTTTTACAGTTTTGGGGGATTTTTCAAAACTTTTCCATGTCACTATCTACATAGAAACCTACAATTTTTGCACTGGTCGCTAACAATGAGTCAAGAGACTTGCTGTTCTGTACAGATCACTTTTCATTAGTCATCTCATTATCATCAAAGGCAGGATTACAAAGAAAGATTTCATCAATATTAGAAATGAGTGAACTTGAAATTTGTTTCTTGTCTTATTTGCCTAATCTTTGGAAAATTTTGATTCGGGTCTGAATCAATTCTACTCAAATCAAAAGTCCTCCGATTGTCCTTTTAAAAAATTTTTTGCTAAATGTTTGCTGTCCCTTCTCCTTTCCCTTTTTAAGCTCTTTAACACAATGGCAGCAATAGCAAATACTGACATAGTAACATAGTAACATATTTTATGGCCGAAAAAGACATCTGTCCATCCAGTTCGGCCTGTTATCCTGGACGTTGATCCAGGATAAGGCAAAAAATAAACTGTGAGGTAGAATCCAATTTTCTCTACTTAAGGGGAAAAAAAATTCCTTCCCGACTCCAATCAGGCAATCAGAATAACTCCCTGGATCAACGACCCCTCTCTAGTAGCTATAACCTGTAATATTATTATACTCCAGAAATACATCCAGGCCCCTCTTGAATTCCTTTATTGTACTCACAATCACCACTTCCTAAGGCAGGGAGTTCCATAGTCTCACGGCTCTTACCGTAAAGAATCCTCTTCTATGTTTGTGTACAAACCTTCTTTCCTCCAGACGCAGAGGATGTCCCCTTGTCACAGTCATAGTCGTGGGGATATATACTGTAGATGATGGGAGAGATCTCTGTACTGACCCCTGATATATTTATACATAGTTATTAGATCTCCTCTTAGTGGTCTTTTTTCTAAAGTGAATAACCCTAATTTTGATAACCTTTTCAGGGTACTGTAGTTGCCCCATTCCAGTTATTACTTTAGTTGCCCTCCTCTGAACCCTCTCCAGCTCTGCTATGTCTGTCTTGTTCACAGGAGCCCAGCACTGTACACAGTACTCCATGTGTGGTCTGACTAGCAATTTGTAAAGTGGCAGAACTATGTTCTAATCACGGGCGTCTATGCCCCTTTTGATGCAACCCATTATCTTATTGGCCTTGGCAGCAGCTGACGTATATAGCTGTGAGTATACACATGGCTAATGCTGTTAACAAACAACCTGTTTAAAAACACACTATGCTGTTGCATTTGTTATGCTTTTTGATATTAAAATGATTCCAAATACTGTCCCAAATTAGGGCCAGGTGGTATTTAAGGATTTACTAAAAACAGATAGCGCTTGGGAGAAAACAATAAATCTTTATTGGGGTATCGGGATAAATAGGAGCTATCTGTGCTAAATAACCATCTATATATAGCGGTGCAAAGTACATCTGTCAGGGTACAGTGTGGTCAATACTGAAAAAGTTCCCTATTGCATCGCTATATACCAGATACATACGGCTGGGGTGGCTGCCGCTGCGCTGGTTACATGAGAATTAACCCACTAGCAGCTGGCATAATAGTATTACCACCCTGACCCTACTGAAATTAGTTAAAGAGGCTGCTAGTTAGTGCTGATACACATCGCTCAGCTCTCAATGTTGCAGCTCAACGCGTTTCATCGCCCTATTGCGGGCATCTCACCAGGAGCTGACAGAGGAGAGATATTATCGTGTTGTAAATTCGCGCGCCACTGATAGCGCGCACGCGATACAAGCCTCCGGCGCTGGTTTGGCCGTAAAATGGCCGCTCAGCGCTGCAGTTTACATAGCCATAGCTCCGCCCATACCGGGAGGAGCTAACTCAGGGTTTCGTCATTTCGACCAGAGGATTGGGTAATGTATCTCCTCCCCCCTGAGATCAGTACATCGCATGTTCCCGTAGGTAATAATTTGTTTGTTAATGGTGATATGTGCCAGCAATATTGTACTATTGGAGATATGGTGCATTAGAGCTGTTTTCAACCACCGGAGAAGGGAAATAGAGAAGGAGAATAATGATTGATGTTATGTAAATTTGAACAAGGTATGCATCAGGTTAGATGCATCGTCAGTAACTATGTTACCTCAAAATTGCCACATCTGTGGAATGTGTAACAGTACCCTATCACTTGACATTGCGGATGGTACAGCTGTGCAGTGTATATGGAGGATCAACATACCACAATTACTATAAAAAGGGGGCAAAGGAGATGGAATCATTTAATCCTGTGGGCTTAACTGTTTGAAGTCTAAAAATCCATTCGGCTTCTTTTCTTAACAGTAAGTTGTCCACATCACCGCCCCTTGGGTGGTATTTAAGCACACAGTGCTATCAGTAGGAAAACGGTGACTTGTTCTGAAGATGCATTAAAAAATGAACCCTTAAAGGGGTTGTCCCAGAGCTGAACCCGTGCATAAGCTCTAGTGTTGAGCACGAATATTCGTAAAGCGAATTTTAATCTCGAATATCGTGATTTCGAGATTTTGCGAATATGTCGAATACATGACCCCATATTCGCAATTACAAATATTCGCTTTTAAGATGGATAGTCATAAGGAAACTGGATTGAAAATAAAAGATTCAGACATAATTCCCCCAACCTTAATTGCTTTCTATAACAATTTCCACTATTCCTGTCAGAGTAAAGACTTAATAGGTAAAAACTGTCCTGCGAATGTTCGTCACTTGGATATTCGCATTAATCTATTTGCGGTTTGTATTCCCTTTCCTACCAAGCGTTAACAGGTTGTGTCAGACTCCGGTATGCTGCATGTATTGCGAAAATTCGTATATGTCTTTTTCGCGCCTTTCCATTCTCACAAATGACTCCCGCCATTTCAAGCTTTCGATACATGTAAAGCTGTTTAAACGTTGATAATAAAAAATAGATTCTATGCGCACGTGAATATAACTTGAAAAATGAATCACAAATCTTAGATTTGGCAAGGCAATCTCATGACAAGGCAATTGATATGTGTTTGGCTGTGTAGGGGTAATTGTAGTGGTAGCGGCAGCTGAGTTACAGGTAATAGTAGTGGCAGTAGAGGGAACAGCAGCGGTGATAGCAGCAGCAGACTTACATTATGGAACATGATGGTAAGCAGGCAGACATTTACAGCAGCTGGATGGGGTCAGCAATGGCAGATCTATTCAGCAGCCTAAGCTAGGAATGTGTGAGACTTCTCACAGAACCTCAATAATTTTGTGAAAAGTGATGTTATGTACAGTTGTGGAGGTCACCTTTGTCCGTTTGGGTGTGGCGAAGCCAGCTGCCTCAGCAGATACCTGCACAGATCTAGCAAGTTTTGAGCCTGCACCCAAAGAATCAGCAACTTCATTAGTTTCCGAGCTGCCAGGTCTTTATGAAGGTTTGGCCATACATTGCCTCTGTTGTTTATTGCTGCTGCTGCTGCAGCCACCACCCTCCTCCACCTCAAACACTTCAGTCCAGCTCCTACGGTCCTGTCCAACACACAGTCATCATCATAGTCCTCACCCTCCCCGTCACTTTTATCAGACCGTGACAGGTCATTGTGGGTTCTTTGGCCCCCTGCCTATTCCCTTCCCCCTCCCATCAACACAGCTATCCATGGGGCCCCCTGCCTCTACTCGTTACTCCTCATGGCAGAGCTGACACTTCTCACACAAGTCATGAACAGGGAGACTATCTTGACTATCTTCCATAGCACATTTGTTTTAAAGGAAAAATGAAGGTGCCTCACTAGGAGAGAACAGTGAAGACAGCTATAATGCAACTAAAAGGAGGAGGAGCAGGAGGAATTATGTGACCCCTGGCTTCAAGGCATGTTGTAATTCACTTTGTCCTCAATAATAATGTGGCACCTATTGGAAATGAGGGAGAACAGTGGCCGGCTGCCACAATTACTAAAACCGTCCGGACAGCTGGTGCTGCTCCTGCAGTTTGCACTATTCAAGACACCCACATTCTGACTTTCAGATGATGAGGCATGGGTCTTTCATTTTCCACTCTTCTGTGTACCAGACATTTTATATTTACAAGTTTGATTCACATTATTTAAAGGGCATCTGTCAGCAGATTTGTACCTATGACACTGTCTGACCTGTTACATGTGCGCTTGGCAGCTGAAGGCATCTGTGTTGGTCCCATGTTCATATGTGCCTGCACTGCTAAGGAAATTGAAGTTTTAAAATATATGCAAATGAGCCTTTAGGAGCAATGGGCTGAGCTCTCTCTGCAATGACAATGCCCCCATTACCCCTGGAGGCCTATTTGTATATATATATATATATATATATATATATATTTTTTAATATATTAATATATAAATTTTTCTCAGCAATCTAGGCATATATGAACATGGGACCAACACAGATGCCTTCAGCTGCCAAGTGCACATGTAACAGGTCTGCCAGTGTCATAGCTACAAATATGCTAACAAAGGCCCTTTAAAGGTAAGAGCAAAATTGCAGGTATACTTTCTCAAATTAAGGTGCAATTGCACTGAAATAGCAGCACAACACATTCACTTATAAATCACGGTTTCTTGGTGCAATATATGGAGTTAACTGGTATATAAATGTTGTTAATGGAGCACAACGCATTCGCTAATAAAGTACGGTATATTGACGCAATACAATGTGTTAACTCAAACTAGTATATTAATGCCGTTATTGAGCACAATGCGTCTGCTTATAATACATGGTATCTTGATGCAATACAACACATTTGCAACAGAATTTGTTATCGATGCTGGTTCTGGGGTGCTAGCAATAAGCCTGTAAAACATTTATGAATTGAGGTTTTTGAAACTTGAGGTTTTACAAAAAAAATAAAAAATCTGTCTGGCTGCTCATTTACAGGATTTTGGTTGCAGATTTTGCAGCGCAACATGAACTTCTCAATTGCTAGCATCTGTTTGTACTCTAAATGAACAGCCCCTCCCTACCTAGTTATTCACTTTTAATACCATGATCTACCTAATTAAATGTCCCTATACTCTCCCTACCACACCTAGATTATTGACTGTAATAGCTTTTTTTTTTTTTCAGACATAGCAAACATACATGCTTTGAGATCACAAGCTGTGCTTACAATGGTATCTCTCCAGCCTAGAAATTGAAGGACCTTCCAAAATACGGCCCCTTATTGGCTAACAGGCTGTCAGTCTCTAAGTTGATTAGGGTAAGCCCCCTCTCTCCCAGGGCCATGTGATCCCCCATCTTTATCTTTTCTGTCGTTTTCCCTGCTAAATTTCACTGTAAAATGGCACTGGTGCATTTTGTATGATTCCGATGCAAATCGCTAAAATTCTGATTTGTTTGACAGAAGAATTTTTGTGATTTATTCATAATGAATTCAATTCAGTTAGAATTCATTCACTTATCTTTAATCTCCTGTATATATAGATAACATAAGATCCACCATTCACAGATGATGGTCACAGTTTATCTACTGCCCAGGTCATAGCACATGCCTGCAAAACTCTCCCAAATAATTAAGTCATCTCCTGTCCATTGTGTATATGACCCATGTGGTTGCTATAAAAGAAGAGAAACTCTTGACGTGTTGTTAGGCCTAGTGACCAATGTGAGAACTGCACAATTTTTTTAAATATAGGCAGAGGCATCAAGGATTCAATAAAAAACACCAAAATTCTACAACAATATGATTAACGTAAAATCATAATTTGACCAATAGGTCATGTGTCTGATGACACAGTCCCTTTAAGTATTTTCTTAACCTCTTAAGGACACAGGACGTATCCGTACGTCCTGTGTCCGGTCTTTAAAGATGGCGCCCGCTCCTGCTTCATGCGGGCGCCTTAGCCGCGGGTGTCCGCATGGTTCTTGTAGCAGACACCCGCGGCTAATGTCCGCGACCGGCAGCGATGCCGATCGCGGACATTTAACCCCTCAGATGCCGTGGTCAATCCTGAGCACGGCATCTGAGTGCGCACAAACCAAAAGTTTTACTTTCGGTTTGCGCTCTGGCTCCCCCGTGTGGTGATCGGAGGAGCCGGAGCATGCCTGTAGTAGCCTGGGTCTCTATGAATGAAACCCAGGCTGCTCTGTAGTATTTCCTATGGAGCCTTGCCTGTAATAGGCTTCATAGGAAATATGCGATTTTTTTCATACATTCCAATGCTATTGCTTTGGAATGTATGTTAATCGCAATCAAATGATTGGAAGTCATAGTTCCCTATGGGAACTATATAAAAGTGTAAAAAAAAAAAAGTTTTCAAAAAAATAAAATAAAAAAACATAAAAGTTCAAATCACCCCCCTTTTGCTCAAATAAAAATAAAAAAAATAAAAAATTTTTTAAAAATACACATCATGGGTGTCACAATGTGCGAAAACACCCATACTATAAAAATATAAAAAAAATATTCCCCATACGTCAAACAGCGAAACGGAAAAAAGAGTCCAAATGGCGAATTCACCATTTTTGGTCGCTTCATTTTACACAAAAAAAAATTACATAAAAGGTGATAAAAAAGTCATACACACCCCAGAATGGTATCAATAAAAATATAAGATTATGACACAAAAAATGAGCCCCCATACAGCTCAGTACATATAATTACAAAAAAGTTATAGGGGTCAAAACATGGTGACAAAAAAGTAAAACAGATTTTTTCCCACTTTTGAATTTTGAATTTTTTTTTCCACTATCAAAACGCAAGAAAACCTATACATATAGGGTATCGCCGGATTCATACTGACCTGTAGAGTAAAAGTAACCGGTCAGTTTTATTGCACACCGGATGTCGGGATTTAAAAACCTGCAAAACTGTGGTGGAATTGCTTTTTTTTTTGCAATTTCCCCCCATTTGGAATTTTTTTACCACTTCCCACTACATCATATGCAATATTAAATGGTGTCATTGGAAAGTACAACCTGTCCCGCAAAAAACAAGCCCTCATATGGCTATGTGAACCGAAAAATAACAAAAGTTATGGCTCTGGGAAGGCAGGGAGCGCAAAACGAAAACTCAAAAATTAACAAACCTCCGGTTCTTAAGGGGTTAAAGAGCTGGGAAGGCAGTACAACAACCTTCTGTAGTACAAAGAAGTAAGATGTCTGAGCAGAGGGTAGTTGTTAGAATGTTACTTCTATGGGAGTGCGCCATCCTATTCACTTGAACAGATGAAAACTGTCCCATTGAAGTGAATGGAAACACCATAGTGGTAATTGCACTGCTCGGTGCTGCAGTTGCAACAGCGAGCAGGTAAACAGAGAAGAGAAGGCAGCTCAAGGTAAACATAAAACAATAACTCAAACAATTGGAGCAAAAACAGTAATGTGCTTCATCTCTTCCTCTGTTTGCAAAGGGTACAACAGGAACACACTCCCACACACCATTTAAAAAAAATGTCTATACCAGAATCTATGGAAAGCGTTTGAGGAATGTTTTGTTGAGTTTCATGCTACTGGACCCATCATTTTATTATGTCAAATAACTTATGTTGACAATAAATGTTCAATAGTGTAAAAATACATCTTCTTCAGCAATCTTCAAGATAAAATCCGAAGTTTCTTTCAAAATATCAAAAGCCTCAGGAAGTCAAATACAGACAATGATGCAACCCGTTCTAAAGCCTCATTCACACGTCAGTGTTTTGGTCAGTGGTTTCTATCAGTGACTGTGGACAGTGGCGTAACTAGAGTTGAATGGGCCCCAGGGCAAACTTTGAATTGGGGCCCCCCCCGACCCCCCAAATACATACCCCCCCTCCTCCACCACCGTCTGCGACCACGATCGTTACGCCCCTGCTCCGATCACTACAGAAATACAGGGTAATACAGCCCCACATCCAGTGACGTCTCCCTTGATGGAGATGTTTTCTTTCCTCATCTTCTCCTTTCAGACCTTTAGACCAGACCACCATTTTTCAGCCATTTTTCGTCTCTGCAGTTTGACAAAAAAAAAAGAAATCTTAGTTTACTGCTTTTCCATCATCCTCCCATCTTTTGGACAAATCATCCTACTACCCCCAATACTGTGCCGCTGTGCTACCCAATACTATCTTGCAGAAACAGATAAACCCCCTGATAATACTAGTACCACACAGAGCCCCCCATATAAAATACCCCTTCTTTGTGGCCTCAGTAGAAGCCCCCATAGTACCCCCAATAATGTGCCAGTAAGAAGTGCCCCATAGATGCCCCCCAATAATGTGCCAATAAGAGGCCCCCCCATAGATGCCCCCCAATCATGTGCCAGTAACAAGTGCCCCCCATAGATGCCCCCAATCATGTGCCAGTAACAAGTGCCTCTCCATGCCCCCCAAATCATGTGCCAGTAACAAATGCCTCTCCACGCCCCCCCATGCGCCAGTAATAGGTGCCTCTCCATGCCCCCCCATGTGCCAGTAACAAGTGCCTCTCCATGCCCCCCCATGTGCCAGTGACAAGTGCCTCTCCATGCCCCCCATTTGCCAGTAACAGGTGCCTCTCCATGCCCCCCCATGTGCCAGTAACAAGTGCCTCTCCATGCCCCCATATGTGCCAGTAACAAGAGCCTCTCCATGCCCCCCATGTGCCAGTAACAAGTGCCTCTCCATACCCCCCATGTGCCAGTAACAAGTGCCTCTCAATGCCCCCCATGTGCCAGTAACAAGTGCCTCTCTATGCCCCCCTCATGTGCCAGTAACAAGTGCCCACCATATAAAAAAAAAATAAACACTTATACTTACAGTTGTGTTCAAAATTATTCAACCCCCAATGCTGTAAAGGGTTTTAGGGAATTTAGTGTACATTTGTAATTGTGTTTAGAATGAAATCTTACAAGGACTTTTTAAAGAACCAAATGCAACTAAAATGACATCAATTGTTTTTGTAATACAGTATTAAATGTTTTTTTTGTGATTTCTTCATTGACACAATTATTCAACCGCTTAAAGACGACCACTCTTAAGAACAGAGGTTCATTCAAGTGTTTTCGATCAGGTATTGAAAACACTTGTGGATGTCAAGGAGCAGCAATCAAGCATAATAAGCACCAATTTGGCAGATTTAAAATGACTGTGATACTCCGCTCCTTCTAGACATTTACTGGTGTGTTTACAGACATGGTGAAGTCAGGAGAATGGTCCAGGATGATTTCTCTTCACAGGAAGGGCAATGGCTATAAGAAGATTGCAAAGACGTTAAACATACCAAGAGACACCATAGGAAGCATCATTCGCAAATTCAAGGCAAAGGGCACTGTTGAAACGCTACCTGGTCGAGGCAGAAAGAAGATGCTGACTTCGACTGCTGTGTGCTACCTGAAGCGCAAAGTGGAGAAAAGTCCCCGTGTGACTGCTGAGGAACTGAAAAAAGATTTGTCAGATGCGGGTACTGAAGTTTCAGCTCAGACAATAAGGCGCACACTGTGTAATGAAGGCCTCCATGCCAGAACTCCCAGGCGCACCCCCTTGCTGTCTCCAATGAATAAGAAGAGTCGACTGCAGTATGCCAAAAGTCATGTGGACAAACCACAAAAGTTTTGGGATAGTGTTCAGATGAAACAAAATTAGAACTGTTTGGGCCCATGGATCAACGCTATGTTTGGAGGAGGCCTATGAAGAAAAGAACACCTTGCCTACTGTGAAGCATGGCAGGGGGGTCAATCATGCTTTGGGGCTGTTTTGCTTCTACAGGTACCGGGAAGCTTCAGCATGTGCAAGGTACCATGAATTCTCTTCAGTACCAGGAGATATTGGATGAAAATGTGATGCAGTCCGTCACAAACCTGAGGCTTGGGAGACGTTGGACCTTTCAACAGGACAATGATCCCAAGCATACCTCCAAGTCCACTAGAGAATGGTTGCAGATTAAAGGCTGGAACATTTTGAAGTGGCCATCGCAGTCACCAGACTTAAATCCGATTGAGAACCTCTGGTGGGACTTAAAGAAAACAGTTGCAGCGCGCAAGCCTAAGAATGTGACTGAACTGGGGGCTTTTGCCCATGAAGAATGGGCGAAGATACCCGTAGATCGCTGCAAGACACTTGTGTCAAGCTATGCTTCACGTTTAAAAGCTGTTATAACTGGAAAAGGATGTTGAACTAAGTACTAAGATTGAATGTCACTTGGGGGTTGAATAAAACTGATAATGATGTGAGCACAGAAAAGACATTTGTGGTTATTTCATTATAAATGTTATGTTATATTTGTCTGACTTACAAGTGCCTCTTTGATCTAATTGTAAGCAAGATGACTGAAATGATCAAAATCAATGTCAAACTGGCCAAAACACTCAATTTCAGCGGGGGTTGAATAATTTTGAACACAACTGTACCTCCATGGCAGCGATGCGATGCAGGCCTCTTTCGGCCGGTGTCCCACGCTGTACGGCTCTGGCGGCCTATGATAGACCTGAGGACGGCGATACAGATGACTATGGAGATGAACGCTTCCACAATGGAAGCACTCATCTCCGTGTGCCCTGCCACACATTATTGCGGCGGGGCTGCGGGCCCCCTTTCGAGCGCGGTCGCAGTCGCACACACGCTGCGACCGCAGTCGTTACGCCCCTGACTGTGAGCTAAAACCAGGATTGGAGCCTCCACGGAGATGAGGTATAAGAGAAAGATCTGCTCCTGTTCTGTGTTTTGAACCACATCTGGTTTTGGCTCAAAATCACTGATGGAAATCACTGACTGAACACTGACATATGAATGACGCATGATGTTAGTCATATCCACAAAGACTGAACACAAGCACAACTTAAAAACACTAATCCTTTCTGAAGCACAGGTGTAACCACAAGCACTGGCCTGATTGCAGCATACAACTGAAAATAAATAAATAAATAAATAAATGCAAATGAGCGTGATAAAAATACATGGAACGCTCAGTTCAAATCAGCTGGTGCTGCCCTGGTTTATAATTCCAGTAGTCAATACACCTCTCTATTGAGTACTTTATATTCACAGTTGCCTTCCCTCAAAGGGCTATGTATCTGTTCACATCTATAAACCTGAAGAAGTGCAGTATCACCACTGTGGACTTTTATAAAGCGTTTGGAGGCCAATGAGGAATTGCAAGAACCAGGGTTATTGACCCTTTCACCCCAGGAGTGTTTTTCATTTTTGCATTCCCTGCACTCCCTACCTTTCTGGGGGCCAAAACCTTTTTATTTTTACGTTCACATTGCTGTATGAGGGCTTTTGCAGGACAAGTTGTACTTTCTAATGGCACCATTTAATATTGCATACGATGTAGTAGGAAGCTGGAAAAAAATTCCAAATGGGATGGAATTGGAGAAAAAAAATGATTCAGCCACAGCTTTATGAGTTTTGTTTTTATACCATTCCTTGTGGTAAAACTGACCTGTTACTTTCATTGTCCAGGTTAGTACCATTATGGTGATGCCACATTTGTATCGTTTTTCTTGCATTTTAACCACTTGAAGACCACAGGTTTATACCCCCCTAGTGACCAGGCCCTTTTTTACAATTCCGCACTACACTACTTTCACCGTTTATTGCTCCGTCATGCAACTTACCACCCAAATGAATTTTACCTCCTTTTCTTCTCACTAATAGAGCTTTCATTTGGTGGTATTTCATTGTTGCTGACATTTTTACTTTTTTTGCTATTAATAAAAATTTAACGACATTTTTGCAAAAAAATGACATTTTTCACTTTCTGTTGTAAAATTTTTTAAAAAACTAAATTTCTATATAAATTTTTCTCTAAATGTATTGTTCTACATGTCTTTGATAAAAAAAGTCCAATAAGTGTATATTTATTGGTTTGGGTAAAAGTTATAGCGTTTACAAACTATGGTGCAAAAAGTGAATTTCGGCATTTTGAAGCAGCTCTGACTTTCTGAGCGCCTGTCGTGTTTCTTCAGGTGCTAGAATGCCAGGAAAGTATAAATACCCCCAAATCACACCATTTTAGAAAGAAGACACCCCAAAGTATTCGCGGAGGGGCTTGGTGAGTTCATGTATCATTTCATTTTTTTTCACAAGTTAGCGGAAAATGACACTTTCTGAGGAAAAAAATAATAATAAAGTTTCCATTTCTGCTAACTTCTGGCAAAAAAAAAAATCTCATACGGGCTCATTATGCCCCTCAGTGAATACCTTGGGGTGTCTACTTTCCGAAATGGGGTCATTTGTGGGGTGTTTGTACTGTTCTGGCATTTTGGGCGGGCTAAATTGTGAGCCGCCATGTAAAAGCTAAAGGTACTCATTGGTTTTAGGGCCTTTGCACTCCAGGCTGCAAAAGTGTCACTCATGTGGTATCGCCGTACTCAGGAGAAGTAGGGCAATGTGTTTTGGGGTGTATTTTTACATATACTTATGTTGGGTGAGAGAAATATCTCTGTAAACTGACAACTTTGTATAAAAAATGTAAAAATTGTCATTTACAGAGATATTTCTCACACTCCAGCAGGGGTATATATAAAAATACACCCCAAAACACATTGCCCCACTTCTCCTGAGTACGGCGATACCACATATGTGACACTTTTTGCAGCCTGGGTGCGCAAAGGGGCCCTAATTCCAATGAGTACCTTTAGGATTTCACAGGGCATTTTTACGCATTTGGATTCCAGACTTCTTCTCACGCTTTAGGGGCTCCTAAAATGCCAGGACAGTATAAATACCTCACATGTGACCCCATTTTAGAAAGAAGACACCCTAAGGTATTCCGTGAGGGGTATGGTGAGTTCATGTAAAATTTTATTTTTGTCACAAGTTAGTGGAATATGAGACTTTGTAAAAACAAAATAAAAAAATAAAAATATATCAATTTCCGCTAACTTGTGCCAAAAAAATTCTGTGAACTCGCCATGCCCCTCACGGAATACCTTGGGGTGTCTTCTTTCCAAAATGGGGTCACATGTGGGGTATTTATACTCACCTGGCATTTTAGGGAACCTAAAGCGTGAGAATCTAAATGCGCAAAATGCCCTGTGAAATCCTAAAGGCACTCATTGGTTTAGGTCCTTTGCGCATCTTGGCTGCAAAGAAGTGTCACTCATGAGTATCGCCGTACTCAGGAGAAGTAGGCAATGGTTTGGGGTGTATTTTACATACTACCATGCTGGGTGTGAGAATATCGCTGTAAACGACAACTTTTTAAATTTTTTATACAAAGTTGTCAGTTTACAGAGATATTTCTCTCACTCCAGCATGGGTATATGTAAAAATACACCCTAAAACACATTGCCCTACTTCTCCTGAGTACGGCGATACCACATGAGTGACACTTTTTGCAGCCAAGATGCGCAAGGGGCCCAAATTCCCATGAGTACCTTTTAGGAGGGCATTTTTACGCATTTTTCTTCTCATGCTTTAGGGCCTCTAAATGCCAGGGCAGTATAATACCTCACATGTGACCCCATTTTGGAAAGAAGACACCCCAAGATATTCCATGAGGGGCATGGCGAGTTCATAGAAAAAAATTTTTGGCACAAGTTAGTGGAAATTGATTTTTTATTGTTTTTCTCACAAAGTCTCCCTTTCCGCTAACTTTTGACAAAAGTTTAATTTTTCATGGACTCACTATGCCCCTCAGCGAATACCTTGGGGTGTCTTCTTTCCAAAATGGGGTCACATGTGGGGTATTTATACTGCCCTGGCATTTTAGGGGCCCTAAAGCGTGAGAAGAAAAATGCGTAAAAATGCTCTTCCTAAAAGGTACTCATGGATTTGCCTTTGCATTTGCTGCAAAGTAACACTATGGATCGCTGACTCAGAGAGTAGCAATGTGTTTGGGGTGTATTTTACATATACCATGCTGGGTGAGAGAAATATCTCTGTAAACTGACAACTTTGTATAAAAAAATTTAAAAAGTTGTCGCTTACAGCGATATTTCTCACACCCAGCATGGGTATATGTAAAAATACACCCCAAAACACATTGCCCTACTTCTCCTGAGTACGGCGATACCACATGAGTGACACTTTTTGCAGCCAAGATGCGCAAAGGGGCCCTAAAACCAATGAGTACCTTTAGGATTTCACAGGCCATTTTTACGCATTTGGATTCTCACGCTTAGCACTCCTAAATGCCAGGGCAGTATAATACCCACATGTGACCCCATTGTGAAAGAAGACACCCAAGGTATTCTGTGAGGGGTATGGCGAGTTCACAGAAAAAAAAATTTTGACACAAGTTAGCGGAAATTGATATATATATATATTTTTTACAAAGTCTCATATTCCACTAACTTGTGACAAAAATAAAATTTTACATGAACTCACCATACCCCTCACGGAATACCTTGGGGTGTCTTCTTTCTAAAATGGGGTCACATGTGGGGTTTTTGTACTGCCCTGGCATTTGAGGGTCTCCGCAATCATTACACGTATGGCCAGCATTAGGAGTTTCTGCGATTCTCCTTATATTGAGCATACGGGTAATGAGATTTTTTTTCCGTCTCAGCCGCTGCGCTGAAAAAAAAAAATGAACGGCACAGATTTTTTCATTCGCATCGGTCAATGTGGATGAAAAATCTCTGCCAAAATCAGTGATTGCGGTGCGGTGGGCGCTAGCTAACTAACAAGTAGCTAACTAACTGGCGGTGATAACGGGACCCTTATGCCCCATTCACACGTCCGAAATTCTGTTTGCGGAACGGAATTGCGGACCCATTCATTTCTATGGGGACAGACTTTGTCCCGCTCGGATCCGGAATTACGGATCCGCGCTCCGGGTCTGCACTTCCGTTCCGCAAAAATATAGAACATGTCCTATTCTTGTCCGCAACTGCGGACAAGAAAAAGCATTTTCTATATAGTTCTGTGCGGATCTGCAAATGCGGAAAGCGCATTGCCGGTGTCCGTATTTTGTGGATCCGCAGATCCATGGATCCGCAGATCCATGGATCCGCAGATCCATGGATCCGCAAAACACATACGGACGCCTGAATGAGCCTGTAGGGGGTGATTAGTGACAGGGGGGTGACAGGGGGTGATCAGGGGGTGACATGGGTGATCAGGGGTTAATCAGTGATGGGGGTGGGGGGTGTGTGTAGTGATTGGTGCACTTTTCCTATAGCTCTCTGGTGGTCCCAAACAAAGGGACCACCAGACGAGCAGATAGCAGGTATATCAGACGCTGTTTAAAAACAGCGTCTGATATGCGATTTAAATGCGGTTTTTTCTCAGCATCTACAGCCTGCCAGCGCATGATCAGCGCTGGCAGGCTGTAGTTTCAGTTGTCCCGGCTCCGATCACATGAACGCGCACGCACGACGCGCGCTGCTCATGTGAAATCTCGGGTCTCACGAGATGACGCCGATAGGCGGCAGTGAGACCTGAGAGAGCCGCCGCGCTGACGCCCATCGGCGTTAGCGTGGCGGCAAGTGGTTAATACTGAAAAAAAAAAACTTGAACAAAATATGTTTTTATTTTCCCCGCCATATTCTAAACCCCTATAACTTTAAGGAGCTATGTGACGGCATATTTTTTGTGGGGTGATCTGTACTTTTTATTAATATCCTTTTGGGGAGTGTATGACTTTTTGATCACATTTTGGTCAACTTTTTTGTGGGAGGTGAAGCGACCAAAAAAAAATGGAAGAATTGGCCATTTTGACTTTTTTCCACTTTGCCATTTGGGATAAATATTTTTATATTTTAATAGTACAGGCATTTTCACACCCGCCAATGCCCAAGATGTGTAGCTTTTTTTTATTGTTTTTATATATTTTTTAATTTTTTTCCACCCTTTTTTTTTTTAACATTCCCTTAGGGAACTTGAACAAGCAATCATCAGACTGCTTCTCTCATAGACCCCTTTGTCCCAAACACCTCTCATCTGTCTTTGCTTACCTGATTCTTTTAATATTTTGAAATAAAGAACTAAGAAACTTTGGATTTTATCCGGATGAGTGCTGGAGAAGATGTGTTTTTACACTACTGAAGATTTTACCTTCGTATTCCACTGCTGATATGAGCTTCCTGCCTTGCATGTCTGGATTTGAATTATAGCACTATGTGCTATAGATTTGGATTTACTGGTGATCTGGCTGTATTTCAATTAAAAACCATTTATGACCACTGATATTTCTGAAATCTCAATCAAAATTCCAAGTGCTTTCAAACGTGAAAATGAGATTATAACATTAAAAAAGATCTGCAGCTGAAATGTAGATCTCAAGAGGATAACTTCCAGAGAAGTTGAACGCAAAAAGTAACCTCTGTTTAAATCTGAATTTATGTTTTGGGGCAATGTATCTTTGTCAATCTGGAATTTCAGTCAGGAAAATAAATTGAAATTTAAAAACAGAACCCGCTTGACAGATGACCACCTGGGTGACTACATGCATATGGCTTTCACTAACTATAATCCAGTTTTTGAAAGACTACCAGAAACACGGGTGGATTGGGAGGAACTTAGTGGCCCTGGAAAAAAGTACTAAATGTGGCCCCAGGTTGCAGGCAGATCCAAAATGATAGAAGGCATAGCCAACACA
This sequence comes from Bufotes viridis, assembly GCA_033119425.1. NCBI lineage: Eukaryota > Metazoa > Chordata > Amphibia > Anura > Bufonidae > Bufotes > Bufotes viridis. The sequence continues at coordinate 30,511,946 of CM065599.1, read as the reverse complement.
TGTAGTTGGGGCTAGGAATACTACATACCAAATGCCACAGTGCAGTACAAAATACTGCCCCAGGAGCACAAATTACCTTCCCAGAAGCTGCCTCTCTGTAGTGGCTCCAGCTGCCATGTTCTGCAAGCCATCACTATGAACAGCATACTGCCTGATCATACAGGAGAACACAGCACTATATACCTCTTACATCCAGCGATGTCTCTTCTGATGTGCACATTTTTGTCTCATCTTCTCCATTTTGTCCAGACAGTCATGATGACTTCTTTTAGCCATGTCTAAGTCTTGTCTCTGCAGAGTTTGCGACACAGACATCTTAGATTCCTCACTTTTCTATCATCCTCCTCACCTTCACGACACAAACTCACCATCTTTGTGCCCAAATAGTGTCATCCTGCCTACACCCCCAATACTGCTCCTGGTGTGTTTCCTAAAGCCTCAATCTACTCCAGAAAAAATAGTGCGCCCAGTAGTAATAATGCCCCCTAAAATACCCCAGTAATAATAGTTCCCCCATAGTGCCCCAGTAATAATAATGTACTTAACATGTCCGCTGTAATATAGCCCCTATAACAACCTCAGTAAAAATACTGCCCCTATAGTGCCTCTACCAATAATAATGGCCCCTATACTGCCTCCATCAATAATAATGCCCCCTTGTTGTTCTCCTAGTTATAAGGGTCCCCAGTAATGTTGTATAGTGCCCCCAGTTTTAAACAGGCCAGCACAGTGCCCCTGGCCCATAGAATGCCTCCAGTACTGCCCCCTATAGTGCCTCCACCAATCCACCTCTTATACTGACCCCAGCATTAAACATGTTCCCACAGTGCCTCCTGTAATGCCCCTATAGTATCCCTAGTAATACCCCCAGTGTTACATATGCCCCATAGTGTCTGCAGACAGTCGAGCCTTATTAGGATTAGCACCTATAGGGCCTGTATATGAATATATAGTCTCCTCTATACATAACACACTGGGATTACTGCTTCCCCCTATACATTTTGTTTACCAGCCTCCTATACTGTGATCAAACTACTAAGGATCACTCAGGATTCCCCACTAGATCCTGCCCTATGTTACCCATTAATAGGTCTCCATTTCCCAGTGTGATCTCTGGGTACATGTGTCCCTAGTTACCAGCTCCCTTCCTCTGTTTCTAATGCCATACAGTGTCACTAGGCATTCCAGTCAATAGCAGTTTCTCTCCACCCTGCTCCATCCAGTAGCGCCAGATTAGTAGGCAAAGTGAGAGTGTAGACTTACATTGCTGCTCCGATGGGCTGCCTGCGCCCGGCCTCACTTTTTAATAGAAGTTGCCACTCTACGTAAAATTTCTTACTGATGCTCAGTGATAGGGAGATTCCCGAAAAGACTTAACTTGAAAAACCATGGCACCTGAGATTAGGGTAAATTTATTTATCCATCCAATTATATAGTGACATGGGCAATGTTTAGTTTCCTTCCCAAAACCTTTTTCACGGCCAACATGTCATTTCAGTTAGACGCTGTGAAGCTGGACGGTGGCGTTCACAGCGTCTAACTGCATTGACTTGTTGGCCATGAACAAGGTTCTGGGAAGGAACCGAAATGTTGGCCATGTCACTTCTATATAACTGGATGGATAAGTAAAATCTTAAATTTAAATGTATTTCTTAGTGCCATGGTTTTTCAAGATGAATCACTTATTCTGTATTTCAGGCCCTGTTGTGCTTTCATTATCATGTTTATGATAATCACAGCAGGACCAGCAGTGGCGGTATTAAGCCATCGACCCACTGCATAGTAAAAAGCCATCGGCCCACCAGTGGGTCACATTCCCAATCTGGCCCAGCACCGGGTCATTCTTGACAGTCTACAATTCACAACATTGTTGGCCATACTTAGACACATACCATAGACATCTCCTGACACAGTATCTAAAAATGTCCAGCTGAGGAAAAATATAAGGAAAGATACATCATTATTGAGATCAGCCCCGCTTCCCCACCTTCCCCTTTCATTATTATAACAAAGAGAGGGACGGTCATTCACTCTCATTTGTGCTAATACTGTAGCGTCTGTAGGGGAAGGGGGTCTACACACAGGTGGAACACATCACCCATCGTTCATCTGCATAGATTCATCTTGAGCCCTATTAATGAACACATAGCAGTCATGGTGCTGTTTAGTGTGCACCTAACCAAATATTCAGGAAAAGAAATAAAAAACTCCTATTAAATGTATAATACCTTTAAGCAACGTGTGACATGTAGTTCCTCACGACATTAGTTCTGTGGGTGGTTGTAACGTACTACCTATTCCTCACACACTTCTGCTTGGAGTTTTGAACACTATAGGAGGTGTGAATAGAGGGTCACAGTTTAACAGTAAGGAGGATCTGAAAACCGTAATCATATTTAATAGTGTTATAGATTAGAGTATGATGAAAGGAAAATGTAGCAAAGTGTTTATATACTGAGTTAACACCTTTAAAAGGGTTTTCCAAGAATTTTCCTCTGAATAGGTCACCAGTATCTGATTGGTGGGGGTCCGACAGCTGGAACCCCCACCGATCAGCTGTTTGAGAAGGCACAGGCGCCGCAGCCTTCTCCGTGCTCACCAAAGCACCATATATTGTATAGCAGCTGTGCTTGGTATTACAGCTCAGCCCCATTAACTTCTATAGGGCTGAGTTGCGCCCAGGCCAAGTGACCTATAAACGTGACTTCATATGGCACTACTGCAAGAGCCGGTGCCTTCTCAAACAGTTGATCGCTGGATCCTGGGTGTGGGACTCCTACCAATCAGATACTGATAGGTATCATCAGTATTCAAGTCTTGGAAATGTGTTACAATGCAGCTACAGTTTTATTGTATTTTCAGTCTTAACACAATGTATATACAGTAGAGTAATGGTGTGTTTACACGGCCTGAGGAGCAGCCGATTATCGGGAAGAAAGCATTCCTTTCCAACAGAAAACTGGCTGCTTATTCAGTGGGGGTAAAATGCTGCAAAGATCACCTCCACAGTATGAGAACAAGTGATCGCTACTGCACGATCATCTGCCCAGAAACGATAATTTACTTGGCTGCATGAACTACTGTTTCCCTTGATGAACGAGCTGGACCTTTAGACAGGCAGATTGTCGGGAACGAGCATTTGTAGGGACGTTTGTCCCCAATAATCTGCCTGACAATCGGGCCATGTAAACCTGCCATTAGTTAATAGGCTAAAGTAAAGAACATAATGACCTTCCTCAGCAGTGTATCAGTGGGCCGTGGAAGTGCTAGCTGATGGAATCCAGGAAGCTGTGCTTTTCTGGGACAAAGTAGAACAGGGTGTTTAGAGCATGTTTAATAAAGAAATATAGCGGCTCACCCTCTTCTTGCTCTTGTCTATTTGACTCACCCCATCAAAGCAATTGATTAATTATATGTAACTAAGACAGGCACTCTACACTTAAAACCACGCAGAGAGAATGTATTCTTAGATATGTAGTTAACATTTCACATACACGATTGGTAAAACCAGTTCAAGAACATAATAAAAAAAAGACTAATGGGTAAATATAAATGGCTTGAGTAAATATAACAACTGCTCGCCCTCTTTTCACTTTGGCAATGGTGCTCTGTCAGATTGACTCACCCCATCTAGTATAACAATTAATTGTATGTAGCTAGGACAGGCGCTCTGCATTTGCAACCATCCAAGGAGGATACCGTAAATCTTTTGTATAAATATTTATTATAACACAACTACATTAACAATTTGCATAAAAACACAATAAAAAAACATAAAAATAGATTAGCTGAAAGAGTAAAATGAAAAATGAAAAATGAAAAAAAAATATATATATAAAATATACCACATTCAATGGCAATATCACACTATAGGTTGTATGGGCAATAGGTTCACTGGACACTTGTTGAACAGCAGAGAATCGTGCGGTAGCAGTTTGACACGTATATCGTTAGTATATATTGCGCATACAGCCACAATTAAGTCCCATAGTGCATATCACATTTGCATATTAATATTATAGAATGTAGGTAGTAGCTTTGTGCAGGGATTCTATTTTTTGAATGGATAATCCATGCTACTCATGCTTAAAAGGTCTGTTAGTTCGTTCAGTGCAAAAGAATGGTAAAGAGATACATTAGAATGTTTCTTATTTTGTATTGTATCCGCCTTACACTTATAGTTCCATTTAATTGCTTTTTCATTCACCTATGTTGGCGCTGATTGTTTGTATCAATATGACTCTAACAGTGATCAATGTTGAATACTCACTGTTAGTAGTTGCTATTTACCGCGCATAGTGTCCAACGTGATGGTTTGCAGACTCACTGCTGCCTCCGCGTCTCTTTGTTTGGTGTGGGTAATATTACCTTTCTCGCGGTAGAGGTCGTACGGGCTCTATGGCTTATGCGATGCTTAGCATCCCACATGTCTCAACACGCCAACCTCGAACTGCCCCGTTCTTTTTAAAGATGGAGAGTTGCAAGAAGAAAGTTGTAGTATCTGTGGAGCGCTCCACACCTATTTTAATAGAAGTATATATATATTTTTCATATTTCCATAGATTTTTAGTAAGTGGGTCCCAAATCCTGTATGTATGCCTGTTCATGGCAGATGCGTTTCGGAGTTTAAACTAACTCATTCCTCAATGGCTGCATACACTTGAACATCCTACCCACTTATATATCCATCTTTTGAGTCATCATAAAGACCCAAACTGGATTCTTTGTTTTCCTCACTTTTTACCAGCTTTGTTTCTCCAAGTATTCTACTTGGATCTTATGTGTATTTGCTTCTGCCTATTCAAATATTTCAGTTTTCTTCTTATTAATTTATTAGGCTACTTTCACACTCGAGTTTTGGCTTTCTGTTTGTGAGATCCGTTCAGGGCTCTCTCAAGCGGTCCAAAACGGACCAGTTTGCATTCTAATGCATTCTGAATGAAAAGGGATCTGCTCAGAATGCATCAGTTTGCATCAGTTCAGTCTCCATTGTGCTTTGGAGACGGACACCAAAACGGTCCGTCTGATGAAACTGAGCCAAACGGAGCGAGTGTAAAAATAGCCTAACATGTTATTGTATCACCATCAAAAGACGCATTGCGATTGCTATGTGTTTTCAATGCGTTTTTTTGCATACTCATGCGTTTTTATTTTATATACAGTTGCCTTTTGTCATCAGTTATGACAATTCATAATTATTTTTTAATTGTGAGTTTGCAAAGTCGTAAAAAACATAAAAACATGTAAAAATAAATTAAAGTAAATTAAAATTAAAAATACAAGAAAATAATATCCAAGAAAGATATAAACACTTAATTGCACCAGCAGACTAGAGTTGGTGTTCAGTTAAATATAGATATAGGAGACCGTTGTTTTAGGGATGATTTATTATTAGTTTGCCATCCAAGATTACTTATTCTCTTTTTATATTGAATACCACCTATATTGCTGTGCTATGATCACTAATATATAGTTGTTTATATTTTTTGTTTTTTAATTATTTTTCTCTCTTTAAAGATTATACTTTTTTGTAGGTCATATTTTTAGTAGAATCCTTGTTACTAAATTTTCTTTTCTAGGTTTCACTTCCTACTGGGCTTTGAAAAGTGTGACAATTGGACGAACAGGATGGGCGCCTTCCGCCAAGGAGAGATTGGAGTGCTGGTAACACAGCCTGGCTCCGATTTCCTGTCAGCGAAGGGCACCCACCCTTATTTCTACAAAAAGCTGAACAATTACAATTCAGCATTGAGGCCCCCAGGTAAGAGTGTATTAAAGTCAAAAATTATCCTAGACTCTAGGCGTGACATCCTAGTGATGTGATTTCCCCCTGTCCAATGTCTCGCCACCTTCTCAAAGGCTGCAAAAGTTGAACCTGTCGGATCTTTATTATGAAACTTTTTGAAGGAGTGTTTTTCATTTTATATATTTGTTATATGTTCCGATATTCTTTTTTTTAGTGTTCTTTTTGTATTCCCTATTAGAGATGAGCGAACTTCTTAAAAGTTCGATTCGGCTGATTCGCCTAATTTCACAAAAAAAATTTGCTTCGTGACATATTACTTCATCACGAAGCACATTTTTTTGTAAGTAGCGGGTGCAATGACAGGGAGCTGCAATAGTGCCGCCCCCGTCATTGTACCCCTCAGATGCCGCGTTCATACATGATTGCGGCATCTGAGTGTAAAATTAACCATACATTTTTTTTTTTAATCAAACTTACTGCCTACATGCAGGAAACAGGTCGAACTGGATGGACAAATGTCTTTTTTCGGCCTAATATACTATGTTACTATGTTACATTTGCTCGCACTGGACCGGCCACCACCATCTTGCTTGAAGATCTCGGCTGAAATACTGTGCGGTGCAAGATTACATCATCATGCCGGCTGACGAGATCTTGAAGCAAGATGGAGGCTGGCGGCCCTTCACAAGCAAATGGAGGAGGTAAGTTTGACATTTTTTGTTTTTTATACTATTTCAGGTTAAATCGATTCGCTAGCACGAAGCATGAGGAAATTCGGCTTCTAGGCTAATCGAATTTATCCTGAAATTCAGATCGAATTCCACTTTGTGGGATTTGATTCGCTCATCTCTACTTCTCATATATTGTTTTTGGCAAGGACATTGAATGATATAAATGATATTAGTGGAGCTACATGTCAAAAATGTATTTATTTCATACGTAAAGGAATTTTGTGTAGAGCTAATTGTCACCGTTTTTTGGGGGAATTTAACATTTTTGCAGTTATTGCATTTTTTTATGAAAACCTTTGATGTTGAGCCATTTATGTATAAAGTGTTCTCCCTTTTTATTTGGTTTGATAGATGGTGCTACTTTCAATCCCAAGTTTGGGGCTTTCATATAAATTATCTGGGGGATAGTAGTAACTAAAGTGCATATGAGTTCATCCTTCAAAATATGATGCCAATGTCGTTTTATGATTTGTTCTTTTTTCTTGTATTGTACATTGAAAGGTAAAATAATACGTATAATGTCCTCTTCTTGTCTTTTATCTATATTATTAGTCTCTATTGTGAAATAGGATAGCCTATCCATATCTCTCACTTCAGATAAAGATGCCTCAATGACATTTAGTGGATATTCTTTTGTTATAAATTATTTCATTTCTTTCGCTTCTTCCTCAAATTTCTCATTTTAAATACAGTTGCGTTTTATACGGCGAAACTGTCCCATCGGTATATTGAGGAGCCATCTTGGTAAATGATAGCTAGAGTAAAAAATATAGCTATTTTTTGTTACTGGTTTATTGTAAGTACTGCAAATCAGTACTTTATCTACCGTAATTTGCAAATCCAGAAATTCAATTTGGGATTTATTCATATTTGCTGAAAAATATAGATTATTTGGATTTCTATTTATTCCTTTCAAGAATAGCTGGAGTTCTGTTTTACTTTTTTGCCAAATGAAAATAATGTCGTCAATGTATCTGTGCCATATCACCAGGTCTGTCCCCAGTCTGGGAGTGATGTGTTGGTGGTCCCATTGCGCCATAAATAGATTGGCGTAACTGGGGGCAAACCTGGTGCCCATGGCGGTTCTTCTTATTTGTAGAAAATAATCTGACTCGAAGTAGAAATAATTATGGGTCAATATTTACTGTACTTCCTCTGCTAGATATTCTATTTGCTCCGCACAGAGTTTGCCGTTTATCTCTAGTTGTGTCTTCATGGCTGCAATTCCTTGATCGTGATCTATTATAGTGTAGAGTGAGTTGACGTTTAATGTGCCTATAATCCAATTAGATTCATACTTTAGGTTTTCAATAATCTGTATAATCTGTGTAGTATCTTTTATATATGCCCTTGTGTTTTTCACTACTGGTTGTAGAATCTTGTCTATGTACTGGGATAAATTGGATGTCAGGGATCCTATACGAGAGATGATTGGTCGTCCTGGTGCATCTTCATGGTTTTTATGTGTCTTAGGTATGCAGTAGAATATAGGTAGCCTTTGTTGTGTGCTTGATATGAACTGATATTCCTGCTCTAAGAGTATGTTTTTCTCCAATCCTTTTTTGCAATATTCTACAAGTGTTTGATTAAACTCTTTAGTAGGGTCCCCCTTCAATTTTTTATATGTGGTTTCGTCTGATAACTGTCTTCTACATTCCAGATTATAGCGTTCTACCTCCAAAATTATGATTGCCCCCACCTTTATCTGCCAGTCGAATTATTATATTTTCTTGCGTTTGTAATTGTTTTATGGCCCGAATTTCATGCATCATAAGGTTATTTCTTTTTGTTGTTGTATTTTTCATTCTTCTTATGTCAGTCTCTACACACTTACGGAAAGCGGCGATTTCTTGACCTATTTTTTGTCTTGGGTACATTTTGGACTTTTGTTTCAAATCTGTATGTTTATATAGTGTCAAAGTTGTATAGTCTAGCTGTGGGTGCAAATTATAGTCACTTGTTAAGTAACTTCACCTGTGCTTCTGTTAATGTGACTAAACTTAAATTCACTATGGCACTGTGTTCAGTTATTACAACTTACTATTTTTTTTTTATTTATCCTATTTTTTTGTCTTCTCCGTACTTTCTTCTTTCTGTCTCCTGGGTATATTCTTTGTGATATTGTCTCTGTGTGTTTTCCTGTATGTGATTGGGTGTTGAGTATTGGTGTGGATTCCGTGAATATGGTGTCCTGTGTCCTGGAATCTCGTTTTTTGATAGGTTCTATTGGTGCATCGTGGGTAATAATGAACGGTGAGTTCATTCTGGTGACTGCTTTCATGTTTGTTCAACACATAGTTTGTGATGTGGGGGAGTTCTGTCTAAAAAATGGTGATTTGATAATGTTTATTGTCAGAGACAGCAAATCTTGTTTGTGTATTATTATTTTCTATTTCTAGTGTTTGCCTATCATCATCCCATTTATGACGGTTTTTTATGTTCCCCTCCCTTTTGTTCAGCTCGAGTTGTTTCTATATTTCTTAATTTTCTTATTGATCTCCTGTTCTATCATATCTAAACCTTTGTATAACCTTTCCTGCCATATATCGAATTCCTAATTTTTTGGGAGTTTATCTATTATATCCTTCATTTGATTTATGTTATATGTTATTTGTTCCAGAATTTGGGCCCTTCTTTTGATAATCAACCGTATTAAAGCCGTTGATTGTGCCATAAAGAAGAAATCCCATTCTTTGTTAAATTTTGTGCTACATAAATCTTGTGCTGGGATTTTGGATAATAGTAGACCTTTTGGGATTCTGCGATGTTCCACATATTGATCCAATGACCTTATTTCCCATCTTTGTTTTAATTGTTTCTGAAGAAGGGTTTCTAATTCCCTGAATATCTCAGACATCGTTCTCTTACTTGATTAATTATTTCCCATTAATTCTGATTCTTCAAATACAAAAGTCTCTACTTTTAATTGTTTATTCTTTGCATGGTTCCAAATGTCCATTTCTAGCAAGTAGGGAGCTTCGCTTTATCCTGGTGATTAAGATAAATGGTTTAATAAAGAAATATAGCGGCTCACCCTCTTGTTGCTCTGGATATGGTGCTCTTGTCTATTTGACTCACCCCGTCAAAGCAATTTATTAATTATATGTAACTAGGACAGGCACTCTACACTTAAAACCACCCAGAGAGAATATGTAGATATGTAATCAACATTTCACAACTACATTCACGATAGGTAAAACCAGTTCAAAAACATAATAATAATAAAAAGACTAATGAGTAAATATAAGTGGCTTGTGTAAATAGAACAACAGCTCACCCTCTTGACACTTTCGCAATGATGCTCTGCTCTGATTGACTCACCCCGTCTAGTATAACAATTATTGTATGTAGCTAGGACAGGCGCTCTGCATTTTCAACCAGAGGATATATCTTTTGTATAGATATTTATTATAACACAATTACATTAACAATTTGCATAAAATCTGTTCAAAAACACAATAGAAAACCATAAAAATAGATCAGCTAAAAAAGTAGAATAAAAAAATGAAAAATGAAAAAAAAATATATATATAAAAAAATATATATATATATACCACATTCAATGGCAATATCACACTATGTAGAATTGGTACAGTGGGGCACTCCAACAAATGGACTCAATTGGATCCTACTTATAACTACCAATCTCTTTTATTAAAAATAAACAATAATGATCAATATAAAACACATAGTAAAATGTTAAAAACCTACTAAAAGACTTGTTTGCACCCTTGGTGGATGTATTGGATATCGGGGTCTTGTTTGTGGTTTAGAGACACTAATGATATGTCCATGATTTAGATCACGTATCCAATATTCCCAGCAGGGTTATATTCTTGCTTATTCCTTATTTCTATAGCTCATCAACAGTTAAATGAATGTACAAAGATCCCAATGCTAGCCAGTAGATGTTACTCATCGAACTATCAGTTCACACTATTGAGGTTTGAATCCAACATTATTTGCTGTTTTTTTACTGGTAAATATACTCATGATATACTCACTTGGTTGAGCCCTTTTCAATCTGTTGTTGTCAAATATCACACTATGGGTTGTATAGGCAATAGGTCCACTGGACACTTGTTGAACAGCAGAGAATTGTACAGTAGCCGTCCGATATGTATATCGTTAGTATATATTGCGCATACAGCCACAATTAAGTCCCATAGTGGCAGATCACATTTGCATATTAATATGTGGCTGTATGCGCAATAGATACTAATGATATACAGTGCCTTGCAAAAGTACTCACGCCCTTGACTTTTTTCATATTTTGTTACATTACAGCCTTAAGTTCAATATTTTGGTAATCTAAATTTTATGTGATGGATCAGAACACAATAGTCTAAGTTGGTGAAGTTAAAAAGTGAAATATATAAATAAAACTATTGTTTAGAAATAGAAAACAGAAAATTGGCATGTGCGTATGTATTCACCCCCTTTGTTAGGAAGCCCATAAAAAGCTCCGGTGCAACCAATTACCTTCAGAAGTCACATAATTAGTAAAACAATGTCCACCTGTGTGCAATCTAAGTGTCACATCATCTGTCTATACACACCTTTTCTGGAGTCTGTATTTAATATGAAGTTCAGGGTCTAGAATGTCATCTGTATTGATTTAGAGAGCTTATATTCTAGAGCAGTGATGGTGAATCTTTTACAGACCGAGTACCCAAACTGCAAACCAAAACAGAGTTATTTATCGCAAAGTGCCAACACGGCAATTTAACCTGAATACTACTGTCCAGTATAGTATACCTTCCATGTACTTTATCATTTAGCTATAGTAGACTGCCTACATTGAATGCACTGCCTGTGCCGTACATAGTGCGCCCTGCTCTGATGAATGCCAGGAAAAGTCTACGGCATATTGGTACACCATAGAAGACTTTTTCTAGGGTGCAGGTGCCCACAGAGAGGGCTCTGAGTGCCGCCTGTGGAACCGTGCCATAGGTTCGCCACCACTGTTCTAGAGTATTGCCTGGGTTTCATCTGGGGTCTATCTTTGTTTTAGGGTCAGTATTTATTTTAGTTTTAGTGGTGTAAATACACTTTGGGGTCTGGTGTGCAGTATATACTTATTTTGGGGAGTGAGGTACAGTAGTCACATGCAACACTTGTGATTAGGTTAGAGTTTTTTTAAGGACATGTACCGTACATGTGTAAACTGTATATGTGTGTGTATCTGCAGTAAATGTATGTGTATATGGTGTGTATATGCTGTGTTAGCCTGTTTTTGACTGTCCTTAATGAGTGTTCGTAACCACACACATGTCCGTTGCTATCCATATAGCAGGATACTAGCCTAGTTTCAGACCAGTGATTTAGCCACTAGACAGTGCTGGAGCCTGAGGAGGTGAGTAGCTACTGGACATCAGGGCACTTGACTAACTGTGTTATGGATCAGCGAATGTGAACCCACTGTGTCTAACTAACCGTTTGGAGTAGGGCTAACCGTAATCCTAATTCTGGTGCTTTCCCGGTATTCACCCTTTAAAGGGGTTTTCCAGGATTTTGATACTGATGACCCATCGTCAGGATAGGTTATCAGTATGTGATTGGTGGGGGTCCCACACCTGGGACCCATGCCGATCAGCTATTTGAGAAGGCACTAACACTTTTGTGAGTGCTGTGGCCTTCTAGCAGCCCACCAAACACAGTGCCGTACATTATGTAGCAGCTGTGCTTGGTATCGCAGTCAGCCCCATTCACTTCAATGTGGCTGAGCATGATACCAAGCACAGCTGCTACACAATGTACAGTGCTGTGCTTTGTAAGCTGTGAGAAGGCTGCAGAGCTGGTGCCCTCTCAAACAACTGATCGGCAGGGGTTCTGGGTGTTGGACCTCCACCAATCACATACTGATGACCTATCTAAAGGATAGGACATCAGTATCAAAATCCCGGATAACCCTTTTAACCCCATTACAGGGACCTGAACTTTGCCAGACTGCTACCTCCAGGAATAGTCCCGGTGTAGTTGACAGCTGACCCACTGGGGTCAGGGACTCCAGTGCAAGCATCAGGAGCTCTGCATATAGAAAATGCAATAAAAATGAAGGAAAACCATATGTACAGTCTGAACAGGCACCAAGGCTTGAATGCTGCTTTTAGAGATTCAGTCAAAACACAGTTAACATAGACACATGAAACACTTGCTGGTGGGTTAGTTGTGAGACACACACAAGGCAGACAATCAACGAACTTGACTGGAGCACAGAGAAGACAAACTGGGTTAACCTTAACCCAAACCGAAATGAACTTGGACTTAAAAGTGTATGAGCACACACTGGATGGAAACAGAACTTGGAGCACAACACTAACACAGGCAGGAAATATCACAGGCAAATTGCAATAGCACTATTAAACACGTTGGCTGGTCACCAGGGAACCTAAAGCTCAGGCACCCTCTGCCATTGGCTAAGAAAGGATTTGGAAATGCGCACACTAGCCCTTTAACCGCTTGCCGACCGCCTAACGCACGGATGTGTCCAGGCGGCGGCAAGTTTGTTCCTCCTGGACGCATCCGCGTGTCATCTTGCGAGACGCGAGATTTGCTGTGAACGCTTTCACAGTGGCGCGCGTCTCGGCAGTTATACTGCAGCCTGCCAGCGATGATCCATCGCTGGCAGGCTGTAGATGCTAAATAAAAAGCATCAAACATGTATATCAGACGCTGTTTTGTTAACAGCGTCTGATATACCTGCTACCTGGTCCTCTGGTGGTCCCATTTGCTGGGATCGACCACCAGAGGACCAGGTAGCTATGTAAAGTTGCACCAAACACTACACTAACCCCCCACCCCCCTTCACCTATTAACCCCTTGTTAACCCCTTGATCACCCCATCTAGACCCCTGATCACCCCCCTGTCATTGATCACACCCCTTGTAAGGCTCTATTCAGACGTCCATATGTGTTTTGCGGATCCGTGGATTCACGGATCCGCGGATCTGCAGATCCTCAAAACACGGACACCGGCAATGTGCTTTCCGCATTTTGCAGATCCGCACATTGCCAGAACTATATAGAAAATGCTTTTTCTTGTCCGCAATTGCGGACAAGAATAGGACATGTTCTATATTTTTGTGGAACGGAAGTGCAGACCCAGAAGCGCGGATCCATAATTCTGGATCCGAGCGGGACAAAGTCTGTCCCCATAGAAATGAATGGGTCCGCAATTCCGTTCTGCAAACAGAATTGCGGACGTGTGAATGGGGCATAAGGGTCCCTTATCACTGCCAGTTAGTTAGCTACTTGTTAGGTAGCTAGCGCCCAGCCCACCGCACCGCAGTCACTGATTTTGGCAGAGATTTTTTTATCCACATTGATCGATGCAAATGAAAAAATCTGTGCCGTTCATTTATTTTATTTTTTCAGCCCAGAGGCTGAACGGAAAAAAAAAATCTCATTCCTTGTATGCTCAATATAAGGAGAATCGCAGAAACTCCTAATACTGGCCATACGTGTAATGATTGCGGAGACCCTCAAATGCCAGGGCAGTACAAAAACCTCACATGTGACCCCATTTTAGAAAGAAGACACCCCAAGGTATTCCGTGAGGGGTATGGTGAGTTCATGCAAAATTTTATTTTTAGTCACAAGTTAGTGGAATATGAGACTTCGTATAAAAAAAAGAAAATAATCAATTTCCGCTAACTTGTGCCAAATTTTTTTTTTTTCTGTGAACTCGCCATGCCCCTCACAGAATACCTTGGGGTGTCTTCTTTCCACAATGGGGTCACATGTGGGGTATTTATACTGCTCTGGCATTTTAGGGGTCTTAAAGCGTGGGAATCCAAATGCGTAAAAATGCCCTGTGAAATCCTAAAGGTACTCATTGGAATTAGGGCCCCTTTGCACATCTTGGCTGCAAAAAAGTGTCACATGTGGTATCGCCGAACTCAGGAGAAGTAGGGCAATGTGTTTTGGGGTGTATTTTTACATATACCCATACTTTGTGTGAGAAATATCGCTGTAAACGACAACTTTTTAAATTTTTTTATTCAAAGTTGTCAATTTACGGAGATATTTCTCTCACCCAGCATGGGTATATGTAAAAATACACCCCAAAACACATTGCCCTACTTCTCCTGAGTATGGCGATACCATGTGTGACACTTTTGCAGCCAAGATGCGCAAAGGGGCCCTAAACCAATGAGTACCTTTAGGAGGGCATTTTTACGCATTTTTCTTCTCACGCTTTAGGGCCCCTAAAATGCCAGGGCAGTATAAATACCCCACATGTGACCCCATTTTGGAAAGAAGACACCCCAAGGTATTGGCTGAGGGGCATAGTGAGTCCATGAAAAATTTAACTTTTTGTCAAAAGTTAGCGGAAAGGGAGACTTTGTGAGAAAAAACAATAAAAAATCAATTTCCAGTAACTTGTGCCCAAACATTTTTTTCTATGAACTTGTTTACAGAGATATTTCTCTCACCCAACATGGGTATATGTAAAAATACACCCCAAAACACATTGCCCTATTTCTCCTGAGTACGGCGATACCACATAAGTGACACTTTTTTGCAGCCTAGGTGCGCAAAGGGGCCCAAATTCCAACAAGTACCTTTAGCTTTTACATGGCTGCTCACAATTTAGCCCCGCCCAAAATGCCAGAACAGTAAACACACCCCACAAATGACCCTATTTTGGAAAGTAGACACCCCAAGGTATTCACTGAGGGGCATAGTGAGTCCGTCTGAGATTTTATTTTTTTTTGCCAGAAGTTAGCAGAAATGGAAACTTTATTTATTTATTTTTTTTCCTCAGAAAGTGTCATTTTCCGCTAACTTTTGAAAAAAAATGAAATGATACATGAACTCACCATGCCCCTCCGCGAATACTTTGGGGTGTCTACTTTCTAAAATGGTGTGATTTGGGGGGTATTTATACTATCCTGACATTCTAGCACCTGAAGAAACATGACAGGCGCTCAGAAAGTCAGAGCTGCTTCAAAATGTCGAAATTCACTTTTTTGCACCATAGTTTGTAAACGCTATAACTTTTACCCAAACCAATAAATATACACTTATTGGATTTTTTTTTTATCAAAGACATGTAGAACAATAAATTTAGAGAAAAATTTATATAGAAATGTAGTTTTTTTTGAAAAATGTTACAACAGAAAGTGAAAAATGTCATTTTTTTGCAAAAATGTCGTTAAATTTTTATTAATAGCAAAAAAAGTAAAAATGTCAGCAACAATGAAATACCACCAAATGAAAGCTCTATTAGTGAGAAGAAAAGGAGGTAAAATTCATTTGGGTGGTAAGTTGTATGACGGAGCAATAAGTAAGTGTAATGCAGAATTGTAAAAAGTGGCCTGGTCATTAAGGGTGTTTAAGCTAGGGGGGCTGAAGCGGTTAAGAGGTCTAAGCTCACCATGGAGAGGATGCTGGCAAGTGAGTGGGGTAGTGTCCATGTCTTCAGAGGACAGCAGGTGGGTAATCGTCACAGACCATAGACCTAACATTGAATTGGTATTGAAAGCAGTTTTTTACTGTTATGGTCTCTGCTCCTTCCCCTATCACCGACTGCATGCCCCTCTCACCCCCTAGGGATCCCCTTTGTTTTTGTATCCCCCACTTTGTGTCACCCCTGTGACTGCTTCCTTCCCCTTACAGCCAGTGTTTCACTCATGGAGGGTTCCAACAGAGCTGGATTTCCCCCAGATGCCCTAAAGATTTTCTTATTTTTGCCAGGCAGTAATCTGTTGGAAATGATAGTTCTGTCATCTGGAATACCCACATCTTCTCACTGTTACTTACTTCTGCTGCATTATGTCCTCAAGTAGACCTACAACATGGGGCCACTTTTATATTTTTTTCAGGGCCAGTTTAAGTTCCCAATCCACCCCGGATCATGCATCCTGTATGAATGTACTCTGGTACCCATCAAAGTGGTTGTAAGCAAAGAGGGATGCAGAAGAGTCACTTGGAGGCTTCTTAGTGTAATACTGACTGTGAAAAGGAAATACTCAAAAGTGAATACCAATTACTTACTCACCTTGTTTTTTCTTGTTTGAAGTGCTTTAAAATGTCACCAGTTTGCCAGGAGATCCTCTGATAACCGTGACCCTCAGTCAGGATGTATGTAGAGTAGGGACTCCAAGGAGCACTCTTCTTGGCAGACACCAGGTTGCTGGCAGAGTTTTCTGTGATAAATTCTATAACTTAAGTGTGACCTAAAACATGAACAAATAATTTGCATATTCAATTAGTGCTATTTGAATGGCAGTCCTGAATAAACAATGAGGACACTATTTAATTTACTTACAATGATGCTAGTGTTGTTTGTACCTGAGAAAACTACAGTGAGTCATTGAGACTCTCTGGGCCCAGTACATTTACACGGCATGCTTTCAACAGAGATTTTGGTGCATTATTCTTCAGTGTAAATCTCCAATGCCATTCATGAGGCTTTTATTTTATTTTTTTCAGTGCAGAATTCAAAACCATGTGAAAAAGAGACATGTCCCTTCTTAACGCAAATTCCACACTGAAAACATGGCTGGTGCCCAAATGTGCATTACATCCCATCTGCCTTCAAACTACAGACCCACAGCCAGTATTTCTGCCTTGGATTCCATAGCAAATACGTGTACACTTTACATTTTTTCTATGTGTATTTTCTGCCTCGTGAACATACCCTAAAGTTTAAGATCCAGTAAGTCTCTCAATTCTTTAATCTACACATAATCTATATAAATTGAGTATCGTTGTATTCATACTGACTAATTCCCACAAGAGGCCATATGGTACACTATATAGAAAAAGTCATTAATCTTTATTGACAATAAATATAGCAATAAAAACAAACAAAAAGTGTCAACATTTATACACAGAGAAAGATGAAGAGACCCCTCCCCGGCAGCTGAGAAAACGTACAGAAAAAATATATTGTTGCAAATATCAATCAGTGGATTCACTATACATAGTGGGTAAGCAATACAGGACAATGCCTAATATTATAAATTCAAGTACCTAGTCATGCAGAGACCCATAACTGTAAAGACCACAAAACCAGAAGTAACAACCATCATACTATAAAAATTTTGAACAAAGAGGAGGGAAACCCCCACATACTTTTCGTCTTAGCTTCTTTTGTCTTGTTTTAAAAACTCTTTTGATTAGTTTTCATCGCAAGGAAACAAGACGTTTGACATACTGTATACATGTACATATCAAGTTCGATATAAATTGTTGATGATGACTCATCGGACATTAGAGTAATAAATCCCAACATGGTAATCAATTGTTTAGTCAAACAATTTTCATAAAGTATATCGATTTGGAGAGAATACATGCAGCAATAATCGCAACATATCAAACAGGAAACCGAACCCAAAATAGGGAAAAAAGAAAAAGGGGGAAGGGGAGGGGGAGGGAGGAAAAAGTAAGAGGGCAAGGAGGGAGGGAAAAGGACCAGATATCTCCAGCGCACTTAGATCAGAAACAATCACCGCCGTCTGGGACACTCGCATGTTATATACGTATGATCTGCAAGTCTCATCTACATGTTCACAGTCTTGTCCACTACCACGCAAGAGGATGCAGGTAAAATGCCAGAAATATAATCTTAGATGATATTCCAGATTATAATCCAGCTAAATCAGTGTCGATAGGATCTCCAAGAGTTCCATATGGCTTCAAATTTAAGGGGAGATCTGCTCAAGCCGGCACAACTGATCACATTTGAGAATCCAATTCTGGATTGTAGGGGGGTTCGTTGCTTCCAATGGGTCGCAATTATGAGTCTAGCTGAAGCCAATAGAGTGGTAAACAAGGTGCCCATATTTTTGGGACCACGTAAGTCTCCATACAATCCAAAGATTGCATACTTTTAAAAGATATGGCATCAGGGTGTCTTTAAAGGTAAGATAGTATGCCACAGGCAGCCCATCTGGACCAGGACTTTTTTGAAGTGGAGATTCTTTCAATGCAATTTATAATTCGCGAAGCGTGAAAGTGGAGTTTAATACATCAATTTGGTCAGAGCTCAGGGAAGGCAGATTTATGGCTTTCAACCACTCTTCTACTTGTTGCCTTTCTAAGTATTGCGCAGGAGACTGGGTTTCATGTAGGTTATATAGTTGGCTGTAAAAGTTGCAAAATTGTTCAGCAATCATTTCCATCTTACTGACAATCTGTGCGTTCGGGGGTTTAATGTGAGAAATAAAAGAGACCGCTTTCCTCTTTTTTTGTTTGAGAGAGTAATAATTTCGACCCTTTATTATAATGAGCATAGTATTTGCATTGAGTTGCTAAAAATAATTTAGCTGTATTGGCGTTTAATATGTTTTTCTACTCTGAACGTAAGGTGTCTAGGCGTGTCAAGACATCCACCCCAAGTTTCGCCTTATGTTGTTTTTCAAGTCTAGTGATCTCCGCCGTGAGTTCTTCCATCTTATTCTGTTTTTGTTTTTTAACATGGGAACCCAACGCTATTAACTGCCCCCGTATTACTGATTTGTGAGCATCCCACAAAAGTATTGGGGAAAGGTTGTCTTTGTCTTTCAATCAGAAGTATTCCTCCAACATGTCCGTTTTCTTAGGAATGTTGGTGCTATTCAATAAGGTTTCGTTCAATCTCCACCTATACTCTCCTTTAGGAAGAGTATTCACGGTAAAGGTGAGGAAAACTGGGGCATGATCTGATAGAAGTATACGTCCGATTTTTGATGATATACAATTTTGCAATGATTTTGTATCAAGGAAAATATAGTCTAATCTTTGATAAGATTTTTTGAGCTGCTGAGAAATATGTGTAATCTTTTTCAACTGCATGCATCATCCTCCATGAGTCAACCAACCCCCGTAAGGAGGGCGCTGTTTTAATTTTGGTTAAAGACGCCTTAGAGAGTGCAGATAGACCAGAGGAGGAATCTAGGTTAGGAACCAATGTAACATTGAAATTCCCTCCTAAAAATACAACGCCATCAGCATTGTCCCCAAATTTTGCAATAGTTTCTACTAACCAATCGGTTTGAGCTGAGTTAGAAGCATATATATTCCCGAATGTAAATAGTTGAGAACCTATTAGCCCCTTGACAAAGACATATCTGCCGTCTTCATCCCTCAAAGTGTCCTGACATATAAAAGACGTGTTTTTATGTATTGCTACACTGACACCTTTAGATGCTAAGGACATAGAGGGGCTATGGAACCACTGGTTAAACAGCAAATGTGACAGTTTAGGGATATGGCTCTAACGGAAATGCGTTTCTTGTAATAATGCTATGTGTACTTTCAGCTTTTGCAGATAGTGACAGATCTGACTTCTCTTATTAGGAGCATTTAGGCCTCTTACATTGTACGAACACATCTGTATACTAGCCATATGTGATGAGACTTACCAATCCAGCAAGCAGATGTACCTGTCCTGACAGGTTATGCTGCGATCGTCGCGGAAGGGGAGAGGAAAAATCAGGGAAGGAGGGATGGGTGGAAGAAAAACCTATGAGGGAAGAAAAAAATGGGAAAACAATTGAACAACGTCTCAAGATAAATATCCATGAAACGACATCAGATAAAATCCAGAGGATTAACATGAATAGATCAAAAGGAGGAGGGTCTACCATATGTGACCACCAAACCTCCTGAGCACGCTTTATGGGCTATAACGTCACTATAGGAGGTGAGAGTATAAAATGAGAGAGTATAGAATGAGAGAGAAAGTAAAAAAGGAAAGGAAAGGAGATGGGGAACCAGAAGAAGAATATCTAGAGAAAGGAAAAACCGGGAGACGAAAAGGATCCTTTAGAGAACGCACTTTGCCATAGACAAAGACAAAGAAAGAGACAACATAATGTACTGCAAATCTATGGAGAAAGATAAATCGCCTGCAATAATATTAATATCCACTAGATGTCTCTCTACTTCCACAAATCCACATCTAATACTAATGCAGAGGAACTCTAAGGCCTAATTCACACGTTCGCAGAATGGATCCGCATCCCATCCGCAATGTTGCGGAAGGGTTGCAGACCCATTCATTTCAAAGGGGCAGGAATGGATGTGGACAGCACACTATGTGATGTCCGCATCCGCATTTCCGCATCCGTGTTTCCGCATCCGTGTTTCCGTTTCCGCAAAAAAATAGAACATGTCCTATTCTTGTCCGCAATTGCGGACAAGAAAAGGCATTCACTATATGCACATTGCAGCCGTCCGTGTTTTGCAGATCCGTGTTTCCGCAAAACACACTACGGACGTGTGAATTAGGCCTAAATGGCTCTCCGGGACATCAGCTCGTTCCGCAAAATTATGTGGACTTATGAACGCAGGGAGAGGGTGGAAAATAAAAAAAAACTGTAAAAGTATGATCTACAGGACAGAGGAGAGAGGGCACAGCATGAAGAACAGTTAAAGAGGAATAGTCTGAAATAAGGAGGCAGAATAAGATTGAAATCATAATAATATTTGCATCAGAGACTATGACCATGACACTCTTCGTAGTGTCGTAATATATAATATTAGTTAAGGTCATTCACAGTCCTTTTCTTGTTTTCAGGTGGGGAATCTCCTGGTCTTCTGGGGTTTTTGTTTCTTCGGCTCAGCAGGTAAGTTTGCTAGGTTTTAAGCTGGACACCAATATCAAGACCCTGAATGTCAAGAATATCAAGACCCTGAATGTCCAGAACTTCGCATACACGTAGTAGGTCGGCATGGCTTCTTATTACTTGCTTGCGCAGCGGCGTATTTATAAGTAATCCAAACGGGTGAAGCCAACGGTAGGTCAATTTTTTCTGAATGAGGATATCCAGCAGGGGTTTTAAATGTCTCCTTTTTCTTAGAGTCATTGGCGATAAATCTTGATATAATGTGACTATGGATCCTTCAATCTCAACATTCTTAGTAGAGCGAGCTGCTGTTAAAATGTCCTCTTTCACCGTAAACTTGTTAAGCCGGCATATAACATCCCTGGGGGATCTCGTAGCTTCGGCGCTGGGCGCAGCGCCCTGTGGACTCTGTCTAGTTCAAAGTCCTCCGGTTGACGATCCGGCACCAGGCAGGTGAATAGCTGTATAACTTCTTGTTTAAGACGTATGTTGTTTCTTCGTCCCCTGTTGTTCTGGTCTTCTACTAGAGAGTAGACATAGTTAATATGGGCCTGCGCGTCATCTAGATTATGGGAGACTTGCTCATTAAAATTGATGAAGGACTGTTGCGCTGTCTCCAGGCATTCGCGTCTAGTGTCGGGTCTTCTGAGGAATTTATCTAAGTCACTCTGGCTAGCAGCAACTTTAAGTTTTCCTGGTGTGTCCTTTGGCTTGTCCTTGCCTGTTTTGCCCATTTTCAGTGGTGGATAACGGCTGTGAAAGGTTCAGAAGGCACGGTCAGCAGCAGAGCTTTTCACATGTGCTGCATCCGGCTCAGCTGCCTGACTCCGCCCCCCGTCTTAGCTTCTTCTGGAAGTGTGACATTTTTAGCTGTATACTTTCTTATGATCAGCAGCTGGGAAGGTGTCTCCATCTTTCTCTGTGTATGACTGTTACCGCTTTTTATTGGTTTTTATTGCTATATTTATTGTACTTATAGGACAAGGAGTTAGTAGGACAAGGAGTTAGTATTTATTTATTGTGCACTGCCTATGCGGTAGTTTGTAGCCACACCCTTATTTCTTTGGTGTTTAAATTCATACTGACCTGCAGAATAAAGGTAATGTCATTTAAAGGGGTTTTCTGAGATTTTAATACTGATGACTAGTGTTGAATGAATCGAAGCATCCGAAGCAGAATTCGGTCCAAAGTTTAGGAAAACTTTGATTCACAACAAAGCCAAGTTTCCTCACGCTTCATTGCAATAAATCAGTTTCTGCTCCAGGGCGGTTGCATGTGTTACAAAGTGAAAGTAAGAAGCCCGTGAACACGACATCGCTCATAATGCTGCGCAGCCAGCCAATCTAAAGGTAGCCATCCCGTGATGTCACAACCCTATAAACGCCTCATCCCATACGGTTTTCGCCATTGTCCTGTGAGCTAGTGACCGGAAATCTAGTTCATTTTGGGCATTAGTTCATTCTGATCTAGTTTACCTGAAAGATTAGTTCAAAAGATTCATTTATTTAGTTCTAGTTTAGTCTTTCTTTGGCTCTATGATGCTACTCATGAGTGATTAGAAGCACAGATCTATCTATGCCAAAACCCTATAAAAAGCCTAATCCCACCCGGTGTCTGCCATTTTATTGTGAACTGAGCACAGGGAGAGACATGGCAAGTACTAGGTAGAGTGTTTTAGCAATCTTTTAATTGTAGAATATTGCATAGGGACAGTGCAGGGACAATGTAGGGAGATTGTGGGGTTGAGTTTCCAAACACTGTAGGGAGATCATAGGGAGACTGCAGAGACAGTGCAGGCTCTGTGTAATCGCCCTGTACATCTTGTTCCACTCGTGTGTAATTCATTCTTAATCTGTTTTGTTATACATAGCCTGACTGTGCATCAGACTTAGTCTCAACAGCCGGTCTAATATATAGGCTCTTGTACCTAGTTCATCTACTGTGCTATTAATTATTAGTATGTTCAGTTACACATAGACATACTGTACATCAGACTCATTGTCAACAGGTGGTGTAATATATAGGCATGTTTATATAGTTCATCTGCTGCGCCATTTATACTCAATCTGTTCTGTTATACATAGACTGAATGTGCATCAGACTTAGTCTCAACAGCCGGTCTAATATATAGATGTGTGTGCCTAGTTCATCCACTCCGCCATTAATAATTAATCTCTTTAGTTATACATAGACATAGATTTTTTTTTGTTTCAAAAATAATATTATTGTGTAAAACTTAAATAAATAAATAAAGTATACATATTAGGTATTGCCACATCCATAACGACCTGCTCTATAAAAATATCACATAAAAATGATCTAACCCCTCAGGTGAATGCTGTAAAAAAAAAAAAAAAAACTGTGCCAAAAAAAACATTTTTGTCACCCCACAATCACAACAAGTGTAATACCTAGCGATCAAAAAGTCTTATGTACCCCAAAATGTTCCCCTACCTAAGACAATCACCCAAAAAATAGGACTCAGAATTTTTCATAATTTTTGGTAAATTTGTGATTTTTTTCATAAATAAAGGTGCATTGACTCAAATTTATGACTGTAATAAAGTACAATGTGTCACGAGAAAACTCTCAGAATGGCTTGGATCCTTGCATAATTGTTCCTAAACTGCAATCATCCCTTCCCTATGAGATATATCGTGTGCAAACTTTTAATATCCAATATGCATTAAAAAGAGACATCTGTCCTATCCGTATGTGAAATCCTACTAAAAGGGGTTGTCCGAGTTATGTAAAAAAATATATAGCATTGTAAATCTGATGGGCAGCAATTTATAACTAAGCTAAGCTTTTAGGCAAACAAATATATCTAAAATGGTAATTGGAACCTGCGCTGACGTAAAAAAAGACAATGGGTAACACAAAAAAAAAAAGAAAAAAAGAAAATGGGTAACAAAATATGGGGTGCTTTTTCTTCTGTTACCCCTTGTGAAAATGAAAAATGTGGGGCTAAAGCAACATTTTATTGGAAGAAACAAAACTTTTCATTTTTACAACTAAGTTTTTCGAAATTCAGTTAAATGCTTAGGGGGTCAAAGTGCTCAGTACCCCCCTTAATATATTCTTTAAGGGGTGTAGTTTCCAAAATAGGGTAACTTTTTGAGGGTTTCCACTGTAGGGGTACGTCAGGGTCTCTTCAAATACAAAATTGTGCCTAAAACCATTCTAGCGAAATCTGCCTCCAAAATCCAAAGGGCGCTCCTTTCCTTCTGACCACTGCCACGTGCCTATAGAGCAGTTTACCGCCACATATGGGGTATTTCTGTAAACGGCAAAATCAGAGTAATATATATCGAGGTTTATTTTGCTGTTAACCCTTGCTGTGTTAAAAGAAAAAATCGATTAACATAAAAAATCTACCAATAAAAGTGAAATTTTGAAATTTCACCTCCATTTTCCTTTAATCCTTGTGGAACACCTCAAGGGTTAACAAAGTTTGTAATATCAGTTTTGAATAAATTGGGGGGGGGGGGGTTTCCATTACGTAAGCCCCTTAAAATCACTTTATAACTGAATTGTTGCTCAAAAAAATGGTTTTGGAAATTTTGGTAAAAGCAGAAATAAAATGACATATACAAAATGATGCCAACATAAAGTAGACATATGGGGTGTTAAGTAATAAATATTTTATGAGGTATCATTTTCTGTTTTAAAAGCAGAGAAATAGAAATTTAGAAAATTGCGAATTTTTCATAATTTTTGGTAAATTTGTGATTTTTTTCATAAATAAAGGTGAATATATTGATCAAATTTATGACTGTCATAAAGTACAATGTGTCACGAGAAAACAGTCTCAGAATGGCTTGGATCCTTGCATAATTGTTCCTAAACTGCAATCATCCCTTCCCTATGAGATATATCGTGTGCAAACTTTTAATATCCAATATGCATTAAAAAGAGACATCTGTCCTATCCGTATGTGAAATCCTACTAAAAAGGGTTGTCCAAGTTATGAAAAAAAATATATAGCACTGTAAATCTGATGGGCAGCAATTTAGCCTATTTAGTAGCAGATTCATGTGGTGGGTTGCGTCCCGCTGGAGAGATGGCTCGGCACTGCTGTCCTGCTTGCAAGTCCTTGGTTCTTCTGCTCCCTTATGCTGCACGCATGGTCCCTGCCGGTGACTCGTGCGCACGCCGGAAGCTACGCTAATAATCCAGATAGGAGAGAGAGTCCTAGTGTGATGTCACACTGAATCCAGGTGTCTGCTGGGACCAAAAATCCTGCTAGTTTCGGAACCTGCGAGTTCCTTCATCAGGGATGTCCTATCCCTGATGAAGGAACTCGCAAGTTCTGAAACTAACCCTTGTGCTACCAAGGGGTTAAAGTTTTTCCTGAAGTATCCAGGGAGAGAGCAGACAGCAGCAGATGGCAGTGCAGGGGGGGTGGCCAGCACAATTATAGCAGTGGCCCGCACAGTGGCATCTGGTGTACAGACACATATCTGATCTCTCAGACTTGTGCACGAAACATCAGCAGACCAGGGAGAGAAGCTGACATTACAGGTCATGTGACCCTCAGTAAAATCTGAGAAAGCAGCAACTGGAGATAAAGTAAGTGAATTGTAAAGACCTTACATTTGCCTAGTTAGAAACATACAAAAAAATAATAATAACTCAGACAACTTCTTTAAAAAGTCACCCATATCCTTGAGACAATTAGGTGATCTTCTAACAATCTCCTGAAGGTAACTGTCAACAAAAAATAGCCATTGGTTGAAATAGAGAATTAACCCCCAAGACGATAGGACATCCAGGGTGATTCTCTAGATTTATGTGAACTTTAAGTAGTAAATATGAGACACGGACCCTTAGGGATTGGTTCATCATAGTTCTACGTTGGAAATCCCTAACAATCCACTCTGAATATGCATCCAATAACAACTGATCAAGCTCTTTCTTAAAGGATTTTGTAGGTTCCCCTCTAAGTTTATGATACACTTTTTCATTTACCTACTAGGCAAGAGCTTCTGTCAAATACTGGTCCTTATTCATAATGACGGTAGCTCTGCTTTTGTCTGCTTTTAAAATTACCATATTATCATTTGTAAGACCGTTAATAGCTCTCCTCTTAGCAGCAGATACATTCTGGCCACCAATGTTGGTCTATACAATATGCTATAAAGATATGCTTCCATTACAGGCAGGAGCATTCAGATAACAAGCCAGCGAGGCTATGGGGCATTTCCAATTCCCAGCCACAACCCTGACGCCTAGTAAAACACAGAGCACCAAGGCTAAAGCCACACGGGGCAGCTCTGTTGCAGTTGGGACACCGCCACCACGCGGGTGTACAAGCCACAGCAGAATCAAATTTATTAGAACCAAGTTGTTTATTCAGTGTTCATTGTTAACGTCCCCATGGTTCAGGTCGCCATGTTCCGATAGTCATGAACAATGAATAAACATTCCAATCTAATTAGTTAAATTATCCTGCTGCGGCTTGTATATCCAACCAGTCCTCTGCCACAACCTGACTGGGTCACAACCGCAGCACAGCTGTGCCCTGTGGCCACAGTCTTAGGCCTTATTCACACGACAGTATTTTGCGGACCGTATACTGGCCGTTTTTTCAGTTCAGTATACTGACAGTATACTGAACCATTCACTTCAATGGGACTGCAAATAATACTGAAGTGTCTCCGTATGCCTTCCGTTTCCGTTTTTCCGTTTTTCCATTCCGTTTAAATATAGAACATGTCCTATTCTTGTCCGCAAATCACGTTCAGTGGCTCCATTCAAGTCAATGGGTCCGCAAAAAAAACGGAAAGCATACGGAAGTGCATCCGTATGTCTTCCGTATCCTTTCCGTTTTTTGCGGAACCATCTATTGAAAATGTTAAGACCAGCCCATTTTTTTCTATGTTATTACTGTATACTGTATATGCCATACGGAAAAACGGAACGGAAAAACGGAACCGATACGGAAACACAACGGAAGCAAAAAACGGAACCACGGATCCGCAAAATACGGACCGCAAAATACTGAAAAAGCCATACGGTCGTGTGAATGAGGCCTTATGGTTGGTTACCGAATAGCACTGAATGTTTACAGCAGTTTATAGAATATAGTTGGTTTATTACTGATCATAAGGATTCTTTGTTTTCTCCCCTGTGCTGGCAGAGGGACTCAGGACTCGTCATAAATATGGCGCACTCCTGGCAGTCCATAGGGCACATTTATCAAGGTCACCTGTTTTTTTGGATTAAAAAAAATCAACAGGCGTTTTGGAAACACTTGTCTTTAATTTGCATTTCATTTATTGTCCCTTAACCCCTTCTACCCCAGAAGTTTTTTGTTTTCGCGCTCTCATTTTACGCTCCCTTCCTTCCCAGAGCCATAACATTTTTAATTTCCGTTCACATAGCAATATGGGGGCTTGTTTTTTGCGGGATAAGTTGTACTTTTCAACGACACCATTTAATATTGCATATGATGTAGTGGGAAGCAGGAAAAAAATCCAAATGGGGTGAAATTGGAAAATGAATATTAATTCTGCCACAGTTTTATGGGTTATTTATTTACGATGTTCGATGTGCAATAAAACTGACCAGTTACTTTCATTGTACAGGTCAGTACGAATCCGTCAATACCTTATATGTCTAGTTTTTCGTGCGTTTTGATGCTGGTAAAATAATTTTAAAAACGTGTGGAAAAAAAATAAGTTTTATTTTTTCGGCACCATATTCTGACCCTATAACTTTTTTGTAGTTATGTGGATAGAGCTGTGTGAGCATTTTTTTGCAGGGTGATCTGTACTTTTTATTGATACCATTCTGGGGTGGGTAAGGCTTGATCAATTTCTATAAACATTTTTGTGGGAATAGAAGCGACCAAAAACAGCGAATCGGCCATTTTGATGTTTTTTTCTGCTTCGCCGTTTGCCGTATGGGGAAAATATTTTCATGTTTTTATAGTATAGGCGTTTTCGCACATGGTGATACCCGTGATGTATATTTTTTTTCATTTTTTTATTTTTATTTTGGGGAAATGGAGGTGACTTGAATTTTTATATTTTTAATGACTCGATCTTCAACTTCGTCGCAAGTGACATCAGACACCCCCAGCCAAGAGTCGGTGGGTTCATCAGACACAACCCTTAGTTGGCATGGCCCCGGAGCAGGCCCTGTGCCCTCCCTTGTCCTCAACCTGCCTCTGTCCTTTTCTGTTACCTCAGCCAGAGAAGTATTGTATGCTGTGGGCTCTGCTCCACTATACAGTGAGGACGAGCTACTAGAAGACAGTCAGCAGCTACTGGCCAGCCAAGATGTGGAGGAGACATCCACCGCTTCCTCCACTAGGCGGGCAAGTAGTGATCAGGAGAGTGGCATGGGAGCTGGGGTTGCAAGAGGTCAGGCTCCTGACCCAGAGACGGTTGAGGAGGACATCAGTGACGTGCAGACAGTACTCGATGATGATGATGTAGCTGTTCGCACTTGGGAGCTGGGTGACGAAGGGGCTTCATCATCATCGGGAGAAAAGGGTGGCAGCTTGCCTGTAAGGCAGGCAAGTCACTAGCGTGGCCGGGAGTCAGCAGCAGGGTGGCAGCAGTGGGAGGTCGGTAGCCAAAAGTTTCTGGGGTAGAGCACCCGCTTCACCGGAGCCTACCTGCCCGGGAAGTAGTGGTGCACAGGTTCAGGGAGGCAGCGGCGGTAGCAGTCAGTCAGTATGCAAAATCACCTACTCAGCGTTGTGGCAGTTTTTTGTTAAGCCGCAGAAGAAGGTGAACATGGCCATATGTAGAATCTGTGGGCAGAAGGTGAAGCGTGGCTAGGGTGCCAATGTTGGCACCACAGCCCTGCGTCAACTTATGCAGCGTCACCATAAAGTGGCCTGGGAGAACCGTGGGTCCGATGTGGTGGTCCTGTCTGCCACAGCAGTCCTTGAGCTTGTCGGTGTCTGCCGAAGTGCATGGCAGTGCCGACGTGTGGAGCTGTAACTACGGTCCTGTACAGCCCACTGAGTGGATGTGGTTCCTGCACAGCCACACCATCAACTTGGCCAGGTGACGCCGCTTCCGCCTCCACGTTCTCAAGCCATTGGTCCTGGGACAATGTCCGCCTCTGCCTTCTCATCCTTCACCGTGTCCTTAGCCTCCACTGCAGAGACAATTCACAGTGCCCCTCCAGCCTACCACATGTGCAGGGCACGGCGGTGTCAAGCTGTTCTGCACCTCATTTGCCAGTGCGAACGGAGTCACACAGGGGAGGAACTGCTCCGTGTCATTCATCAAGAAATCGAATCCTGACTTTCTCCGCGACAACTGAAAATCGGAACCATGGTGACCGACAACGGGAAAAACATGGTGTTGGCCCTGCGTCAAGGACGGCTGAGCTATGCGCCCTGCATGGCACACGTGTTGAATCTGGTTGTCAAGTGGTTCCTGAAGTCTTCCACCCATCTGCAAGACATCTTAAAAATAGCTAGGAAACTTTCGGCCTGGCTGACATCATCATTTATTTAACCCTTCTTCTGATCTGTCAGAAGGAAGGAAAAATGAGACACACAACGGATCCTGTCTGTGTAGCAGCTGTAAGGCCTGTATGGTCCCATCAGAATTGGCATGTGATTTGTTAGCCAAAAGCAGGAGTGGGTACAAAACACAGAAGACCTGCAAATATTCCATTCACTTGTCATCTCTATTTAGATCAACTCCTGTTGTTTTTGGCATTAGGTCAGAGACGAGGGAAAAAAACAGGAGTGTTAGTCACCAAGCTTTCTGGAAAAAAAGATCAGAGACTAAACGCACAGGGCGCCAAAGGACCAGATATGGTAAAGGTGAAACTGTAGATGTACCAAAAGGCAGCCTGTGGTAAGGATCCGTTTGAGGTGGGGATACAAACGGACGAAATCAATGAGGAAAAAGAGAAAAAAACATATACCACAGAAACAGATGGCGCCAATTGTGAGGAGGTTAGAGGTCTTGAGCTTATCCCTCATCACTCCTCCTGGGTGAAGTGAGTAAAGATTGATTATTTTAATGGGTTTTACTTGACTAAGAAATTTATAAATGACCATTCCCATGACCACGCAAGATTTACACACGTTTGTTCATAAGTATATATACCTTCGGGTTTTCATTCACTCCTCTGGAATGTCTCTCTAACCTCCTCACAATTGGCGCCGTCTGTTTCTGTGGTATATGTTTTTTTCTCTTTTTCCTCATTGTTTTTGGCATTAGCAATACTGATGGATTACTGACCAAATGCTGACTGAGTGAAGGCGGATGCTCAACAGACAAGATCCGTTTTTTGGGGGTTATTGTTCTGACGGATGAGAGGAAGGGCAAAATAATCAGTGACATCAACACAAACTTACTGATGACACCCTCTCCACTCTGTCGGGGGGCTCTACTTGTATAAGCGTTTAATAGAACAGGTTCTGTAGAAATCTATGTGGAATCAGCTGACGAGGGTGTAAAAGTAGTTATTTGGTCAGTTTTGGCCCTGTAACTGCCCAAATAAGTGAAGTGTGCAGTGATTCTAAGAGCAACGCCTGTCATCTGCATGTCATACTGACTCGCAGTATTATTTCACTACTACAGCAGACTTCCTATGCTTGTTACTGCAGGGCAAGGTTCTACACCACTATAAAGGCTCTCTGGAGCCAGGAAATAGCATTTTTTTAACGCGATTTGCTGCAAATAAATACGGATCGAACCAAAGTTTTTCAAATAATTCGGTGAACCGGCCAAATCGAATTTTTGAAGAATTCGCTCATCTCTAATACCAGGCAATAATTAGATTGCTATTCTCATAGACTCCAATGCATTAGCATTGGAGTCTATGAGAAATCTACTAATTTCCTATGGAACCCTGCTACAGACAAGGGCTCTATAGGAAACACTATGCATCGGCGATTCACTTTAACACGGGGCTGCTTCATACATGCTCCAGCTCCTCCGATCACCACACGGGGGAGCAGGAGAATACCAGGAAGCACTTGCTTTTAGGTTTGCATCCACTCAGATGCTGTAGTCAGGATTGACCATAGCATCTGAAGTGTTAACTTGTATGAAACAGCAGGCACCCCGCCCTCCACTCATCTTTACTAGTACTAGTACCGCTCTGGTTAGGAAAGGGTTAAGGATGGGTTCACACTAGCGTTAGGGATTCCGTTATTGCTTTCC
This sequence comes from Bufotes viridis, assembly GCA_033119425.1. Taxonomy (NCBI): domain Eukaryota; kingdom Metazoa; phylum Chordata; class Amphibia; order Anura; family Bufonidae; genus Bufotes; species Bufotes viridis. Next base: position 30,480,760 of record CM065599.1, on the reverse strand, counting down.
GTTATAACATGGTTATAACGGAAAATAACGGAATGCCCAGACAGAATGCAAAATGGAAGCCTTTAAAAGGCATTCCGTTTGCTTTCTGTCATAATACAAGTCTATGGAAAAGCATAACGGATCCGTATGGGTCCCGTTATGCAAGACAGAAAACAAAGTCCTATCCACAGGACTTTGTTTTCCGCCTTGCATAACGAGAACCAGACGGATCCGTTATGCTTTCTCATAGACTTGTATTATGACGGAAAGCAAACGGAATGCCTTTTAAAGGCTTCCGTTTTGCATTCCGTCATAATAGAAGTTTATGGGCAAAAGAACGGATCCGTCCTTCCGTCTTATGGATTTCGTTATATTCCGTTATAACCACGTTATAACGGAAGGCCATAACGGAAACCATAACGCTAGTGTGGACCCACCCTAATTTGTGTCTCATTTATTGTCCCTTAATAAATCAGATGTTTTTGTTTAAGTCTAACATCTAGTGGTTGTTTTCTTGTATGACAGGTTCATATTAAGTAAAACTGTTCTAGTATAAAAATGTGGTGCAAGTGAGCTGAAATTAGAAGAAATTGCGGACAAGAATAGACATTTTGTAATATAGCGGCGGCAAGGGTGGTCTGCAAATTTCAGATCCACAAAACACTACAGTCGTGTAAATATAGCTATATATATATATATATATATATATATATATATATATATATATATATATATATTTCATATATACATATATATATATACACATACCTATATTTATATATATATATACACATTTATATATTTTATATATATATATATACACATTTATATATTTTATATATATATATATTTGCATATGTAAAGCAGGGCTTATATATGTATATATAAAGCAAAGTTTTAAACATAGTGCTCGATCAGTAGCTCACTGCTGTATGTGAGATAACTCCTATCACAGACCTCTCAGATGCCATGGTGAACTGCAACCACAGCAACTGAGAGATCATTTAGGCCTCTTTCACACGGGCGTCATGTTTGACGCCCGGATAAGAGGCGGGTGCGTTGCGGGAATATGCGTGTTTTTCCCGCGTGGGTGCAAACGTTTGTAACGCGTTTTGCACGCGTGTGAGAAAAAACACAACAAAAAAACTATAAAAGTGGTATTGCTGTAATCGTATTGACCTGCTGAACTTACAGTTCAGTACAGAGATCTACGAATAGGTATGAACTGACTGTACCATAAAACACTATGATATAGTAAATTTATTTCAGGGGAACCGCGGTCTTCCCAAGAGATCCAGCAGACACACGGACTGTGTTTTCGGTCTGATCGCGGTCTTGTGCATGAACCCATAATCTGGAAAAAGTTAATTTGCATGATTTGTATTCATTTTGTATATGAAAATAACAAAATACAACATACATTTATTGCCAGATAAACTGGCTAATAAACTGCTTAGATCAGGGAGTGTAAAAATGTTGTACAAAAAGTAAGATAAACTATAAGGCCTATTGCACACGAACATGTGCGCCCCGTGCCCGTATTGTGGACCGCATTTGCGGATCCGCAATACACAGGCCCCATTCTGTGGCCATTCCACATCACGGATGCGGACCCATTGAAATGAATGGAGATGTGGAACGGTGCGGAACGGAATGACAGAACGGAACACTACGGAAGCACTACGGAGTGCTTCCGTGGTGTTCCGTTCCGTACTTCCGTCCTGCAAAAAGATAGAACATGTCCTATCTTTTTGCGGAACGGGCAGATCCGCTGCGGCTGCCCCACGGTCGGTGCCCGTGCATTGCGGGCCACAAATTGTTCGTGTGAAAGAGCCTTAATGTAGCATCCCCAAGTCAGAGCAATGTGTGGAACTAACCTGGGGAATGCCAGTGATGGAGAGGCCGGCACGCTGTTCCTCTGGGGCACTCTCTGGGTTCTCGAGGGACACAGCCAGGTGCAATGTGAGGTGCCCTTGGTGTTGTAGATTAACGTGCCTATGGCTAAGTCCCTGATGTTTCGTGACGCCAGTGCCAGTAAACGGTGGCACACCGTATTTATAGTGGGAATAATGGAGGTGCAGACTTGTATCTTGAAACAGAATTCCAACTTTACTGAAACAGTGGTAATACAGAAGGCACTCTCTTAAACAGTTCTTTTGCAGACAAATGGCTTTGGTACGATCTCAATTACAGCAGGCTTATATCCAGCAAGGTAAACAGAGGGTAAAATAACAGGACTTTTGAATTGCAGGATAACCTTACTTTCTTCCTGGCTTGTCCTGACTGGCAATTATACTTCAAGGCCCCAATGCCCTACTTCTGGCTTATATCCTTGAATCTCCAGTTTGCTGCGTACCTCCTCTGACATTACAATACCTCTTGCTCTAAGGATTGCCTCAGCTTGACTCCTGCTGACCTGCCTAGGCCCGTGACATGTGGCCTTCACAGACTCCAGGGTCTGCACTGACTCTAGCCTGCCCTGGCCTAGCTATATATAGCCCTACTCAACAGTTCCCCTAGTGGTCTGACACCTACATAACAATCCTCACATTACTGCAGGCCAATACATGTAAGCCACTTAAAGATACATAACATTATGATATATTCACAACACTTTCCCCACAGATGAGGGGAACACCAGCACAAACGTGACCCTTTGGTAGTAAACGGGTATTAAAGTGCCCGTATACTGCATACCCCACGACTTTAAACGGAGTACGACCTCGTACTCCAACAGGGGCCCACCCAACTGGATTCTTCTCCTGAAAGACACAAAACACATGCAGGCATATACAGACACATATGAATGACATCTGCATAAATAATCATATCAGGTCCAGCTGGAAAAGGTGAAGCTCGGTGACAAGGGGCGACGTCCTCTAATTGCAGGCTGTTAATGCAGAACTGTGATGCTGACCTGGTACAGCAAATCAATGGTTAACACCAGGATAGTCCATAAGAGAATGCATGAGTCCATAATAAGAACATAATAAAACATCACATAGTCCATATGAAAATGCATAAGTCCCTAATAAGAACATATCACAGAGGCTCGCACATAGGGAGTCCATATCTGGGCACAAGCTTAAAAAGGATGATGCTCACACAGAGGTTTCCTGTCGGGAAACACTTCCAGTACAGTCATAGTCTTCAAAACGTACTGGTAAGCGCCCCCTAGTAGACCGGGTAGACCTCCTTAGAGCCAAGGTCTCCTCTTGTCCGGGTACAGGGGGACAAGAAGGATCCACGTCAGCAGGCCCCCTTTCAATAGCACCCTGAGCTAGGCCTGCTACGGTTGCAGGTTCAGCAGGTGCCGGGGCAGGCACCCCAAAGTTTAACCAGGGTGTAAGGAACCAGTGAAGTGGCTCAGGATCATTCAGCAAGTCCGCGATGGCCTGCATAGGTTCAGCAGGCCGAGCAATGGAATCTGACTCAGAAGACTCGGATCCGGAATCTCCAACGGCAGGCTCCTTGTCAATACAGAGTTTTAGGCGGTTTCTGTGAACAATTTGGGAACCCTTACCCTCTCTGGTGACCTCATAGGTATGAGTTTCAGCATTAGGGATGGCAGATACAAGATAGGGAGTCCTCTCCCATTTACTGTCCAGTTTACTGGTGCGGTGATTGTTCTTTAACCACACTGTATCCCCCACAGCCAATGGCTCTGCATGGGCCGCCAAATCATAGTCTTTTGTTGTCGCTCCCGGGCACCTTCCATGCGCTCCTGGACAATTTCTTTGGCATTAAGCAGGCGCCTTTGATGTTCCGTTACCCAGTCAGTTTTAGGCAGGGGATTAATGTCATCCAGCACTTGTACATCCAGGGAATGATCTGCAGGCAATTTACCCTGACGCCCAAACAACAGGTAGAAAGGAGTGTATCCAGTGGAACAATGGATAGTATTATTGTACGTATACATGAGCTGTGGTAGCAGGTTAGGCCAATCTCCTCTGGTCTCAGGAGGCACGGCTCTCAACATTTCAATCAAGGTCTGATTCATCTTTTCACAGAGTCCATTACCTTGTGGATGATAGGCCGTGGTCCGGACCTTTTGGCAATTGTGTAGTCGGCACAGCTCCTGGAACAGATGAGACTCAAACGCAGACCCCTGGTCGGTGAGGATCTTTTCTGGGCAGCCGTAAGGCAGGAGGAAGTGTTTCCAGAACAATTCAGCTGTCGTCTTGGCTGTCAGGTCTTTCACAGGCACTGCTACGGCAAACTTAGTGAAATGGTCAATAATAGTCATAGCATAGGTATACCCTGAGTGACTGGGCTCCAACTTTACGTGATCAATAGCAACCAGTTCAAGAGGGGCGGTACTTATAATAGGGTGCAGCGGTGCTCTCTGATCATGATGTTCACCTCTCTTTAGGGCACAGGCTGTACATTCCCGACACCACTTCTCAATGTCCTCTCTTATTCCAACCCAGTAGAACCGCCTACGGACAGTGGCCTCAGTCTTTTGAACCCCAAAATGTCCAGACCTGTCATGATACATTTCCAAAACCATACCTGCATCACGACGTGGGATGAGGATCTGGTGCACTCTGTCATTTGACACCGGATCCAGGCTTCGTCGCAGCAACAGGCCTTTTGAAGGAAAAGTTGTTGACGTTGCCTCCACAATTTGAGTTCTGGGTCTGCGGTCTTTCGCCGAATTCTTTCAGGGGTTCTGCCACTGATGAGGAAGTCCAGCAGTTCACCGAGAACTCTCTGATTGCAACTTAATCCATTTTTCTTCTCTGGAGGCAGGCTTATCAAAGGATGGAGGGTCAGAGGTTCCACTGTTGGCAGCTTGAGCTTGGTCCTGTTGAGCAAACCGGTTATAAAATGCTGGCATCTCTACATCTTCCCAGGCATCCCGTATGTCATCTGGTGCTATTTCAGTGGGGAGCCTTGACAGGGCATCAGCATTATCGTTTGAACGGCCAGCCCGGTATTTTACAGTGAAGTCGTAATTAGCAAGGCGGGAGGCCCATCTCTGTTCTAAGGCCCCCAATTTAGCGGTATTCAGGTGAGCCAGAGGGTTGTTATCAGTGAATGCAATAAATGGAGTGACAGCCAAATAGTCTTTGAATTTTTCCGTTACCGCCCACACTAAGGCCAAAAACTCCAATTTGAAAGAACTATAATTCTGATCATTCTTTTCAGCTCCCTTTAAGGACCGGCTGGCGTAAGCTATTACTCTCTCTCTCTTCCCTCTTGTACTTGAGCTAGCACTGCTCCCAGGCCTTTCTTACTGGCATCTGTGTAAAGGTGAAATGGCTTACTGTAATCTGGGTACCCCAGCACGGGAGGTTCAGTCAACTTTTTCTTTAACAACTGAAATGCAATCTCCCTCTCTTCATTCCATTCAATGGGGACAGGAGTCTTTGGGCTCTTTTTTGGTTGTCCCCTCAGGAGTTCCTGGATTGGATCCGCTATTTGAGCGAAGAGGGGGATAAAGCGCCGGTAGTAGCCAGCGAAGCTAAGGAAGCTCCTCACTTCTTTCACCGTGGTAGGGACTGGCCAATTTCGGACAGCAGCTAACTTATCAGGATCAGGCTGAACTCCCTCTGCGCTTAAAACATGTCCCAGGTATTTTACAGCAGGTTTAAGCAGGTGACATTTGGACGGTTTAATCTTGAGGCCGTATTTAATAAGGATTTCAAACACCTCAGCTAAATGCTTTAAATGGTCCTCATACGTTTTAGAATAGATGATAACGTCATCCAGGTACAACAGCACCATCTCAAAGTTCTTATGGCCTAAGCACCGCTCCATTAATCTTTGAAAGGTCCCGGGGGCATTACACAGTCCAAATGGCATGCAATTAAATTCAAACAGGCCCATAGGGGTGGTGAAAGCAGTCTTTTCCCTATCCTCAGGGGCCATGGGCACTTGCCAATATCCGCTGGTTAAATCTAAGGTGGAGAAATAGGCGGAGGAGCCTAGAGCAGTTAGAGACTCCTCAATACGTGGCAATGGATATGCATCTTTCTGAGTGATCTGATTTATCTTTCTGTAGTCTACACAAAACCGGATACCACCATCTTTCTTTTTTACTAAAACCAGGGGTGCAGCCCAGGGACTACGACTGTCCCGGATTATGTTTGAGTCTTTCATTTCTTGGATCATCTCTTTAACAGTTTGGTATGAAGTTGGTGGTATGGGTCTATACCTCTCTTTGATGGGAGGATGAGAGCCAGTGGGTATGGTGTGTTGGATGACACTGACCTCTCCATAGTCTGTTGCATGCTTACTGAAGGCTTGATGGTGTTGCTTTACTAGGTTCAGGAGTCCCTCTAGTTGATGTTGGGGGGTAGTTTCGTCCCCGACATGGAGTTCCTTCCACCAGGGCACTGGAGAGTCGTTCGCAGGAAGAGGTCCTCGAGTGGCAGCTGGTGGCTTCTCAGTGACAGGCAGGCGGATGACATCCTGGAAGGATACCTGGGAAAGCTGGGCAACAGGACAGTGCTTAGTAAGCACAGCAGGATGATCGCTGAGGTTAATCAGACGGACAGGTACTTTACCTTGGGAGACGGTTGCCAGGCACTTGGCAGCTCTCACATATGGGTAGTTCTCCATCTGGACAGGTTCCACCAGGGCCGGATAGTCTTGGCCCTGGACTCCCAGGACAGCACGGCACCACAGGAGGGTTTGGGAGTTTGGAGGTAGAGTCACTGGCCTATTATCACGGATCCTGGTGGTGCAGATCTCTCCTTTTTCATTTGCAAACCTCTGCTGAGCACACAATACGCTGATAGTCTTTTGGAGGACCTTCTTGGAGGCAGAGGAAGCTGCAGGCAGGGACTGATGGAGAGCTTCAAGTACCTCAGGGTAGCAATTTTTGAAAACATTAGTCCCAACAATCACGGGGTGACCCCCTTTATCCCCGGCTTGTACCACGATCACTCCTTGCTGTGGTAAAGTGGCTTCTCCCACCTGGAGAGTGGATTCCCAGTATCCATGGACTTTTATGGGCTTACCATTGCTTGCAATTATCTCCAGCCAGGACTCCGGTGGTTGGGTAAGCAGGCTGGAATTCCAGAACTGATTAAAGGTGGACTGCTGAATAGTGGTGACTTGAGACCCAGCAACGATTCAAAAGGCACTCCATTGATCCGGACGTTTATTTTGGGACGGGACCCCACATAACGGGGCATCCAGTTTGGATCCCTTGGACCTGTTGTTCTACCTCCCGAGGGCGGTCCTCAGCCTCGAGGGTGGCCCGCTTAACTGCCAGCAGGTAGATTCAGTATGACCCCAACTTCTTGCAGTAGTTACAGACAGGCCGCTTGCGGTTCCTAAACCGGTCACTTGAACGTCTCCCAGGATCTCTGGGATAAACTTCCTGATACGCAGGGGGGCCAGGCTTTTGAGGCAGAAGAAGCTCATCTTCCAGCATTAAGGGTTTCTCCCACTCTTCCAGTTTCTTGCAGACTTTTTCCAGGCTCTTAGTGAGGTAATTGACCTGTTCCATCAAAGCAGCTACTGTATCAGGCACTGGAGTCTGGGCGGCTTGGCTGGCCCCTGGCAGGTTGGCATCAGTCAGCTTAGAATTACGGACAGAAGGCTCGGGATGGGCCACTGGTTCCGTTGGCAGGTGTTGTCCCAGGATACTAATGGCCAGTTCTTTAAAGTCCAGGAAAATACTGCTAGGGTGCTGAGCCGACAACATTTTCAATTGAGTTTTTAAAGATTCACTATTCACACCCGCAATAAATTGTTCTCTCAGAGTTTGATCCTGGGTGTCAACCTCTCTAGGGTCTATATGAATGACGGCCCTCCAGGCCTCTTGGAGGGATAAAGCAAAATCACGGAGTGACTCACCAGGCTTTTGTTTCTTACTGAAGAAGCGCATCTTTATTTCAGACACAGTCCTGGCTTCAAAGGTAGTGCTGAGGCTGTCAAAGATCTGCTCTATGGTACTCCTCTCAGAACTGGGCCAGGACATGACTTCTCGGCGGGCCGCTCCTTCCAACTGGGCTAACAGAATCTCCATTTGCTGCTCCGGGTTGATAGGATAGAGCCGGAACAGGGCCAGGATTTTGTCTTGGAAGTCTTTCAAATTATGAGCCTCCCCGGCGTAGCGGGGAAACCATGGGGCCCCAAAGTAGTATGGCATCGTCAGCGGCATCATGTTGGCAGGCGCAATACTGTTGGTGGCCACTGGCTCCCTGGGGGCAGGCTGCTCTGCTACTTCCGAGTCCGACATGGTGCAGATTAATTGGGCGTGAGGTCCCTTTAAGAGGTAGCGACAGGTCCGATGTCGCGCTTGCGGGGTTACTGACCAGTGAGTGCAATCGGTGGAAAGAGTCCGGTGTCCCCTTCTCGGGCCTTACTAACCAGGTGACCCCCCTCCGGTGTAGAATTATTTCACCCAGGAGTTTGTACTTACTCCGGTGCAGCGCAGTCCAAGTCTCGCGAGATCCGGAAGGACGTCTTCGGGAATCCCTTGCGCAGCGTCCCTTCCCGCGAGGACGTCAGGCCGGAGGGGCGGAGCTTCGGACTTACTCCGACGGGGAACAGCGTCTGCGTTCTTCCAGGCCCAAGGTAGGTGGAGTCCAGCTTGGAAAATTTGAATAAGGCGGTGACGCTGCAGAGTTTGGCGCTAAGTTTTCCCGCCAGCAAGGAGTAGTGATGGCGCAGTAGATAAGTCCACAGTTCAGGCGGCCATGTTTGGGTAGTATGAGTCAATTCACTGACAGCAAGCGGTGGTATTGACACGTAAAACAGTCCATAATTCCACACTTTCACACCGCGCTTTTTCCTCCAGACCAGCGCAATATCCGGGAACGCTGCTGGGGTGATTTTTGCACAAATCTTGGCCACAAAAAGTTCAATAAACAGGCGTTTTGTCACTTGACAAACTGGTTAAGGCACAAAGTTCACGTTTGGCTCACAGTCCGTAAAACGTGCATATCCTGTTCGTGACGCCAAAATGTAGCATCCCCAAGTCAGAGCAATGTGTGGGACTAACCTGGGGAATGCCAGTGATGGAGAGGCCGGCACGCTGTTCCTCTGGGGCACTCTCTGGGTTCTCGAGGGACACAGCCAGGTGCAATGTGAGGTGCCCTTGGTGTTGTAGATTAACGTGCCTATGGCTAAGTCCCTGATGTTTCGTGACGCCAGTGCCAGTAAACGGTGGCACACCGTATTTATAGTGGGAATAATGGAGGTGCAGACTTGTATCTTGAAACAGAATTCCAACTTTACTGAAACAGTGGTAATACAGAAGGCACTCTCTTAAACAGTTCTTTTGCAGACAAATGGCTTTGGTACGATCTCAATTACAGCAGGCTTATATCCAGCAAGGTAAACAGAGGGTAAAATAACAGGACTTTTGAATTGCAGGATAACCTTACTTTCTTCCTGGCTTGTCCTGACTGGCAATTATACTTCAAGGCCCCAATGCCCTACTTCTGGCTTATATCCTTGAATCTCCAGTTTGCTGCGTACCTCCTCTGACATTACAATACCTCTTGCTCTAAGGATTGCCTCAGCTTGACTCCTGCTGACCTGCCTAGGCCCGTGACATGTGGCCTTCACAGACTCCAGGGTCTGCACTGACTCTAGCCTGCCCTGGCCTAGCTATATATAGCCCTACTCAACAGCTCCCCTAGTGGTCTAACACCTACATAACAATCCTCACATTACTGCAGGCCAATACATGTAAGCCACTTAACCACTTCAGCCCCCCTAGCTTAAACACCCTTAATGACCAGGCCACTTTTTACAATTCCGCACTACACTACTTTCACCGTTTATTGCTCCGTCATACAACTTACCACCCAAATGAATTTTACCTCTTTTTCTTCTCACTAATAGAGCTTTCATTTGGTGGTATTTCATTGCTGCTGACATTTTTACTTTTTTTGCTATTAATCAAAAATTACCGAAATTTTTGCAAAAAAATGACATTTTTCACTTTCTGTTGTAAAATTTTTCAAAAAAAACAACATTTCTATATAAATTTTTCTCTAAATTTATTTTTCTACATGTCTTTGATAAAAAAAAATCCAATAAGTGTATATTTATTATTTGGGTAAAAGTTATAGCGTTTACAAACTATGGTGCAAAAAAGTGAATTTCGGCATTTTGAAGCAGCTCTGACTTTCTGAGCGCCTGTCATGTTTCTTTAGGTGCTAGAATGCCAGGATAGTATAAATATCCCCAAAATTACACCATTTTAGAAAGAAGACACCCCAAAGTATTCGCGGAGGGGCTTGGTGAGTTCATGTATCATTTCATTTTTTTTCACAAGTTAGCGGAAAATGACACTTTCTGAGAAAAAAAAAAGTTTCAATTTCTGATAACTTCTGGCAAAAAAATAAATAAATCTCAGACGGACTCACTATGCCCCTCAGTGAATACCTTGGGGTGTCTACTTTCTGAAATGGAGTCATTTGTGGGGTGTGTTTACTGTTCTGGCATTTTGGGCGGGGCTAAATTGTGAGCCGCCATGTAAAACCTAAAGGTACTCGTTGAATTTGGGCCCTTTAGCACCCAGGCTGCAAAAAGCGGCACTTATGTGGTATCGCCGTACTCAGGAGAAGTAGGGCAATGTGTTTTGGGGTGTATTTTTACATATACCCATGTTGGGTGAGAGAAATATCTCTGTAAATTGTCAACTTTGTATAAAAAATTTTAAAAGTTGTCGCTTACAGAGATATTTTTCACACAAAGTATGGGTATATATAAAATACACCCCAAAACACATTGCCCTACTTCTCCTGAGTACGGCGATACCACATGTGTGCCACTTTTGCAGCCTGGGTGCAAAGGCCCAAATTCCAACGAGTACCTTTAGGATTTCACAGGGCATTTTTACGCATTTGGATTCCAGACTTCTTCTCACCCTTTAGGGGCCCTAAAATGCCAGGACAGTATAAATACCCCACATGTGACCCCATTTTGGAAAGAAGACACCCCAAGGTATTCTGTGAGGGGTATGGTGAGTTCATGTAAAATTTTATTTTTTGTCACAAGTTAGTGGAATATGAGACTTTGTAAAAACAAAATAAAAAAAAAAAAAAAACAATTTCCGCTGACTTGTGCCAAAAATAAAAATTCTGTGGACTCACCATGCCCCTCACGGAATACCTTGGGGTGTCTTCTTTCCAAAATGGGGTCACATGTGGGTATTTATACTCACCTGGCATTTTAGGGGCCTCTAAGTGTGAGAATCCAAATGCATAAAATGGCCTGTGAAATCCTAAAGGTACTCATTGGTTTTAGGGCCCCTTTGCGCATCTTGGCTGCAAAAGTGTCACTCATGGTATCGCCGTACTCAGGAGAGTAGGCAATGTGTTTGGGGTGTATTTTACATATACCCATGCTGCGTGTGAGAAATATCGCTGTAAACGACAACTTTTACATTTTTTATTCAAAGTTGTCAATATACAGAGATATTTCTCTCACCCAGCATGGGTATATGTAAAAATACACCTCAAACACATCGCCCTACTTCTCCTGAGTACGGCGATACCACATGTGTGACACTTTTTGCAGGCAAGATGCGAAAGGGCCCAAATCCAATGAGTACCTTTTAGGAGGGCATTTTTACGCATTTTTCTTCTCACGCTTTAGGGCCCCTAAAATGCCAGGGCAGTAGAAATACCCCACGTGTGACCCCATTTTTGAAAGAAGACACCCCAAGGTATTCCATGAGGGGCATGGCGAGTTCATAGAATTTTTTTTTTTTGGCACAAGTTAGTGGAAATTGATTTTTTTATTGTTTTTTCTCACAAAGTCTCCCTTTCCGCTAACTTTTGACAAAAAGTTTAATTTTTCATGAACTCATTATGCCTCTCAGCGAATACCTTGGGGTGGCTTCTTTCCAAAATGGGGTCACATGTGGGGTATTTATACTGCCCTGGCATTTTAGGGCCCTAAAGCGTGAGAAGAAAATGCGTAAAATACTCTCTCTAAAAGGTACTCGTTGAATTTAGGCTCCTTTAGCATCTTGGCTGCAAAAGTCACACATGTGGATCGCCGTACTCAGGAGAAGTAGGCGATGTGTTTAGGGTGTATTTTACATATACCATGCTGAGTGAGAGAAATATCTCTGTATATTGACAACTTTGAATAAAAAAATGTAAAAAGTTGTCGTTTACAGCGATATTTCTCACACTCCAGTATGGGTATATGTAAAATACACCCCAAAACACATTGCCCTACTTCTCCTGAGTACGGCGATACCACATGAGTGACACTTTTTGCAGCCAAGATGCGCAAGGGCCCTAAAACCAATGAGTACCTTTAGGATTTCACAGGCCATTTTTACGCATTTGGATTCTCACGCTTTAGGACTCCTAAAATGCCAGGGCAGTATAAATACCCCACATGTGACCCCATTGTGGAAAGAAGACACCCCAAGGTATTCTGTGAGGGTATGGCGAGTTCACAGAAAAAAAAATTTGGCACAAGTTAGCGGAAATTATTTATTTATTTTTACAGTCTCCTATTCCACTAACTTGTGACAAAAATAAAATTTTGCATGAACTCGCCATACCCCTCACGGAATACCTTGGGGTGTCTTCTTTCTAAAATGGGGTCACATGTGGGGTTTTGTACTGCCCTGGCATTTGAGGGTCTCCGCAATCATTACACGTATGGCCAGCATTAGGAGTTTCTGCGATTCTCCTTATATTGAGCACACGGGTAATGAGATTTTTTTCCGTTCAGCCTCTGCGCTGAAAAAAAAAAAATGAACGGCACAGATTTTTTCATTCGCATCGATCAATGTGGATGAAAAATCTCTGCCAAAATCAGTGACTGCGGTGCGGTGGGCTGGGCGCTAGCTACCTAACAAGTAGCTAACTAACTGGCGGTGATAAGGGACCCTTATGCCCCATTCACACGTCCGCTAATTCTGTTTGTGGAACGGAATTGCGGACCCATTCATTTCTATGGGGACAGACTTTGTCCCGCTCGGATCCGGAATTACGGATCCGCGCTTCCGGGTCTGCACTTCCGTTCCGCAAAAATATAGAACATGTCCTATTCTTGTCCGCAATTGCGGACAAGAAAAAGCATTTTCTATATAATTCTGGCAATGTGCGGATCTGCAAAATGCGGAAAGCACATTGCCGGTGTCCGTGTTTTGAGGATCCGCGGATCCGTGAATCCACGGATCCGTGAATCCACGGATCCGCAAAACACATATGGACGTCTTAATGGAGCCTTACAAGGGGTGTGATCAATGACAGGGGGTGATCAGGGGTCTAGATGGGGTGATCAAGGGGTTAATAGGTGAGGGGGTGGGGGGTTAGTGTAGTGTTTGGTGCAACTTTTACTGTGTTACCTGGTCCTCTGGTGGTCGATCCCAGAAAATGTGACCACCAGAGGACCAGGTAGCAGCTATATCAGACGCTGTTCATAAAACAGCGTCTGATATAGCTGTTTGATGCGATTTATATCGCATCTACAGCCTGCCAGCGATTGATCATCGCTGGCAGGCTGTAGTCCAACTCTCCAGACGCGCTTCACTGTGAACGCGCGCACGCACCCGCGCGCGTTCACAGGAACTCTCGCGTCTCGCGAGATGACGCCCCGGTGCGTCCAAACAGAAGATCCCGGCCGCCCGCAGGACGCAATCCTGCGTACGGCGGTCGGGGACTGGTTAAAGATACATAACATTATGATATATTCACAACACTTTCCCCACAGATGAGGGGAACACCAGCACAAACGTGACCCTTTGGTAGTAAACGGGTATTAAAGTGCCCGTATACTGCATTAACTGTATCAATTTTGCAGATATAGTCTTTCATTAGGCTGCATAAAGCTCCACAGACACTTAATGTAATAAAACAAATGTAAAATAATGTTATGTTAATTTCTTAACTACAACTGTTTGAAAGCCCTCATATTGATGCCGTACACACAATCAGCCATTTCTTCAGTATCAGTGGCTATATTTCAACGCTATATATGTTACAGATTTGCAATAAACTTTTTAATTTCCTTCTTAGGCATGGGGTTTACAGAGTCCACTTGATATCAGAGTCAGACCTATCCATAGACGACAGAGACCTTTTGGGCTGATATATGTTAGTATACCTTTTTTCAACTGTGTCTAAGGGCTTATTCACATTTCAGTGAATCACAGAATCCACTGATTTTAGTGTGTTTATTCACACGGCTTTTTTTTTTCCCACTGATTGCTGGGCAGTGGAAAAGCAACGAAGACATAGAAGTCTAACTGTCTGTAAAAACCACAGTCTGAACACGGATACCATATTGCTAATCGCCAGGCTGCAACTGTACTTGCTACTGTTCCACATGGCAAGAACAGGTTTGATCTAGCAATCAGGGGCAATCTGTATGTGGACCCGCTGTAGGACCACACTATGCACAAGCACTGTAAAAGTACATGCACACAGCAGTGTAGTTTATGTGGATTTTCATTTCTTTTCTGCTGCATCAAACCCACACAAAAATCCATATGTGTTGCTTCTGGACTTTGTTGCGAATTGCCCCAAATTTTGCAGGTGAAATCTGCACAAAAAATCTGCACAATGCTAAAGATTTCAAAAATTTCCGTACAAAAAATTTCCGCACAGAAAATTTCTGCATCGCGTGCATGAGATTTTGAAAATCTCTTCTACCTAATTGCTACTGAATTACACTGCAGATTTCAGCACGAAAATCTGCATATAATATATGCCATGTGCATAAACCCTAAGAATTTGTTACTAGGTGCTGATCGATCACAGCTCTCTCTTTCTCTATTAGGGCTCACATACACGACCGTTGTTGTTTTGCGGTCCGTTTTTCACAGATCCGTTGTTCTGCATCTGAGGGTTTTTTTTCTCGGATTTAGGTCCTCTTTCGTTCCGTTATTCCACAAAACATATCCATAAGGTTTCCGTATGCGATCGGAAACGAAAACAATAACTTATTAATCACCAAACACATGAGCACAATGGGCTGGGCATAGCATTTCTACAGTATGGATCCGCAAAATACGGATGACACACGGATGTGTTCCGTGTGCGTTCCGTATTTTTTGCGGACCCATCGACTTGAATTGGGGCTCGGACCGTGATTTGCGGACAGTAATAGGACATGCACTACTTTTTTGCAGAATGGCCATACAGACAAACGGAAACAGAATGCACATGGAATACCTTCCGTATTTTCTACAGCCCCATTGAAGTGAATGGTTCCGGCATACGGGCCGCACAAAAAACGGAACGGAAGTGGAAAGAAAATACGATTGTGTGCATGAGCCCTTAGGTTCGGGCTACACTGCGACTTTTTGTAGCATGACTGATTGATTTTAACTATTTATGGCAGCTGCAGCTGACATTATTGCATTCATCTGAATGCATTCATCTGGACTGCAACTATAGTTAAATAGTTAAACTCAATTGCGCTACAAAAAGTCACAGTGTAACCTCACACTGAATATACAGTACACTGTACGTTTGTCCCTTTTTGTTACCTGTGATTGCTCTCTACCGTTATACAATACAAGCCATACTACATGTAATTCGATCAGCAAAATCCTAACACTTAACAGTAAAATATAGTAAAAGTACAGTCCCTGAAACCTTACATGAAAAATGTAGTTCTGCTATCTCTCTGCCACATTATAAATAATATTGCTTACCTGATTCAGTACATCCCGTCCTTCTTGTATACCTGTCTTGTGGACCTGTCCTGCGGAGATGTTGACAATTATTCACTATTTTACCACCTACTGCTCTATGTAACCACACCTCTTAGATAGATGTTGCTATGTAGAGTGCATTTCCCTGTGAAAATTGTGCTGACCGTTCAGGTTTTTCAAGTGTGTGACAAACAGATATCTGCCCTATATAATAAAGAAATTCGTTCATGTCTTGTTTGGTGGTTACCACGGACAATAACGCAATTCTATGACGGAATGCATAACGGAATGCCTTTAGAGGTATTTCATTATTTATTCTGTCATAATAGAAGCCTATGGCCTGCATAACAGATCCGTCCCATTTCCGTTATGCAGGAGAGGACTCCAAACGAAGCGTGAAGGAATTTCAAAATATGAAATTCACTCATCTCCAATAATAGGAATCATGCAAACCAGCTCTGTGTTGTTAGATATTATGCAATGAATGAAAGCTCAGGTTCCTTGTTACTAGTCCATACAATGTAAGGCAGCTCTTTCACCAGGGCGAGTTATAGCGCTAGCTGACACTGGATATTCCCTACATACAGGAAAACATATACAAATGTATACATATAAAACAGCGAATGTATAATATTTATTATAACCAACCAAATATTTCATTAGAATAAAGCACCATTCATACACTCAGAGGCTATACAAGATCCAGTAAAATTATGGGGGTTGTCCAAGATCGTAAAAATTGAGGCAAAGGCAAACAGTGTTATAAATTAACAAAAAAGGCATTACTTAAGGTACCCGTTAAATCACCCACAGGAGAACTGGTCAACTGGGAAACTTCAGGGCGTTGACAGCATTAATTGACAATGGGAGTGTCAGGTATTTATGTAAAAGGCTG
Organism: Bufotes viridis; assembly: GCA_033119425.1. Taxonomy (NCBI): domain Eukaryota; kingdom Metazoa; phylum Chordata; class Amphibia; order Anura; family Bufonidae; genus Bufotes; species Bufotes viridis. The sequence continues at coordinate 30,464,285 of CM065599.1, read as the reverse complement.
GCAGCCACAGGTGTCCTTCTGGAATTCAACTGTGTTGCCTTCCTCTGGATCAGGGGTGTGCAACGTTTCCTGGTTGGGGGCCAAATTGCCAGACTGAACCAATGACGAGGACCAAAATTTTAATATCAAGGTGTATTAACTTAAATATTGTACTTATGGCATGTTGAACACACATTATATACCATTAATGTCTAGTTACACTTCCAGGACTCCCATCTAATGGGAGAAATACATGAAAAATACATGTGAGCAGCCACAAGACATAGACATACATGTCTGCTACCAGATGGTTGGGGGCCTCACAGAATGGTATCAAGGGCCGCATGTGGCCCCGGGCCGCAGGTTGTGCACCCCTGCTCTAGATGGTGACAAAGTTGAATACCATAGTAGGGCACAGGAGTAAATAGCTCATGCAGAGGCGGACTGGAAACTTAAAGTGGCCCTGAAAAAAAACTAAAACAGGCCCCATGTTGTAGGCAGGTCCAAACTGACAAGGGCAACAAAATTAGACGGGGCCAGCAATACCATATACTGCCCTATCAGAACAAAATACCACAGTGCAGCACAAAATATGTGGTGGCCAGTGCCAGCTGTCACATTCCATCATCCTCCAGTTGCCTCAGGATGGCAAAACAGTTGAATTCAGAAGTCAGGAGAGCACCTGCAGCCACCAGCCAGGTACTTATACTGTAAGTAAGTTAACTGTCTCTCCTAGCGTTAATTAGCTCAGGAGGTATCGTATCATTACTTTCCTGGCTGGCGACTGTGAGTGGGGTCTGGGGTATCGGCCCACCGAGAAGTTTCCCTGTAGGGTCTATGGCTAGTCCCCTTTCGCTCCCTGCACTTCCACTTTCCCTTTTTGACCACAGGTTACTAGGCCTGCAGCCTATGAGGTGGTGTGTAAATGGCGCAGACGGTTAGGAAACAATGACCTCATCTTGACTCCCTATGATGGTCTGTGCAGGAGTGAGAGGAGTACTTTTTTAATTCATTCATTCAGCCATTCGGGGAGCTTACTATTGGGCACACTGTAGGAGCATGACTATAAACATCTATAGGGACATTATTGGTGGCACTATAGAGGCATTACTGGGAGTAATTTTACTATTACTGGATGCACTATAGGGACATTCTTTTTATATTGTAACATAATAGGGGAGCATTATTATTACTGTGGACACCATATGACGTGGTATGTGCATTTTGCAGGCAGACATGAAAAGGTAACATCATTGTGATTGGCATGGAATGGGAATGAGGTATGTATTTTATTTTCTCTTTACTATGGCCACTTGAGGGAACTATAGGAAACATTACTGGGGTACTATAGGGGGTATTTTTGCTATTACTGGCGCCACTTCCTGCTCTGCTCCCAGCAATCATGTGATCACTGGGGGCTAAGTAGTCACACGAGCTGCTGGGTCTTAGCAGACCCGAATTAGCTGTGCAGTGAATGTCAGGAGGCTGTGTTCCTCCTAATATGTCATCCCCAGTTACAATGGAAATCAGCACAAAGTGGGTGGGCACAAAGTAAAGAATTAAAAAATGTAAAATGAAATTAAACAAATAATATGCCAACGCTCACCCTCACTGTAGCCTCTAGCTCCATCCCCATCCACCATAAACTATGTATCCGTATATCAAAATGACCAAAATGAAAAGGGAACACCATTTTAAAATATAAAAGATTATTTTCCTTTTTTCTAAACAGTTTATAAAATATAAAAAAATTGTATTCTAAAATGGCAAAAAATAAAGCCCCATGTATCGCCAAAGAAAGAAAATTATCATATCTATTATCCTATACTTAAATTGGTTTTCCAATGCAGTGATGACATCACCGACTTCTCCATGTGATCGCTTCAGCCAATCACTGGCCTTAGTGGTGAAATTAGGTAGTCAGGTACATCATTGCTCTAGTGGGATCGGTGCGGCAGTGATGGTAGAATTTATCGGTCAGCTACGATAGTTATTTAGATCCAGTAGGATTTCTCGAAAATGGGTAAGCTGCTGACAATACATTATATCACATGATAGGCTTAATTTCTCTTATGCAGTTGATCTAGGATGGCTAAGGACACATTGCTAGAAAACACATGAACACTTACCAGTCTCCTGAGCATACATGTGTGTGTTGTAGTCCCAAAGAATAGATGTTTGGCCGAGAACTATTGAAGGTGTATGGGCACTTTAGTACAGGCGGCATGCTCTCTGATTATTGTCAATCCCTTTTCCATTCCTTTCCATCTAGCCTAGACTAAGGGCTCATGCACTGTTGGAAGCCCAACATTTTATTGACTCCTGACTTGAGGCCTTTACAGCCGAGTGGAAATGAACCCAAAATACCTATCTCCAAGGTATCTCCAAGTCCTATCTATTCAACAGAAAATAGACACTGCTGTGTTATCTGGAAAATCAAGAGTCACCATGCCTGAGAGATAATACAGGGCCTGGTGGACAAGTTCTATCTGCTCAACAGACAATAGACACTTCTGAGTTATCTGGAAAATCTAAAATCACCATGCCTGAGGGATAATACAGGGCCTCTCCCTGGGAACACGTGATTTATAATGCTTCCAGACCAGGGGTTAGCCTGCGGTGACCTGTTCTGCAAGTCTGTTTGTCCTTTAGAGGAAGGACAGCTCTGGACTCAAGGATACCACCTATAGGAAGGTGTCAATTTTTACAACTATATCTAGAGACTATAACTGGGCTGTGCTGATTGGCTAAGACAGTATCTGGGAGGTGTTCCAGGGATGGGTGATGTATGGGCTATGTTTGTGTGTATGTATGACTAGTATATAAGACTGTACACAGATAGCTAGTTAGGCACTACATTCCCTACCCCTGACCTGTATGTTATCTTTGTTCCTGTCCTTTAGCTAGATAGTTAACATTTTACACCATTCATACACCATACTGACATTAAAGCGGTTGGCCAACATAAGTATAAAAAACAATAAAGTGCCCCACACAACAACCAATGGCAAGAGGTATTTGTATCATGACAGATATACGGTATATATATAATTTTTTACTGCATTCAGCATAGCATGCTCGTGTTAATGAGAGGCTGTGTGGGCGGAGCAGCTGCAAAGTGAAAGTAAAAATCCCAGCATGCATCACAGCAAGCATCTTCACAGGAGTAATCACATGACATCTCTGCCTACTTGTGATGTCATAGTGACAACAGCACCTCAGGTGTCATCTCATCAGTCCTCCAGTCAAATAACTACATCGAGAAATCAACATAATGATAGCAATCCTACATTCCCAGAATTGAATAAAGGTTACTGCTTTTCCCACAATGTGATATATTCAAAATACATACATGTGTGTGGATATGTACATAGGTGTACAGGGTGTGTGTGTGTGTGTGTGTGTATATATATATATATATATATATATATAATATGTACATGAAGATGGAGAGATATCTATCTATCATCATTTACCCTATCTATTTACATTTCTATATCTATCTACATCTACTGTGGTAATGTGTACCGAGTGCCGAGTGCAGGCAGTTTGCAGATGTGGACCCATTCACTTCAACGGGTCTGCGATCCGCAAGATACGTTCCGCACCGCAAAAAGATAGAACACCTATTTTTTTGCGGTGTAGAAGCACAAAGAGAGATCCTTTGGAAGCACTTTGTAGTGCTTCTGTGGGCTTCTGATCCGTGCTTCTGCTCCATACCACTCTGTATCTAGCAGATTGCAGAGCCATTCAAGTCAATGGGATGTTTGCTGTCCGCAATATGGGAATGGGACACACACACTTGTGTGCATGAGCCCTTAGACTGCGAATGCACACAGTCTATAGGAGAAGCATTTCCGTTTTCGGAAACTACGGGATAAGAAGGCAGTTTTATTGCTACTATTTTAGCGGTACATATGAGTTTTTGTGACTTTTTGTAAGGCAAGGTAACAAAAAAATGCTGTTCTGGCACCGTTTTTATTTCTTGTCATCTACAATGTTCATCTGACAGGTTAGATTATGTGGTATTTTTATAGAGCAGGTTTTTACAGACTCAACAATACCAAACTACTTTTTTGTGTTTGTTTCAGATTTTCATAATATAGCATTTCTGAAAAAAATCATGTTTTAGTGTTTCCATATTCTAAGAGCCATATTTTTTTTTATTTTTTGGGCGATTGTCTTAGGTATGCTCAAATGTTTTGTAGGATGAGATGATGGTTTGATTGGTATGATTTTGGGTTGCGTATACCTTTTTGATCGCTTGGTATTACACTTTTTGTGATGTAAGGTGACAAAAAAATGGCTTCTTTGACACTGTTTTTATTTTTTATTTTTACGGTGTTCACCTGAGGGGTTAGATCATGTGATATTTTTATAGAGCAGATCCTTACGGACATGGCAATACCTAATGTGTATACCTTTTTTATTTATTTATTTAGGTTTTACACAATAATATTTTTGAAACAAAAAAATCATGTTTTAGTGTCTTCATAGTCTGAGAGCCATAATTTTTTTTTTTTGAGTGATCGTCTTAGGTAGAGGCTCATTTTTTGCGAGATGAGGTTACTGTTAGATTAGTACTATTTTTGGGGGCATATGCCTTTTTGATCGCTTGGTGTTGCACTTTTAGTGATTGTAAGGTGACAAAAAGATTTTTGTAGCAGTTTTTATTTTATTTTTTTGACGGTGTTCACCTGAGGGGTTAGGTCGTGTAATATTTGTATAGAGCCGGTTAATATGGACGCAGTGATACCCAATATGTCTACTTTTCTTTTTTTTTCTCAACTTTTTTTAACTTTATTTTTAGAAAACGGCGCTTTTTTTTTTAACTTGAAACTTTTTTTTAAAACTTTATTTTTTCAAACTTCTTTTTTTACTTTATTTTTTTGTCCCACTCTGGGACTTCAACTTTTGGGGGTCTGATCCCCTTTACAATGCATCACAATGCTTCTGTATTGTAATGCATTGGCTGTAAGTGTATTACACACTGTAATACACTTTAGCCTGCTTGTGTGAGATCCAGGGGGCTGGATCTCACAGGCTGTCACCTAAGGAAGGCATTGCGCTGCTTTTCCTGCCATCGGGTCCCCTTCACAGCAGCGCGGGGGATAGCAACTCCGATCTCCCGCAGGACATCGCACATGCCAGGGACATCAAGGGTTAATGCACTGGCATCTGTGTTTTTACCGATGCTGGCGTATACAGCAGGGGTACGGCTATTGGTGACTGATGGACCCCTGCTGCTGATCGGGCGGGTGCAGCTCTGTTAAGTCAAGTCCGGTTGCGCTTGAAAAAGGCTTAGTTTGGAGCCGAAACGTCGCGATTCCACATGGGTGATTAAAAACCTTTTTATTTATTTCTATTTTGGAGTGCCGCTTGTTTTTTGATTTTGTATATTGGGTTTGAGCATATACCCAGGAGCAGAGCACCCGCCTAAAAATCTTTTTCAGTGCTGCCAGATATTTTTCCTTTCAGTGTATATATATATATATATATATATATATATACACATATATAATTATGTATGCACTTTAAATATATAACACACATATATATATTTATATACCTTGTGTATCTATATATAGGTTGTAACACATAGGCTCTGCCCATTTTTGTTATCCCCGCCCATTTTCGGGTCGGGACAGTGGCCTGAAAAAAATCTATCAAATGCCTGCTAGACTCGGAAATCATCACTGACAGGAGCAAACTCTGCAATCTCTGCTCTTACAGGTGAGGGAGAAGAGCGCAGGCGCAGATTGACTTCACAGATGAGCTGGCATGGACAAGCTGCTTGGGAAGCTCCTCCATGTCGCATGCAGCCATGGACGAATTCGGCTGCAGGGCAGAGAGGGCTCAGGGGGCGTGGCTTCAGATTATAGAAAAAAACTGGCAGATCTACTTAATAATATATATTAGGAAATTAACTTTTACCATGCCTGCCACACAGTGTTAGCAAATACATAGAGAGTGGCCAACCCCTTTAAGTCTGATTATTACAATATCTATTCACTGTGTGCCTTTGTTTGCCATTTGGGCTGGTTGCCATGATCCGTGTGTACTGGGCGCAGACACTGGTAGGAGTGAACTGTACTTCTGTCTGTATCTGTATGGAGGAGCTTCCTGCTCTTTACCGTTTATCAGTTGTTGCCATGTTTACTGGTTCCCAGATACTTGTCGATATGTAGCTAGGGTCATTTCTCAGTATGGCAGTGCACATTTACTTCGGTCTGTACGTACAGAAAGCGGTTGCTTGTGGTTGGGAATTGCAGTACTGTGACATGTATCTCTCTCCAGTCTGGTCCTTGTGGGGTTAATTCCCCTGTCTAGTCCTGCACCTGTTATCTTGTGCTCATTCAGTCTGCAATTTAGTTCCTGAGTTGTGTGCCAGTTTGGTTTCTTAGTTTATTCTGAAGTGTGTATCCAGATCCTGGCTGTGAAATATTATTTGCAACATTACGTTTTGATCAAAAGTACAAAAACAGAAAACAGATATCCTATCTGGCGTGTGTGAATTGCAGCGGTAACTGTTTCAGAGTTATCCCGAAACTCCACTTTTATACCAAAAGAGAAAGAGTAGTTCCGCGCAGTCTTAGTTACGGTTAGTTAGTACTTGCATGCTATGTGTAATCCCACAAGCGTCCTTCTTCTTATATGTCTGTGCGATTACATAGTGTTCCTGTAGCCCACAGGGTACTTTAGATCCAAAATGTTAAAAAAGTTTTCCTCAATGCTGAGGGTCTCGATATCTCTCCTCACTTCAGCAAAAAGGTCCTGGAAAGGGATATGCGCATAGTGCTCACCGTGTTTTTAATAAAATAAATTATTTTTATTGTACTTACAAGATGTTAAACTTGCTTCATTCATATGAAAATACCATAAAATCTCATAGCCCGACCCGGGTTCGCACCACTTCATCAGGGGCGTGTCACCATTTGTATTTAGTGCAAGTGCTTTTAAACCTCCCACTTGCAGCAGCATATCCGCCTGCTTTTTTCATTATTTGCATAAAACCCCTTGCACATTTTAAAAACAAACCTCCATTACCTCTAGTGATTTACAAACATACATTCCTTAAAATACACAAGTACAACTTCATTTTGTATTCTAAAACAATGGACTTAACACCAAATTTTTATACTCTCGCATAACCCTTCCAATAGGTAGCTAATTAACCCTTTTGTTTCCTATACAGGCATTAACATCTATCTCTGATCTTCTATTTATTCTTCCTACTTTCTAATCACTATTAGGCCCCTTGCACACGACAGTATTTTGCGGACCGTATACTGGCAGTTTTTTCAGTTCAGTATACTGACAGTATACTGAACCATTCACTTCAATGTCTCCGTATGCCTTCTGTTTCCGTTTTTCAGTTTTTTCTGTTCCGTTTAAATATAGACCATGTCCTATTCTTGTTCGCAAATCACGTTCAGTGGCTCCATTCAAGTCAATGGGTCCGCAAAAAAAACGGAAAGCATACGGAAAGGCATCCTTATGTCTTCCGTATCCGTTCCGTTTTTGCAGAACAGTCTACTGAAAATTTTAAGACCAGCCCAATTTTTATTATGGAATTAATGTATACTGTATATGCCAAACGGAAAAACGGAACGGAACAACGGAACCGAAACGGAAACAAAACGGGAAAAAAAAACGGAACCACTGATCCGTTATAAACGGACCGCAAAACACTAAAAAAAAAAATACGTTCGTGTGCAAGAGGCCTTAGCACGCCTCCCATACTCCTCCTATGTATAACTGCTACTTCTGCTCCCCCAAAAAAGTATATATATATTTTCTCTGATGTTATACTGTGGTTGTCTGTTTCCTAACATGGGCGTTACCAATGGAAACGCTTCTACATAGGGACACTGGATCTAATACATAGAGACCGCTTTTACATCCCACTCTATGTTCAGGCCAGCTGGTTGCAAGGTGCGCATCCGATATATCCACTCAGTCTCATTTTGGTTTATGTACTGGAAGGGATTTCCATCTCTCCATTTGTTCCGTACCAGCTCCACACCCATGAACTTTATCCCTGCCGGATTGCATTGGTGGTATTTTTTAAAATGTGCTGACACACTGTGGGTTTCTAGACCTTTTCTTATATTTCTAAGATGTTCCCCCATCCTCACTTTTAGTTTCCTCAGGGTTCTACCCACATATTGTAATTTGCATGGACATTCGAGTACATCAATAACTCCTATGTTTTCACAGGATATGTGTCCTTTTATTTTAAAATCCTTATTTTCCACATAACTACTAATCAAACTTTTTTTCGGGGATTTTTTCTCTTCTTGGGTTCTATTTTTACACGCGGCACAAAAGCCGCACCATGTGAATTGTCCATTTGGTACATGCGGATCCCTACACAAGGAACTGTGGACTATTTTATCTTTAATGATCGGTGCTCTTCTAAAAATGAACTGAGGGTTGTCGGGGAGGAGATTACCTAATATTGAGTATTTATGTAGTACTCTCCAATTTTTCGGATAATCTGCTTTAATAATGGACAGAGATTAGAATACTGGGTGGAGAAGGCAATCCTATGGCCCTCATTACCATTGCTATCCCTCAGGCACATTTCATTTTCTCCCTTTTTTTGTTGTTTTTCTTCCTTCTCATATCTCTGTGCAATCTCCTCCTTCTCGTTCATTAACATACTTCACTAATCACTCTTCTTAGTGCAGTTCATTTGGATCCTTTGAAATTGCCCTCTGGGTATATAGTCTATCCCTGGTTTATAATGACAGCTCTTCTTGTCTATATATCCATTGCGGTCTGTGGGTTTAAAATACGTTCTTGTATTGATTAGCCCCTTTTCCACAAATATTTCTAAATCTAAAAAACACACATTTTCTTTACTAGTATTCACAGTGAATCTCAAGTTCCAATTATTATCGTTCAAAAATACAATAAAATGCCTTAATTATTCTTCTCCTCCCTTTCAAATAAACAGACAGTCATATATATATCTTTTTCATACTCGGAGAGATCGGACTTTATCTTCCCTTGTTAGTAATAGATCAATATATAGATGTTCCCAGTGCGCCATAAATAAATTCGCCAGGCTTGGTGCGAATTTCGCACACCCACCGGTCCCGACCCTCTGCAATAAAATACATCCTTAACCATTTCCCATCCGGGCCATTTACCCCCTTCCTGACCGAGCCAATTTCTGCAAATCTGACGTGTCACTTTATATGGTAATAACTTTGGAACGCTTTTAGTTATCCAAACCATTCAGAGATTGTTTTCTCGTGACACATTGTACTTCATGATAGCTATATATTTGAGTCAAAATCTTTCACCTTTATTTATGAAAAAATCCCCAAATTACCCAAAATTTTGAAAAATTTGCAATTTTCTAAATTTCAATTTCGCTGCTTTTAAAACAGAAAGTGATACCTCATAAAATATTTATTACTTAACATTCCCCATATGTCTACTTTATGTTGGCATCATTTTGTAAATGTCATTTTATTTTTTTAGGATGTTAGAAGGCTTAGAATTTTAGAAGCAATTCTTAAATTGTTTAAGAAAATTTCCAAAACCCACTTTTTAAAGACCAGTTCAGGTCTGAAGTCACTTTGTGGCACTTACATAGTGGAAACCCCCCATAAATGACCCCATTGTAGAAACTACACCCCTCAAGTTAACCGTTTAAATTTCTAAATTTCACTTCTTTTGCAGATTTTCCATTTTGGTTCATTTTATTCTTGAACACATCATTACAGCCAAACAAAACTTAATATTTATTACCCTGGTTCTGCGGTTTACATAAACACCCCACATGTGGTTATAAACTGATGTAAGGGCACATGGCAGGGCGCAAAAGGAAAGGAGCGCCATATCGTTTTTGGAAGGCAGATTTTGCTGGACTGGTTTTTAGATGCCATGTCCCATTTGAAGCCCCCCTGATGCACCCTTACAGTAGAAACTTCCCCAAAAAGTGACCTCATTTTGGAAACTAGGGGATAAGGTGCCAGTTTTATTGGTTCTATTTTGGGGGTACATATGATTTTTAATTGCTCTATATTACGTTTTTTGAGAGGCAAGGTAGCCAAAAAATTGCTGTTTTGGCACCATTTTTTTTTTTTTACAACATTCATCTGACAGGGTAGAGTGCTATTTTTATAGAGCAGGTTGTTACTGATGCAGTGGTATCAAATTTGTCTACTTTCTTTGTTTATTTGTTTCACTTTTACATAATAAAGCATTTTTGAAAAAAAAAATTATGTTTTTGTGTCTCCGTTTTCTGAACGCCATATTTTTTTTATTTTTCTGCCGATCATCTTGCTAAGGGCTTGTTTTTTGCAGGAAGAGTTGACCTTTTTATTGGTACCATTTTTGGGTACATATGATTTTTTGATCATTCATTATAAAACTTTATGGGGCAAGATGACCAAAAAATTGGTTGTTTTAGCAGTTTTTATTTATTTATTTTACATAGTTCACCTGAGGGGTTATAAGTCCAATACAGAAGGAATTAGGCGGCACCACTATTAACCCCCTTCACCGAGTCGGCTACCTTCAGACACCCATATAAATCCAGTAAAGGTGGTGCTCCGAACTTCAAAGAACAGTCATAGAAGTATATACTTGCTTGTAGAAAAAGGACGAAGCGGCATCACCACTGGTGTGAAAGATTCTTCTTTATTCGTCAATAGTAGACAAACGAGACAACAGTTGAGGGCTAAGGGACGGACGCTCTCCTCTATAGACGCCAGGCAGTGACGGCCGTTTCACGCGTATGTGCTTCCTCCGGCTGCCGTCATGACGTCAAGAGGGGAGCACAATCCTTATAAACTGGAAGGGTCAGTTGCCTAGCAACCACCGACGCTGCCAGTGAAGGGAAATGCACCTCCCGCCCCTTTTGAAAGCAAACTTTGACACATATAGAAACAACCTAAAAACTATGCAGATAAAGTCTGGTTAGATAAAAACATTGAAGTCGTTCCTCTCATTTAACCCGAGTTGACCTGTGGCTTTAGTATGAGATATCCACCGAGTCTCCTTTTGAAGGAGAAGGCGGTGCCTATCGCCACCTTGCCTCATGGGGGGAACTACCTCAATGCCAGCGAACATAAGGCATTTATCATCTCCATTGTGCAGATCATTCACGTGAGTTATCATTCTAGGACAGCCTTTTCTTGTTTTAATAGAGTTAAGGTGCTCCCTAACTCACTCCATTAGCGGTCTCTTTGTCTTTACTGTGTAAAACGGCCTGCACACGCAGAGCATCACATAGACCACATAATCAGTGTGACAATTAATGAACTGGTTCACTTTTACTTTAACTCCTCCTATAGAGAAGTACTTTTTCCGAAGGTTATAGTCACAAAAAGAACACTGACTGCATCTAAAATTACCTGATGGCTTATTAGTAGCCAGTTCTGAGAACTACTCTCAATAAAACAACTCCTGACAAAGACATCTTTCAGAGTACGGCATCTTCTACATGTGACTGTAGGTTTATTCTCAGTGTATTCAATTAAACTTGGCTCATTTTTCAATAGATTCCAGGTACTGGAAATGATCCGCTTTATTTGATCTGCCATGGGACTATACTTGAAAGGAAACCCAAATCTGTTATTCTGACAAGCTGCTCTATACATAGCAGTATCCAATTCCTTCCTCGGATATCCTTGCTGAACTAATCTGTCACAAAGGTCCTTAGCTTGTATATAATAACCTTCATCTGTATTGTTGATACGCTTTAAGCGTATAAACTGTCCATATGGAACGGACTCCCTTACACTACGTGGGTGATAGCTCTCGTGGTTCAGAGGGGTTAGGTCACGTGACATTTTTATAGAGCAGATCATTACGGACGTGGCAATACCTAATATGTATACTTTTTCTCATTAATTTAAGTTTTACACAATAATAGCATTTTTTAAACCAAAAATTGATGTTTCAGTGACTCCATAGTCTGACCATAGATTTTTTATTTTTTGACCGATTGTCTTAGTTAGGGTCTCATTTTTTGCAGGATGAGGTGACAGTTTGATTGGTACTATTTTGGGTGGCATACGCCTTTTTGATCACTTGGTGTTGCACTTTATGTGATGTTAGGTGACAAAAAATGGCTTTTCTGGCATTGTTTGTTTTTATTTTTTTACAGTGTTTACCTGAGGGGTTAGGTCATGGGATATTTTTATAGAGCAGGTTGTAACGGACGCGGCAATACCTAATATGTCTACTTTTTTTTATTTATTTCACTTTAACACAATAATATTATTTTTGAAACAAAAAAAATGATGTTTAATATCTCCATGTTCTGAGACCTAGTTTTTTTTCAGTTTTTAAGTGATTTTCTTATTTTATTAGGGGCTAATTTTTTGCGGTGGTGACTGTTTTATTTGTACCATTTTGTGGGACATACACCTTTTTGATCACTTGGTGTTACACTTTTTGTGATGTAATGTGACAAAAATGGCTTTGTTTTACACATTTTTTTTTTATGGTGTTAATCGGAAAGGGTGGATCATGTGATATATTTATAGAGCAGGCCGTCACGGATGCGGCATCGCTAAATATGGCATTGCTATTTTTAACCTTTTTTTAATTACTTAATTGGGGAATATTTTTTATTTTACATGTAAAACTTTTTATTTTTTTTTATTTTACACTTTGCTTCCCCCCATAAGGTCATACAAGACCTCTGGGAGATATTTAACGTAAAAATTTTTTTTTACGTTTGTGAGATCTGTCATGGGCTCTGAGAAGCGGTCCAAAACAGATCAGTTTTGTCCTAATGCATTCTGAATGGAAAAGGATCCGCTCAGAATCTATCAGTTTGCCTCCATTCAGTCACCATTTCGGTCTGGAGGCGGACACCAAAACGCTGCCTACAGCGTTTTTCTGTCCGCCATGTGGTGCAGACACAATAGACACAATAGAAAACGGATCGGTCCCCTATTGACTTTCAATGGTGTTCATGACGGATCCATCATGGCTATAGAAGACATAATACAACCGGATCCGTTCATGACGGATGCATGCAGTTGACGGATCCGCAAAAACGCTAATGTGAAAGTAGCCCTAATTGGGGAAATTTTTATTTTTTACATGTGAAACCGTTTTTTTTTTCTTGTTTTTTTTTCTTTTACACTTTGCGTCCCCCATAATTTCATACAAGACCTCTGGGGGACATTTAACGTCACTTTTTTTTTTTTTCCACTATTGATTTCTCCTGTAACTGGGGCTGACATAGTAGCCCCAGTTACAGGGGAAATACAGTCCCTAGAGAGGCTGTACAGCAGAACACAACGCTGTACAGCCTCAGTGCAGGGTTGATCGAGGTCTGTGAAAGACCCGACATTTTCTGCACTCTCCCGGCCCCGGCGGTCACATGACATAGCGCTTCCTGATCTGTATACACAGCGCTTTGAGATTTTATGGTATTTTTATATGAATGAAGCAAGTTTTACATCTTGTAAGTACAATAAAAATTTGTTTTATCAAAAACACGGTGAGCACTATGCGCATATCCCTTTCCAGGACCTTTTTGCTGAAGTGAGGAGAGATATCGAGACACTTGACATTGAGGAAAAAGTTTAACATTTTGGATCTGAAGTACCCTGTGGGCTACGGGAACACCGTGTAATCGCACAGACATATAAAAGGAAGGAAATATAAGAGCAGGAATTACACGTCGCATGCAAGTACTAACTAACCATAACTAAGACTGTGCGGAACTACTCTTTCTCTTTTAACATTACATCTTGGACTTGTTTTGTTCTGTCTGCCATGTTCCTGAAGCTGATGCCATGAGTCTTTGTGTTCATGTGGTATGTATGGGTTCCAGAAGTCATCGCAAATCTGTCTCTGTATATCTGCGTTCCTAAAGCTTTCTCTAGCCTAAGTGTCTGCTCAGTCTGTGTGTTTATGGACCTTGTGATTCTCCCAGTAGGTCAGCTGCTCTCTATTTCAGAATCCTTCTTTGTGCTGTCTTTCCGGTTATTAGGCACATTGGTTCCACACTACCTGCTCCGTAACTCATTCTATTTTACTGTCCATGTTGGTGGGTAAAACCAGAAGGGAGGAAAAAGAAGGATAGTGGATGACATAGGGAGGGAGTGGGTTGGCGGGCTTGCCCTGGTTGGCTCAGAGGCTAACAGACAGCCTGGAAAAGTCATTTGCAGCAGGAGGGGAGGTGCCTGTGTAGTCAGCAGAATGTCATTCTGCATTGTACTTGTGACCTGGAAGGATGATGTTCTGTAGCTCTGTCTCCTAAAAGAGTATGCAGACATAACCCAGTGATATACTGGATAGGGACAGTATAAGAAGATTATAGGGAGAGAATAGGGGATATATTTGGGAATTTGGGGTATGTTAAGTGATGTAATCAGGGAAAGAGAGTGAGGGAGTGAGAACTGGTCAATATCAAGTGTATTGGCTTGTCAGGCTACTGTCAGCTCAGCTTCTGGCAAATAGTTCTACATTATAGATTAAATATTAGTATACTGTATCAGAGTGTGTAGTTTGAACACATTTCATTCCAAAAATTGCATTATTACCACTGAGAATTGTCAATAACAGTGTGCATTGTATTTGTGGAAGAGGAGGGGTCATGACATTTAATTGCATCTTTGTTTTGCAGAAAAAGCACTTGTAATTTTGCTAGTACCATTTAATAATCTGTGTGTACCAGGCCCATTTTCATTTATAGAAAATCTGTGTCCTTTCATTTATAGGCTTCATAATAAAATGTCTCAAACAGAAGAAAAATCCAGGCCTTGTCATCTGAGAGTCAGAATGTATTTAGTAGTAGCAATTTCTATCCGGCCAGAAGTAGTAGTGGTAATTACGTATTAGATATTTATCAGAAAAATGTATTGACATTGTAATATTAGTGCATAGATTTATTTAGTATCCTAGATTCACTCTACTGCTCTTGATTACTTTTGCCTTGTTTTGTCAGTTATTCTAGTCTCCTGTTCAAGTAAATACAGTTGATGCGACACGGCATAGCTCCTGTATATATTACATGACAACACAGTCACAGTCTTGAAAAAACAGAACAATTAATATATTACCTGACACATCATCTACATTATCAGGTAAGGCAGAAGAAACAGAAGGGAGAGGCATGCCCTGGACCTGGCATGTTTTCCACAGTGGCTAACTTAAATTACTTGAGCTGATCAATATGACATTTGCAGTGTAGTAAAGTGGACCAGTTTGTGCTATGATCTTTCCACTTTTGTTCTTCGTTGTAATTTGTTGCCAGAACAGTTTGTTTAACAACATCAAACTGACATATTTGTGACATTTATCGTAATTTGTGCCCCAAAAAATTAACATTATAAATCAAAAGTGGTGAATGTGATTTGTTCCACCTCTTACTGTATATCAAAAGGAGCAAACCACTTTAAAAATGGGACTTTTTTAAATATAAACTTGATTGTTCGTCTATTTCTCTTGATTTGCGACATTTTAATGCCAATAGCAGGAAAATGCGTTTTTTTTTAAACAGAAATGCGCCATTTCAGCCAACCCTGCCAGACCACAGACTTTTGAAACATATTTGCAACTTTTGAAGCATATTTGCGACATGTGGTAAATTACGACTTTTGTCTCAGACTCAGGACATTTTGGTATTTTCTGATAAAAATAAACGCCTCGCCTTGGGTCAACTAGCCAAGGTCAGCCCAGGAGGTCAAGTCAGAACAAGGGAAGAGGCAAAGACAAATCCGTAAACAAACCGAGGTCAAAATCCGAGAGGTAGCGTCAAGGTGCAGGGAGACGGCAAAAGACCCGAGGCCTTCCGTTTTTGTTCTACCTCGTGTCCACTTATTCTAATTTCCCTGTGGCTGTCCTCTTCCCTGCTGTCTCTTTCTCTCTGCTTGCACTTAGTAGGTTAGGGACCGTCGCCCAGTTGCGCTCCGTCACTTAGGACGGGTGGTGCAAGTAGGCAGGGACAGGGGACCGGGTGGCAGCTCAGGGGGTGCACCTCCGTTCTATCTTGATACCCGTTACTCTACCCCTGACAGTATGCTGACATTAAAAAATAAAATACACATAATTGGTATTGCTGCGGTTTTAATGACCTGATCTATAAAATTATCTATCATGGTACCAATCCCTTGTGGTGAATGCTGTAAAAAACAACAAATAAAAAACAATGGATGAATTGCTGTTTTTTGCCTCACCTTCCAAAAATATTTAATAAAAAGTGATCAAAAAGTCATATGCATCCCAAAAATTATACCAATAAAAACTACAGCCCATTCCACTAAAAATAAGCCATCATACAACTATTTTGACTGAAAAATAAAACAGTTATGGGTCTTAGATTTTGGTGATGGGAAAAAGAAATGTTTAATAAAAAGTGATTTTATATAAAAGTGGTAGAACATGAGAAAAAACTATACAAATTTAGTGTCTCCATAACCATCTCAATCCACAGAATAAAATTATCATATCAAATATACTACGTGGAGAACCCTATAAAAAATAAAAATAAAAAACAGAAATGCAATTTTTGCCCACTTCACGACCTAAAAAATTTAATACAAAGCACTCAAAAAGCCATATAGACCTCCAAATTGTACCAATAAAAATTACAGCCTGTCCTTCAAGAAAAAAGCTCTCACACAGCTACATTGACGGAAAAATAAAAAAGTTATGGATCTTCGATTTGGTGATGCAAAAAAAAAAAGTTTAATAAAAAGTGATTTTATGATATAAAAGTAGTAGAACATGAATAAAAACTATAAATTTGGTATCCCCAGAACCATATCAACCCACATAATACAATCATCTTATCAAGTATACCACAATGAGAACCCCATGAAAACTAAAAATAAAAAAATGGGAGAATTGCAATATTGACCTACTTCACCTCATAAAAAAATTAATAAAAAGCGATCAAAAAGTCATATGTACCCAAAAATAGTACCGCCTAAAACTACGGCCCATCCCGCAAAACATGAGCCCCACACAGCTCAGTCAACAAAAAAATAAAAAAGTTATGGCCCTTAAAATTTATTTCAGCAAATTCCATGTTAGAAAATGCAGATGCCGCTCCTTTCCTTTTGAATTCTGCAGTCTGCTCATACAGCAGACCACATATGGGAAGTTGAAGTATTCAGAAGAATATGGGTAACACCTTATGGGGTGCATTTTTTCCTGTTATCCCTTGTTAGAGTAAAAAAAATTGGGCTTTTTGGTGACTGTTTCTTGTAAAAAATATCATTTTTCATTTTCACAGCCATGTGTTTCTAAATATTATGAAAAGCCTAGGTAAAAGTGGTCAATAAACACCTCAATGATTTTTGATGGCTGTAGTTTCCAAAATGGAGTCACTTTTGCGGGATTTCTACCGGTATTTCTACCTTAGGGGTGCCTCAGTGTGCCTTCAAATATGACATCCAAAAGCCACTCCAGCAAAATCTGCTCTTCAAAAACTATATGTTGCTCCTTTACTTCTGAACTCTGCCGTGTGCCCATACAGCAGTTTATGAAACTGCAGAATCAGGGTAATAAATATTGAGGTTAGTTTTGCTGTTAACCCTTGCTAGGTTATATGAAAATTTAAATTCAAATTAAAAATCTGCACAAAAACTGAATGTTTTAAGTTTCACTTCCATTTTCATTTAATTCTTGTGGAACATAGTTTGTAAAACCAGTTTTGAGTAACTTGAGTGGTGTAGTTTCTAAAATGGGGTCATTTATGTGTGGTTTCTATTATGTAAGGACCTCAAAGTGACTTCAAAACTGATTTGGTCTTTGGGAAAAAGTCGGTTTTGAAAATTTTATTAAAAAGTTGAAAAATAGCTTCTTAAATTCTAAGCCTTCTAACGTCCTAAAAAAATAAAATGTAATTTTAACCCCTTAAGGACACATGACGTACCGATACGGCATGGTGTCCTGGTACTACTCATGTGTACTACCGATCACCGCTGTTCGTCCGGCAGTGATCGGAAAACAAGGTACCTGCTGAAATCATTTAGCAGGTACCTTGTTACAATGCCGAGGGGAGTCCTGTGCCCCCCCCCCCCCCCGGATCGGAGATCGCTGCAAAACGCAGATCAATTCTCAGATTTCTCTGATCTCAGAAACTTAAAAATGCCTAAAATTGTGATTTTTTTTTAACCCCCCCCTTCCCCCACTGCGGGAGGCGGATGGTGCGGCGGGCGGCATCGCGATCCCCCACCCGGCTCCTCTCTAATATTTCATCCATGGTGGCCTAGTGGGTATACCTGAGTGTCATCACATTGCTGACACTCTGGTATAAACGGCTGACGTCTGTGCTGTGATGTCAGCCATTTTCCCCTTCCATGGTCCATACGGACCGCTGTATGGAAGGGGTTAACAGGGAGGGGGTTCCCTCCATCTCCCATCGGGGGCTGTTGTGCCCTTGCAGCCACCCGACAGGATGGGATCACAGAGGGAGGGGGCTCCCCTCCCTCCCCATCACCCGCTGTCAGAACAAAGCAGCGGGTGATGGGGAGGGAGGGGAGCCCCCTCCCTCTGTGATCCCATCCTGATGGTTATAATGGCAACATGACGCCTTCACAGGCATCCTGCTTGCCATGGTAATAGTAAGTCTGATCAGACTTTCTAAAGTAAAAAATACAGTACAGTACAGTAAAATAAAAAAACACATTTATCACTGAATAAAAAATAGAAAACACTAGAGATATTAGGTATCGCCGCATCCGTAAAAACCTGCTCTATAAAAAGATCACATGACCTAACCCCTCAGGTGAACACCATTAAAAAATGGTGTAAAAAAGCCATTTTTTGTCACCTTACATCACAAAAAGTGTAATACCAAGTGATCAAAAAGGCGTATGCCTCCCAAAATAGTACCAATCAAAAAATAAGCCCCAACATAGCACAATTGCCCAAAAAAATAAAAAAAATATGGCTCTCAGACTATGGACACACTAAAACATGATTTTTTTTTCTAAAATGCTGTTATTGTGTTAAAGTAAAATAAATAAAAAAATTATACATATTAGGTATAGCCGCGTCCACAAAAACCTGCTCTATAAAAATATCACATGATCTAACCCCTCAGGTAAATAGCGTAAATTTTTTAAAATTAAAACAGTTTAAAAAAAAAACATTTTTGCCACCGTTTCCAAAAATGGGGTCACTGTTTTGGATTTTCTACTGTAGTGGGGCATCAGGGGGGCTTCAAATGGGACATGGTGTCTAAAAACCAGTCCAGCAAAATCTGCCTTCCAAAAACCATATGGCATTCTCTTCCTTCTATGCCCTTCCGTTTGGCCATACAGCAGTTTACGACCACGTATGGGGTGTTTCTGCAAACTACAGAATCAGGGCTATAAATATTGAGTTTTGTTTGGCTGTTGACCCTTGGAAAAAATGGATTAAATGGAAAATTTGCACACAAAAAAAAAAATCGAAATTCTGAAATTTTATCTCCATTTGCCATTAACCGCCTGCTGACCGCCTAACACACGGATGCATCCAGGCGGCGGCAGGTTTGTTCCTCCTGGACGCATCCGTGCGTCATCTCGCGATAGGGGAGATTTGCTGTGTACGCGCGCGCGTTCACAGCGGTGCACAGCTCGGCAGTTATACTACAGCCTGCCAGCGATGATCAATCGCTGGCAGGCTGTACATGTAAAATAAATCGCATCAAACAGGTATATCAGACGCTGTTTTGTTAACAGCGTCTGATATACCTGCTACCTGGTCCTCTGGTGGTCCCAAGGACCAGGTAGCTCTGTAAAGTAGCACCAAGCACCACACTACACCCCCCCCGTCACTTATTAACCCCTTATTAACCCCTTATCACCCCATATAGACTCCCTGATCCACCCCCTGTCATTGATCACCCCCCTGTATGGCTCCATTCAGACGTTCATATGTGTTTTGCGGATCCACGGATCCGCAAAACACGGACACCGGCAATGTGCTTTCTGCATTTTGCAGATCCGCACATTGCCAGAACTATATAGAAAATGCCTTTTCTTGTCCGCAATTGCGGACAAGAATAGGACATGTTCTATATTTTTGCAGAACGGAAGTGCAGACCCGGAAGTGCAGATCCGCAATTCCGGATCCGAGCGGGATAAAGTCTGTCCCCATAGAAATGAATGGGTCCGCAATTCAGTTTCGCAAACAGAATTGCGGACGTGTGAATGGGGCATAAGGGTCCCTCATCACCGCCAGTTAATTAGCTACTTGTTAGGTAGTTAGCGCCCAGCCCACCTCACCGCAGTCACTGATTTTGGCAGAGATTTTTTCATCCACATTGATCGATGCGAATGAAGAAATCGGTGCCTTTCTTTTTTTTTTTTTTTCAGCCCAGAGGCTGAACGGAAAAAAAAAAATCTCATTACCCGTATGCTCAATATAAGGAGAATAGCAGAAACTCCTAATGATGGTCATACATGTAATGATTGCGGAGACCCTCAAATGCCAAGGCAGTACAAACACCTCACATGTGACCCCATTTTGGAAAGAAAGCACGCCAAGGTATTCCGTGAGGGTTATGGTGCGTTCATGTAAAATTTAATTTTTTTGTCACAAGTTAGTGAAATATGAGACTTTGTAAAAAAATTAAAATAAATATATATATATATATATATATATATATATATATATCTATATATTTCCGCTAATTTGTGCCAAAATTTATTTTTCTGTGAACTCGCCATGCCCCTCACGGAATACCTTGGGGTGTCTTCTTTCCAAAATGGGGTCACATGTGGGGTATTTATACTGCCCTGGCATTTTAGGGGCCCTAAAGCGTGAGAATCCAAAAGCGTAAAAATGCCCTGTGAAATCCTAAAGGTACTCATTGGAATTTGGGCCCCTTTGCGCATCTTGGCTGCAAAAAAGTGGCACACACGTGGTATTGCCGTACTCAGGAGAAGTAGGGCAATGTGTTTTGGGGTGTATTTTTATATATACCCATACTTTGTGTGAGAAATATCGCTGTAAACGACAAAATGCCAGAACAGTACAAATTACCCCATTTTGGAAAGAAGACACCCCAAGGTATTCGCTGAGGGGCATATTCAGTCCATGAAAAATTGAACTTTTTGTCACAAGTTAGCGGAAAGGGAGACTTTGTGAGAAAAAAACTATAAAAAATCAATTTCCGCTAACTTGTGCCAAAAAAAAAAATCTTCTATGAACTCACCATGCCCCTCACGGAATACCTTGGGGTGTCTTCTTTCCAAAATGGGGTCAAATGTGGGGTATTTATACTGCCCTGGCATTTTAGGGGTCCTAAAGCGTGAGAAGAAGTCTGAAATCCAAATGCGTAAAAATGCCCTCCTAAAAGGTACTCATTGGAATTAGGGCCCCTTTGCGCATCTTGGCTGCAAAAAAGTGTCACTCATGTGGTATCGCCGTACTCGGGAGAAGTAGGGCATTGTGTTTTGGGGTGTATTTATACATATACCCATGCTGGGTGAGAGAAATATCTCTGTAAATTGACAACTTTGTATAAAACTTTTTAAAAAGTTGTCATTTACAGAGATATTTCTCACACACAGTATGGGTATATGTAAAAATACACCCCAAAACACATTGCCCTACTTCTCCTGAGTATGACGATACCACATGAGTGACACTTTTTTGCAGCCAAGATGCACAAAGGGGCCCTAATTCCAATGAGTACCTTTAGGATTTCACAGGGCATTTTTACGCATTTGGATTCCAGACTTCTTCTCACGCTTTAGGGGTCCCTAAAATGCCAGGGCAGTATAAATACCCCACAAGTGACCCCATTTTAGAAAGAAGACACCCCAGGGTATTCCGTGAGGGGTATGGCAAGTTCATAAAAGATTTTTTTTTTTTGGCACAAGTTCGCAGAAATTTTATTTTATTTTTTTCTTACAGTCTCATATTCCACTAACTTGGGACAAAAAATAAAATTTTACATGAACTCACCATGCCCCTCACGGAATACCTTGGGGTGTCTACTTTCTAAAATGGGGTCACTTGTGGGGTATTTATACTGTCCTGGCATTTTAGGGGTTCTCTAAAGCGTGAGAAGAAGTCTGGAATCTAAATGCGTAAAAATGCCCTGTGAAATCCTAAAGGTACTCATCGGAATTTGGGCCCCTTTGCACATCTTGGCTGCAAAAAATTGTCACTCATGTGGTATCGCCGTACTCAGGAGAAGTAGGGCAATGTGTTTTGGGGTTTATTTTTACATATAACCATGCTGGGTGTGAGAAATATCTCTGTAAATGACAACTTTTTAATTTTTTTTATACAAAGTTGTTAGTTTACAGAGATATTTCTCTCACCCAGCATGGGTATATGTAAAAATACACCCCAAAACAGATTGCCCTACTTCTTCTGAGTACGGCAATACCACATGTGTGCCACTTTTTTGCAGCCTAGGTGCGTAAAGGGGCGTAAAGTCCAATGAGTAACTTTAGGCTTTACAGGGCTGCTCACAATTTAGCCCCGCCCAAAATGCCAGAACAGTAAACACACCCCACAAATGATCCCATTTTGGAAAGTAGACACCCCAAGGTATTCACTGAGGGGCATAGTGAGTCTGTGGGAGATTTTTATTTATTTTTGCCAGAAGTTAGCAGAAATGGAAACTTTATTATTATAATTTTTTTCTCAGAAAGTGTCATTTTCTGCAAACTTGTAAAAAATAAAAAATAAAATGATACATGAACTCACCATGCCCCTCTGCGAATACTTTGGGGTGTCTTCTTTCTTAAATGGTGTCATTTGGGGGGTATTTATACTACCCTGACATTCTAGCACCTGAAGAAACATGACAGGTGCTCAGAAAGTCAGAGCTGCTTCAAAATGCGGAAATTCACTTTTTTGCACCATAGTTTGTAAACGCTATAACTTTTAACCAAACCAATAAATATACACTTATTGCATTTTTTTTTTATCAAAGACATGTAAAGCAATAAATTTAGAGAAAAATTTATATAGGAATGTAGTTTTAAAAAAAAAAATTACAACAGAAAGCGAAAAATGTCATTTCTTTGTAAAAATGTCGTTAAATTTTTATTAATAGCAAAAAAAGTAAAAATGTCAGCAACAATGAAATACCACCAAATGAAAGCTCCATTAGTGAGAAGAAAAGGAGGTAAAATTCATTTGGGTGGTAAGTTGTATGACGGAGCAATAAACGGTGAAAGTAGTGTAGTGCAGAATTGTAAAAAGTGGCCTGGTCATTAAGGGTGTTTAAGCTAGGGGGGCTGATGTGGTAAACTCTTGTGGCACACCTAAAGGGTTAACGACGTTTGTAAAATGAGTTTTGAATACCTTGAGGGGTTTACTTTCTAGAATGGGGTCATTTTTGGGTGATTTTATTATGTAAGCCTCACAAAGTGACTTCAGACCTGAACTGGTCCTTAAAAAGTGAGGTTTGGAAAATTTCTGAAAAATTTCAAGATTTGCTTCTAAACTTCTAAGCCTTGTAATGTCCCAAAATAATAAAATGGCATTCCTAAAATGATCCAAACATGAAGTAGACATATGGGGAATGTAAAGTAATAACTATTTTACTATTTTGGAGGTATTACTATGTATTATAGAAGTAGAGAAATTGAAACTTGGAAATTTGCTAATTTTTCAAAATTTTTGGCAAATTTGGTATTTTTTTGTAAATAAAAATGAATTTTATGTGACTCCATTTTACCAGTGTCGTGAAGTACAATATGTGACAAAAAAAATCTCAGAATGGCCTGGATAAGTAAGAGAGTTTTAAAGTTATTCGCACATAAAGTGACACTGGTCGGATTTGCAAAAAATGGCCTGTTCCTTAAGGTGAAATATGGTCGTGTCCTTAAGCGGTTAAAAATTACGCATACATAAACTAGATATACAGAGAATCTTAAGTAAAAACTATCTAATGAGGTATCACTAGCTGGCTTTAATGCATAGAAATTAAAATTTTGAAAATTCAATTTTTTCCCAAACTTTCTGTAAATTTTGGATTTTTTATAATATAAAGGTAAAACTTATTGACCGTAATTTATCCCTCACCTTAAGTACGAGATGTCATGAGAAAACAATTTTAGACTGGCTTGGATAGATAAAAGCATTCTAAAGTTATTAGCACATTAAGTGACATATGTCAAATTTGAAAAATTAAGCCTGGTCACAAAGGTGAAAAATGGTTTGGTCTTAAAAGGGTTAAATACATCTGTCCATTTTGAATAGGCATCTACAACTACTAGAAAGGTCCAGCAAAATCTACATTAATTCTTTACCATGGTACGGTGGACAAATCCCAAAGATGTAGGGGTGCTGTTTCTGGCATGTTTTGTTCCCGCTGACACCCAAGACAGCATTGAGCCAGTTCTTCAATTTGTTGATCGATTCCACCAGGCCACCATACAAAGCCCCTAGCTAGCGCTTTCATCTTTGCCACTCCAATATTATCAACTTGTAACTTTTTTAAATACTTGAGCTCTCGAACTAGCTGCTAACTGGAAGGAGTACTCTGATGCCGAAGGAGTACTCTGATGCCCCACTTATACAACCACTGTCCAGGGTAATCTGTGTGGCAGTAGTAAAATGGTGCTAACTAGGACCTGTGCTTAAAAACTCCATCCATCCCGAGCAGCTAAATAAACCTGGGAAAGAATGGGGTCCTTTTTAGTCTTTCTCTGAATCTCTTCTGCAGTTACTGGGAGATTCTCAAATTGTGTGAGAGCAAATAACCCATAAGATACTGTATTATTTGAAGATTTTTTTCTGCAGATGAGTCTGATAATGGTAGCCTTGATAAGCGATCAGTATTGGTATAAAGATATGTCCTTTTCAACTCAATTTTGTATTTGTATCCTCCAAGAAACAGTGCCTATCTCTGAATATGTGGAATACCCTTTTGTGGGTTAAAAATGGAGATCAGGGGTTGATGATCAGTTGCAAGGATAAATTATCTTCCATAGAGATATTGGTTGAATCGGCTTACTCCCCAGACTTAGAGCTTAGATCCTCTCTATCAATCTTTGGCAATTTTTTTTTTGGCAAGAGATCGAGAAGCCGTCCAGTGCACATCTTGTATGATGTATGCAGTCCTGGAACAGCCGTTTGAGAGAGTATATCTTTGTTCAAAATGTGAGCAAAATACCTGTTTGGAATCGCAAATAGAGTATCTAAACAGGCGAGTTACAACACTGAGAGGCATTGACAATTTGTAAAAGAGTTTGCTTCTCAACGAGCAAGCACTCTCTGGGGTAGATGAGGTGTAGGTTGACAGTGAGGAGGCTGAGGAATGTGAGGTAGCTAGCTGGGTAACAGTTAGAAAGCGGGTAGAGGGAAGAGTGCCAGGGAGGCTAGCCCTGATCTGACACACCCCAACAAGTTTGCACGTTTGGCAGATGAGGGGGATGTCAGTCCAGGGACGGCACTGCTGCAGCCGGACACTTCCTCTGCCAGTCAGGGGAATGTCAGCTCCAGTAAGTAGGGGGATCAGGAGAGCAGGGCAATGCAGACAGGTGCTGGTAGTGAGAGACTGAATTATTAGGGGAATAGATAGGGCAATCTGTCACAAAGACTGTGATCGCCGAACGGTGTGCTGTCTTCCCGGCGCTAGAGATCGACACATCGCGGATCGGGTTGACAGATTACTGGGAGGGGCTGTAGAAGATCCAGCGGTCATGGTCCATATCAGAACCAATGACAAAGTTAGAGGTAGGTGGAGAGTCCTTAAAAATGATTTCAGGGATTTAGGTCAAAAGCTTAGGGCAAGGACCTCAAAGGTAGTATTTTCCAAAATACTGCCTGTACCACGAGCCACACAAGAAAGGCAAGCAGGAGGTTAAGAACTGGTGTAGGAAGGAGGGGTTTGGGTTCCTGGAGAACTGGGCCGACTTCTCTGTTGACTACAGGCGCTATTGTAAGGACGGGCTGCACCTGAATAGGAAAAGGGGGGCGGTGTTGGGGAGAAAGATGGCTAGAAGGTTTGAGGAGTGTTTAAACTAGGGACTGGAGGGGGGAGGGTAATTACATTATAGGAAGGGAAGATAGTGCAGATAGAGACCAGTGCAAGGTAGTGGGACTGGGGGAGGAACTAGAACAGCTCAGAAGGAAAGGTATAGGGTTAAAAATATGCATAAACCTCTTAATTGTATGTATACTAATGCCAGAAGCCTGACTAACAAAACTGGGGAACTGGAATTAGCGATGTGAGGAGGACTATGACATAGTGGAAATAATGGACACATGGCTGGATGATAACTATAACTGGGCAGTTAATGTACAGGGTACAGTGTGTTTAGAAAGGATCGTCAAAACCGGAGAGGGGGAGGGGTCTGCCTTTATGTAAAGTCCTGTCCAAAGCCCACAGTCCGAGAAGATATAAGTGAGGGACATGAACATGTGGAGTCACTGTGGGTACAGATACATGGAGCCAAAAACAAATAATAAATTACTAATAGGAGTTTATTATAACCCACCTAATATACCAGAGTCCACAGAAAATATACTATTAAATGAAATAGACCAGGCAGCAAATCATAATAAGGTCGTTATTATGGGGCACTTCAACTACCCAGCTATAGACTGGGAAACTGAAAGCTGTACATCCCATGAAGGAAACAGGTTCTTGGCAATAACCAAAGACAAATACCCTTCCCAACTGGTTCAGGACCCGACTAGAGGGACGGCCATACTGGATTTAGTATTAACCAATAGACCTGACAGAACAACAGATGTGCAGGTTGGGGGACACCTGGGAAATAGTGTCCATAAAGTAATAACCTTCCAATTATCATTCAAAAGAGCGTTTCTACAGGGAGGAACAAAAATACCAAACTTCAAAAAAGCAACATTTAGCCAACTAAGAGAGGCCATAGGCCTAACTAACTGGGACAAAGTCCTCAAAATCAAAAATACTGCCATAAAATGGGAGATTTTTAAAAGCAACCTAAAATCTCATTGTAAGAGGTACATACCGTATGGGAATAAAAAGTTAAGGAACAAAAAGAAACCAATGTGGATAAATAGAACTGTAAAGAAAGCAATAAATGACAAAAAGAAAGCATATAAATCACTAAAACAGGAGGGTAGCAAGGAAGCACTGAAAAACTATAAGCAAAAAAATAGAACATGAAAAAACTAATAAAAGCGGCCAAACTAGAGACCGAGAGATTAATTGCCAAAGAGAGTAAAACTAACCCTAAAATGTTCTTCAATTATATAAATGTTAAAAAGTATAAATCTGAAGGTGTCGGCCCTTTAAAGAGTAATAAGGGGGGAGTTGCAGAGAGCGACGAGGAGAAAGCAAAGCTGTTAAATATTTTTCTCTCCAATGTACTCACTGAGGAAAATGAAATGCTGAATGTAAAACTAAATTCTCCATTAAAAGTGTCTTGTCTGATGCAGGAAGAAGTACAACAGCGACTTAAAAAGATTAAAATAGACAAATCACCAGGACTGGATGGCATACACCCTCGTATCCTAAGGGAATTGAGTAATGTCATAGCTAGATCTTTATTTCTGATATTTGCGGACTCTATACTGACAGGGAATGTTCCACAGTATTGGCGCAGAGCAAATGTGGTGCCAATGTTCAAAAATTTACCAAAAACAGAGCCCGGAAACTATAGGCCGGTAAGTTTAACATCTGTTGTGGGTAAACTGTTTGAAGGTTTTCTGAGAGATGCTAACTTAGAGGATTTCAACGGAAATAAGCAAATAACGCCATATCAGCATAGCTTCATGAGGGATCGGTCAACTAATTTAATCAGTTTCTATGAGAAGGTAAGTTCTAAACTTGACAGCGGCGAATCAATGGATGTCGTATATCTGGACTTCTCCAAAGCATTTGACACTGTACTACATGTGGGGAGTCGCTCTGGTAGACAGCGGTGCGGGTGCAGTTTAGAGGCAAAACAAGGAGTCCAGATTGTGCAACAAACAGTGTTTTATTCACACTTGCACACAAAATGAAAAACAGTCTCTTGGTGACAGTTCACACACAACGGAAATACCGTAGCCAAACAAAAACAGTCCAACACAGGTTCAGTCACCTGGGAGGTGTAGGTGCAGGTTCGCACCACGCTGTCGGCCCAGCCGCAGGAGAATCCAGCTTCAGGTAGCCAGGAACACAACACCTCCTTGCTGAGCGCTTTCCTCCAGGACAGAGAACTCCCAGCCCTGTTAGCAGCTCCAGGATAATCACACCTCCCAGACACAGCTGCTGGCTGCGTTTTATATCCAGCCCAAAACATGGACTGGACCGTGGGGAGCAGCCACCCACCCTACTCTTTAGCTGCTCCCAGTAAGAGCCGGCCCGGATCGGCTTTGCAGCCATGCTATTTAACAAAGTCAAACAGCACTAGCTGCTGCAGACAAAAACCCGGCTCTCACCTCACCGAGGCCAGCAACCTCGGTGACACGTACCTGCCATCACATATGACACCTTGCACCTTACCACATACCCCCTTTGTTCAACCCTGAGGGGTGAACACACGTGAAGGCAGTGGACGCGGGACAGGGCATCTGCGTTGCCCTGCAAGCGGCCTGCCCTGTGTTCCACGGAAAACTTGAAATTTTGAAGAGATAGGAACCACCTGGTGACCCGAGCGTTCCTCTCCTTGGCCTGACTCATCCATTTGAGGGGAGATGGTCGGTCACCAGACGGAACCTCCTCCTAACAGGTAGTAGCGGAGAGATTCGAGTGCCCACTTGATAGCCAGGCACTCCCTCTCCACTATACTATACCTGGACTCGGCGGGACTGAGCTTACGGCTCAGGAAGACAACGGGATGTTCTTCCCGTTGACCTCCTGCGACAGTACCGCACCGAGGCCTACCTCCGAGGCGTCGGTCTGTACGACAAACTCCTTGTTGAAGTCAGGTGTCACCAAAACCGGGGACCCACACAGGGCCGACTTCAACGCGAGAAAGCCTCCTCCGCCTTCTCACTCCAGCTAACCCTCCCAGACTTTCGCCCCTTCAACAGGTCTGTCAATGGCGCTGCTATTGTGGCAAAGTGGGGCACAAACCTCATGTAGTAACCTACAATCCCCAGGAACGACTTTACCTGCCTGGTGGTGACCGGTCGGGGCCAGTTACGAATGGCCTCTACCTTAGTTACCTGAGGTTTGATGACTCCCGCCCAATTACATATCCCAGATATTTTGTCTCCTCTAACCCTATGGAGCACTTCTTTGGGTTAGCGGTCAGTCCGGCTTTCCTCAGGGCATCCACTACCGCCTGCACCTTGGGTAAATGGCTTTCCCAGTCGGTGCTGTGGATGACTACATCATCCAAGTAGGCCGAGGCGTACCGACGATGTGGTCGCAGCACTATGTCCATTAACCTTTGGAAAGTGGCGGGCGCCATGCAGGCCAAAGGGTAACACCTTGTAGTGATACAGGCCCTGCGGGTAACAAATGCGGTTTTTCCTTAGCCGACTCCGTTAAGGGTACCTGCCAGTACCCTTTAGTGAGGTCCAGCACAGAAAAATAACGGGCTTGTCCTAAATTTTCAACCAGCTCGTCTACTCGGGGCATGGGATACGCGTCAAACTTGGATACTTCATTTAACTTGCGAAAGTCGTTGCAGAACCGCAACGTCCCATCCGGCTTAGGTATTAGGACTATGGGACTGGCCCACTCACTTTTCGACTCCTCAATGACCTCGAGCTTCAACATTAACTGTACTTCCTCCGCGATGGCCCGTCGCCGAGCCTCGGGTACCCGATATGGTTTTAACCGGATCTTGGCCTGAGGCTCAGTGGCGATGTCATGTTGGATGAGAGACGTGCGGCCAGGGAGGTCCGAGAACACATCCGTGTTCCGACTGATGAACTCCCTGACTTCCTGAACTTGTTTGGAAGACAGGCTGTCTGCAATTTTTACCGTGGTTACGGCTTCACAGGCCTCGAACTGTGGGGCTGGACCCTTTTCACCTAGAAGCCCTGGCCGGGGGCTGTGGTCGTCGGCTGTGTCCCTATCTTTCCACGGCTTAAGTAAATTCACGTGGTACACCTGCTCCTGGGGCACCTCTCGCACTGCGAACATGAGATAGGGCAGAAGCAGATCCCAGTCCTTCCCATCTCTAGACACCACCCTCTTTAACATATTTTTTAGAGTTTGGTTAAACCTCTCCACAAGACCGTCTGTTTGCGGATGGTAAACGGACGTCCGTAACTGCTTTATACGCAACAATTTACACAGTTCCCTCATTACTTTGGACATAAAAGGGGTCCCTTGGTCTGTCAGAACCTCTTTTGGCAGGCCCACACGGGAAAACATCTCCATTAACTCTTTGGCAATGAGCTTAGCTGAGGTATGTCGCAGAGGCACCGCCTCCGGATACCGAGTGGCATAGTCGAGAACTACCAGAATGTGTTGGTGGCCCCTGGCAGACTTTGGTACAGGCCCAATTAAATCCATCGCGATTCGCTCAAACGGTACTTCAATAATTGGCAGAGGTACCAGGGACTACGGAAATGTGGCTGGGGGCTAGTTATCTGACAGGTCGGACAGGACTTACAATAATTCTCTACCTCCTTGAACACACTGGGCCAATAAAATCGCTGCAGTATGCGGTCCTGGGTTTTCTGCCACCCCAGGTGTCCCCAAGAACATGTTGGTGGGCAAGCTCCATGACAAGCTTGCGATACGCTGTGGGCACCACCAACTGTTCAACAGGTTCGCCTCGGATTTGGTTCACCCGATACAACATATCCTGCAGAACAATAAACCGTGGGAACATTAATTCAGCCCCTGGTTTCTGGGGTTTCCCATCAATTTCAGCACATTCTCCCAGGCCCTGGTTAGGGTTTGGTCCCGGTGTTGTGCGGTCCCAAAATTTTCCCGGAGACATTGAGGTCTGCCAACTCAGGTCCCGGTGGCAAGTCCTCCGTGTCTCCCACCATTACACTCAGTGGGGTTGTCTCCCCTCTACCGCTGGAGCAGTGGTCACCCCTACCGCCGGCCCTTCAGACTCGGGCTCCCAGGGTTCTGGCCTTCCAGCGGTATCAGGCCACTCTACTAGGGTCACCCCTGTCTCGGGTCCCTCAGATACCTTTATTGCCGGCCACAGCGCCGGAAAACCGGGAAGTCCCTCCCAAGTATTAGTTCGTGTGGGAGTTTAGTAGCGACAGCCACCTCGTGGGTCCACCTACCAGCCGCTGTGGACAAAGTCACTAGTGCAGTGGGATAGTCTTTCAGGTCTCCGTGGATGCACAGGACCCCGACTTTACGGCCAGTATACTCCGCAGGCCGTACAAGTGCAGCCCTTACCAGGAGACTAAACTCCCGGAGTCCAGCAGAGCCACCGCCAGAGAGTCTCCCACCTCTACCTGACACAGGTGGTTATGGTCCTGCACCTCACGGGTGCCAGTTGCGCACAGCTTCCGTGCATACAGGGAGTGGCGACCCCGTAGTTCATATCCATCGGCTCATCCCGATGCGGACAGTCGGCCCTGATGTGGCCTGGCTCCTGACACCTCCAGCATACCACGGAGGCGGACTCGCAGGGGTATATTCCGGGCAGGCCGCTCTGTCGCGGACGTCGGAACTGGGGCAGAGGCCTCCGGGGTTTGACTGACCCCTTCCCCGCAAGAGTCCCCTGCAGGTTTCTGGTGGCCTCGTAGCGCTCCACCAGGTCGACCATCTCCAGGGCATTGGTGGGCGATACCTGGCCGATCCAGTGCTGGAGGGGATAAGGCAGGGCCCTCCAAAGATGTCCGCCAACAGTCGATCCAGCATGGCAGTGGGACTTAGTAGATCGGGCTGCAGCCACTTTTGCAGCCTGTGCAGCAGATCGTAGAACTGCGGCCTAGCGGGTTCAGTCGTTTTAAAGTCCCACTGGTGGACTCTTTGGGCGCGGACCAGCACGTTCACGCCCAGTCTGGCTAGGACCTCTCCTTTCACAGTGTCATAATCTGCCGCTTGGTCATCCGACAAGTCGAAAAACACCTGCTGGGGTCCGGAAGCCAGGAACGGAGCGACCACCTCAGCCCACTGGTCACGGGGTAACTTTTCCCTCACGGCGACCTTCTCAAAAACCGCCAGGTACGTCTCAACGTCGTCTGCGGGGTCATTTTGGGATCGCCGCACGGACCGCTTCCGGGCATCTTGGACGTGGTGGGACGCTCCTGCCGCCTGTAACGCCATCACATGTTGTAGCAGTAGTTGGTTGGTCTCCCGCTGCTGCACGTTAGCCTCTATGAGGCCTTCACAGCAGCCTCCATGTTGCCAGAAACTCCTGCTTGCAGCTTTGCTGGCTTAATATATTCCATACACTTTAGAAAAACAAAACTTCGGCGTTCACGCCAGCCTCACTGCGCATGCCCGCATCCGACACCAAATGTGGGAGTCGCTCTGGTAGACAGCGGTGCGGGTGCAGTTTAGAGGCAAAACAAGGAGTCCAGATTGTGCAACAAACAGTGTTTTATTCACACTTGCACACAAAATGAAAAACAGTCTCTTGGTGACAGTTCACACACAACGGAAATAACGTAGCCAAACAAAAACAGTCCAACACAGGTTCAGTCACCTGGGAGGTGTAGGTGCAGGTTCGCACCACGCTGTCGGCCCAGCCGCAGGAGAATCCAGCTTCAGGTAGCCAGGAACACAACACCTCCTTGCTGAGCGCTTTCCTCCAGGACAGAGAACTCCCAGCCCTGTTAGCAGCTCCAGGATAATCACACTCCCCAGACACAGCTGCTGGCTGCGTTTTATATCCAGCCCAAAACATGGACTGGACCGTGGGGAGCAGCCACCCACCCTACTCTTTAGCTGCTCCCAGTAAGAGCCGGCCCGGATCGGCTTTGCAGCCATGCTATTTAACAAAGTCAAACAGCACTAGCTGCTGCAGACAAAAACCCGGCTCTCACCTCACCGAGGCCAGCAACCTCGGTGACACGTACCTGCCATCACATATGACACCTTGCACCTTACCACATACATAATAGGTTAGTATCAGTGGCGTAACTAGTGATATGGGCCCCGGTGCAAACTTTGGATTGCCCCCCCCCCCCCAATTTATACAAAGAGGCGGCAAATTTTTTCTACACTAAACCCAATGCATGGCTACACTCACCGAGTTAAACCCAATGCATGGCTACACTCACCGAGTCCTAACTAATAAAATCTGGTCCTACCTCATCCAGGGTGTCACTGGCATTGGTGTGATGTCCGCTGGATCCAGAACAAGGTCCCTGTGGGGAGAAAAAAAGAATAATCACATCAGGAAAGGATGGTGACTGCCCCTGTGAAATCACCAGAAGGGGGCCTGTAAAACCGAGCCATACCAATGCATAGCAGAGTAATCTAGGACAGGCATGCTCAACCTGCGGTCCTCCAGCTGTTGCAAAACTACAACTCCCAGCATGCCTGAACAGCCTACAGCTATCAGCCTACAGCAGGCCATGGTGGGAGTTGTAGTTTTACAACAGCTGGAGGGCTCGCAGGTTGAGCATTCCTGAAGTGCTACCACACAGTACTAATGCCCACATTGTGGCCCCTCACAGTAATGAAGCCCACCTTGTGGTCCCTTCACAATAGTTATGTCCTCTTTGTGGCCCCTCACTACTGTTATGCCCACCTTTTTCCCTGTCACAGTGGTTATGCCCAGATATGTGCACCTCTCTCACAGTAGATATGCCCAGATATGTGCCCCCTCACAGTAGTTATGCCATATTGTGTGCGCCCTTACAGTAGTTATGCCATATTATGTGCCCCCTCACAGTAGTTATGCCAGATTATGTGCCCCCTCACAGTAGTTATGTCCAGATTATGTGCCCTCTCACAATGATTATACCAGATTATGTGCCCACTGCCACCTCACTGTAGTTATGCCAAGTTATGTGCCCCCTCATAGTAGTTATGCTCACAAATGTACCCCCTCATTAAAAGTGCCTACTTTTGTGCCCCCTCATGCTTGTTGTACCCCCCTCACCTTTTCCCTTCAGTCTGCAGCTTTATGGGTGGAAAGAAAAAAAAACACATACTTACCTTCCCTGATGTCGTGCTCCCACACTCACATCCTGCTGGCTGGCGGTGCTGGAAGCTCCTCCCACAGCAGCTCATTGTGCAGCCAGCAGGAGAAGCGCTGGAGCTCTGAGAAAACTGAATCAGGGAGCGGAGAAAGCTCTCTGCTTCACACTGGAGAGGACAGTCCGCATTTACAAGAACTGCCGGGTGAGTATGCGCGCACACTTCCCCCCCCCCCTCACCCGCGTGCGCCTCTGTCTCCATCTACTCTGTGCACCAGGGGAGAGGCACATAATGTACATGCTTGAAGAGCACTCTGACGGGGCCCAGCATTGTCACTGTACTTCATGCCGGGCCGTGTCAGAGCGGGCCCCCTCCCCCCCACCAGGCCCGGTCGCGGTCGTACCCTCTGGGAACACGATTGTTACGCCGCTTGTTAGTATACAAAATGAGAAAGTTCAGACTGGGAGAAAATGTCTGTATGTCAGTAGGTAACTGGCTGAGTAATAGAAAGCAGAGGGTGGTTATTAACGGTACACACTCAGATTTCGTCACTGTCACTAGTGGGGTACCTCAGGGGCCAGTATTGGGCCCTATTCTTTTCAATATATTTATTAATGATCTTGTAGAAGGCTTGCATAGTAAAATATCAATTTTTGCAGATGACACTAAACTGTGTAAAGTAATTAACACTGAAGAGGACAATATACTCCTATAGAGGGATCTGGATAGATTCGAGGCTTGGGCATATAAGTTGCAGATGAGGTTTAACACTGACAAATGTAAAGTTAAGCACATGGGAAGGAATAATGCAAGTCACCCATACATACTGTGTCAATGTGAATAGTGATGGGTGCAGTAAAGTCCCGGGAAAGCATGGAAAAGAGGTGTTGTTTGTCCAAGGAGCGTGTCACCAAGGGGCCAAGTCTTGGTGCAGTAAATGCCCTAGATATAGGTGGCCACTAAGTTAGTTGATGGACATCAAGATAATTAGCTTAGCTGGCTCCAGCTAGTCCGGGGCGGGCTTTTACTGGGAACAGGCAATGTGCTGGGTGGGTGCCTGTTCCCCATGCTCCAGTCCGGGATTTTGGACAATGCTCATGTCCAGGGATGCTATTTAATCCTCTTGTTGGACTTGGGTGGGATTCCCAGTCTGGGAAAGGAGTAGGCTGTGTCAAGGCCTGTGGGAGTCGGGACCCTCTAACCCTGTGTGTGGGGTAAGCACTGGTGATGTGTTTTGGGGAGCTGGGTGGTAGACCCAGATCCCGATAGAGAGGAAAAGACTGTTTAGTCAGTGGTCAGACGGCTGAGAATTTGTTTTGGTTGCTGTTTTGTGCTTGAAAATAAAGCATTGTTTGGACTTCAATCTGGTGTCCGTGGCGAACTCTGTGAGAATCACCCCCGAATAAGAGAAGATCCCTACATATGGTGGAGGATGCGGGCAATAATAGCAGGTTGCTAGGGGCAACGACCTGACTGTGAAGAGCAGGTGCTGTGAATTTTGCCAAGGAATTGCTGTATTGCTGTGCAGTGATTTAAAGGGCCAGAAGCCTCATTTGTCCAGTGGAGCAAGTGCTGCTCATGCGATTGTGGACTGTTTTTTTCTGTGGCGCAAGCTGTGTGCAGATTTAAAGGGCCAGAAGCACAGTAAAAGAAACTGACCTGTCAAAATGGCTGCAACATGGTGGAGCCCGTGGGAAATGTCCTGCAAGTTGGAGATCGGGGGGATACTGCTGGGGGTTACACTAGACTCCTGCCAGCAGGTGTATCATGTCATGCCCAAAGTGCTGGACTTCCTAGAGAGGGGGCCAGAGACGGGTGTCACTGACCTTTGTAACAGACTATGGTTCTGTACAATGCCAGCTCTTAAAATGTGAGACTCTGGAAGTGGAGTTTGTGCTCGGCAAAGACTTTCCATTATTCTGGCAGCTGTGGAGCAGAGAACCTGATAAATGAGTTGGAGAAGTCTAAGTGTGCTCTCGAGTAGCAGGTGGAAAATAAGAAATCTGAAGAGGAGAGTCCTCTGAAAGACGTCAAGAAGTGTAAGCCAGAGCCTGTTAAGAATGGGTCTGGAGATGGTGGTGCCGGCCGACGCAGAGAAGATGGAAGATGTATCTTCTGAACCAGTTGATGGGGCTTATGTGGATACAGAAGCCAAGAGACTCGTGGCAATGAGTAGCCAGGACCTGGTCATGAAAGATATTCCCTCTGCCATTAGTGCCTTCCAGAAAGCCAGCGGTCTGCTAGAGAAGAGATACCAGGGGACAGATGACCAGCATGCAGATGGTGCCTACTAATGTAAGATGTCTCTCCTAGAGCCTAAACGAATAGGGGACAATATCCTGGGTGAACCTCTGCAGGGATTGCCATAAGACGACCAGTCTGGTGAAGATCCCAATGTCCCCAGTGCCTCCAACCATGATGAGAAAGAGGAGGAGGAGTTAAGAAGGCAAGGATATGATGCCATGTCCGTGAAGGATGAGAAGGTTAATAAAGTGAATGGAGACTCCAAAGAAACAGAGGCCGAAGAAGCTAAGGTTGAGGTCTTAAAGTGGGAGAAATCCTCGGATGTTCCAGAAACCAAGGATAAGGCTGAAGAGGAGTCTGCCGAAATGGGCAGAGTGTCAAGGATGGAGGACAGTTAGCAGGAACTGATAAATAACGACAGACTGGCTTGATCCCAAACTAAGGAAAACATAGGAGGGCCCTATAAATCCCTAAGAACTCTCCCAAACTACTGTGCACATGTACAAGTCCCGGTGGTAGACAGATACATGCCCTCGTACCTATAACTGAGTGACACCTGAATTCCTTATAGTAGTGAGGGGAACGGCCACCGACTCCCTGCACTGAATACGGAGGGAGTCAGGGTCACATAGAATCAAGCCAGCAAACAAAACACAAAGTAAACGGAATGCACTTATCTTAGAGCAAAACAACTGCAGCCTCCAGCAGCACACACTTCATCCAGGAAGTAATATAAACCGCAAGGAGGTGCAGTAAGGGGGAGAATATAAAGCAAACCAATTAATCAAAGATAAGAGGCAGCTGAGGGAGAGAAAGGAACTGAGCAAAGTTAAACCAAAACAAAGAACGTCATCTCCCAGAACCGGCGGTGACACAGAGCCACTGAAGAAGCAGAAGACCCTGAAACTGAGGCTAAATCTGAGGAAACCACTGCTGAAAAAGAAGCGAGAGGGGGCAAGCATGCTCTGTTGAAGAAGCGCCGCAAAGCCAAGGAGAAAGAGACTGAACACAACCATGACTGGAGGCAATTATGCGAACAGTCCAGTCAAGAGCTACAGCAGTACAAAAAAAGGCCTGAGCATGAGCGCAAGAATCAAAGAGTGCAAGAGCATTTTATTGTCACTCAGAAAACAGTAAAAAAGAGTATCTGGCCGTTAGTTGGGCACAGAAGGCCTTTAGACAGTTTCTACTAGGTAGGAAAGCAGTGTTTATGACAAACCTTCTGGCCTGGGTCTGGCAGAATGAAGGGAGGCGTGTGATGCTGGCCACATCCTCCAGTGGGAACGTTGAGCTGGAAGATGGCAGGATAATGCAGATGCCCTATCACGAGAATCCGATTGGTACATATGTTCACCCCCACAGGTTTGGACAGAGGGGGGGGGGATATGTGGCAATGTGAATAGTGATGGGTGCAGTAAAGTCCCGGGAAAGCATGGAAAAGGGGTGTTGTTTGCACCAGGAGCGTGTCACCAAGGGGCCCAGCCTTGGTGGAGCAAAGGCCCTAGATATAGGTGGCCACTAAGTTAGTTGGTGGACATCAAGATAATTAGCTTAGCTGGCTCCAACTAGTCCGTGGAGGGCTTGTACTGGGAACAGGCAATGTGCTGGGTGGGTGCCTGTTCCCCATGTTCCAGTCCGAGATTTTGGACAATGCTCATGTCCAGGGATGCTATTTAATCCTCTTGTTGGACTTGGGTGGGACTCCCAGTCTGGGAAAGGAGCAGGCTGTGTCGAGGCCTGTGGGAGCTGGGACCCTCTAACCCTGTGTGTGGGGTAAGCACTGGTGATGTATTTTGGGGAGCTGGGTGGTAGACCCAGATCCTGATAGAGAGGGAAAGACTGTTTAGTCAGTGGCCAGATGGCCGAGGATTTATGTTTTGGTTGTTTTGTGCTTGAAAATAAAGCATTGTTTGGACTTCAATCTGGTGTCCGTGGCGAACTGTGAGAATCACCCCCCGAATAAGAGAAGATCCCTACAATACTAAATGGTAAAACACTCGGTAACACTGACATGGAAAAGGAACTAGGAATTTTAATAAACAGCAAACTAAGCTGCGAAAACCAGTGTCAGGCAGCTACTGCCAAGGCCAATAAGATATTGGGTTGCATCAAAAGGGGCATATACGCCCATGATGAGAACATAGTCCTACCACTTTACAAATCGCTAGTCAGACCATACATTTGAACAAAGCAGACATAGCAGAGCTGTAGAGGGTTTAGAGGAGGGCAACTAAAGTAAATACTGGAATGGGGCAACTACAGTAACCTGAAAGATTATCAAAATTAGGGTTATTCACTTTAGAAAAAAGACGACTGAAGGGAGATCTAATAACTATGTATAAATATATCAGGGGTCAGTACAGAGATCTCTCCCATCATCTATTTATCCCCAGGACTGTGACTGTGACAAGGGGACATCCTCTGCGTCTGGAGCAATGAAGGTTTGTACACAAACATATAAGAGGATTCTTCACTGTAAGAGCAGTGAGACTATGGAACTTCTTGCCTGGTAGTGGATATTGTTCTGTTTATAACACAGGATTAATAGTGACCTTGAAATTTTGTTGCAGGCAACAAAAGTAGTTGCCTCCAGTCAACTTTAGACATATTCTGACTTCATTCCATCCAACTCTTTTTTAACTTTATCACAGATAGTATATGGAACAGATCTAGCTTTATGAAATGTAGGGCTGCTGTTCTCATGTAGTATGACACCTCCGACCGCGCTGTGCAGCATGCGGTTGGCGGTGTATCAGTGTAAACTGCAGCATTCGCCCCAAAGGGGTGGGAGGGGGGGCATGAAGTGCGTCTTTAAGGGCAAAAAATACGCGTACCTTTTTAAGCTAGTCTCAACCCCAAAAGGCTGGTTACCATTTATAGTTTTACCATTCATGTTGTGAGCAACTCATATAGCTTGTTTTATATTATCCTTTACTTTATAGATTTTACACTGTTGTTGTTAATTATCATGCTCCTTGTTTACTGTATTAACGTGAGTGCCCTGTATCCTCACATAAAGGTAATAAACTATTTATATTGTTTTTTTAGGAGGTTCTTGTCTTCCTTGTTACCAATAGTTGTTTTTTTTGTCGAGACTGTGACTGTGGTGTTGTCACATAATACATACAGAAGCCAGACTGGATTAGGAAATTGTAGCCGTGGTGTTGGTAAATACAAAGCAGGGAATCCAGAGGGGGGGCAAGTAGCTCACAATGATATATCACAGTCTGATAAAAGTGGTATGGAGCTTGAGGACTATGATTATGTGTTGGACAAGACCTGAAAGCCGAATCGGGGGGTTGAGGAAGAGGGTGGTAACAGCAGCAGCAATAAAAAGCAGGGGCAATGTATGGCCAAAACCTCCCCCCAAAATTGGAAGGTCCAGGTCTGCTTCTCTTGTGGTCAGCTCGGGAAAAGCGATGCTGCTGATATTGAGTGCAGGCTCAAAATGCGTCAGGCCTAGGTTAAGGCCAGCTGCCTCTAGCTCTGTGCAGACAATCCCCATATGGTGTTTTTTTCTCCACAAGGCCAGCACACAAGTTTTTGGTAGTGCAGTTGCTGCTGTACCACTTAGTTATGGTAATACTGGTGCATTTATTGCTGTAGGATACTCATTACTTTTGAGTGAATCAAAGTCGAAAGAATTTGATCCGAATTTCAGGAAAACTTCGATTCACCAAAAATCCAAATTTTCTTGCGCTTTGTGGTAATGGATAGTTTTTTTTCCTAAAATGGCGGCTACATGTGTTACAAAGTGAAAGCAAGAAGTCCGGGAACACGATATGACCTGTAATTCCGTGCAGCCAGCCAATCAGCAGATAGCCATCCCCTTTGATGTAATAGCACTATAAAAAGCCTAATCCCACCCAGTCTCTGCCATTTTACTGTGAACTGAGCATAGGGAGGGATGTAGAAAGTACCAGGGACAGTGTTTTAGCAATCTTATAAGTGTAGAATATTGGATGGGTTCAGTGCAGCGATACTGCAGGGAGATGGAGAGTTTTCAGACACTGTAGGGAGAGTATAGGGAAGGCATAGAAAGACTGCAAGGACAGTGCAGTCTCTGTGTAATTGCCCTGTACATCTTGTTCCACTTCTGTGCCATTCATTCTTAATCAGTTGCATTATACATTGACTGAGTGTGCATCAGACTTAGTCTCAACAGCCAGTCTAATATATAGGTGCGTATACCTAGTTCATCTGCTGCATCAGTTATACATAGATGCACTGTGCATCATACTCATTGTCAACAAGGTATAGACAAGTTTTTCTAGTGTATCTGCTGCGCCATTCATACTTCATCTGTTACATTACTGATTCAGTTACTGTACACTGTGGCAAACAGATAGTTGCCTGGGCCCTCAAAAGGAACAGGCAGTGTCAAAAATGTTGCTGTAGCCGGCACAAGTATCAGCAGAAGAACAGGTGGGGGTAGCAGCAACTGCAGCAACAAGCCAGAGCTGCCACAGTCATCCAGTGGTCGTGTTTTGCCCAACAATCCAGCCGTACTGGAATGGTTGACTTGCTCTTCTCCTCCTCATCAAGTGTTTGGCCAGCAATCATTCACCAAGGCAATCATTCACCAATTTCAAAGAGACAACAGCATGCATGCACAAATTCAACAGTGCAGAAGCTAAACATGCACCTGGCCAAGTTGCTGATACTACAGTCCCTCCCTTACTACAGTCCCTCACCTAAGGTGGAGAGTCCCAAGCCGTCATTACTTCTCTAAAAAAGCGGTACTAGCTCTGGACTTATGTTTGGCAGATGGTGGGCCAGTCCTTGAGCCTGTCAGTGTCTGGTACAGTTCATGGCAGCGCTGACTTGTGGAGCTGTAACCATGGTCAAGCACAATACAGTACTACCCACTGGGTAAATGTGGTTCCAGCCACATTGTAATTGTGGGATTTGTGCACCAATGTCCTCCTCTGCCTTCTAAACCTCCACCATGACCTCAGTCTCCACTGTAGGCACAGTTCAGAGTAGTCCATCAGCATATCACCTATGCAAACCACTGTGTTGTCATGCGGTTCTGCACCTGGTCAGCCTGGGCGAACTTTCACTCCGGGAGTAACTGCTCCGCTACATCAACCAAGAAATCAAATCCTGGGTGTCTCCTTGCCAACTGGAGATGGGAACAATGGTCACCAGTCCTAGGATGAACAATCTGTCCGTGCTGCATCAGGGAGGGCTGACCCCTGCATGGCGTACGTCTTCAATCTGGTTGTCACCCGG
Organism: Bufotes viridis; assembly: GCA_033119425.1. Classification (NCBI taxonomy): domain Eukaryota; kingdom Metazoa; phylum Chordata; class Amphibia; order Anura; family Bufonidae; genus Bufotes; species Bufotes viridis. The sequence continues at coordinate 30,422,935 of CM065599.1, read as the reverse complement.
TTCCTGAAGTCTTCCACCCAAATGCAAAACATCTTGAAAATGTCAAGGAAACTGTATTCTTTCCAGACACTTTTACCATGCAAAACACGCCCTCCTTGAGCGGCAAAGGCAGAATAGTATTCCCCTACATCGTCTCATATGTGATCCCTCCACATGTTGGAACTCCACCCTCCTCCACTTGTTGGGCTGACTGTATGAGCAGAGGAAACCCGTAACCGATTTATTGATGATGCAGACAGACAGGACTACTCCACGGTGTAACTTTGATACCTGCTGTTTGCTCAGGCCCTTTTTGGAGGCCACTTTATTTGTCTGTCGCCCGGACTATGGGATGATTGATGTCATTCCACTCCTTCACTTCCTGGAGGGGAAGCTGATAAATTTGACTGCTGTAGAGGCTGAACTGGCACAGAGCACGAGGATGAGGACCTAAACATCCAAGAATTCTTTACAGACCTAGGTGGTTTATTTGCTCAAGTGACAGGAGAGGAACAGGATGTGCTTGAGGGCCATGAAGATGCTGCCAATAACCCCGACAGACCGTAGCAGTTTGCAGTGGAGATAGAGGCAGGCAGTCCCTCCGAAGCCCTTGTGCAAATGGCCAGGTGCATGCTAATTTGCTTGCGTAGAGACAGACATTATCACCATTTGGCAGAGGAATGAGTACTGGCTCGCCACAATGTTAGACCCTTGCTACCAGTCAAAAATAGGGGCCTTTTTTACACCTTCTGATGGGGATTAAAAAAATCAACTACTATCGAGATATCCTTTGTAGTCTGTTGGTGGCTGCCTATGTGCACCGTTGACCATCCTTATGAAGGTCTGACCAGGGGCAGCATCTGAGCTCACATTCCACTGCCATGACTGCTGGAGGCGGGTTGTGGGTTAGAAGCAGCACCACCTCCATCAGCAGCAAATTAAGTATTGAGTCTCTGATGAGCACTTTTCTTGACCCGCCTACTGAAGAAACCACCCAGCAACAGCAAGAAAAGTAGCAGAACCTGAACCAGCAGGTGGTGGCATACTTGGACTGCACCCTGTCACCCCAGATCCAAGATCCCCTGGACTACTGGGCAGCCAAACTTGAATTGTGGCTGCAACTGTCTGAGTTTGCCCTGGGTAAGCTTTCTTGCCTGGCCATTAGTGTGAAATGAGAGCATGTGTTTAGTGTAGCGGGTGGCATAGTTAACCCAAACAGAACAAAATGTTGAGAGACTAACCGTCATAAAGATGAATCAGGCCTGGGTAAACCAGGATTTTCAGGTATCGGTGCCTGATACAACAGACTAAATCATTCTGGCAGTAACGATCTGACTTTAGTGTGCTGTCACAACATAACATTGTGACAAATATCCCGTTACTTCTGCCCATTTGCTACTGCCACTATTCTGATACTATCACCCACCTGATGCCACACGCCTGCTGCCTCTACTGCCATCTGCCCACTCTGTGATCTGTCATCGTCTTGTGTTGTTACTGCCACTGCTGTTGCCCCCACTCCCCACTGTGTTTTGGGGCCACTATTGTGACTCTTCATGCTGTTGCCACCCTCCCCACTCTGTTACGGGGCAACTATTGTGACTCATCATGCTGTTGCCCCCCTCACCAGTCTGTTACTGGGACATTAGTGTTCCTGTTTGGCCGTGATTACATCAACTTTATTTTTCAGTTCTTTTGATCCATCAGAAGAGCAGAAAAATAAAAAGAAAAGGGTCCTGTCATTTAAGCATCCAGAAAGCCTCTATCATACGGTCAGGATTTTGCATCAGGAATTGATCATGATTTGGTAACCAAAAGCAGGAGTGGGTCCAAAACACAGAAGATATGCAAATATTTCCATTACATGTTATCTCTATTTTACACCCACTCCTGTTTTTGCTTTAGGGGGAAACGCGTTGAGGTATAATTTGGACCCTTGAATAGGGTTTTCGACCTATAGGCTGTGGTAACACAGCCTCTATATGTTAGGCTGTTTTTAGTACCACTGTGGTGACTCTACCATAGACATATGGCTCTGTGCTGGTGTTAATGTGAAGACCCCATCACAGGATACCAGTTGTTGAATTCTTCTCGCCTGTTTCCTAGATGCCACTCCCGTCCTAGCTGCCGCTAGGGAATCCATAGGGCATATCAGACCAGGCACGAGGACAGGTGATCCCCACCATCAGGGGAGGCTCCTGGGCTGAGGTTCAGTATAGGGGATAATCAGGGATAATCAGGGATAATTAGGCATCAAACTAACCCTCCCCCCTCTCGCTCTGTCATACCTGAGGGACTGGCACCTTGGATACAGGCGACTGTGATCAACATAAGGGTAACTTCCCGGTGTTTAATTATACGAACTGGGGCATTGTCCCTACGTTTTTAACACAAAGAGTACATACATTGAATTTAGGTATTTGTTTAGGTATTTACAACTCCGTTCCGCACTCACTAGTATAAAACGGAAAGTATTATTACAGATTAAAGATGAACTATTGGGAAATGTGGGTCACAACCTAAGAATTTCAAATATTTATAAACTGTTTGTAGACCCACTATTTAAGGGATTGTTTTCCCCATGTCAAAGGACGTGGGAATGTGATTCAACGGTTCAGCCATCTGACTGGGGTAATATAATGACAAATCTTTGGTTAGTATCTTATAATTTTAACCACGTTATGGTTCAGTTTAATATTTTACATAGAATATATGTTACACCAGTCTGGCTTAATAGATGTGGGTTGAGAAGTAGCTCAGTGTCCAAGATGTAATTTGTTAGGGGCAGATCATTTACATATGTTCTGGTCTTGCACGCAACTAACAGAATATTGGGAGATAATAGCCAAACTGATTTCCCAAAAACTTAAATTAGTGATCCCATATATGTTAGAATGTTGGATTTTGGGTGATTTTTCCCAGGTTGATTGTCATAGATATAAAAAAAATCCCATTGATTAAAATAGCCTTTTAATTTCATGAGTCTGGTTCTCTTCCAATACTCCCACTGTTTATGGATGGTTAAATTTGGTCAATAAAGTTAAGAGTTACGAAAAAATTCTGTATAGACAAAGGAATTGCGAAGAGAGTTGAGGGAAGGTATGGGGAGGATGGAGTTCTCAGGCTTCCACTCTCTGTCCCATTAGTGATTTGCCCTGATCTTACAGATGGAGGCCACTAGGTGATGCATCGCAAGGGGTGGGTGGAGAGGGCTTGATCGGCTATATATATAGTCTGCTCGACTGATATTTTTATTTGTCGGTAATAAAATCAAAATGTATGTAGTCAAACATGACCAAAATTGTAAATTTACATACAGCGAGGGGGGGCCCTAATACTGAGGGCCAGGGTATGGTGCTTGTGACTGTTGGGAGGGGGGCCTGGTATACTGGGATGGCCCAGCTTGGGAGGAAGACGAGGGGACATGATGCCCATATGTGGATTGCCCCTGATAAGGTGGCCCACATGGGTGCATAGGTGGCCATAATCATCCCTTTGAGGAGGGTATTGTGGGGAAGCCTGTGGAAGTGGCCTTGGCTGGGGGCCAAACATGTTGTCATGGAGGCTTAAGTTTTCCAGGGCTCTAAACATTTCTGTAGGATCGTGGGGGGAATGGCTTCCTCAAAAACAATTTTGAAGGCCTGTTCTGTTCGGAGCAATCGTTTGGGAGGCAGCTGGCACATAAAATGGGCCAGACTCTGGCCAAAGAGATCATGGTGATCCTCCTGCCCAGCTCAAGATAAATAATCCAAAACCTTGGTGTTAACATTTGTCTCGGCACTGGCCGTCATCTTGCCCGGATGAGTTGAGCCAAGGTGGGGGGGGGGGGGAATCGCTTCCAGATGCAGGCAGTGGCCTGGCTTCGGCTGTGATGGGTCCTGCCCCAATCTCCATTTGGCCGGCCCCAGTGGTAATGTCGTCCTCGCATGCGCTTGATAGCAGTGTATATGACTCTTCCCCTTCCTACTCTAAGTTGTCCTCCGTTCTGAGAAATAAAAAAAATAAAAATGTATTACTATATTAACACTATTTAGGAGTAGTGCTGTTTTAGATATCCAAATTTCAATAATCAATCTATACTTTTGTCCTAGAATGGATTATATCCCAGGATTTGACTTTTATCGATAATGGGCTGCACTACTGCACAGCCCAGTATAATAGATCATGGAGCTCGCTACTCTCAGGGTGCTCCATGTTCCCTCACCAGAACAGGGGAGAAGGAGACAATGAGGATAGAGAGCATAATGGACAGGCGCACTGAGGGGTTAACTGTCGCTTATCGCAGCGCCCTGTCAGAGACAGGGTGCCAGCTGTGGGATTCTTCCTGCGCATCCTAAACGTTATTTCTCATTGGTGGCACAGTGTCCCTTCCCCACCACCATTCCCACAATGGAAAACAATGGGTGCAGTGGCCACAGGGTCCACTCTCCCCTCCCCTTCTCATTGGTGGTCCAGTGGCAGCTTGTGTTCGGAGCCCCAGCAATGTAATCCTGGGGCTCCGATCAGTTACCATGGCAGCCAAGACGCTACTGAAGCCATGGCTGCCATGATGAGCTCCCTGCTGCTGTGTGCACAAATCCCAGGGCAGCAGTCACCCTAATTGAGCTATATCATGGTGAATAGGACTAGGGATGAAAATATCATTTGCAACATAATTTTATTACTTCATAAAGTTAACTACACATGACATATGGGTTCATTTAGCAACATTTCTGAAATTAGAAGTGTCCTAGCTGATCATAGCAAATATTCCAAATCCTATTGTCAGGTTATAATACTTTTGCAAATTAAGGGAGTAATCTGAATGGTTGCTATTGGCAACTATGACATTTTTTCTTTAACAACTGTTAACAATCACAGTACCTACATAGCCTACATACAGTGTGTATTGATAAAGATGTAGTGGTCAGTGTATAGATTGTACTTACCGACGTAGCTCCATTACATCACGTAGAAACATCAGTTGCTCCTTGTAGATATAGGGCCTTTTCTTTGGTGGGCCCAAACCACTCCACCCATGATGTTTCATTTCTTTACAAAATTGATCTCTGCAGCTGCGCCAACGATTCTTGACCTCTTCAACTTGTAATCAAACATGTATACTTTGTCTACTTTTACTCAAATTAGTGCGGCTTTGGCCTTGGGTTTTCGCCCAGATTGTGGCAAACAGATCCTTGGTGACCTCAACCCACGCAGCATCTTTTTTGTAGCAGTCCTGGTAATCCCCAGAACTTAGATCCCAGAGGCAGGGCCCGTCCTGCACCAGGACAATTATTTTCTCCAGGTCCATAGCCCGTGGTATCTTTGGCATTTTGGAGTTGGTTTGGCTCCGCAAGGGCTGTATAATGCTTCTGCCAAGTTCAGACTCGTGTGCTGCCTCAAGCTAGACACAGAGCAACTCCTACTACCTGTCTGATATCCCTTGAGTGTTGCTAAGTTACTTGTGTGAAAAACGCAACACAGTGTATCCGGATGCAATGTGTTTTACGCGCAGCTCCATTCATTTCTATGGGGCCTGCTGTGCGTGAAAAACGCACAATATAGAACATGCTGCGATTTTCACGCAACGCACAAGTGAAATGAATGGGTCCGGATTCAGTGCGGGTGCAATGTGTTCACGTCACGCATTGCACCCGCGCAGAAAACTCGCCCATGTGAAAGGGACCTTAACCCTTGTTGCCTTACAGTAAAAAATGGATTAAAATGGAAAATCTGCAAAAAGAAGTGACATTTTGAAATTTCTCCTCCATTTTCCTATAATTCTTGTGGAACACCTAAAATCAGATTTGAATAACTTGAGGGTGTAGTTTCTAAAAAGGAGTAATTTATGGGTGGATTCTATTATGTAAGCCCCACAAAGTGACTTCATAACTTAAATTTTGCCTGAATCAAAAGTACCCCAATTGCCTGGAAAAGTCCCACTCTCTTTTCTCCCAAACTGTATCACACAAAATTTGTAATCAGTTTGCTCATACTTTTAAGCTTTCTAACATGGCCCAAAAAAGTATATTGAAAACATTATGCCAATATAACGTGGATATATGATTTATGTTATTTATTAATTATTTTCTGAGGTATGACTATTTGTCTTAAAAGCAGTGAAATTGACTTTTTGTGCAAATGCAAATTTTCTAACATTGTTGGTAAATTTTGAATGCTTTTATTTTTTACTACATTCTGCCACGAAAAAACTAATTCATATTCACTTGGATAAGTAAAAAGCATTCAAAAGATTTGAAAAATGGAGCTGCAATGTTAAAGCATAAACTGGCTGCTTCTTTAACCACTTCCCGACCACCCACCATAAATTTACAGCAGATGTTGGGTCTTTAAAGATGGTTCCTGCTGAGGAGCTGAGTGGACACCATAGCCGCGGGACATTTGCTGTTTTAAACATGGATCCTAAACCCCTCAAATGCCATGGACAATTTCCACCACGGCATCTGAACAGTTATTTTCCGGAAGCACTGCTCTCCCAGGGACTGAACGGTTTACTCACGCCGAGATTGAAGGAGTCAATCAAGTTCTTATCAGGCCCTTCCTGTGGCAGGAACACACTAAATCTCCCATAGACTGCAATATTAAATGATTGCTGTCTGTAGGAGAAGTGAGCATAAAATCGCATTTTAAAGTATATACAAATTCAAAGCATCCCCTTTCCCTATATTAATTCAAAATAAAAATAAATTATAACAAAAAATAAAAATCATTGGCATCGCCGTGTTCCAAAACGGCTGTACTATTAAAATATAAACGTATTTATACCATATGAATGCTGTAATGGAAAAAAATATAAAAATGTCCGACTCACCGATTTTTTTTTTAATCACTTCACTGCTACAAACTAACTAAAAAGTGATCAAAATTAACCCCCCCCCCCCCCCCAAGTAATACCAATAAAAACGAAAGATCGCCTTGCAAAAAAAAATTTAAACTGAAAATGCATTTCTACTCAAGGCCACCTTTTTAGCAATTGTTGAGAGTCTTCGCACCAGGACCCCCACAAATCAAAATGACTTGTCACTGTTAAAATGATAATTACTCTTTAAAGGAAGATTTATGCTGCCCTATCTGAAAGTAGCATAAAGTAGTGACACACAGCAGTGTGTCACTTGTCAATATATTTTCATAAAATCATAGTATGTCAGGTGCAGCAAGAGGCACATTTTTAATGGGAATTTAGCTCATTTGAGAAGATGTTGCCACTCTTCTAGAGTGAGTTTACCAGCAAAGAGTTCACGGTCACTGATGGAATAACTTACAGTACAGTATCTCTTAAGGTATATTTTTTCGGGGAAAAGCTACAAGGATGGTACTTAATTTCATAAGACTGTTGTAAAATCTCGGTTTCCACTCCCATCGACAAATTCCAGAAAAATTAAGAGCAGTAAAGTGACCAACATGAAGGTAATGAGTATCCAAATCATTAGCATCATATAGATTATCATTAAGGTACACAAGGCCAAACGGCAGGACGAGATACTCATAGTGATCATTCCGGTTGTTGAAAGCTGTTTTACACTCATCCAGCTGTGTAATGGTGGTCAGACTTTAGGCTCTGCAGAGATCTAATTTGGTGAAGAAATTTACACCCTTAATACTGTCAAAGAGTTCAAATATAAGTGGACGTGGATAGCAGTCTTTTACTGTGATCTTGTTTAAGGCTCAGTAATTAATGTGCATTCTTAAGGATACATCCTTTTTCTGTGATCTTGTTTAAGCTGCAGTAATTGATGCAAATTCTTAATGATACATGCATTTTCTGTGATGTTGATCAAGCCTTAGTAATAGATGCACATTGTCAAGTGTACATCCTTTTTCTTCCCAAGGAACAACCCCGCTCCAGTAGGAGAACTAGATTTATGAATGAAGCCACGTTCAAGATGAGTCGGCATGGCCTCAGTCTCAGGTAGAGATAAGTGATGCACTTTTACAACGTGATGGAACCCGCCAGTCAAGCAATCATTTTAAGCCAAGACAGTGCCAGAGTGCTGGAATGTGGAAGTACTAAAATGAAATGTACTCCAAATGAAGGCACCTGGGAATAAAAAAAAAGCTAAATAACTTTATTTTGGACACAAAAAATTTAAAATCGAAGTTATCTACATGTTTCAAGCATGCAACACACTCTTTTTTTTTTAACATAATCAATACACTCTTATACCATGACTAAGAGCATGAAAAAGTACACAATACATTGATTGATGATACCTTAGTAAGCCATAGTGTCCCATCAAAACAAATACTTAGCGTCCTTACCTAAAGATCAGTTCTCACCAAACTGTTTTCACAGGACCAGATTTTCTACCGCAGGCTACTGCACAGTTTGCAACAGTCCCAAATTCACAGGGACTGTTCTTGATTTTCAGAGACGGCCCTGGCAGATGTAGACTGTCTTGGGCCACAAATAAACAGGGCTAACATAAGTCCCGCCAATAAGTGGGCAGTCCTGGGCAAGTTTTGGCGCTCCGGGGGTCAGGACATACATGTCCTAAATTTATCAATAAAATGTTGGTAAGTATGTGTACTGTGGCTTCCCAAACTCAGACACTGACTGGACTTGTCCCAGTATTACCTGGACTAATTGTTCCTAGGCAAAAAATTATATAGTGGAGTAGTAGAAAAACAAGCCCCAAAATCAAAATTGTGAAAAACATCAGCAAAGTAAACTTTCCTGAATATTTCATCTGTCATTTTGACAATCTTAACCATCTTAAAATTATGTGTTTCTCCAGCCACATGCTTACACCAGGGCTGTGATGTCGGTAAGCCAAAGTTCTGGCTCAGACTCCAGCATTTTATCACATTCCAACTTCGGGTCCAACTCCGTCATAAATAGCCAATAACTTTGTAATAACAAATTTACTGTAGTAAAATAGTAACATCAGGCTTTTTCTTACTATCATGTCAGTAATTAAGCTACTTAGATAGAACCATATTTCTTGGAATGCAGTTTCTGAAATTAAATTTACTGTAAGTAAATATGCAAAGCACTATGGATTTAATAGCTGAAAAACATACACTTAATAATTTTAAGAAATCTATGAAATCTATTTGTGCTCAGAAAAAGTTAGGAAGTTCTATATAAACATGAGGACAACATTGTCAGTGCCCTTCTGTTAAAGAAAGAAAAACCCACAGTGGTCACTGAAATAACTTTAAATTAACACAGGACATTAGGGATACGAATGGTAAATAGCTCACTCCTCTCCAAACATGAAATGGGTTCTCAAGTCTACTAACTCACCCTTTTAGAGAAATAGTTAAATATTGGTTCACCTATGAGGCTGGCACAAGAATAGAATCTCATTGAAGAATAATTTATTGCATATTATAATAATCTAAAATAGCATACCCAAAATATGACAAAAGCATGAAAAAAAATTGTTCAAACTTGATAACAATATGAAAAATCGATCAAAAGTAAAATAAAATTAATAAAAAATTAAAAACAATTGAGGAAAAAGGGGACAATTAAGGAATAAGAGTCAATAGCTCATTATAGTCCAAAAATCCATCCAACTTGAATGATCAAAGGTTCATTAAATGTATCACTCCTGTAGCAGTATTAATATACGATACCGGGCTACTTATGTATCAGCTCTGCGATCATAAAGTGCTCATGCCATTATAGACGAATCCTCTGAGATTATATAATAGTGGACAATCTCATGCAGTTTATTGTTGAAAGTCCCCTTGAGTCATGAATGTATTCATTAATTGTTAGTATGGTCTCATATATAATCAAAGAGGTGTATACACCGTAACCAAAGTTCATCCAGTAGGGGGATCGCTGTAGATAGGATAATCTTTTGATCTTACCGGTAGTTGGATAGTAGTATCAGTTCCTCTTTCGGCGTCCTCCTTCTTCTCGGCTGCCGCACTCCGGAGCACACGCTATGTCGAGTCGTGGCCTTGTCACGTGTACCGGAGCAGCGCTCGCGGTAAGGGACTTACGGCTGTTAGCTGGAGATGGCAGTACGGTATACTGTATTTACTGGAGCGCTCTAATAATCCCAGGTTGCAATTTATTCATTGGTCCTTTCTGGTTGGTAGATACTGTTCAAGTTGGGGAGCAAGAACAAACACCATACGCGTTTCGGGGACGCCTCTCCCCTTCTTCACTGGTTACTCTCCAACTTTTTTAGTGATTCTTTATACTCTTCCTTCCTAGGGAATTGGTAAAACCTGCTCTGGAATATCTTGTCATATGGAACGGACCATGCGATTTTTTTTGCGGTGCATATGCGATATTTTCCATACATATACGGTACATCTTGTTCAGGGGTACTGTCTTAGTTAATTCCATAGAGTATATTTGTTTTTGGTATTGATATAAAAAACCGTGTTGTAAGTTCGTATAAGAAATCGCAAATAGTATATCGCAAACTATTGCAAGTTGCGAATATTACATGTTAGAGATTAAAAGTCAAAGTCAAAAAAGATCCTAAGAGATTAAAAACCACATTTGAAAGTGGGTTTACTCTTGTATCCTTCTGGGGAAAGTAGTATGACCTAATTAGAGTACTTAAGATGGTGGATTAGAGTTTGCGATTCTCTTGTGGTTTTTCTGCGTTTTTTTTGTCTATTGCCTTTTTTTCCTTAACCCATCCAATAAAGGAAATTTTATTCTGAAGTTGCATTCATTAAAAAATCAGGAAAGAAAGTGTATAGATAATGATCTTGAAATTCTGTGTCTCTGTGGTAGACAGGATCTTTTTTAACTTTGACTTTTAATCTCTAACATGTAATATTCGCAACTTGCGATCGTTTGAGCAGGTTTTACCAATTCCCTTGGAAGGAAGGGTATAAAGAAGCACAAAAAAAGTTGGGGAGTAACCACTGAAGAAGGGGAGAGGGTATGGTGCTTGTTCTTGCTCCCCAACTTGAACAGTATGTACCAACCACAAAGGATCAATAAATAAATCAATCGCAACCTTCGATTAATTGGAGCGCTCCAGTAAATACAGTATACTGTACTGCCATCTCCAGAAAGAGGACACCAAAAGAGTAACTGAGATTACGATCCAACTACCAGTAAGATCAAAACATTATCCTATCTACAGCGATCCCCCTACTGGATGAACTTTGGTTACTGTGTATACACCTCTTTGATTATATATGAGACCATACTAACAATTAATGAATACATTCATGACTAAAGGGGACTTCCAACAATAAGCTGCATGAGATTGTCAACTATTATATCATCTCAGAGGATTCTTCTATAACGACATGAGCACTTTCTGATCGCAGAGCTGATACATAAGTAGCCCAGTATCGTATATTAATACTGCTACAGGAGTGATACATTTAATGAACCTTTGATCAATCAAGTTGTTGAAATTCTATCATAGGAGACACTAATTAACTTTCTGATGGATTCTTGGACTATAATGAGCTATTGACTCTTATTCCTTAATTGCCCCCTTTTTTCTCAATTGTTTTAAATTTTTTATTAATTTTTTATTAACTTTTGATTGATTTTTCATATTTTTATCAAGCTTGAACAAATTTTTTTCATACTTGGTTATATTTTGTGCATGCTATTTTAGATTATTATAATACACAATAAATTATTCTTCAATTAGACCCTATTCTTGTGGTTTCCATACGGGAGAGTGCCAGCCTCATAGGTGAACCAATATTTAACACAGGACATTACCTTAGTTTAAATTATGGTCAAATTATTTTCAATCTTTTCTAAGACCCCTTGCAGAGGAGTGTGAGCAGATTAGGTCAGGATGTGTTGCGTTCAGTAAAAACTTTGCAATTTTGCAAGCAATTACATTCAGTTTTGTTTGCGATCGCGTTCAGTTGTTCAGGTTTAATCGCGCGGGTGCAATGCGGTTTAATGCATTTTGCATGCACGTGATAAAAAACAGAATGTTTACAAACAACATCTGTTAGCAACCATCAGTGAAAAACACATCACATCCGCACTTGCTTGCAGATGCGATGCGGTTTTCATGCAGCCCCATTCACTTCTATGGGGCCAGCGTTGCGCAAAGAACATAGAACATGCTGTGATTTTCACGCAACGCACAAGTGATACGTGAAAACCAACGCTTATGTACACAGACCCAATGAAATGAATGGGCCTGGATTCTGTGCGGGCAGAATGCGATCGCATCACACATTGCACCCGTGCGGACTACTCGCTCGTGTGAAAGGGGCCTAAGGGTACAATCATTTTTGTCCAGGCCAGTTTCATTAGTTTGTTTTATAAATAGAGATGAGTGAACTTTAAAAAATAGTTTGGCGTTCAGCGTTCGGGTTGTGGTAATCGCCGCATCCCGTTATGGATTCCACTACCGCGGACTATCCTGGCATATGGAATCCATAAGGGGCTGCTTCCACGAACCCGAACTGTTGAAAAGCTGAAGGACCTGGGGTGACGTCACCGTCATGTGATCAGTGCAGGGGGCGTGGCTCAGCACTGGATTTGATCCGTGCTGAGCCACGCCCTGCACTGATCACATGACGGTGACGTCACCAGGCTTTTCAACAGTTCGAGTTCGTGGAAGCCGCCGCTATGGATTCCATATGCAGGGATAGTCAGCGGTAGTGGAGTCGATAACGGGATGCGGCGACTCACAACCCGAATGCCGAACTATTTTTAAAGTTAGCTCATCTCTATTTATAAATTATTCTGTTGAACTGCAATTCCAGTGCAATGTCTGATTTTTATTAGTTGATTTTCACCCAATTTTTAGTTATTATTACTTTTGTCAGTTTCAAGTTATTTCAATGACTATTGTGGGATTTTCTTTCTTTGACAGAATGGTACCAACAATAAGATCGGGAGCAACATCAGGAAATATTATTTTACTGAAAGAGTGGTTGAAGCTTGGAACAAACTTCCAGCGGATGTGGTTGGTAAATCTACAGTAAGTGAATTTAAACATGCCTTGGATAAACACATGTCTATTCTAACAAAAATAAGAAATAATATAAGGGAAGACTAGATAGAAAGGGTGGTCATTTTATGGCGTCAATCTTCTATGTTTCTATTATACATAATTTTAATTATTGCTATTAGAGAAGAGTGAATTTTTCAAAAATTGAATTTGGCGGGTTCACAGAATTTTTTGAAAAAATTTGGTTCGATCCGAATTTATTCGTGGTGAATCACTTTTAAAAACGGTTATTTCCTGGCTTCAGAGAGCCTTTATAGTGGTGTAGAACACTGTGCCTTGTAGTAACACGCATATGAAATCTGCTGTGGTAGTGAAATAATACTGTGAGTCAGTATGACAGGCAGATGACAGGCGTCGCTCTTAGAAACACTGCACGCTTTTTCAGGTTAATAATAATTCAATTAAGAATTATTCATTATGGTCATAAAAATAATTAACCATTAATTTTTCATAACTTCTTGAAATCATGACCTGGTAAATTGTAGATAACCTAATCGTTACAATTCACATCTGAGTCCGACAATTTCCTCAGATAATAAGTTCTTTTCATGTGAGATGACATTAATGCTAAAGATGTAGTTTTGACATTAAATAATAATACGCGGGTATCATAAAATATGCAGATTTATTGGTTACAAGGTTATAAGCATAAAAAAATAAACACAATTATATATGCAAATGAATATATACAGAGTTGATATAAAGCATAACAAGCTTAACAATACATGTGAGTAGGAACAATTTGTCACATTATAATAACAAAGCTAATATTTGGTTAGGATATTAAAATAAGAAGTTAAGTTATATACATCACTTCTGTTCAGAGGAAACCTCATGATATCATGATGGGCATGTCTAATCCTAGACATCAATATGGAATGCTGAATACATTCCGCCCCCTTCTAACCAACTACATCTCACATGACTTCAAGAATGGGCAAATCCATACAAGGCTATAACTTAGAAGAGATAACTGTATCCTTCCGTCCCATCCTGGATTATTTTCACATATATCATTTTGGTAAGACTATTAAGACAAAAAAAAGAAATGGGAAGAACTTGAAACAAGTCTTTCCAGTGGGAATTTATCACCCAACTTGGCGAAAAATGTTACTATCAATATATTCATATATGCAATCATCTAATACTTTGAAAGATTATTTATGAGTCTTGATTTTTCTGCAGGTAGAATGAAGCCTCCCAATATCCTAAGACTACATCTCAATATGGAGATGATCAATTAATTAATGTGTTTATATATTCGCCAATCTAGATTATGATTTCACCCACATTATCCAATTAGTCTTAATAAAATGAAATATCATTCTTTATGTCTCTTACCAAGTCCCAGTAGGAATCACACTTCTGCTCCTAGGAAAGCTGGGTGGTCCATCATCGCATGTCTCACCATGACTTTCATATTGATAGAACCCTATCTCTTGGGTGTTGGATCTTGGATCCCCCTTGTGAGTCCTCTTCTTGTTCTGGCTATGATGATGCTGATCAATATGATGATGATGCTCAAGCTGATCTCCTATCCTGCTGTGTTCCTCTAATTATTTCCCCCCTTATCTCATGTCACATCCTCCTGGATTAAAATCTTCCAATCAACTGAGGTATAATGTATGTTAATGACTCTGAGATCATATTTACCCACAATGCAATTGTGAAGAATGGTGTCATAATATCCATCTGTCTCCAGATGGCACCGTTGTGCAAGCTATTAGCGCCACACCATGAAGAGTTAACTATGGTACTCTTGTATTATATACATCTGACCTTTGTAACGTAAATCAAAGATGAGGGATTCGTTTAGACAACTTTGCAACAACTAAAGACAGACCTCTAGGCGTCTCTCTGAATGTTTCTCACACTATTGATCTATGGCCAGTAATGATATGAATGGGCCTTGTTTTCTCACAGAGATATCAGTACCTCCTCTGTCATACCAGCATGTAATTAATTGTTACAAAAACACACATCTTTACAGACACTCTTTTAGAAAGAATATCCTCCTAATGAGAATTATATACTGATACTGGATACATCTTGTTTTCAGAACATATAACAATATAATATAAAGTAATATATATGTCCTACTGATTGTCTTATGCTAAGGACTAACTAAGGCTCATTAAATGAATACATAGATATTATATTTTTGCTTCATTAATAAATACTTAATTGTATAGGTAATTATCACCAGCTGCTTCTATAGTTTATCTTATCTCCTGTCATAAATTTATACTTAGACAAGGAGGTTTTCTTCTCAGACTGGTACATTCAAGAGAAGAATAAACATTAATGAGCAGTAGCCTTTTTACACAATAACCAAGACATACAAAATTGTAAATATAATCGAGCATGGCTCTTAAAGGCAATGAATATCCATCTTGATTAGAATAATTAGATATCAATGTATATACCTATGAAAAGGCACAACAGCTTCACTTATTTGGGCAGTCACGTGGCCACAACTGACCAAATAACTCAAGTATGAACTCAGCCTTACAGGTCGATGTTGGTGCCAAGAAGAAGCGCACTCCTTTTACACTGTCATCAGCTGATTCCACATAGATGTCTACAGAACCTGTTCTATTAAACGATTATACAAGTAGAGCCCGCCGACAGAGTGGAGAGGGTGTCAGTAGTTAGTTTGTGTTGACGTTACTGATTATTTCGCCCTTCCTCTGATCCGCCACAAAATAACCCCCAAAAACGGATCCTGCCTGTTGAGCATCCGCCGTCACTCGATCAGCATTTGGTCATTAATCCATCAGTATTCCTAATGCCAAAAAAAAACACAGAAGTGGATCCAAAACAGAGATGACACATGAATGGAATAATTGCATGTCTTCTGTGTTTTGTACCCACTCCTGCTTTTGGCTACCAAATCAGAAGCCAGTTCTGATGGGACCATACAGACCTTACAGCTGCTACACAGACAGTATCCGTTGTGCGTCTTATTTTTCTTTTCTTCTGACAGATCAGAAGAAGGGTAAAAAAAAAAGATGACAGCCAGGCCGCAAGACAAAATAGTGGCCCAGTCATGAAGTGGGGAGGGTGGGAACAGCATGAGAAGTCATGACATACTGGTGACCTGGAAGCAGCATGAGGAGACTACAAAGTAGCCCAATGGCGGCAGCATCAGGAGGAGGCCATAGCGGCGCAATGACAGAGTGTGGAGGTGGTGGCAGCATCAGGAGGCCACAGAGTGGCCCACTGACTCTTGGCTGGGGTGTATTATGTCACTTGCAACGAAGTCGAAGATCGAGTCAACTATTCAAGAACCGCTGGGTTGCTGGTCAAGACACGACTGCTAGCTGACACTGGTAGCTCAGGCCTCTTGAAGTGACCCCTGCTGCTACAGCCCCTGCTCTGATGCGACCTGTGCCTGCACCTGAAACAGTTGGGCATCTGCCACTCCCCTGTGCAGGACCTGGCACTTCTCTGTCTGACATACTGTTACATCAAATAAATAAATAAAAAGGAAATAAAATTTTCTCACTTCACCACACAATGGCTAATAAGCCCTTTTTTTCCCCACTAATACACCCAAAAAGGGGCTTTAGAAGATATAACTGCACTGCCGAACGGCAAATATATTTTTCTTTTGCCGCTAATACATGACAAAAAGGGCTTTATAACATATAACTGCACTGCTGAACGGCAAATATATTTTTATTTTGCCACTATTACACAACAAAAAGGGCTTTATAACATAACTGCACCGCTGAACGGCAAATCTATTTTTATTTTGCCACTATTACACAACAAAAAGGGCTTTATAACATATAACTGCACTGCTGCACGGCAAATATATTTTTCTTTTTCCACTTATACATGCCACCAATAACATTAGAACATGTAACTGCACCGCTGAACAGCAAATATATTTTTCTTTTGCCACTATTACATGACGGTTACAAGTACTCTTCTGATATGATTTCATCGAGCATTTTTGATGTGGGGGGCGTTTTTGACACTCGCCCTGAGAGAGGGAGTAGGAAAGTTTGAGTGATCCCGCCTTTCCAGAGTTCCTTGCCCCATGTCCTCACACGTGTGGCCACCATTTTAGGAAAAAATGCGATTCGTTACCACGAAGCATGAGGAAATCGGATTTGGTGCGAATCGAATAATTCCTTAAATTCAGTTCTAAGAGCATTGAATCTCCTTCTGAGAAACAAAGTGAGTTGCAAAGACACTAAAAATCTATTGAAGCATTTATACCTTCAAATACTATATCTATATATACTTACACACTCATAGACAGACACATATCTATAACTTTTAATGTTTAACATTGTTAGACCTTGATCATTAACACTATACACAGCCATAAAATACATATTGCTGTTACAGCATCTGTCTGTCTTGTATGTTTTGAATCATCTCCATGTGTGCAAATGCCCTCCTATGACCACTGTCAACACCATTGATGCACTACGAAAACTTTTCATCCATATTTTTCCAAAATTTGACAAATGGACCATCCACTATTTGCCCACTTTCAAAGTCTGTTAATTGCACAAATGATGCACACCTTCATCTAGCAGGCATAATGAACACATCAACAACACCCAATCAACAATCCTATAATAGAAAAGACAAAAACAGTGTCATTAGAGAGAAAACAACAATGATGCCAGAAAAAAAAATTGGCACACCTGTATGTAAAGTAAGGATCTTGGAACTTTGATCACTACATGTAATACTCGCCAGGATTGCCATATTGTAAAACCTTTAGACTTTTATATCTTAATTCTTTGTAGGTTTTCTTTTATCAGTTTCTGGAAGTGTACATAGAACTGTAGAAATATTAAATTATCTAGCTCACCTTTGTACGCATGTGAAATTGCATTATCCCATAAACGTCAGTGCACGGACTGATGAGATGAGATCCCAAGCATATCCAAGACAATAAACACGTCCAGCACTTTTGGGTTAAAAAGATTTTTCCTTGGTTCCTTTTTTTGAGTACGGTACAAAAAATTAATTTGTGCAACAAGTAAATCCAAACCTCCTAGCGTGGGTCTGCAGAGGATCGTCTATGCGTTTCGAGCACACCTGCTCTTAATCATGACTCCATATTGGACATTGACTGACTCTGTTTTAAATGCTCCCAGAGTTCGGACTCCACCTTCAAAGGAGGATAGAGAACTCAGGTGTAAAATAGTTAGGTAGTACTACTGAGCCAGGGACCAACATATTATCTGCAGTGTTCAATAAACAGTGCGCCACCCAAATGACAAATACATGTGTAAATGTACACAATAGACTAACAAAAGTCTTACTGATAACATTTTTAACATAAACAGAAACATTCAAATAAAAACTGCAATGTGTGAACACACATTTGTTTCCATGCTGAACATAGCCAGATGCACTGACTTCAGGAGAGTGTGGAGAGATTTGCCAAGCAAAAACCTATGATTTAAGATAAATCCCGCTAGTAAAAATACATAAGCTCTTTTTTATATAATTCATCCCTTTTGGGAAACGTGTTTTTAGGCAGAACGTCCAATAAGCTTCCCTTTGTCGGACTTTTAGTTCTATATCTCCATCTCTGGGGGGAGTTTTCACCCTTTCAATGCCAAAAGCTTGAAACATACTAACATTTCTATCATGCTTTTCTATGAAATGTTTAGCCACTCCTGATACATTTAAGCTGGACTCATTACTGACATAGTTAAGGTGTTCTAGAATTCTGTTTTACAGTTTTCTAGTCGTGCTTCCTACGTATAATAAATCACATTGCGTGCACTTGATAATATAGACTACATTTGTGCTATTGCAGTTAATATATGATTTGACAGCATAACTAGACCTATGGGGAATATCCTGAAAAACCTTAGCGGGAATGACATACTTACATGGATGTCCCCAACAGCGAACAAAGCCCACATGGTTTAACCATGTGCGGCTATTGTTCACTGACTTTGAGCTGAACAGGGAAGGGGACATAACAGTCGACAATGTAGATGCTTTCCTTGGGACTATTCTTATCCCTCCTTTCAATATCTTATACATCCGTTCATTTTCGTATAAGGTAGGAATACTCTGCATAACAGTTTGTTTTATTCTATCATATTGCCGTCTGTATGTCAAAACCATGGTAGGAATATTTTCAGCCTTATTAGACTCTTTTTTCCAGAGCAGATCTTTGCGTTTTTTTCTGAGAGCTATATTTTTACCAAGTGAGATCATCCACCTAGGGTAACCCCGATCCCATAATCTAGAAGAAATAGTATCACATTCTTGGGCAAAAGTGCTTTCAACACTACAGTTCCTTCTAGCCCTAGTAAATTCTCCTACTGGAATTGATTTAATTATATGGGCTGGATGAGGACTATTAGCCCTTAAAATCGTATTACCTGAGATAGGTTTACGGTAGGTGGACGTCTTAATGACTTGATATGCAATTTCCGTTTGGGTTAGATCTAAGAAAGGAACAGAACTGGAATCTGAATAATAAGTGAATTTCAAATTATATGGATTACTGTTCAGATATTCCATGAAAGAGGGTATGGCAGGCACATCGCCGCTCCAGATAAGGAGCAGGTCATTGATGTACCTGCCATACCACTCAATCTGTCCAGCAAAGGTGTTCGAGGGGACGGAAATGAAATGTTCCTCCCAATATGCCATGACTAAATTGGCCAAGGAAGAGGAGAATTTCGCCCCCATTGACACCCCTCGTACCTGCAAATAATAACCGCCATCAAAAGAAAAATAATTATGTGACAGTAAATATTGCGTGACCTCCAAGATGAATTCAATCTCCTCCCCCTTGTACTTGCTATATTCATGTAAATGGTATTCTAATGAAAGCAACGCCACCGTATGCAGGATAGAGGGGTAGAGGGGAATAACATCTGTGGAAAGCCAGATAAAACCCGGTTGCCATTTTTTCAGAAAAAAACTTTTTAATACCGCATTGGTGTCCTGTAAATATCCTGGTATTCTAACTACCAAAGGTTGTAGCACCGTATCCAACCACTCCCCTAATTTTTCTAGGAGTGACCCTATTCCGAACACTATGGGGTGCAGTGGTGGAGGCACAACGCCTTTATGGACTTTCGGCAGTGCGTGCATTATTGGGGTAACTGGATTGCTGACTGACAAGTAAACGCATTCTTTCTGGCTAAACACACCTACTGTAGGTCTCTGCCTCTGTTGACAATTAATGAATACTGTTTTTGATAGCCTTCAAAAGGATTTTTATCTAGTTTAGCATAGGTTGATTTGTCAGTGAGCATGTCCAGCACCTGTTCTTTATACACAACCGAGTGCATTACCACCACTGTGCCCCCCTTGTCCGCCATTTTGACGACTATGTCCTCTCTATTATTCAAAGAATCAATTGCCATTTTTTGGGTTTTTGTTACATTAAATTTTTACTAGCATTTTTTTGCTCGGCGTATAATTCTAGCAATTGCTTCTCCACAATCTCCTGGAATGTGTCCATTCCTGATGTACGTGACTTAATCAGATAGAACTGTGGGTTTCGAATTGCGAACTTATTCGCATCGGAAACCACAGCCCGACCCGATGACTCCTCCTGAAAATTTAATAGGTTTACTATTGTTAACTGTTTGGAAAAAGTTAACAAGTTAACCCCAAAAATTCTTTTTCATAAATAGATGTCGGTTCAATGATTTTCAATTCCTCCCCGACCTCTAAAAAATGTTTGACTGTAATGTCTCTAACAAATTTACTAATATCAATTAAGGTCCAGAAGAGGTTGAAATCATTGGAGGGAGCAAAATTTAAACCTAATTTATAAAAAAAGAGTTTATGTATTTTTACTAGCGGGATTTATGTTAAAACAAAGGTTTTTGCTCAGCAAATCTCTCCACACTCTCCTGAAGTCAGTGTATCTGGCTATGCTCAGCATGGAAATAAATGTGTGTTCACACATTGCAGTTTTTATTTGAATGTTTCTGTTTATGTTAAAAATGTTATCAGTAAGACTTTTGTTAGTCTATTGTATTCATTTACACATGTATTTGTCACTTGGGTGGCGCACTGTTTATTGAACACTGCAGATAATTCTCTCTCCTCCTTTGAGGGTGGAGTCCGAACTCTAGGAGCATTTTAAACAGTGTCAGTCAATGTCCAATATGGAGTCATGATTAAGAGCAGGTGTGCTCGAAACGCGTAGATGATCCTAGGAGGTTTGGATTTTCTTGTTGCACAAATGAATTTTTTGTACCGTACTCAATAAAGGAACCAAGGAAAAGTCTTTTTAACCCAAAAGTGCTGGACGTGTTTATTGTAGTGTACATAGAACCTCTGACATGGACATCAAAGTAAGGCAGCACTTTAAAGTGCATAATGTCAAACTATTAAAACACTATTAAAAGTCAAATTGAGGTGCATGCTCCATAGAGGCTGTTGTAGCCAAGAGAAGCCATCTTGAAACAGGTTAGTGCCTTTACATAGAGATATAGATTAATACTTCAGATCATTATGAAGTAATAGTGCACCTTGGACATAAATCCTTATTATAAAATACCACTCGATGCATTTATCCTCCTTAGTCTATATCTGTATGTGTATTCACTATGTGGTTTTAAGATGACTTCTCTGGCTATATCAGCCCCTAAGGAGCATGCTTCTCAATTTATCTAACTGGCCTTGCTAAGCATGGTGTCCCTCACTTTTTAGTATTGCAGATGTATTGAGTATACTGATTACTATCATTATGCTTATTATACTTGTACACTCTGGAGTCAACAGAAAATAATGTATTAATTCCTTTGCATTATGCACTATAGATACTATGTACTTGTTTCACTGTATTATTTTTTAGATTTATACTGTACCATTTGCATTTTGTTTCATTTAAGTCATAAAAAATGTAGTTATATATACAGTATCTGCCACTGGCACATGAATCGATGCTTCAGAAAGGTCCCAATGAGAGGGCTAGAAAATCACACTATGGGTACATAATATACGTGTATCTAGCATCCAGGGGCAACTGGCCATAGACCCTACTAGTAAACTGCCCAGTGGGTCGATACCCAGGGAGTACATAATCACCTGATGGCCTTAAATGTCTGATAGATGAGACACAGGTTATCCTATTGAATTCAACTGTGCTGCTATCATCAGAATGAAGATAAAGTTGAACACTGCAAAGGGGCACAGGAGCCAATGGCTCCTTGCCCTGCCTTTCAAACTCATAGAGCACTATGCCTGAAGCCTATGAGATAGTGTATCAATGGCGCAGGTGGATGCGAAGCAATGACATCATCATCGCTACCTACGCCAATAGGCAAATATCTTATTTAGTAAAATGGAAGAGGCTTATGAGCTGCCCGGCAGACACAGCATGGAATGGGAGACAGGTGAATATTAGAATTTTCCTTTTCTAGTCTGGGCAACTTTGGAGAAACATACTAAGGGGGGGGGGGGGGCGTTATTATTACTGGGGGCACTATAGAAAGCAATATTATTACTACTGGGAGCACTATAGGGGGCATGATTATTACTAAGGACACTATGGGGTTCAATATTATTACTAGTTGGGGTACTATAGGCCCTATTATTACTAATGGGCCCTATAGGATGGCTTTATTACTACTGGGGGCACTGTAGGGGTGTTATTTCTACTGGAGCCACTCTGGCTGAGCATATTATAACTGGAGCCACTATAAGGGAGCTCTATAACTGTTGAAAGCATTCTGTTTGGCACAATTATTTTTGTATGGTAATAGTATTTAGGGGGACTATCTGTATGGAACTATTTTTTTTTCTGCAGTATAGTATTTGGGGACATTAGGGAGCCCCATGACTTCAAAGGGTCTGCGATCTGCAAGATGCAGCCAAACATAAGATACATCCTATCTTATAGGACCTGGAAGCACAGGAAAGGGCTTCCATGTGTTTCTGTTTGCTTACTGGTCCATGCTGCATAAGATAGGACATGTCCTATCTTTAACTACATCTCACGGATTGTGGACCCATTGAAGTCAGTGGGTCCACACCTTGATGCGGGGTACACACGGCGACTGCATGTGTTTTTCAGATCTGTGGTTTGGGTCCACAAAACGGGCACAGCCATCACACATTTGTGTGAATGCAATTTTAGGGGGAATTTATCATGGAGGTAATATATGAAGACAGTTTTGCTTGAGTCTGTGTTGGTGTAATTCTGGTGTATGTCACATTTATCAAGTATCACGTCTCATCCTTAAACCTAACACTTCTGACTAGAAAAGCTACTCCAGTTTTCCTACTCCACCCTCCTACCGAGACTGAGAATTTTCTTTGTGACTTTTTTTTTTTAAAAAAAGTCTCTGTAATAAATCTGGAGTGAAACTCATTAACATGAATAAGCAGGCCCACTTTCCCACACATATTTCAGAACTGGATCGAATGGTCATCATGTCCAAATATTAGCAAAAGTCCAATTTTGCGACTTTCTGCAGCCAGAATCCTGGAGTGGAGGCATGAATGTCCACTCTGTCAAAACAAACACAGTTCATGCTATCATCATGGTTACTCCCACAAACTTGAAAAGTGTCAGGACAGTGTATAGCAGTGTGTGAATAACTGAAGTTTCTGAATTGAATTTGATTTTCTGTACTCGCAGCATTTATGAGACACATTCTGCCAGGTTGTTCAGTCTGTATTGGCAGGCTTACATTTTCACTTAGATATTTGTTTTCACCTTAAAATGTGATTTGACAAATTTTACTTGATCCCTAAAACCCTGAAGCACAATACAGAATTCCATAGCTGTGGGCTTAGTTTCTTTTCAGATAACAAATAAATTCTCCAATAAAAGGTGATGTCTTAACTCCATTTGAAGCTTCTACAAATGTGTACATACTCAAAATGCCTCATCGAGTTGTCAATGTCATCCTACCCATCAAGGTCTCAGTCTCCTAGTGATAAATATGGTTGAAGGTAAAATAGTTATTCCTGAAAATGAAATTGAGAAATTCTAGTAAAAAAGTAAAAAATTTTTTTTGGTCTGGTATTTTATTATCCAGTGTTAGATAATGTTAGCTACATTCTAAGTCATAAGTTATGGTGTTAACATGATCCATAGTTATGAGAATGTATCATAATTATACAGTAACATCAGTCAGTGTAACAGCAGTTTCTGTG
Organism: Bufotes viridis; assembly: GCA_033119425.1. Classification (NCBI taxonomy): domain Eukaryota; kingdom Metazoa; phylum Chordata; class Amphibia; order Anura; family Bufonidae; genus Bufotes; species Bufotes viridis. The sequence goes on along the minus strand of CM065599.1, from coordinate 30,398,912 downwards.
AGCCACTGTTCCCCTGCTTACCGCCACGGTCCCAGGCTACATATTCAGCGGTGATCTGCGGCCGGTGCTTCCCATTCACTGCTGCAGTACTGGGCTCTGTCTGTGTAGGTACTTTTGTTCTGGGATCCGCTCCACAGTTCCCTCTCAGCCCTGGCCACAGCATGCTTGCTGCGTGTTTCCTGCAGCACTTCCTTAGGGCCGGGAGCGTCACTTCCTGGGCTTTATGGGTTAGGTCATGTGACCTCGCTGATCAATCCTAGCCCTCCTGCACTAATACAAGTGGCTCAGCTCCCTTCCCTGATACCTCAGTGTCAAGGTTCTTGTGTGCTGCTAAGGTTCCTGATTTCCACTTGTGTTCCTGACTCGTACCTGAATTTCTGGACTCTGCTACCTGTTAGGTCCCTGCCTGCTTGACCTGACTCTCCTGTTGCCAAGCCGGATTGGCTGACCTGTACCTGTGCCGCCTGCCCTGACCTTTTGCCTGTCTGACTACGCCTCTGCCTCATCCTTCAGTCCTGCACCTCTGGTACCTTTCTCAGGTACCTCCTGGCCCGCCTGGACCAGCTGCCTTGTGTGCCTATCCTCCTCAAAGGGTAGTGACCTGGTGTTCACCTCGGGAAAGTCTATCCCCACCATCAGGGGGTACTGTGAAGATTGAGGAGTTCACTTAGACGACGCCCTTAGAGGAGGTAAGACACGTGGCACAGTGGGTTCACCGAGCGCTGTGTATACAGCTGAGGAAGCGCTATGCCGCTACCTCAGAGAGAGCACAGGAGCTGTGGGTTCTTCCACGGACCTCGATAAGCCCTGCAGTGAGGTGCAGTACAGTCTCTCTGGGGGCTGTATTTCCCCTATAACTGGGGCTGCTATGTCAGCCCCAGTTACAGGAGAAATCAATAGTGGAAAAAAAAAGTGAAGTGAAATGTCCCCCAGAGGTCTTGTATGACCTTGAGGGGGAAGCAAAGTGTAAAATAAAAAATAAAAAAAATAGTGTTTTATAAAAAATCAAAAATATTCCCCAATTAAATAATTAAATATATTTTTTTAAATATAAAAAAAAATTAAATAGATATATTTTGTATTGCCGCATCCTTGACGGACGGCTCTATAAATATATCACATGATCCACCCCGTCCGATCATAAAAAACTATAAAATAAAGACTGTGTCAAAAAAAGCCATTTTTGTCACCTTACATCACACAAAGTGCAACACCAAATGATCAAAAAGGCGTATGTCCCACAAAATGGTACCAGTAAAAATGTTACCTCATCCTGAAAAAATTAGCCCCTACATAAGAAAATCGCTTAAAAAAATAGGACTAATCAAACTGTCACCTCATCCCACAAAATTTTTTGTGTTAAAGTGAAATTAAAAAAAAAAAGTATTAGGTATTACCGCGTCCATAACAACCTGCTCTATAAAAATATCACATGACCTAACCCCTCAGGTGAACACCGTAAAAATAAAAACAGTGCCAAAAAAGCCATTTTTGGTCAACTAACATCACATAAAGTGCAACACCAAGTGATCAAAAAGGCGTATGCCACCCAAAATAGTACCAATCAAACAGTCACCTAATCCCACAATAAATTCGACCCTAAATAAGACAATCGGTCAAAAACTAAAAAAGCTATGGCTCTCTGACTATGGAGACACTAAAACATCATTTTTTTAATTAAAAAAATGCTATTATTGTGTAAAACTTAAATAAATAAGAAAAAGTAGACATATTAGGTATTGCCACGTCCGTAACGATCAGCTGTACAAAAATGTCACATGACCTAAATAAATAAAAACTGTGCTAAAACAACCAATTTTTTTGTTTCCTTGCCCCATAAAGTGCAATAATGAAGGATCAAAAAATTATATGTACCCAAAATGGTACCAATAGAAACATCAACTCTTCCTGCAAAAAAACGATACCCTGCACAAGATGATCGGCAGAAAAATTTAAAAAAAATATGGTGTTCAGAAAATGGAGACACAAAACATAATTTTTTTTCAAAAATGCTTTATTATGTAAAACTGAAACAAACAAAGTCGACTTATTTGATATAATTGCGTCCATGACAACCTGCTCTATAAAAATAGCATATGATCTACCCTGTCAGATGAATGTTGTAAAAAATAAAAACAGTGCCAAAACAGACATTTTTTGGTTACCTTGCCTCACAAAAATATAATTGTCACAGCTGCTATCTCTGGCTGTGACCTTCTGTCCATGCTCGTATGGCAGCTCCTCGCTGCAGTTTTGTTTCTGTGTGTCCTTTGTGCTTCTGTATGGGTTAACTCCTCTGTGTGCCTATCAGGAGTTAATCCTCTCTGTCTGCTCCATGGGTGTGGCCTCTCTGCTGCACCCATGGAACCTGTGTATGAGGCTGACTTTCCCTCAGTTCTGTGTCAGCTCTCCTGGTGTGTGTTTGTCCTGTCCTTCTTCTGGTTTGTACTCTGTCTCCCATGCTGCTGACCCATGGGATCCTTGTCTGTCTGTACTCTGTGGGTTCACCTACTTGTTCATTGTTGTCCGTTTTCTATGTCTTGTTGCCTTTGCCCTGATTTGTTAATGTTTTAGTCACCTTGTGTTTATTATATCTTTGCGTTGCTTTGCTTTTCCTGTCGTTCCTCGGAGGGGGAACGTTTTCGTCTCATGGTTATGCCCTCGGAGCAGCTCTCCTGCTGCTGGTGCAGCAGGCATCGCCCGTGCAGCAACTCTCATATTGCTGGTAGCCATGAGCTGTGTATGCGTTATGTCTCCTCTCAGCAAGCCCTCGCTGCAGCTTGCTTTGCTGCAGAGTGCTATGGGCTAGGCCACGCAGTATACCACTGGTGGAGCAAGTCCTTCTCTGCTCATTGCCACTCCTGGTTCCTTGCTATGTACCCTTGCTCGTGTTATCAGTTGTTTAGTTTGTATTCGCCTGTATATGTAATCTCTGCTTATGTACTGTTGGTACCTTCTGGTACCTGTTGTCCCTTCATTCCTGTTGTCACTGTCTAGTTCACGCCCCAGAGTGGACCCTGGCAACTTCCTGCGGAAAAGCCTATCCCTACCATCTGGGGCCCTAGTGAATACCAGGAGTTGCTTAGTCACGCCCCTCTGGAGTATTACTAGACAGTGGCGCAGTGGGGGTTTTCTCCCACTGTACTAGACAGTACTTAGAGCTCATGTTTTCCCTGTGCTTCCTTCCTTGTTTTTGTTTGTGCAATAAACTCTGATGTTACTGTGCCTGTTCACCGTATGTTTATTGCTAGACGACGCGGAAGTCTCTCGCGGGACTTCCAACTCGTGACAATAATATAGAACAATTAAAAATCTTATCTACCCCAATCATCCATATAATTGTCCAATTGACCTTCTGCCCAGTGCCACTCCTCCTCGTGGTCAAGTCTACCCACTCTCACTTCCCGAGACCCAAGCAATGTCTAATTACATCAAGGAGAATCTCGAGAGGGGGTTTATCCAGAAATCTACTTCACCAGCCAGTGCCGGGTTCTTCTTTGTGCAGAAGAAAGATGGATCCCTACAGCCCTGTATCGACTATCGAGGTCTGAATAAGGTCACAGTCAAAAATCAATACCCTCTTCCGCTAATCTCCGAACTCTTTGACAGGATCCAGGAAGCTAAAGTCTTCACAAAATTCGACCTGCGTGGCGGATACAACCTTATCGGCATTCGAAAGGGCAATGAGTGGAAGACTGCTTTCAACACATGTGATGGACACTACAAGTATCTCGTCATGCCCTTCAGTCTGTGCAATGCTCCTGCAGTATTCCAAGAGTTGGAAAACAATATCTTCCGGGACCTTCTCTATGTCTGCGTGATAGTGTACCTGGACTATATACTGATCTATTCTCCAGATTTCACCACTCACCGGAAGCATGTACGTTTAGTTTTACAGCGGTTGAGAGAGAATTGACTTTATGCCAAACTCAATAAATGTATCTTTGAAAAATCTACCGTACCGTTCCTCGGATACATTATCTCAGATGCCGGGTTGCAGATGGATTCTGAAAAATTTAATGCAGTAATGGACTGGCCACACCCACAGGGTCTTCATGCTATACTTCGCTTCCTTGGATTTGCTTGTTCCTATCCTCAGTTCATCTTGAATTTTTCATCTTTTATCTGTTACATCTCCGATCTCCGCTCTTATTAAGAAAGCAGTAAATGTCAAAGACTTGACTCCTGAGGTGGAGGCCGCCTTCGTCCAATTAAAGAGGTCCTTTTCTTCTGCACCTGTTCTGCATCATCCAGATGTCTCTAGCCAATTCTTTTTAGAGGTGGACGCCTCCTCCATAGGAGCCGGTGCTGTTTTACTTCAGAAAGGTTCCAAGGGCAAGATGTTTAGATGTAGGTTCTCCTCCAAGCTTTTCTTCCCTGCTGAGAGGAATTACTGTATAGGAGACAGAGAGCTTCTGGCCATAAAACTTGCCTTGGAGGAGTGGCATTATCTATTGGAGGGGTCCCAGCATCCAGTAATAATCTTTACCGACGACAAGAACCTTACATATCTGCAGACGGCCCAACGTCTGAACCCTCGCCAAGCCAGATAGGCACTTTTCTTCTCCCATTTTGATTTTGAGCTTCACTTTCGCCCGACCGAGAAGAACATCAAGGCGTATACTCTGTCTCGGTCATTTTATTTCTTCGACCAGCAGGAGGAGCCCCAGTACATTGTAGATCCTGCTCGCTTGATCACAGTGGCTCCTGTTCTGGTAAAAGACATCCCTCTCGGTAGGACATTCGTGCCATCTGCCAAGAAAAAACATATTCTAGCTTGGGGGCACAACTCCAAACTGGATGGTCACCCAGGGATTCACAAGACCCCAGAACTTTTGTCTCCTCACTACTGGTGGCCCACACTGTCTAAGGATGTGTGTGATTATGTGTCTGCCTGTACCGTCTGTGCTCAGAATAAAGTCTCAAGGACCAAACCACCTGGGCTGTTGTTACCTCTTCCTGTTCCTGATGCCCCATGGCAACACATTGCCATGGACTTTGTTACAGATCTGCCCTCTTCTGCCAGATTTAAAGCTATCTGGGTGGTCATGGACCGCTTCTCCAAGATGGCGCACTTCATTCTTTCGGCTGGACTGCCCTCGGCTGCTGAACTTGCTAAACTGTTTGTGAGACACATATTCAGCTTGCATGATCTACCTTGGCATATTTTCTCCGAATGCAGAGTCCAGTTTACCTCTAAGCTCTGGAGAGCTCTTTGCTGGCTGCTCAAAATTGAGCTGGACTCTTCCGGTTATCATCCCCAGACCAACGGGAAAGTGGAGCGGGTCAATCAAATATTAGAGAACGACCTCCAACATTTTGTTTCAGCTGAACACGAAAACTGGGTACAATTGCTACCTTGGGCTGAATTCTCCTATAACAACCACTCTAGTAAGTCTACTGGATCCTCTCCGTTCTTTGTCGTTTATGGACAACACCCTTTTATTCCTCTCCCTGTTCCGGCATCTTCTGGATGGAATCTACGGATTCCTCTTGTAGGGATTTTTTGAAAATTTGGTTTGACACCAAGGACTGCATCAACTAAAAGGTGACCCGCATGAAAGCAAATGCAGACAAGAGAAGAAGAAAACCGCCTCAGTTCTCGTCTGGAGATAAGGTATGGCTCTCTTCTAAAAACATCCGCTTAAGGGTTCCCAGTTTCAAGTTTGCTCCTAGGTTTCTTGGACCCTTTGAAGTATTGAGGAGGATCAACGAAGTGACTTACACGTTACGTGTGCCTCTCTTTCTGCATATTCCTAATGCCTTCCACGTGTCCTTACTAAAACCAGTAGTCCTTAATCGCTTCTCGACAGCTCCTCCTACTCCAACCCTGGTATCTGAAGATTCTAATGAGAGATTTGAGGTCAAAGACATCCTGGACATCAAGTAGCGTGGCAAGAAGACCTACTATCTTGTGGACTGGAAGGGCTTTGGTCCTGAGGAGAGTTCTTGGGAAGCAGAGGAGAACATTCATGCTCCGAGCCTGATTAAAAAGTTTCTGTCTCGTTGTGGACTCAAGAAGAGGGAGCGTAAGGAGGGGGGGGTACTGTAACAGAGGCTGCTGTGCCCCACTGTTTCCCCTGCTTACCACCGCGGTCCTGGGTGCAGAGTTCAGTGGTGATCTGCGGCTAGTGGTTCCTATTCACCGTTGCAGTACTGGGCTCTGTCTGTGTAGGTACTGTTGTTCTGGGATCTGCTTCGCAGTTTGCTTTCAGTCCTGGCCACAGCATGCTTGCTGTTTGTTTCCTGCAGTACTTCCTTTTGGGCCGGCGCGCGTCACTTCCTGGGCTTTATGGGTTAGGTCATGTGACCTCGCTGACCAATCCTAGCCCTCCTGTGCATATATAAGTAGCTCAACCCCCTTCCCAGATGCCTCGGTGTCAAGGTCCTTGTATCCTGCTAAGGTTCCTGATTTCCACTTGTGTTCCTGACTCTTACCCATATTTCTGGACTCTGCTACCTGATAGGTCCCTGCCTGCTTGTCTTGACTCTCCTGTTGCCGAGCCGGATTGCATGACCTGTACTTGTGCCGCCTGCCCTGACCTTTTGCCTATCTCACTATGCATCTGCCTCATGCTTTGGTCCTGCACCTCTGGTACCTTTCTCAGGTACCTCCTGGCCCGCCTGGACCAGCCTTGGGAAAGTCTATCCCCACCATCAGGGGTACGGTGAAGATCGAGGGGTTCACTTAGACAACGCCCTTAGAAGAGGTAGGACAGTGGGTAGTGGGTTCACACCCGTTGGTTTGTGACATAATTCTGGAATATTATGCAAATTACAATACATAAGTTGTACTATTCAATCATAATTTTTTGAAGCTGGTAAGGGGTGGGTGCCTCCCACCGACACGGGGTCAGATGGTATCTTTTACATACGTCCAACGACGCCTTGGTGGGTAGCACCCACTACCATATTCGATACCATGGGCTCATATTTCTCGTAACCTTTGGCAAAATTGTGAGATTATTTTATATAGTGAAAATGGAATGTATAGTCTTGATGTCACAAGGAAGTGAAATAGCTCCATATTATGGATGTATCACCCGATTGGTTGGGTTGGATTAGAATTATAAACCAAACCAATAAAATAAAAGTAAGAGATTGAATAATAAAATAAAATAAATGAAAAAACATCATAGATTGGATTGTGATAATGGAATGAAAAATCATTCATCCTAGTTATTGGATAGACCATTCTAGCAGTAATAAAAGAAAAAACGCAGTAGAGAAGAAAAACCGCATTAGAATAGTGAATAGCGATTTTATGATCGAAAGGTTGTATTCTATAATTATCACATTCCCATGCTGATTTGATGTGATTTCATGTTGATGGTTATGACAATAGTCCCAAGAAAAGTGTTATGATAAAAAATTAGCTACTTTGATCCGGACTGGGATTTCAAAATAACTGGATCCAATTAGGAGGTGGGATAAAAAATGGTGTTGCACTAGGAGCCAGGTCACCACTGAGGAAGAAGTCAGTAACCCTTAAGACTTCAAAACGCGTCTGGGAGGGACCTGGACTGTGTAACACTGCCAAGAACCGTGTACGCAAAAAGGATGCTTGCATTTTTCACCATTGCGATTATGGAAGCTATTTGTCCCTTTGGACTTTAGGATATGAAAGTTACCCTCTAAAACCTGTTTGGAAGTGATCATACAATACCCTTTGGTTTACTATCGCATTGGGTCAGCAATTGGAGGGAAGCCCACTCTGATTGGCTGTTCCGTTCCCATGTGATCAGAGTGAGGTGGGGCGGACACACGAGGGACGCCGAAGCAGTAAGAACCAAAGGAGCCAGTTAATCATTGGTGCGGAGGCAGGGGCGTAGCTATTGGGGGTGCAGAGGTAGCAGTCGCTACCGGGCCCAGGAGCCTGAAGGGGCACAAAGACACTTGTGCCGTATAAGAAGACACACAGAGCAGTGAGGGAAGAGGGCCCAAGCAGAACTCTTGCACCAGGGCCCATGAGCCTTTAGCTACGCCCCTGTGTGGAGGTAAGATAACAGCATAACTCTGACCAGGTGGGACGCCACCGGGAGCTCAGTTACTCTGCTACCACCACGCACAGCGTGTGAGTATATTTCAAACTTCGCACTGATGAGACACAACTATTAATGAATGAACGCTGTTTAAATCTAGCTACAGACATTGTTTCATTTGGCTACATATGGATGATCGCTCAATAGAGAGCTGGACACTTTATAATTGTGGTCGGGGCTAAACATGAAGGAATGACCCCTACCTACTGAATACCTAAAAGCGGTTAGAATTATGCCGGAACCGCAACGCTGAAGGGACGCCTGAAAGGGGCCAAAAGGACAGCAAACTTGATCAAAGAGCTTTATTAGAACCTCCAATTGCGATTTAGCTACCAACGAGCGAGCTGCAGCCAGGGTAATTGGATCGGAAGTAGTGTAGCGTACCGAGGCATTGTGGCACCGTAGACGTCCGCTTTGGGAAACTTGTGAGAGAATTAGCTCGGGATAGGGCAACGGCTGCTATATTTTGGATTCGAGTACACGAACGTGTGTAATGAATTTGGTGTAGTAACGAGCGTAATGAATTTGGTGTAGTAACAAAAGATATCAGTAGGACCAAGCCGTTAATCAAATATCCATGACTGCGACATTGACATAAACATACACCATGTAACCAGCCCATCCTGACCCCCTGGGAGAATTACTAGGAGAATTACTGTATACCTCTGGAATAAAAGAGAAATACTATACCAATGCCTGAGAAAGTGGTCCCACATGGAAAGTCAGCAATCGCCTGAACATCAAGGCATATATAAACACTTGAACCGGGAGAGATAAACGTAAGAAACCCTTTAATCTTTACCAATGCCACTAACGTGGTATCATGGCGAACTGATGAAATAACGAGTTGAATACGTGTGCGTAAAAACGTGCATCAAGCATAACCCTATTTGGAATCTGGCACCGAATCTGCAGTGCAGACCAACATCCTAACAGTGCCCCTATATATATATATATATATATATATATCTATATATACATACATATAAACTAAACACACATATATATGGAGCCTGAACTCACACTCTGCCCCGCGCTTCCAGCTATGGCCACATAGAGGGCGCCAGAGCCACAACTATGCGTGTCTGTGGAACCCAGCCAGCAGATCAGAGCGAGGGGCAGAGGTGAGTGCATGCCTGAATAGTGCGGGAAGAGAGACTGACTAAAACAGACAACGTGCATCCTATGCACCCCACCTCACTAGTAGCTCTGCATGAGGAAAACACATGACAGCCAGCTGCAGAGCAGAGCTGAATACATGGTCGAGTGACCCCTGTAAGCGACTCCTGTGACGTGCTTTCCAAATAGTGTAATCTTACACTAAAGCCATATTAAGAAGCCTAACATACCCTGTCTAGAACACTAGACTCAATGTCCCTACCCCATAATAAATGTATGTTTTATTTTTTTCTATTTTTTTCCAGACATTTCACTTATTTTATAACACCCCCTTTTTTTTTATTATTATTTAAGCACACACCCTTCCTGAACCTTACTAGCCCTGCAGCTTACGTGTCATGTCGTGTGGGGAGAAGTCTCCCTGGCAGACCGCTACGATGCGGTGCTTCTTCCCCTTTACCCAGGGAACCGACACACCGCCGGCCGGACTTAAAGCAACGATGCTGCTGGATGAGGCTCTGGACCGTAGAAAGTCAGGGCCTGGAACTGCTGTGTAGTGCTGCACCCTTGTTACTCCCTGAGGACGGTATGTAGAGCTCCCACACCATATGCTGGAAACGATGTTCACTGTGGAAGAGGACGCCCGGCCAGATATAGTCATCATTGCCCCTCCCACAAATACAGGCCAATAAACCGGCCTTAACACATATTTAGAGTAGGTCCAGGGAATGAACATTGGCTACATATGATTGGGGAACAATATATCACTTGTTATACTATTTTAAAACCGATGCCGATCAAAGATAGTATCGAATGAATACACAGTCTCTATTTCTGGATGCAATCTCTATTTCTCGTTACAGAGTATATTTAGCTGTATAGAGGCGTTTTTTGAAGGTTACAATTGGAGCTGGACTATTAGACATTGTTCCTCTATGATTTGTACTGTTTTACTGTATGTGTGAATTTTTATGAATTTTTAGGGGTTATGCATTTTATTTATGAATTTTTTATGGGTTATGAATTATATTTATAAATAAATAAGCATTTAACAATATTACCTCCAGATATTTGAGTGCCATATCATTTGTTGGTTATCATTAGCATACATTTTGGTGCTTGGAGCTTGCACCGTTGAGATATTGAGTACCATTTCCACCTACCCAGTAGTAGAGCCACCTCGTTCAGTTATTGAATGTTTCCATTATACCTTACCTCTGAGTAGGCTTCACAACTGGTTTTGTCTCGCAATAACTGTTGGAAATAACTGAACAAGAGCTGAAGTGAGAACTTGACCTTATCTGTGAATTTCATATTGATGACCTCACATGCTGCCTGGTATCCTCTGCAAACTGATGTTTCATTGCAACAGTCTCTGTTCTCTTAGGCCACATGGGCTCACCTGTGGTGTCTTAAGGGGCTAGTGGCCACCTTCAATTGGCATTCTAAGACTTCTAAAATGGGCATTGTGTATGTCGGTCCTGAGTTCATATTTTGTTCTTCCACAACCTTTACTGGCCACCACATGCTGCTCCTTTACCCCAGAAGTGACGCCGTCCTCTGCCCATCTGAGCACTGTATGGTACGAAGCCAGTAAGGATACTGTGGACAGCGCATACAGCTTGCCTCGGGCCAGTAGCGTGGTATGGATGGTGTCCTGTGCTCCCAGAATGGGTATATCATGTTGGCCCTATTTAACAAGCTTTTGGACTGGTTCTGGAAGGATGAAATGGAGCTCACCGGTTGGTGCTGCAGTAATCTGGGAAGGCCACCTTTGTCAATACAACTGCGGTGAGAGCTGAGAGCTGGGCATAGTGAGACCTGATGCTAGAGAGCGGGGTTGATTAGCAATGGGTAGAAAGAACCATAGAGCATAATGTATGAAGGCAACACAGATACAGTATACTGGGTAAGCCCCATACAGTATAATGTCTCCTTGTTGCCCGCATACAGCATAATGTCTCTTTGTATCCTCCATACAGTATAGTGTTTCCTTTTCACCCCCATGCAGTATAATGTCTCCTTGTGACCCCATATAGTATAATGTCTCCTTGTATCCTATATACAGTATAATGTCTCTGTGTATCTTCTGCACAGTATAATGTCTTCTTGTGGCCTCCATACAGTATATTATCTCCTTTTTGCCCCTATAGAGTATAATGTCTGCTTGTTGTCCCCATACAGTAAACAGTAATTTTTCCTTGTTGCCCCCATACAGTATGTCTCCTTGTGGCCCTTATACAGTATAATACCTTCTTGTAGCCCCAATGCAGTATAACATCTCCTTGTGGCCCCTATACAATATAATGTCTGCTTGTGGCCCCCATACAGTATAATGTCTCCTTGTGACCCCATACAGTATAATATCTCTTTGTGGCCCCATACAGTATAATGTCTCCTTCTATCCTCCATACAGTATAATGTCTCATTGTATCCTATATACAGTATAATGCCTTCTTGTGGCCCCCATACAGTATAATATCTCCTTGTGGCCCCTATACAGTATAATGTCTGCTTGTTGCCCCCATACAGTAAACAGTAATGTCTTATTGTGGCCCCTATACAGTATAATGTCTTCTTGTTGCCCCCATACAATATAGTGTCTCCTTGTTGCACCCATACAGTAAACAGTAATGTCTCCTTTTTGCCCCCATACAGTATAATGTCTCCTTTTTGTGGCCCCTATACAGTATAATGTCTCCTTGTAGCCCCCATACAATATAATGTCTCATTGTTGCACCCAAACAGTAAACAGTAATACCTCCTTGTGGCCCCCATACAGTATAATGTCTCCTTGTGGCCCCTGTAGAGTATACTGTCTCCTTGTTGCTCCCATATAGTATAATGTCTCCTTGTGGCCCCTATACAGTATAATATCTCCTTCAAGAAAAAATTTATTTTAGTGGGCCCAAGGAACCCCAGTCTGACATTGGCTGTTGCTGTCTGTCATGTAACACATCTGGCACTCTGACAGTTTCATTGTTCTGCTCCTATGATGTGCAGAACAACAGAACTGACAAATGCAGATGCTAAAAGAGCCTTAAATAGACAGAGTTACTCAAGGGCAAGTCGTTTAGTATAGTATTTCTCTAGTATGGTGGCCATACACAGATCTCATAGGGTCCCACAGCAGAACATAGTGTGCCCCGGCTACCAGTGAGATTTTTGAAAAATGTACAATGTTTATTATTAAGTGGGGGAATACAAAAAAAAAAGTGCTTCATCATATCTGCTTTACCAAATGTTTAGAGAAGAGGAAGCGTGCTTCATAAATATGCCACTCATTCTAAACATATTTATAAATGTATTGCACAGGCAACTGGCAAAAATATTTGATAAGTCTCCCTCATACTGCTATAAACCCTCTGCTCCCCCTCACATACTATATTTCAGGCTGCCTGAAGCCACCGCTAGAGGGAGATGAGTGCAAGTATTGATACAGTTACCATTGCACTCAACGGAGACTGTAGAATCTCTATGCACTGAGCTCCCTCTAGTGGTGGCTGTATGAAAATGCCCATGAATCTATGTCGGGAACAGGAGAAATAGTTTAGCACAGCTCCGATTCCCCTAGTAGTTACCCGGTCTAACTCCATTATAGATACTCCACTGACCAATACTATCCCCAAATATTTAAGTCTTAAATCTTTAACTATCCCTAGTTATGTTCAACTTGTTAGATCAATTTTGAATACTTGAGGTTTATTCCTATTTATTTTACTAAATAAACATATGCTCAAACCTGTCAAGATCATAAAAATATTGTCTACACCATTCTCTTTATTGTATATAAGCTTCAATAAGTGATCTTCAGATAATGTGCTTTGTGCCTGTTTAATTCCAATAAATATTCAATTTGACCAGTTTGATTGGATTAAAAGGGTGCCAATGGACACCCTTGACATGTGCCCCTATAAAGATTAAATGGCCTAGATAACCCTTGGATATTGAATATACCATTTCCCTAAACCTTCCTGCATCACAGGATGTTATATTGGCTGTACCCCCTACCTCTGGCCTGGTCCTGGCCCATCCAGCACCACAATTACCACTGTCTGTCCTGCTGCCTGAAGCTGTTCTCCGGATCACTGCTGCGCTGCGGTTGGAGTAGAACCGCCGGGAGGAACGCTCAAGGCCCCACGTGACCCGCTGTACCGGCACTTCTATGGGATAATATTCAGTCCGGCCTGCGAATCTGAAGCAGCTCTGGGTCTCTGTACTGTACGGAGAGAGGCTCTATCTTTGAAGCCACCAGGCTTGGAAAGGTTCCCCCTGCTTTCTGGACTCTGGAGTGTCTGGGGGCTGCGTTGGACACGTGGCCCGCCATCTTGAACACCCCCACTTGAAGAGACACGTGCCTGACTGGCAAGCATTAGTGATCGCTTGTGTCACCTATTACAGCAAGGTGAAAGCTGTTCCCTGGGGGTCATTCTACCATAGAGTGAAGGAAGTGGGACTGTAACCCCTCCTCTCCCTATATCTCATATACATAGGCCGCAAGACTTCCACCTCCACTGCTGTACCTGCTTCTAAGCGGATGGTGGATGCTATGAGCCAAAGAGGAGATTTGGGGGAGAGTGAATCATCCTGAGCAAGTGGATATAGATATAGGTAAATTAATGGCAGCCATCACCAACATGTCAGTCCGTGCTTACAGCTAAAATAGACCATCTTCAAGCAGACCTAACTTGCCTCCGTCATGACATAGATAAGATACATGACAGAACCACAGAGGTGGAAAGGCGGCTGGGAGAGGTGGAAGATGTGGCGCATTTGGGAGAAAACCATGAAAGGACCCTTCAGCAACAAGTGAAAACTCTACAGGCGAAGGTTGAAGAGAGAATCGGAATAGGCGCAACAACATACGCATTCTGGACCTTCCGGAAAGGGCTGAGGGCCTGTCGCCTGAGGACTTTGTGGAGCAACTCATTAAACAAAGTCTGGCCCCTATTAAGTTATCTGCAAATTTTGTGGTGGAGAGGGCACACAGAATACCCACCAAGCCTGTACCACCAGGTGCGCCGGCGCGACCTTTTATCCTTAAAGTTCAGAATTATCGGGACTGAGATACTATACTACCAGCGGCCTGCCAGCTGAAAGAAATAAAGTTTGGAAATACTAGAATCTCATTCTACCCTGACTTCTCATCACAGGACCAGAGACAAAGGCGACATTTTACAGTGGTGAGAACACGGCTACATGAGAAAGGTCTTAAATATGCTATGCTGTATTCTTCACGTTTCAGAGTCCAGGATGGAGAATCAGTGAAATTCTGCTCTACCCCTGAGGAGGCTTCCGAATGGCTGGACAGAGGACTTGGTGATTGTCGACGTTCGATGTGTCTCCACGTGTTTATAGGGGATAGTTAGTGTACCAAATGTTTGGGGATGCTAGGCTCAGATAAGTTGGGCTGGTCTGGGCAGGGAGAGGGGTTATGTTTATTACTGACATGGGTTAATTTGTTATGTTTCTCTATGTCTCGTCACTTGTGGTGTGAATGTGTGCGTGATTGGCCTGGGCACTCTAGGGTCCCCCCGAGTCAATTCATAGGGTTCCTTTTTTGGAATGGCCACCTGTAGTTTTGTCTCCTGGAATGTCCGGGCGCTTAAGGACAAAGTGAAACGCTCTCTTGTCTTTAACTACTTGAAGTGTGTCGGGTTAATAATAATTTGATTAAGAATTATTAATTATCGTCATAAGTATTAAGCAAATATATTGCTGTATTTGTGGGAGGGGAGGCTGATTACAGGGCTATTTATAGGCACCTGTGGGCCCAGGCTGACGCCGATTCAGCTGATTTCACTACCTCTGGGTCAGCTCTAGGATACAGCAGCATGGTGTAGAGGCTCCTTACGGCTGGGCGACAGCAGAATGTCTCAGGAGGGCGCTGGTATTCATGGTAGGATCGGAGTGGTTTGCATGGGACCCACGCTGCGGTCCGCGACATGTAGCGCTCTGGGATGAAGCAGAGTTTGGGTGCTAATGGTCGAGTGATGATGTTAGTATTGTTTGTCTGGCTATTCAGAGGCCTGTGGGGGCCATTGTATACAGTTATTGGGGTAGCATGCGCTTAGAGTAGGTATGGTTGTATGTTTCTGATACCTGGTTTACATGTGGGGTGCGTGTCTGCAGTTGGCTCAAGCTATGCACGCTGTGTTTAAGTGTTGTGTATCAATGGTCGATGAAAAGAAAAAATAAAATGCAGCAGCATCATGTGGAGGCTCATTCACGCCTGGGCATCGGCAGAAAGTGCCAGGCGAGTGCTGGCATTCACTGTAGAATCGCACTTGTTGGCACGAGACCCACACTGCGGTATGCGATTCGCAATACTCTGGGACGAAGCAGAATTGGGAGCTAATAGTCAAGAGACGGTTGTTAGTATTTTTTGTCTGGCTGTTTAGGGGCTTGTTGGGGGCTATTGCATATAGTTATTGGTGTAGCATGCACCTAGAGTAGGTCGCATGTTTTCTGATATCTATTTCATACGGGACGCGTGTCTCCAAGCTACGCACACTGTGTTTGTGATGATATTATTTAGTTATCTCTCTGGAAGGGTCATGTATCAATGGTCGTTAATAAAGAAAAAAATAAAAGTGCATCTTTACTGTCACCTGTTTTACATATGGGGCGCACGTCCGCAGTTAGCGCCAGACATGCAAGGTGTTGGTAAATGTGTATCAGTGGTCTGTATATGGGGGCACAAGAAGATTGGTCAAGGCGCCTGTATTTGAGTTCTGATGCTCTGGTAAGTGTGTTTAATCTATAAACTGTATGTTATGGGCACGAATGTGTCAGCGGTTCTGTGCTATGTTTATAGGTGCACTAGTATGTCGATTAATTGGCGTTGAATCAGGGTTTATGTTCAACCACGTTTATGTTTTCTTAGGGCAACACAAGGTTGTGGTGACCATCATTAAAAAAAAAAAAAAAAAACTCCTGCAGCATTATGTGGAGGTTCGTTTGCACCTGGGCAATGGCAGAAGGTGCCAGGCGAGTGCTGGCATTCACGTTAGGATCGGATTTGGTTAGACAGTCCGTGACTTGTAGCGCTCTGGGGCGAAGGGGGTTGGGCGCTAATGGTCGAATGATCATGGCTAGGTTTGTTACCTTCAAAAGCTACGTCCATGTGTCTGCATTTACATTTTGTCCTATACTCCATTCACTACTAGAGCTGCGTTCATACGTTTGCTGTTGCATCACATTAAAACTCTGCTCACTTTCAGATTGCATTCATACGGCTGCGTTATACCTTGCTCTTCATGCTCAGAGCTGGGCCCATGCCTTTTTTTTAGGTACCACTCACATCCAGAGCTGCATTCACCCATCTGTTCTTACATCAGATGTTATACTCTGCTTCCACTTAAAGCTGCATTTTCCTTTTTCATTGCTACATCATGGTTTACTCAGTATTCTCACTAGGGCAGTCAGCACACCGCTATAATACCGTTCTCCTGATAAACATTGCTGCTTTCTTTCAGGTTTACGTTTCTTTCCTCGCTGGTTATTACATTCCAGAGGCCTACTTCGGTGGAAAAAAATAAAATAAAATTGTGGCCTTCTTTAGTCCTGGTTCGCATTCACTCAGATTGGTCCCCTGCCCCAGTTCACCATACAGTCCCTCAGCGGTCAGTGGGCCAATAGGAGTAAGTTTCCTACTATGTTTCACAAGTTGTTCATTCGTTTGTCACGATAAGGGTCTTCTCTTAGCGAACTGTAATGCCTCTGGCTCTTGTTTTTCTCCCATCTGTTCAATTTCACGGTTCACGTTTGGTTTTATTTATGTACGTGGTTCGAATCACTAATGTCTATGCATATCCCATCAGGTCTGGCTCACGTTTTAATTACTTATCGTCACTGTAATGTCATCCAGTTCAGTCTTGGCTTCGGGGCCTCATGGCTTCGGGGGCCCGATGACCGCTTCAGCCTTATGGCTCCGCGGGGCCTATGACCGTTCTTCACGTTATTCGTTAGGGACACAATATGGTTGTAGGCTGGTTAGTGTCCTAGGTTCACTGTCGGAGGGGGTCATGGTTATGCGAGTCCCCAAGTCATACTGGTGCTGCATAAGTGGTTTATATTTAAATAAAATATAAAAAAAATCCGCCATTTAGTCCCGCATTCATGGCTATGTCATTAGAATCTCTCACGCATGGCTTCTCCGTTTAAGTTTGACATGCATGGCTCCACCATTAGAGTCTCTCACGCATGGCTCCGCCGTTTAACTTTTACACACATGACTCCGCCATTAGAGTCTCTCTTGGATGGCTTCTCCGTTTAACTTTACACGCGTGGCTCCGCCATTAGAGTCTCTCACGCGTGGCTCCGCCATTAGAGTCTCTCACGCGTGGCTCCGCCATTAGAGTCTCTTACGCGTGGCTCCGCCATTAGAGTCTCTCACGCGTGGCTCCGCCATTAGAGTCTCTCACGCGTGGCTCCGCCATTAGAGTCTCTCACGCATGGCTCCGCCATTAGAGTCTCTCACGCGTGGCTCCGCCATTAGTCTCTCACGCTTGGCTCCACCGTTAGTCTGTCTCACTCTTGGCTCCGTCCTTAGTCTCTCTCACGCTTTGCTCCGTCGTTAGTCTCTCACGCTCGGCTCCGTCGTTAGTCTCTCGCGCTTGGCCCCGCCTTTAGTCTCTCACGCATGGCTTTTCCGTTAAAATTTTACACACATAACTCCGCCATTCGAGGCCGGCTGCGTGGTCCCGCCACAGTAGGTTCCATGTCTTTTTCTGCCTTCAGGCCCGCTCACATGGCTCGGTCAGCTGTGGCTCACAATACATATTTTCTTGTGGAGGCTCGCATGCGTGGCTTTTGCCATTAGAGCCTCACTCACATTATTGTTTTTCTCTGACATTTACTTTCTAGGTTGTTGGGTCTTCATTGTTATCCTTTCAAGCAGTCATCCCAAGCCTTCCATTTCGGACATCACCTTCTCCCAGGTTCGCATTTTCTCCCACTTACCTTCTCTAGGTTCTTGCTTCCTCTCGCTCCCCGCTGTTACTTTTTCTTGCCCGTCCTTGCATTATAGACCCATTCTCCCAGGAAGCTGACCCTGTGGTCTCATTTTTCACGTTTCTCAAGTTCCGCCTCTCCAGGGGTTGCTCAGAGAAAAAAAACTAAAAAAAAACACCAAAAAAACACACTATACTATGGCGTCAGTTTCGTCCACAGGGAGTCCTGTCACGACTACAGACTAATAAGTCCTGTCACGATTACAGGCAATTTACGAAGTCTGTCACGTTTACTGACACGATAAGTCCTAGTCCTACAGGCGCAGCATACGTAGTCTATCATGACATTAAGCTTTTCCTGTCATAGCGGCAGGTTTTCTGTGTACATTATGTCTTCATTACAGGTATGCTTACTTCATCTACAAACTCGGGCTGAGGGTGTTGGTGTCGCACCTAGTTCCTGGGTACCGGCCATCTTCCAGTAGGAGGTACAATAATAAGGCACAATATACGTAGTCTGTCACATCTACAGACACAACAAGTCCTATTACTACTACATACATAGTTTATCACGACCTTAAGCTTATTTCCTGTCACAACTGCAAGTATGGTCGGTACATTCTCTGTCCTCATTACAGGCAACATTAGCTCGTTAATTGAAACAGCCATGTATTCGTGCTTATGGTTCCCCAGGCCTGGTGAGTTTACACATTTCACTTAATCTATTACTAGAGTTAGATGGCATACGCCATCTTCGAACATTTTGAGTCCTTTATAAAAATAAAAAAAGCTGTGGCCTGGGCAATAGGTGTAGGTGAAGTATTTTGCTACCAAGAACAGTAGGTGTTCGAGCAGGGCCCTTGGCGAATGGTTGGACTTAATTTAGGCCTCTCCATCAGATTTACCATTGTTGTTTCAGTCTGCAGCTCTCAGGATTCAGACCTTCTCGTAATATGTTCATATGTTAGTCAACATAGGAGTAAATCGTTTCTGATTACCGGCCGCTCTTTCAAACGCATCAACATTAGCTACCTCCAAGAACGACGTGCCGGGGACAAAGAGGTAAGGTACATAGAAGCCTCTGTGATATGTACGGTATATTCCACACCTTCATCGTGAAATATCTTTTGCGTTCAAAGTGGGCGTCATAATGGTATGTATACATTTTGCTCTAAACTAAGGTCTGCTCTTTTTGGCCCCTTTAGGCTGCCCTACTGCAGCAGTTATGGCATAATTCTACTGCTTGTTGTAGATCGGGTTAGATAGGTTAGGTACACCTTTCTGATAGCCGATCTGACCACAAGTATTAAGCAAATATATTGCTGTATTTGTGGGAGGGGAGGCTGATTACAAGGCTATTTATATGCACCTGTGGGCCCAGGCTGGCTGATTACTAGGCTTAGGCTATTTATAGGCGCCTGTGGGCCCAGGCTGACGCTGATTCAGCTGATTTCACCCACACCATCTTTTTTTTTTTTTTTTATTTATATATCTTTTATTTTAACATTCATAAAACATACAATCCAGGAACAGAATTCCAGCAATACAAAATTAAGCCTATCTATCCCATCTTACCCCACCCCCTCCCAACCCCGCATGGAAAAAAAAAGAAAAAAAGAGAAGAAAAAAAAAAAAACAACCAAATAGGTAACTGAATCTCTTAGTTATCCCAATCCTTCCAAATAATACTCCATTTAATAAGTGAGCCTCTTTGTCTGTATAACACTTTCTCATAGCTTTTCACCTTCTTAACTAAATTTAGCCAGTGATTACATTCTAAAGCAGAGGAGGAGCACCATTCTCTGGCAATGAGAAGCCTGGCCAAAAACATCACTTTGGTCAGTAATTGGCGCTCGGGGGGCCGACTGTTAACTTCCGATAGATCACCAAGGACCCATATCTTTGGGGATAAAGGGATGTTCACACCAAGTCTCTGGACCAGAACTATTTGAACCATTCTCCAATACTTGTTCACTATCGGGCAGCCCCAGAACAGATGAAGATGATCTGCCCCAGGGTCCCCACAGCGAAGACAATCCGACGAAGTTCTAAATCCTCTCCTATGGAGCCATAAAGGTGTAAGATATATTTTGTGTAAAATATTAAACTGAACAACGACGTGATTAAAGTTGTGAGAGACCAAACTCAAACCTTCACCTATGTTCTCCCAATCCGGGGAACCCACCTCAGACAGTAAAACGGACCAGGATCTCTGTCCTGGAGAAAGACAATCCATGAAAAAAATTTTCATCAAGTGCCTGTAACAATGTGAGAGTTTAACTTTCGTACATCCTTTCTTACTAATCAGATTGTGCAAAAATTCAGGAGTGTCTACATTGAGTGAATGATTAACAACCATACTAAAAAGTGCCGACCTCAATTGGAAGTAGGCATACCAAGCCACCTCACCAACATTTAACTTTTGTTTTAGCTCCATATACGATAGGATCTGACCATTTCTAACCACCTGATGTACATACTGTATATTTTTCATCCTCCAATATTGCCTGCAATTAGGGTCCTCTAAATTCAGAAGTTTTTGATTGTGCCATAGTGGAGTACAAATTAATAGGGCCTCCACTTTGCACCAGCGCTTTATGACCAACCAAGCTTTAATAACCATCCTGCAGAAAGCTTTATATCCGGTTGGTATATTAACTAAATAGTCGGACTCTAGTACTGTGAAAAAATCGGAAAACCCCGAGTCCTTTACCAATTTTCTGCAGAGATGGCTATTTTCCCAATCACAAAAAAAGCTAAGTTGGGAGGCCATATAGTATCCCCTAAAGTAGGGGAGGTTAAGACCTCCCCGACTGAAGGGCATAGAAAAGTATAAGCACCTTTAATCTCACGCGCTTTCTCCCCCAAAGCAGATCATTAAGCAATCGCTCT
The DNA here is from genome assembly GCA_033119425.1 of Bufotes viridis. Taxonomy (NCBI): domain Eukaryota; kingdom Metazoa; phylum Chordata; class Amphibia; order Anura; family Bufonidae; genus Bufotes; species Bufotes viridis. The sequence goes on along the minus strand of CM065599.1, from coordinate 30,377,905 downwards.
ATCAACCTAAAGTACTTCTCTTCAATCCATACAGGCGAATTGCGAAGAACATACAATATCTGGGGAAGCACCACCATTTTTATTAATGAGATTCTATCTGCTCTTGCGGGCAAAATTTTTTGCCATACCTTGATTTTAGATCTCACTTTTGTCAATAAGGGAAACAAATTAAGTTGTAAATAATCTTGAGTTTTGGCAGTTACTGTTATCCCCAGGTATTTTATTGAGTCGGAGACCATTAACCGATTAATAATAGGATTTTCCCTCGGTTCTCGCAATTCATCTACAGGGAGAAGAGCAGTTTTTTCCCAATTAACCTCAAGTCCAGAGGGGGCAGAGAACAGATTAACTAATTCCATAATTCGAGGGAGTGAGGTTTCTGATTGCTGAATAAAAAACAAAATATCATCTGCATAAAGAGATATACGATCCAGCTCCCCCATTACACCAAAACCAATTACTTTCGGGTCCTGCCTAATACTAGCTGCGAGAGGTTCAATGTAGATATTGAATAAAAGAGGAGAAAGAGGACATCCTTGGCGGGTACCTCTTCCCAATACAAAACTCTCTGTGAGTGTGTCATTGACCCTGATCTTAGCTACTGGGCATTTGTATAGCAACTGCACCATCGCCATAAACTTGGGGCCAAAGCCCATCCTCTTCATCACCTCCCAGAGGAACCCCCACTCAACTCTGTCAAACGCCTTAGTGGCATCCAATGACAGAATAGAGCGGGCGCCACTCCCGGGAGATTGAATGTTGTTATAAAACCTATGTAAATTATGGTGGGTGCCCCTATTTGGCATAAAGCCATTTTGGTCTGGGTGAATAACAGAGGACATAACCCCGGAAAGCCTCCTAGCCAGAATTTTTGATAGTATCTTAATATCCGAATTCAATAGGGAAATAGGTCTATATGAACCCAAATCCAGAGGATCTTTATCTTTTTTAGGAATCAAGACTATCAAAGCTTCCATCATGGACTGTGGTAGGCTTCCTCCCTGTAGAGCTTCAGAGAACACCTCCATTAAATGAGGAAGAATAACATCTTTATACTTGCGGTAGAATTCATACGGAAGACCATCTAACCCTGGAGACGAATTCCCGGAGATGGAGTCTAAAGCCTCCTGAATCTCTAAAAGAGACAGTTCTTTTTCCAAGTGTTTTTTTTGGGCTTCTGTTATCATTGGAAGATGAATTCTCTCCAGGAACTGTCACCATCTTACAGTCACTTCATATAGGCTGCTCTACCGCAGCAGTTATGGCATAATTCTACTGCTTGTTGTAGATAGGTTAGGTACACCTTTCTGATAGCCGATCCGACCACAAAAATAATTAACCATGAATTTTTTATAACTTCTTGAAATCATGACCTGGTAAATTGTAAATAACCTAATCGATACAATTCACATCTGAGTCTGACTATTTCCTCAGATAATAAGTTCTTTTCAAGTGAGATGACATTTATGCTAAAGACGTAGTTTTGATATTAAATAATAATACTCAGGTATTAGAAAAATCTTCCGAATTATTGATTACAAGGTTATAAACATAAGTGAATAAACACAATGATATATGCAAATGAATATATACGGAGTTGATATAAAGCATAACAAGCTTAACAATACATGTGAGTAGGAACAATTTGTCACAGTATAACAGAGCTAATATTTGGTTAGGATATTAAAATAAGAAGTTAAGTTATATACATCACTTCTGTTCAGAGGAAACCTCATGATATCATGATGGGCATGTCTAATCCTAGACATCAATATGGAATGCTAAATACATTCCTCCCCTTCTAACCATCTACACCTCACATGACTTCAAGGATGGGCAAATCCATACAAGGATATAACTTAGAAGAGATAACTGTATCCTTCCGCCCCGTCCTGGACTATTTTCACATATAGTATTTTGGTAAGACTATTAGGACAAACAACAGAAATGGGAAGAACTTGAAACAAGTCTGTCCAGTGGGAATTTATCACCTAGCTTGGCGAAGAATGTTACTATCAATATATTTATATATGCAATCATTTAATACTTTGATAGATTATGAGTCTTGATTCTTGTACAGGTAGAATGAAGCCTCACAATATCCTAAGACTACATCTCATTATGGAGATGATCAATTAATTAATGTTTTTATGTATTCGCCAATCTAGATGATATGATTTCACCCACATGATCCAATTAGTCTTAATAAAATGAAATATCATTCTTTATGTCTCTTACCAAGTCCTAGTAGGAATCACACTTCTGCTCCTTGGAAAGCTGGGTGGTCCATCAACGCATGTCTCACCATGACTTTCATATTGATAGACCCCTCTCTCTTGGGTATTGGATGTTGGGTCCCCCTTGTGAGTCCTCTTCTTGTTCTGGCTATGATGATTATGATCATGATGCTCAAGCTGATCCCCTATCCTGCTGTGTCCCTCTAATTATTTCCCCTTTTATCTCATGTCACATCCTCCTGGATTAAAATCTTCCAATCAACCGAGGTGGGTGTAATGTATGTTAATGACTCTATGAGATCATATTTACCCACAATGCAATTGTAGAGAATGGTGTCATGATATCCATATGTTTCCAGATGGCACCGTTGTGCAAGCTATTAGCGCCACACCATAAAGAGTTAACTATGGTACTCTTGTATTATATACATCTGACCTTTGTAACGTAAATTAAGAGATAAGGGATTAGTTTAGAGAACTTTTAAACAACTAAAGACAGACCTCTAGGCGTCTCTCTGAATGTTTCTCACACTATTGATCTATGGACCGTAATGATATGAATGGGCCGTGTTTTCTCACAGAGATATCAGTACCTCCTCTGTCATACCAGCATGTAATTAATTGTTACAAAAACACACATTTTTTTATACAAAGTTGTCAATTTACAGAGATATTTCTCTCACCCAACATGGGTATATGTAAAAATACACCCCAAAACACATTGCCCTACTTCTTCTGAGTACGGCGATACCACATGAGTAACACTTTTTTGCAGCCTGGGTGCGCAAAGGGGCCCTAATTCCAATGAATATCTTTAGGTTTTACATGGCTGCTCACAATTTAGCCCCACCCAAAATGCCAGAACAGTACAAACACCCCACAAATGACCCCATTTTGGAAAGAAGACACCCCAATGTATTCTCTGAGGGGCATAGTGAGTCCATGAAAAATTGAACTTTTTGTCAAAAGTTAGCGGAAAGGGAGACTTTGTGAGAAAAAACAATAAAAAACATATTATACTTATATCGCTGACAACACAGTATATGCCTTTAGTCCTACCATTGGTTTTAAAGCGGTAACACAGACTATTAAGCTCTTTTGAGTCAGGACAATATCCAGATCTATAAACATTTGTCTCTGACATCACAACTTACAGACTTTATCATTGACTTTATGGCTGTATGATAGACTGTAAATATTCTTTTTGATCAGGATAGTAATCATCCCTTCAATTTATACCTTTTATCTTTTGCGGTGGCAAGTTTTGATACCACCTAAGATATCAATAAGGTTACTGCATCCCGGAAATCCTTATATTGGTTTTAACATCATAACATCTTTTGTTTTAACATTTTTTATATTTGTATACTTCCCATTAGTACCATTTTATAAAATTGTACTGAAACCCAGGCTGACTATCGGAATAAAAATCTCTTCTCAAAGCCCAGATATTACTAATGAGCAGTAGCATTTATACACAGTAACCTTTGTGCGACCTTACTTTGACCTACTTAAGACTAGTGATGTCGCGAAAATAAATTTTCAGTTCGCGAACAGCGAACGCGAACTTCCGCAAATGTTCACGAACGGGCGAACCGGGCGAACCGCCATAGACTTCAATTGGCAGGCGAATTTTAAAACCCACAGGGACTCTTTCTGGCCACAATAGTGATGGGAAAGTTGTTTCAAGGGGTCTAACACCTGGACTGTGGCATGCTGGAGGGGGATCTATGGCAAAACTCCCATGGAAAATTACGTAGTGGACGCAGAGTCGGGTTTTAATCCATAAAGGGCATAAATCAACTAACATTCCTAAATTGTTTGGAATAACGTGCTTTAAAACATCCAGTGTGTGTATACGATCAGGTATGATGTTGTATCGATCAGGTAGTGTAAGGGTTACGCCCGCTTCACTGACATTGACAGACCAAACTCCCCTTTTAATGCACCGCAAACAGTTCATTTGCACAACTGCAAACTCCCCATTTGCACAAGGTTGGATACTAAGCTAGCCACGTCCCGGTGATGTCATTGAAGGTTTCTTCCTCCACCCAGCCACGCATAACACCAAGGGTCCCCAAAAGGTGAATTGAATTGATTTTTCGAACGGGAGATGGTTAAAAAAACGCTGGCTCCTCTCCCTTTGTTTTTATCCACGGTGACTGCGCCTGCGCCGTGCAATTTACTGTCACACCCGATATGAGTGGTATTTTCTGTAGTACTATTCTCATCAGTTTAATCCTCTAACGTCCCCAATCTGGGGGCCATTTATTGAATAGATTTTTCGAACGGGAGATGGTTAAAAACGCTGGCTCTCTCCACTCTGTTTTAATCCACGGTGACTGATGCCTACGCCGTGCAATTTACTGTCACACCCGATATGAGTGGTATTTTCTGTAGTACTATTCTCATCAGTTTAATCCCTCTAACGTCCCCGACTCCCCAATCCTGGGGGCCATTTATTAAATAGATTTTTCGAACGAGGAGATGGTTAAAAAAACGCTGGCTCCCTCCACTCTGTTTTAAACCACGGTGACTGCGTCTGCGCCGTGCAATTTACTGTCACACCCGATATGAGTGTTATTTTCTGTAGTACTATTCTCATCAGTTTAATCCCTCTAACGTCCCCATTCTGGGGGCCATTTATTGAATAGATTTTTCGAACAGGGAGATGGTTTAAAAAACGCTGGCTCCCTCCACTCTGTTTTAAACCACGGTGACTGTGTCTACGCCGTGCAATTTACTGTCACACCCGATATGAGTGGTATTTTCTGTAGTACTATTCTCATCAGTTTAATCCCTCTAACGTCCCCGACTCCCCAATCTGGGGGCCATTTATTGAATAGATTTTTCGAACGGGGAGATGGTTAAAAAAACGCTGGCTCCCTCCACTCTGTTTTAAACCACGGTCACTGCGTCTGCGCCGTGCAATTTACTGTCATACCCGATATGAGTGGTATTTTCTGTAGTACTATTCTCATCAGTTTAATCCCTGTTACGTCCCATATCAGGGATTGCCTTTTGTGAAAAAAAATTTAGGACGGGTACCTTCGACTGCCTTCACAGTGACAGACCAAACTCTCATACTCCAAACTGAATTGATTTCAGGAACCGGGAGATGGAAAAAGCAGCTTGGTCGGTCCTCTTACTCCCAAATTGGGGCACTGCGCGTGCACACAGCAATGTGCTGTGACACCCTATATGAGTGGTGTCTTAACTAGTACTATTCCTATCAGTTTAATCCCTGTTACGGACCCTATCCGGTCGAATTGATTAACCATTGTCGAATTAGCGAACCATTACGACATCATGAAATAATTTAGTTCTGAGCTCTGTACTTGCTTTGTATTGGAATTGATGGGGATTTTTTAATTGCCTGCATCATTTCTAATAAACTATTAAGAGACTTTATTATGATTTTTTATTTTATGTATTAAAAACCCATACAACATATAAAAAAAAGGTAAATTAATGTTTTTCTATGAAATATTATCCAGCCGTCCGATCGCTTTTGGTCTGACCATAATGAAGCAACGGCCTTATCATCTGGGGTGTGGCAACATTGCCAACACACTTATAGAGGTGATGATTGCTTCATTGTGATACGCAAGCCCTTCACCACAACAAGGTAACGATCACGAAGGGGAATTGACACTTGTATGTGCCTTTTTTTGTTGGTTTGTTTTTGCAGCCACAGTGCTGCACCATAGGACAGAAAAATTAGGCATGTACACATGCCTGAAAAATAATGGCACTGTTGCAGCCGCTATTGTAGCAGCGGCCGGAAAAATTGATGTTTTCCAGGCAGAAAAGTGACTAAAACATTGCGGCTTGAACCCTAGTTGGTGGTGGAGAATTCACGAAAGTCATCCGGTATGCAGACATTAAATACAGCAGCGTGGGGACCATTTTGAGGCCAAGGCATGTAATCAGGCCTTTTGTTAGTCAAATGTATCCCCCACTGTCAGTCCCTTCGGGATCCATGCCTCATTCATCTTTATGAAGGTGAGGTAATCAACACTTTTTTGACCGAGACGACTTCTCTTGTCAGTGACAATGCCTCCTGCTGCACTGAAGGTCCTTTCTGACAGGACACTTGAAGCAGGGCAGGCCAGAAGTTCTATCGCGAACTGGGATAGCTCAGGCCACAGGTCAAGCCTGCACACCCAGTAGTGAAGGGGTTCATTGCTCCTCAGAGTGTCGATATCTGCTGTTAAGGCGAGGTAGTCTGCTACCTGTCGGTCGAGTCGTTCTCTAAGGCTGGATCCCGAAGGGCTGTGGCGATGAGTAGGACTGAAAAAGCTCCGCATGTCCTCCATCAACAACACATCTGTAAATCGTCCAGTCCTTGCCGCCGTGGTAGGAGGAGGATTACACTCACCTCTTCCCTGTTAGATTCCCGCTGTGCTGTGACATCCCCCTTATAAGCTGTGTAAAGCATATATTTTAGTTTGGTTTTGAACTGCTGCATCCTTTCCGACTTTCGGTAATTTGGTAACATTTCTGCCACTTTCTGCTTATACCGGGGGTCTAGTAGCGTGGCCACCCAGTACAGATCGTTCTCCTTTATCCTTTTTATACGTGGGTCCCTCAACAGACATGAAAGCATGAAAGACCCCATTTGAACAAGGTTGGATGCAGAGCTACTTATTTCCCGTTCCTCGTCCTCACTGATGTCATTGACGGTCTGTTCTTCCCCCCAGCCATGTACAACACCATGGGTCCCAGATAGGTGACAACAACGAGCACCCTGGGGTGCCTGCTGTGGTTGGTCTTCCTCCTCCTCAAAGCCGCCACATTCCTCCTCTGACTCCTCTTCCTCATACTCCTCTTCCAGCGTTGCTGCCGGTCTGGCAAGCGATGATGACAAGGCTGTTTCTGGTGGTGATGGTGACCACAACTCTTCCTCTTCACGCTCATCTACAGCCTGATCCAGAACTCTTCGCAGCGCACGCTCCAGGAAGAAAACAAATGGGATGAGGTCGCTGATGGTGCCTTCGGTGCGACTGACTAGGTTTGTCACCTCCTCAAAAGGACGCATGAGCCTACAGGCATTGCGCATGAGTGTCCAGTAACGTGGCAAAAAGATTCCCAGCTCCGCAGAGGCTGTCCTAGCACCCCGTTCATACAAATACTCGTTTCCAACGTGTCGGGCTGTCGCATATCAAGCGCCTCAATGGCATGTTGTTTCGCCGCTGAATATCGGAAAAGTGCGCCATGGCCGTGTAGGAACGCCTGAAATGGCCACACACCTTCCTGGCCTGCTTGAGGACGTCCTGTAAGCCTGGGTACTTAGACACAAAACGTTGTACGATGAGATTCAACACATGTGCCATGCACGGTACATGTGACAACTTGCCCAAATTTAATGCCGCCAACAGATTGCTTCCATTGTCACACACCACTTTGCCGATCTCCAGTTGGTGCGGGGTCAGCCACTGATCCACCTGTGCGTTCAGGGCGGCAGGAGTGCTGGTCCTGTGTGGCTCTCTGCTTTCAGGCAAGTCAACCCCAAGATAGCGTGACACTGTCGTATCCGGGATGTGGAATAGCCCCTGGGGAGCTGGGGGAATCAGTTGATGTGCAGCCAGACGCCGCAGCAGAAGAGGACTCAGCCGAGGAGGATATCGAAGAGGATGGAGTAGGAGTAGAGGAGGTGGCAGTAGGTCTGCCTGCAAGTCGTGGTGGTGTCACCAACTCCGCTGCGGAGCCACGTATTCCATGCTTGTCAGCCGTCAGCAGGTTGACCTAGTGCGCAGTATACGTGATATACCTGCCCTGACCGTGCTTTGCAGACCAGGTATCAGTGGTCAGATGGACCCTTGCCCCAACACTGTATGCCAGAGATGCCATGACTTCCTTTTCAATGACATGGTAGAGGTTTGGGATTGCCTTTTTGAAAAAATTTCGTCCGGGTACCTTCCACTGTGGTGTCCCAATAGCGACAAATTTTTAAAGGCCTCAGACTCTACCAGCTGGTATGGTAAAAGCTGGCGGGCTAAGAGTTCCGTCAAGCCAGCTGTCAGTCGCCGGGCAAGGGGGTGACTTTGTGACATTGGCTTCTTATGCTCAAACATGTCCTTGACAGACACCTGATTGTGGGCAGATGAGCAGGGACTGCTGAAGGTGAGAGATGGAGTGGCGGGTGGTTGAGAGGGGGCAGGGAGGACAGCAGTGGTTGACGTGGCTGAAGATGCTGGACCAGGAGGAGCATGGTGGCTTTGAGTTTGTGTGCTGCATGTACTCATGTGTTTGATCCCATAGGCGTTTGTGATGTGAGATCATGTGCCTTCGCAAAGCAGTTGTACCAAGGTGGGTGTTGGACTTCCCACGACTTTACAAAAAAAATGCCACACTGCTGAGCTTTGCAATGACGGCATTCTGGTGGTGGCAACAGCATGCGTTGACTGGCGTGCTGTCTGGCTGACCCCAGGTGCCGATACATGCTGTCTGACTGTGCCACTAACTCCTTGCAACGACCTCCCCTTGCTTCTAACTCGTCTCCTCATTCTCTCTGTCTCCCCTTCAGAACTTTCCCCCTCTTCTTCTCTTCGAGCAGGCACCCACGTGGCATCCGTGGACACATCGTCATCATCAACCGCTTCACTTGTATCTGACACCTCAGCAAAGGAAGCAGCAGCGAGTACAACATCATCATCATCATCATCATCACACTGTACGTCCCATGTGTGTAATCCTGCCTGACTGAGACATATCCCGTAATCTACATCATCTGGCAATAATGGTTGCGCATCACTAATTGCATCCAACTGATGTGTAAATAACTCCTCTGACGGATCAAGTGAAGCGGCTGTGGTGGCTGTGGTGGTAGTGGTGGTGGTGGTGGTGGCGACGGGCGGGTGCGTGGTAACTTGAGAGCAGGTGACCGAAGCTGAGCTGGAGGAGGATGGTGCGTCAAGGTTCTTAGCGGAAGCTGTTGAAGATTGGGTGTCCTGTCTAAGCCAGCCAACTACGTCCTCAGAATTTTTCGGGTTCAGGAGTGCGTGGCCTCTGAAAACTGGGCATTATTCCAGGGACAGTGGAAATCACAGCACCACGACCACGACGGCCCCTGCGGGTGTGGCCTGCCTCTGCCTGTCATTTTTTTTTTAGATAAGTGGTACTACGCGTGCTAGGTACTGTGCCACCCGGTATGAGTGGTTGGCACTGGCAGTGGGCACACTACAGTCAGTGGAAGAGGGCCTGACACACACTGGCAGCAGGCAAGCAACTGAATTTAGACTACTGTCTAAAAATTAAATGCCTTATTTATCGGCAAGCTACTGTGCCACCCGGTATCAGTGGTTGGCACTGGCAGTGGGCACACTACAGTCAGTGGAAGAGGGCCTGACACACACTGGCAGCAGGCAAGCAACTGAAATTACACTAAAGTGTAAAAATTAAATGCCTTTTTTTTATGCAAAGTCCTGTGCACACGGGATGACAGGGTGGGCACTGGCAGTGGGCACACTACAGTCAGTGGAAGAGGGCCTGACACACACTGGCAGCAGGCAAGCAACTGAATTTAGACTACTGTCTAAAAATTAAATGCCATATTTATCGGCAAGCTACTGTGCCACCCGGTATGAGTGGTTGGCACTGGCAGTGGGCACACTACAGTCAGTGGAAGAGGGCCTGACACACACTGGCAGCAGGCAAGCAACTGAAATTACACTAAAGTGTAAAAATTAAATGCCTTTTTTTTATGCAAAGTCCTGTGCCACATGGGATGACAGGGGTGGGCACTGGCAGTGGGCACACTACAGTCAGTTGAAGTCGGCCTGACACACACTAGCAGCAGGCAAGCAGCTGAAATTACACTAAAGTGTAAAAATTAAATGCCTTTTTTATGCAAAGTCCTGTGCCAGCCGGTATGAGTGGTGGGCACTGGCAGTGGGCACACTACAGTCAGTGGAAGTCAGCCTGACACACACTGGCAGGCAACTAACCTTAGATTAAAGTGTAAAAATGAAGTGCCTTTTTTTATGCAAAGTGCTGTGCCACACGGGATGACAGGGGTGGGCACACTACAGTCAGTTGAAGTCGGCCTGACACACACTAGCAGCAGGCAAGCAGCTGAAATTACACTAAAGTGTAAAAATGTAATGCCTTTTTTATGCCAAAGTCCTGTGCCAGCCGGTATGAGTGGTGGGCACTGGCAGTGGGCACACTACAGTCAGTGGAAGTCAGCCTGACACACACTGGCAGGCAACTAACCTTAGATTAAAGTGTAAAAATTAAGTGCCTTTTTTTATGCAAAGTGCTGTGCCACACGGGATGACAGGGGTGGGCACTGGCAGTGGGCACGCTACAGTCAGTTGAAGTTGGCCTGACACACACTAGCAGCAGGCAAGCAGCTGAAATTACACTAAAGTGTAAAAATTAAATGCCTTTTTTATGCAAAGTCCTGTGCCAGCCAGTATGAGTGGTGGGCACTGGCAGTGGGAACACTACAGTCAGTGGAAGTCAGCCTGACACACACTGGCAGGCAACTAACCTTAGATTAAAGTGTAAAAATTAAGTGCCTTTTTTTATGCAAAGTTCTGTGCCACACGGGATGACAGGGGTGGGCACTGGCAGTGGGCACACTACAGTCAGTTGAAGTCGGCCTGACACACACTAGCAGCAGGCAAGCAGCTGAAATTACACTAAAGTGTAAAAATTTAATGCCTTTTTTATGCAAAGTCCTGTGCCAGCCGGTATGAGTGGTGGGCACTGGCAGTGAGCACACTACAGTCAGTGGAAGTCAGCCTGACACACACTGGCAGGCAACTAACCTTAGATTAAAGTGTAAAAATTAAGTGCCTTTTTTATGCAAAGTCCTGTGCCACACGGGATGACGGGTGAGCACTGGCAGTGGGCACACTACAGTCTGTGGAAGTCGGCCTGACACACACTAGCAGCAGGCAAGCAGCTGAAATTACACTAAAGTGTAAAAATTAAATGCCTTTTTTATGCAAAGTCCTGTGCCAGCCGGTATGAGTGGTGGGCACTGGCAGTGGGCACACTACAGTCAGTGGAAGTCAGCCTGACACACACTGGCAGGCAACTAACCTTAGATTTAAGTGTAAAAATTAAATGCTTTTTTTTTATGCAAAGTCCTGTGCCACACGGGATGACAGGGGTGGGCACTGGCAGTGGGCACACTACAGTCTGTGGGCCTGCAGCTCCTCACACACTGGCAGGCCAGGCAACTGCAATATGTATATAAAGGAAAAAAAAAAGCAGACTAATGTTGCAGCCCTAAAAAGGGCTTTTTGGGGTGCTGTCAGGACGCTGTCCTTACAGCAGAGATCAGATGAGTCTTTCAGGACTGGAGTGGACACTGAATTCACTAGCCTAGCTATCGATTTCCCAATTAAATCAGCAGCAACTACACTCTCCCTCCTCTCACTAAGACTGCAGCTTCAGAATGAATCTAAAATGGATGCTGTGCAGGAGGTGGGAGGGTCTGGAAGGGAGGGTATGCTGCTGATTGGCTGGAATGTGTCTGCTGACTGTGAGGTACAGGGTCAAAGTTTGCTCAATGATGATGTATAGGGTGAGGTGGCTTGGTATGCATATTTTCAATTGAGGTCAGCACTTCTTAATACTGTTGATAGGTATTCACTTGAGGTAGACACCCCGGAATTTTTGCACAATTTGATTTGTAAGAAAGGTGGTACTAAGGTGAAATTATCACATTGTTATAGGCACTTGATGAAAGGTTTTTTTTCGGATTGTTTATCTCCAGGACAGAAATCCTGGTCTGTATTAATGTCAGAGGTGGGTTCTCCGGATTGGGAGAATATCGGGGAAAATTTTAGTCAGGTTTCACACAACTTTAATCACACTGTTGTACAGTTTAATATAATACACAAAATATATGTGACACCTTTATGGCTCCATAAGAGGGACTTAGAGCCGCATCTGACTGCCCTCGCTGTGGGGATCCCGGGCAGATCATATGCATCTGTTCTGGGACTGCCCGATAGTGAGTAAATACTGGAGAGCGGTACAAATAACTTTGACTCGGAGACTCAATATAGATATTCCTCTATCTCCCAAGGTATGGGTTTTAGGGGATCTATCAGAGGTTAACTGCCAGCTTATGAAGGGCCGTCTGCTGACTAAAGTGCTGTTTTTGGCTAGGCTTCTTGTAGCCAGAGAATGGTTTTCCCCTTCTGCTCCAGATTGCAAGAACTGGTTATGCCTGGTGGATAAGGTGAAAATCTATGAGAGAATTATGTATAGACAAAGAGGGTCCTATATGAAATGGGCCAATGTTTGGAGAGACTGGGATGGTTGAGGAGAGTTTTTTTTTTTTTTTTTTCTTTCTCCTTTCCCTTTTCCCTGCAGGAATGGAGGGTGGGCTGAGGGGGGTGGTTGGGAGGAATGGGGAAGATATTAATTGCAAATTTGTTGAACTAATTTGTTTACTTCTTATATTGAAATAATAAAAAAAATTAAAAAAAAAAAAAAAAAAAAATGGCACTTGTGGGGATAGGTATCCACTGTGTGATACAGGCCTAGAGCTAGTCTGGCCTGAATGTTAGCTAGATGATGGGTGTCTGATCTGTATTCCTTCACCTGCAGCAGGGTTTGTAAAGCAGAGATTGCTGGTCACTCTCCTGATTTTGTACTTTGTAGGAGAACTGGTAAAGGTCCCTTGAAGAAGGACCTACTTCCTCCTTCTTTGTGTCTAGGCTTGAACTCCCCCTTTTGGCAGGAAGTAGAACTAGCCCACTTCTACCAAGAGGGGAGGGACAGGTTGGTTAACCCTATTCCTGCCAAACATACCTCCCGTGCTGGTGTACTAGGCATAAAAATAATATAATACATGACATTAACAGGATATAACAAACAATTGTAGACGCCCCTAGGTCTATGATGGACACTATAAATGATGATGATGGACACTATACAGTATGTCATGATGGACAATATAAAAATGCTATCACATATCATAATGCATGACCCCTGCTGTGATTATCTGCAGTTTTCAGCCAGTTCCCAGAGTCCTGAATAAGGTCTCATGCACACAATCTTAAGTGTTTTGCAGTCTGTAAATCACGGATCCACAAAACACAGATCCCGACCGAGTGCATGCCACCATTTATTTTTTAACTTCTGTGGAAATGTCCTATGCTATGCAAAACGGACAAGTTAGGGCGTGTTCTAGTTTATTTGCAGGGCTGCAGAATGGACGTGTGGATGCGGACAGAAACTACGGTCGTGGGCATAAGCCCTAATTATGAGAGAAGACTGGAAAGATACTTGTAAGACTTACAAACACAGATTCTATCCCAGAATATCCGCCATTACTGTATAAGTTGATATCCGCTGCCAGAATTCTACCATCTTTCATGTAACCCACCTGAAAACAAAAAAAGCATATACTTCAGTTAAGTATGTCTACATATCTTTTTCAATAAGTAATGACTCACTAAAGGAAGTGGAAAAAAAAAAAAAAAATGATGATGTATAGGGGGCGGACCGAACATCGCATGTGTTCGCCCGTTGAGGTGAACGCGAACAAGCTATGTTCGCCGGGAACTGTTCGCCGGCGGATAGTTCGGGCCATCTCTACTTAAGACATACAAAATTGTAAATATAATCGAGCATGGCTCTTAAAGGCAATGAATATACATCTTGACTAGAATAATTGGATATCAATGTATATACCTATGAAAAGGCACAACAAGTAAAACAGCCCAGATGTAATAATACTGCAGGAGACTCACCTGAGAGGGCAGAAAATATTGGCTCTAAAAAGGCCATGGCTGGGGTCTGTGTACCACGCAGTATACAGTAATTATGCTAGAGGAGTTTCAATACTTATAACTAGAGTACTCCCATTTCAGTTGAATTCAGTGAATTTAGACATGTCTGGCAGATATGTGATTGTACATGTGGCTGTGCGGGGCATGGATTATATAATAGTTGGCCAATATATTCCTCTCCCCTTTCAAAGAGGTAATGGGAAAAATTGCGATCTTACTGACCGCCACCCTAGTCATGATGGGTGATTACAATGCAGTCCTAGATCCGACTGCGGATAGACTCCGTCCTCAAGCCGCCCATAGCAAAGCTCTTAGCAATTGGGCTGACGCCCATGCTTTAACAGAAGGATGGAGGCATTTGCACCCGAGCGATCGTCAGTATTCATGCTATTCATGCAGCATCCTTTGCTACACTATTGCGCATAGATCTCGTCTTTGTTAGTAGAGAATTGTTACCAAAGATGACCAAGGTGGAATACCTATCAAGGGGTATTTCAGACCATGCCCCCCTACTTGTGATCCTGGCCCAACCATTTACACCCCCAGACAGGCAGTGGCGCCTTAACTGTAAGTGGTTGGAGGTTTTACCTGTGGCTAGTGCAGCTCAACAGGGAGTGACTGAGTATTGGGCAAGTAATGAGGGATCTTCAGACCCTGTTGTGGAATGGGAGGCCTTTAAGGCAGTATTGAGGGGCACGTTTATACATGCCATAGCCTCACATAGGAAAGAACTTGGAATTAATAGGGCTAGAATGGAAGCAGATCTAGCAAACAAAGTCAGACTATATACGCAAGTTCCTAGCAAAAGCACACTTAGCCTATGGTAAGAGGCACAAAGACAACTTAACCCACATACCCAGAAAAAGCTCTTATTTCAAAGACAAGTGAAATTCTCTGAGGGAGAAAAGAATGGGAGGGCGTTGACTTAAGAATTGAGTTTCCACAAACAGTGGTTTCTTATATCACTAGTGTAGAGTGAACTCGAATAACTCTACCAGGGGCAATATGTGAACAATCTGCCCGTTACTACTCTGCCCTTTACGAATCCAAAACACTCCCTACACCTGAAGACATGCAGGAATTCTTAAAGACTATCCCGCTCTCAGTCTAATAGAAACTATTTGGCTGCCCCATTAAATGTGGGAGAAATGAAGTCAGCAATTAAAAACATGGCAGTTGGGAAATCCCCTGGTCCGGACGGCTTCCCTTTGGAATGGTATAGGATAGATGTGGATAAACACTGTGCACGGCTGATCAAGCTATTTGAGTATGCCTTTGACCACGGTAGGTTGCCCCCATCTTTCATGGAGGCGACTATTGTGTTTGTAGGTTTGTCACAAACCTGGGAAGCCCCCAGACCAATGCGGTTCATATAGGACGATTTGCCTTCTGAACATTGACACCAAAATCTTAGCTAAAATTCTTGCCTGGCGACTCAGTGATGTAATTTTATCAGTAGTAGTAGACCCTGACCAATCTGGTTTCATGCCAGGTAATACTACCGATATCAATCTAAGGAGGTTATTGCAGGTTTGACTCTGTTGAATGTCAATTCATGTGGGAGACACTACACTGTCTAAAGTTCCCCCTGTCTTTTATAAAGTGGGTGCAACTATTATACCAGGCCCCTACGGCTCAAGTGAGAGTCAATGGCTATTTATCAAACGCATTTGCTTTACATAAAGGCACCAGACAAGGGTGCCCCCGACTCCTATGTTGTTTGCCCTCATTATGGAACCTGTTACCCAATTGGTCAACAACAGTATGCTGATAGAGGGGTGGACAATAGCAGGTGTGGCAGCGGAGCTATCAGAGGGCCATAGAATGGTCATTCAAGTGGTGTATCTCACCCAGAGCAAGCTGGGTGAGAACAAGAAAGGTTGGGGAAATAGTTTTTTTCCCACTGTCTGCAGCAGTCAGGCTGGTAATGGAGATAATTAGCAGCCAGCTGAGGAGCTTGGATCAATCTGAGTTGAGCTCCTCAATCAGGGCTCCCAGTCTGGGAAAGGAGCAGGCTGTGTCAAGGCCTGTGGGAGCCAGGACCCTCTAACCCTGTGTGGGGGTAAGCACTGTGGTGTTTTTGGGGAGCTGGGTGGTAGACCCAGATCCCGCTAGAGAGGGAGTGTATATATACTGTGTAGTCAGTGGCCAGACAGCTGAGGTTTATTTTTACGATTTCTTTGTACTGCTGTTATAACAATAAAGCTGGCCGTAGCCAGTTTGCACCTGAATCTACAGTGGTGGAGTGGCTTCTTGATGTGTGCCAACCGTCTAAGGTGTTAAGACGGCAATCTGGAAGAGCGAAATGACCCCGAGTTGTTACATATGGTGGAGGTATGCTATGGCATGAAAATGGCACACAAAGCTGGGTGCTGCAGAGCAAAAATGACAAGACAACAGGTTGCTAAGGGCACCAGGAAGCGTTGTCTGTGCTGAATGCTGCGGGATTTCTGGACGGAAAGTGTCCGTGCTGAAAAGTAAAAAGCAGTTGGTTGCTAGGGGCAACGATGAGACAGCGGGTGCTGCTGAAAGTTGTTTTTTTTGCTGTGTGTGGAGTTAAAGGGACGAAAGCTTTTTTGGTCCAGTGGAGAAGGTGCTGCTCATAAGAGTGTGGACTATTTTGCTGTGGTGCAAGTAAAACTGCAGTGAATTAAAGGGAAAAGGGGGAGCAGTTGCTGACAATTTTTCCCGCTACCATGGGTCTTATGGAAGAGTATGTCCGGCGGCGCTGGCGCATACAACAGGGAGAAGAAATGGCCATAGCGATTGGCTATACGTAAAATAAATTGGTGAAATTTGATGCAGAGTGAGAGGCTCTGGAGGCGCAGTTGCAGCTGGCCCTGAGGAAAGGGTTCTCAAAGATGTATGATCACTGTGCAAAAGTACCAGAGGTTGGTGGTGTGACGGGAGTTCTGGAGGAAAGGCGAAGGTGTGCCATCGCCAAGGGCAGCCGTCTGGAAGATAAAAAGATGGCGAGTGGTGTGATTCTCAGGAGTTCCTATATTCCCTGCGACTGTGCAAGATGCTAAAGGGTGCGACTGTAATGACTGTCCAGGAAAAGTCTAACTACAGGCCAAGTTGTTTCCGGTAACAACTGTTGGAGTAAGGAGTCTGCAGGTGATCATGGTAACAGGAATCAAGGGCAGGTCTCAAAAAGCTGGATTTTGGAGGATGATCTCGGTAGAGATGTCCGTGGGATGCTCTCGTCTCCCGAGACTGCCGAACCTATGACAACAAAGGGTAAGACTGTTCCTGTTATTAATTATGTGGCAGACGCAGTGACACTGAGTCGGCGGCAGTTGCTACCTGCCTGACCGGTGAGTGATAAAGCGCTACGTTGAGAAAATGTCTAAAAAGTGAGTGACTATGGGAAAAATGCTGTGTCTGAACAGGCGGGTAAGCCTGTTGCAGTTGCTCCCTCACAGGAATCTGCAGGGGAAAAGGTCACTGTGTTGTCTTAAGTGCCTGTGACCAAGGCTAGATTTAGGATGGTGAAAATCAGAGATCCCATGCTAGCCTGGGTAAGAGGTAGAATGATAAATGTTCGAGACAATTTTGTGACTACTGTGGACTATCCGGTGGTCTTCACGGAGGGTGAGACCATGGTCAAAACGGAGACTGATGGATTTGGTGTTGCAAATAGGGTCATGCATGACATAATGTGAGGCAATGAAAACACTTCTGCGGTCTGTTACATAACTCCCGCAGAACTGGTACCTAGCCCTTTAAATGAAGTGACCATTAGAAACAGTGGAACTGATAAGGTGCAAAGCGATCGTACCCTGTTTGCCGAAATGCATAATGAGAATGTGATGTCATGTGAAATATATCATGATGGTGATGATGATGACATACCTTTTCCCTTTCAGGTTGTGATTAGGGGAGAAGGGCCCCCTGTTGGGAAACATGTGTCTGATGTAAAAATGCTGATAAATGTTGAAAGAACACCACTGGGAGAACCCACTGTAGACAATGTGGTGGGGCTAGAAGGTGTACCACACGTGCCAGAGGTGGATATGCAGTCTCCACGGGGTTCTATGGTTGCTGGAGAGGTGTCCAATGTGGAGATGGGCTCATTGAGGCCCCTAGAGGTCAGGATTGATAATGACCCGAGCGTTATGTATAATGTATGTGCTGTGACCAATAGCAACTCAGAGAGGGAGGCTGTCATGTCAAGACCCTGCGAAACTAAGGTGGTAACTAGTAGCAACCAGATGACAGTTATACTTGACGTGAGGGGAGCTGAATGGGGAGATGGCAGCCTAATGTCTGAGACCCATACCCAGGCAGGGGTAGATGACCTGACAGGTCAATGCAGCTACAAACTTGAAGATGTTTTCGCTCACTCCGCACAGTCCCTAGATACACTAGAGAAGGGACTAGCGGTTCTCGCAGAGCAACTGCAGAAAGCTCCAGAGGAGTCACAGGAAGAGGCTCAGAAAGAGATGAATGAACTGAAGGATCTAGAGTCACAAATAGAAGCAGAAATTCTCCAACTTGAAGAGCTACTTACAGCTTCTGAGCGATCCAAACGTCATGCAGAGCAGGAAAGGGATGAGCTGGCTGATGAGGTCTTAAACAGCGCCTCCGAAAAATCTGTTCTCTTGGAGGAGAAAAGACATTTGGAAGCCAGGATGGCTCAACTTGATCAAGAGTTGCGTGATTGGATGGGGGACCTGGGCCACCAGAGACAAACGGTGTCTAGATTGGAGAAGAAACAGAAGATGTTTGACCAGCTCCTGGCTGAAGAGAAAAACACCTCGGCCCGATATACCGAAGAACGTGACCGAGCAGAGATTAATGCTCGGGAGAAGGAGACCAAGGCCCTCTCCTTGGCTTAAGCCCTTTAAGAAGCGCTTGAGGAGTGAGATGAATTTGAGAGGCTGAACAGGCAACTCAGAGCAGAGATGGAAGCTCTCATGAGCTCAAAAGATGATGTTGGGAAGAATGTGTATGAGCTGGAGAAGTCTAAGCGTGTTCTCGAGCAGCAGGTGGAAAATTAGCAACCTGAAGAGGAGAGTCCTCTGAAAGAAGTCAAGAAGTCTAAGCAAGAGCCTGTTAAGAATGGGTCTGGAGATGGTGGCTCCGGGGTGGCGGCCGAGGCAGAGAAGATGATGGAATATATATCTGCTGAACCAGTTGATGAGGCTGATGTGGATTCAGAAGCCAAGAGACTCATGTCAGTGTGGTCATGGACCTGGTCATGAAAGACATTTCCTCTGCTGTCAATGCCTTCCAGAAAGCCAGAGGTTTGCTGGGGAAGAAATACGGGGAGACGGACGACCAGTATGAGGATCCTGTCTACTACGATGGGCTGGCTCTCCTGAATCCTGCCCGAAAGGAGAACAATATCCTGGGTGAGCCTATGGAGAAAATGCCAGAAGACGAAGAGTCTGATAAGGACCCCGGTGTCCCCAGTACCTCCAACCTTGATGAGAAATAGGAGGAGGAGTTAAGAATACAAGTATATGATTCCATGTCCGAGAAGGATGTGAAGGCTAAAAAAGTGGATGAAGACTCCAAAGGAGACTCAAAGGCTGAAGAAGCTAATGCTGTTGAGTTGGAGTGGGAAAAAACCTCAGATGTTTCGCAATGTAGGAACTTTGACCCTGGAGGGGGTTTAAGTAAGGTGAAAAGTCCTACGGCCTTTATCAGGGGGAGGAGGATATGTGGCAGTGGAGCTGCCAGAGGGCCATAGGAAGGCCATTCAAGTGGTGTATCTCACCCAGAGAAAGCTGGGTGAGAACAAGAAAGGCTGGGAAAATAGTTTTTTCCCACTGTCTGCAGCAACCAGGCTGGTAATGGGGATAATTAGCAGCCAGCTGAGGAGCTTAGATAAATCTGGGCTGAGCACCTCAATCAGGCCTCCCAGTCTGGGAAAGGAACAGGCTGTGTCAAGGCCTGTGGGAGCCGGGACCCTCTAACCCTGTGTGGGGGTAAGCACTGTGTTTTTTGGGGGGGAGCTGGGTGGTAGACCCAGATCCCGCTAGAGAGGGAGTATATACTGTGTAGTCAGTGGCCAGACAGCTGAGGTTTATTTTTATGATTTCTTTGTACTGCTGTTATAACAATAAAGCTGGCCGTGGCTCGTTTGCACCTGAATCTACAGTGGTGGAGTGGCTTCTTGATGTGTGCCAACCGTCTAAGGTGTTAAGACGGCGATCTGCAAGAGCTAAATGACCCTGAGTTGTTACACAGGGATACAGGAGAAGATATCGTTATATGCTGACAATATGTTAATATATTTGGCTGATACTGGTCCCTCTCTAGAGGCTCTAGACATAATAGATGGTTTTTGGAAATACTCAGGGCTTCGGGTGAACTGGGCTAAGTCCAGTCTGTGTCTAGTAGATGAGGATGGATGTGCAGACATATCTCACATCTGAAGGTGGTTGACTCCTTTCTCTATTTAGGGATTCAGATTCATAGGGATCCCAGACGGTTTTATCAATTAAATGTGGTACCTACAATGGAGTATATTACCCGTAAAATAGAAGCCTGGGAAAATCTGACACTGACCTTGGTGGGCAAAAAAAACATTGTCAAAATGGTATTACTGCCAAAACTTTTATATATTTACAGAGCAGCTCCAACTAAAATACCTAAATCTAACTTTGAATCCCTAGATAAACTGATGTCGCCATTCTTATGGAGGCACCAGACCCCTCGACTGGCTAGGACAGGGGTAGGCAACCTCCGGCACTCCAGCAGTTGTGAAACAACAACTCCCAGCATGCATACTTCCTCTGCTTTTCTCAGAACTTTCACAGAAATAAATGGAGCATGCTGGGAATTGTAGTTTCACAACAGCTGGAGTGCCAAAGGTTGCTGATCTCTGGGCTAGGAAATCCCTAAAGGCTTTTTACTCACGGGGGGAACTGAGATTACCAGATATGTACACTTATTACATTGCTACCCAATTAGTTTATGCATCCTGGTGGATCAGGGCTGATGCAAATAACCCAGCGGTGGTACTTGAAGCTGCGCTAGTGGGCTCATACGAGGCTCTGACAAACTTGGGGTATCGGGGAGGGGTAACCAAGGCAAATCACTACACAGAAGCCATGAATAAAGTAGTAGCAGCCTAGTTACGGTTTGTAGAGACCCATGTTGTGAGTGCTGACGGGGAGACCTGGTCCCCATATACTCCTCTGTGGCAAAATACATTTCTTAAAGAGCTCCTTCAACTACCTGACTATGAATTTTGGCCTCAAAAAGGGGTGAAGTATTTCACCCAAATATACCAGGATGGAATTTTCCATACCTTTGACAGCCTCCAAAGAGAGTTCAAGTAACCCTGTACTAGTTTTTATTGGTACCTCCAGTTGAGACATGCCTGTGAGAGCCAGTTTAAATCTTTATCCTTACAATTGGACTGTGGCCCCCTGAAGTCCTTTGCCAGGAGGACACAGCCATACAAACCAGTTTCCTCTTTCCTCCGAGATAATGGAAATGCAGGTTTCACTACTCAGACGCTCTTTTGAGCGCTGGTCCGTGGATATCCCTGACTTGGAGATGATCAAGGCAGGTACTTCTTATCTAGAGGAAAAGAAGAGGCAAGGGCGCACCATAGGGTAAAACCAGCGATGGAAATGAGAGACAGTGCTGTCAAGGAGAGGCTCACCTTAGAGAGTTGCGCTATTGGATAGGCACAACTCTATTGAAGACTTGGTACCAGTCGAAGCTGGTGGCACATCTGCGTCCGGTGGTCTGCAGCCAGGGAGTGGAATGCCTCCGTTGGAGATGCCTGGGTCTCCACGTTGAATTAGAAGTCTGCAGTAAAATAATGAAGTCTTCCTTCGGCGCAACAGAACCCGGTCGGTACCACAGGAATGTGGTGAATAGAGGTTTATTAAAGTCATAAATACAACGCGTTTCGGGGGTAATAGACCCCCTTCATCAGGTAAAATGACTGTGCAGGTCGACCCTGCAGGTCGCGTAAAAATCATGGGTGTCTGGCTTCTCACTTGAGCCAACTATAACTCCTCAATTGGTTCTTAAAGTTCGGGGTTGTCGCCCCACATCATGGCCGACCAGTTGGGTTTCGGTCTTCTATCTCTCATCTTAAGCACATGGCAGGTCTTCTTGTGGCGCTCCTCTATATCCGGAGCTGAATTCCCTCCAGCAAGGCAATAAAGTCTCTTTTAGGGTCACAGAGGCACAATCCTGTTTGTGACGCCAATTTTATGCCGTGTCTGGATAAGTGGCAATTGATCTACATAACAATACAATACATGGCATAACACTTGCAGATACCCCCAGGTCTGGGGTGCTGCATTATCTAGTCACTGTATGGGAGTGTTATTCAGTCACTGAATGTGAGTATTTTCCAGTCACAGTATAGACATGTTATCCAGTCACTGTATGGTGGTATTATCCAGTCACATTATGGTATTTGTTAATTAATCATGGTATAAATCAGTTCAAAGTATTTAGTCACAATATCAGGCTATTATCCAGTATGGTGGTATTATTTAGTCTCTGTATGCTAGTAATATGTAGTTACTAAATGTGTTATTTGAGGGTAGGGCTAATATACATACAGTATATAGATTCCAGTATATTATACTGTAGTGTTTCCAGTAGAGCAAATGAGCCTTTGGGAATACAGTCCACACCACTGATTACCAGGACCAGGCTATGTGCTAGTTAGCAGGGAGCAGCGTTTATATATATATATATATATATATATATATATATATATATATTAATTGTGCAAGAAAAAAATTATTTTTATTGCATCACAACTGATGTTCAATGATAAACAATAGTTTTATCACTGATCTTCTCCTTTTTTGAACACTGAACACTTTATTCTTACACTGGTGTAGAAGCCTGCAAATTATGGCAGCAACGGGCAAGTGTAAATCTTCCTGTAACCCTTTCACTACCGGAGGTTTTTTCATTTTTGCTCAAAAACAGAAGTGTTGCACAGGAAAAGCTGAATTCCAATATGAGGTACTTTCAGTTACATAGACTCACCCAGTCTTCAAACATCATTGTCCAAAGATAAATAGTTATTAATTGATACTCAAAACATATCCACTAGGCTATTGCCAATCAGGGACAATCTTTGCTAGACTCCATTGACACCATGCAATTCATCATAAAGACAGTTCCCATGTAAATACCGATGAAAGAATCAATGAAAATGGTGATAGTTCAATAATCCAGACCGTAGTTCTCCTTAATAATTAATATAGCTCCGCTTATAGTAGTGTTCATCTATAATCTTGACCCAACTCTATAGTCAACTAATATAGTCCTCTGACGCAAATCTAAAAAGGCATCCAGCATATTTAATTTACCATCTCACATTCATTGAAAGTGGCGTCCCGCTCTGTTTCACAAACAGCGGCGTCCTGCTGCACGTTGTAAGTGAGCTCACTAGCTTCTGCCGATGTCTTTAGTATCCGGCAACTACGGTACTTGTGACAGTCTTACCGGGGGTTATTGCGGACTTTCACCTTGCTCCTGACACTGTACTGATTCTTAGATCCGAGATTGCACCGTGTCCCGAGCTGCTCCCGTCTGTCAGCCCTGCGCTGGTTGCTGGTGGTGCACGTGGACCTCGGGTCTTCCCTCGGTCCCGTGTAATGCTCTTGCGGATGCGCGGCAGACAGTACCCACTTTTGGCTGTCTTCTCCCCCGGGGTTAGTACCTCAGTCTCGATTCATCTATGGGGGTTTAGCTGCACCAAACGCGGTTCGGGGTATATAAGTGACCCCTTCCTCAGTGGTTACTGAACCCCCTCAGATACCCCTCCTTTATAGGGTTTTAGGTATTCTGTTACTATAGCAACTTCCTGCACGGCTATTCAATCCTAGATGGGACAAAGCCAGAAATAGATGCATAAATTGGCAAAGAAAGACACCCTATGATTGAACGGCCGTGCAGGGAGTTGCTATAGTAACAGAATACCTTGAACCCTATAAAGGAGGGGTATCTGAGGGGTTTCAGTAACCACTGAGGGAGGGGTCACTTATATACCCCGAAATGCATTTGGTGCAGCTAAACCCCCATAGATGAATCGAGACTGAGGTAACACTGCCGGGGGAGAGGACAGTCAAAAGTGGGTACCGTCTGACGTGTAAGGGGATCCGCAAGAGCATTACACGGGACCGAGGGGAGACCTGAGGTCCATGTGCACCGCTAGCAACCAGCACAGGGCTGACAGTGTAATTTTTTTTATGTCTAAATAGTGTAAAAATAAATGTAAATTTTGAATAAAAACATTTTTTTTACATCACCATATTCTCACCCCCATACATTTTTAATACTTATGTCTACTGAGCTGTTTAGGGGCTCATTTTTGCGGGACAATCTGTAGTTTTTATTAAAACCATTTTGGTGTGCGTGACTTTTTGATTACATTTTATTAAATTTATTTGGCTAAGAGAAGCAATGAAAAATGTTGACCCTTTTTTCCGTTACGCTGTATTCGATTTTTTCATATATATTTTAAAAGTATGGGCTTTTTCAGTTGCAATGATATCCATGATGTTTAGATTTATTGTTATTTAGGTCATTTTTTTTAATTATATGGAGGAAAAAATTATATATTTTTTACCTTTTTTTCTTATTTTTTTGTGAATGTTTTGAAGCTCTTATATAAGCTTATAAATTATGTTTTTTAAATTTTGTACTATCGGGGATTTTTAAAATTAGGTTTGGACTGCAAATTGCTCATTTCTTATCCTGGCCTGCCATTTGGTGGCCAAAATAAGAATTGCAGCATGAACACTATCAGCCTCGTCAGCGAGGCTCATAGTGTTCAGTGCAACTACCGATGCCCTCATTGGCCGCAGGGGGTGTCGGTTTTTGAGCATTTAGATGCCATGATCTCACTTGATCACTGCATCTAAAGCCTTTAAGTACTGCGATCGGCATTATTGCCGGTCGTGGTAATTAGCCATAGGTCTCTGCTGCTTGAAACAGCAGAGACTTGCTGGCCATGACGCCCGCTGCACGTGTACATGTATGCCACTGGTAGCGAAAGGGTTAATGTGGGCTTATTAAACCACAGTGCCTAGGGCAGTATGGCCTCTAAATATGGCCCTGGTTATTGGGGCTTAAAAATATAAAAGAAGGTAAACTTGCTCCACCCTCAACCCTAAACATAACCTTTTGTCTAATCTGGTTTTATTTTCTGAGTGCAGATTTTTAAAATTCTATTTCTGAACATGATTATGAGGGGCGGCCATCTTGTCTTAACAGCACTGAGAGACTTGCTTTGCAGCAGTCACATAGTCTATAGATACAATGACAAAGAAGCGACCCCATTGACTTCTTTTGGAGAGTTTTCTAGGCATGCTTTGAGGCCTGTGCAGAGGTCAGGGGGAGCTGATAAGCTTTGACAATTGCCTTATTGTGAATGTTGGATCCTGTGTTATCTGTCCTGCCTGTAGTGATAAGCAGATAACTGCAGTAAAGTCATCTGTACAGACCAGGAAGTGGTGTCTATTCTTATACTTAGTGGCCAGTGCGAAAACTGTAGGATTTATAGTTTATTTTTATAGCTATGGACATGAAAACATGGACATGAAAACTTAAAAATAACATCATCAAAAATTCTTTAAAAATATGTTTACCATAAAAGCGTGATTCAAACAAAAGGTCATTTTCTGATGACACATTCCAGTTAAGTGCTTGTGCATACGTGCAGAAACAAGATGACGAGGAAACACCCATGATAGCTGATACAACAACCCTAGGAACAAAAAGTCCCTCCATCTATTTGTTTATATGTTTTAAAGGTCCCGTATCCTTTGCCAGATGGTAACAAGAACAAGCAAATCAATAACCTTGCTTGAGTATTGTGCAGAGATTCGTCTCTGTACAGTATTTAAATGTATGGGCCTTGATGAATTAAAATGAGTTATCACTGAAGTCTTGCGAGACTTCAGTAAATAACTATGCCATTCGATTTTTAAACTTGAAAACCATTTTAAAACAGGAATCCGAAGTGAACTTCGGTACTGGAGCCAACTTCGGATCCAAGTTTTAAAATGTTTTTTAAGTTCAAAAATCAAATCCCGAAGTTATTCACCGAAGTCCCACAAGACTTTGATGATAATGAATTTGCCTCGTCTGAGGCCGTATATTTTAATGACATACAGAGATAGATCTCCATACAGCATTAAAGCAAAGTTTTGGGCGAAGCGACTTTGGAACTACGATCCAAAGCTCGTTTCGTTCATCCCTAATCCCAGCCATAGCTCTCCTATTATCCACAGTGGTATTTTCATACCAAACTGTCATATAATAGGAGAGAATACTTTCTAGTACACTACTATATAAGTTCACTAAAAGCTGGGATGGAAGTCTAGCTTTCTTCAACATCCTCAAAAATAAAAGCCTTTGGTGGCCCTTCCTTACCGCATAAGATATATTAATATTCCATGTCAAATCTTTTGAAATATTAAGGCACATGAACCTTAATTATCTACCCTGTCTACCTCCTCTCCATTTATAAAAAGTCATCCTCCTTGTTCTCCTAAAATCAACTAGAACCTCTTTTGTGTTTTGCTATATTAAGAACTAAATCTGGACGACACCTAACATAACTCTGAACTTCCTCCCTATAATAACTCTCATAATTTCCTAATACCAATCCCACTACTGTGGTTTCATCAGTAAACTTCACTTCAGATGGATAAATGGATACACAGTTGTGAGTATATCACAGACTACCTTCATTTAAAACATAGCCTTTAATGTCACTATTAAAAATTATATATATCACCAAAATGTGATAAAAAAATAATAATGTTACAAAAATACCCACACTAATAGGCCAGGGAAATGGGCGGCAAATGGGGGGGGATTTCTAACCCTAAAGCTTGCCCTATTACTCAATGCCCTGACTAAAAACGAAATAGGGGCGATCCCATGTCAGAAACCTCCTGGATCCACTAGGATGGCCCTGATCAAGGGATAAAAAAAACCAACTATAGGAAGTTAATGTTATATATCATTTACAACAATATGACACGGAAAAAAAAAAATCCAAATTTTTTTTTTCTATTAAAAAGGTGGAGTACAACCATATAAAAAATGAAAATGTACTGTGAAGAGAACACAAAACAGACCCTGATATAGAGAATTAGGTATATATAAATATCTATAGGGGTGTTGTATACCCCATACTAAACGTTTCCATTTTCTAACGCGTTTTACCCTTAGAGTGTCAGGGCTCATCAGGGGACCTAATATGCCTATAGTAAGATCTGTAGTGGTGAAAGATTAAATAAATAGATGCCAAATGTTCACCTATCACCGTTCCTATAGGTACAAAGAGGTTGCACCAGTAGTGGAATCGGATAATGCTACAAAGCCACAACTATATTGATAACAAAACAGGGAAAATGATGAAACCCTAGGTACTAGGGAGTACAGAATCCAGACTTATCCATTCCATTCTCCCCTTGTTATTTGTTTAGTCTTAAAGCGGTAATACAATCTCAGACATTGGGGGAATATCGCTATTATATTCCGCCAATCTCTGATAGGTGTGGGTACTGTACTTCAAACGGAGCCCCCAATTCTGGAGGGTGCACCTCGCATGAGCGTCCGACCTCCATTCATTCCTATGGGAGCGCCGAAAATAGCCGAGCGCTGGCTCAGCTATTTCTATCAGTCCCGTAGAAGTGAATGGAGCAGTGGCCACCTTTGCATAGTGCATTTCCCATTTATTTCAATGGGACTTCCACTCTGCTATTTTAGACACTCCCATAAGAAGGAATAGAAGGCGTCCACGCATGTGCGGTGCACCCTCCGGGACTGGCTGGCTCCATCATAAAATAGTTGCTGGTCCCAGAGGTGGGACTCAAACCTATCAGACATTGAGAGCATATCGTAGTGATATGCCCCCAATGTCTGGGACAACACCTTAAATACTTCTCCACATATACCATGTGTTATTACTTTCAAAAACGTTTGTGAACTCACGACTGATTTTTCTGCTTAGCAACCCTACTTAGTTCCCTTCCAGCATCCCTACAAGCCAACACATCTTCAGATTTATAACATCCTTTTCCCTTAAAGGGGTTCTGCAGTTTGTTTAAACTATCCTCTGGATAGATCATCAGCATCTGATCGGCGGGAGTCCGACACCCGGGACCCCCGCCGATTAGCTGTTTGAGAAGGTAGCTGCGCTCCTGGAGCGACGCGGCCTTCTCACTGTTTTCCCGCTGGCCCAGTGACGTCACGACTTGTATCAACTGGCCTGGGCGGGGCTAAGCTTCAAGTGAACAGAACTTAGCCGCGCCCAGGCCAGTTGATACAAGTTGTGACGTCACTGGTCCTGTGATAAACAATGAGAAGGCCGCGGCGCTCCAGGAGCACCCCTGCCCTCTCAAACAACTGATTGGCGGGGGTCCCGGGTGTCGGACTCCTGACGATCAGATGCTGATGATCTGTCCAGAGGATAGATCATCAGTTTAAACAAACTGCAGAACCCCTTTAAGCAAGGCCCATACCCTGCTGTGAAATCACGGTTTTTGATTTGGGAATATCTTAATTTAGCCTTGGTCATTAGCACCCTATCAACACAAAAGGCTGCATAATCTCACACCAATGCACAGTCTCCCTCTAATTCCTCTCCCTGTTAAAACACATCCCAATCCGTACTTTCACAGCAGTCCTGTAGTACAGAGACAGACTCATCATTCCAAATTTGAACTGTTTTAACTACTGGTCTACTACTATTACTCTGCAACCCAAAGGCTTGTAAGATGGAATACTTTTTATGGAAATATCGTCAGATGAATTAAGTTGTGGTAAAGGCACACTAGTATAATCCTGATCCAAAATATTATTGTCTCTAGTTGGAAAATGGATATTCTTGTAAAGTGTAGGCATTCTGTCAGCTAGGTTTAGCCTATAGAACTGAGGACATGCGCTGCTAGATCGCCACAATGTACATTTTCCATAGCTATGAATGGTTTTATTTAGTCAGAAAAACTATTTTATATATATGCAAATTAGGTTAGTAAGGAGCGCAAGAGACTGTTACCAACATTTCAGGAGCCTAGCCACGCCCACTGTGAAGGAGCCCAGCACCGCCCACATCCTCCGAATCCTCCTTCTTGCTCCCCCGACATCACACAGTTGAAGCACCGTAATCTGACACAGGGCGGTGCTGGGCTCCCCTGAGAGAATTAAGTAATGTCATAGCCGGACCCTTATTTCTGATATTTGCGGACTCTATACTGACAGGGAGTGTTCGACAGGATTGATGCATAGAAAATGTGGTGCCAATATTCAAAAAGGGTCCAAAAACAGAGCCCGGAAAATATAGGGCGGTACATTAAACATCTGTAGTGGGTAAACTGTTTGAAGGTTTTCTAAGAGATGCTATCTTGGAGTACCTCAATGAAAATAAGCAAATAACGCCATATCAGCATGGCTTTATGAGGGATCGGTCATGTCAAATTAATTAAATCAGTTTCTATGAGGAGGTAAGTTGGCGAATCAATGGATGTCGTATATCTTGACTTCTCCAAAGCATTTGACACTGTACCACATAAAAGGTTAGTATATAAAATAAGAATGCTTGGACTGAGGGACAATGTCTGTATGTGGGTAAGTAACTGGCTGAGTTACAGAAAACAGAAGGTGGTTATTAACGGTAGATACTCAGATTGGGTCACTGTCACTAGTGGGGTACCTCAGGGGCCCTATTATTTTCAATATATTTATTAATGATCTTGTAGAAGGCTTGCATAGTAAAATATAAATTTTTGCAGATGACACTAAACTGTGTAAAGTAACTACCGTATTTTTCGCCCTATAAGATGCACCGGCCCATAAGACGCACCATAAGACGTTTTTGGGTAGAAAAATAATAAAAAAAATATTTTTAACCAAAGGTGTGCTTTTGGTGGTTTTGGAACTAATGGTGATCTGTGGATGCCACTATTACTGGGGATCTGTGGATGTCACTGTTATGGGGGGGGATCAGTGAAGGACACTGTTATGGGGGGGGATCAGTAAAGGACACTGTTATGGGGGGGATCTGTGAAGGACACTGTTATGGGGGATCTGTGGATGACACACTGTTATGGGGGATCTGGGGATGACACACTGTTATGGGGGGATCTGGGGATGACGCACTGTTATGGGGGGATCTATGACTGACACTGTTATGGGTGGGATCTTTGAAGGATACTGTTATGGGGGAATCTGTGAAGGATACTGTTACAGCCCCCCTGTAACAGTATCCTTCACAGATTCCCCCCCCCCCCCCATAACAGGGCTGGCACTGTTATGGGGGATCTGTGGATGGCACTGTATGGGGGGATCTGTGGATGGCACTGTATGGGGGCATCTGTGGATGGCACTGTATGGAGGCACCTGTGGATGGCACTGTATGGGGGCATCTGTGGATGGCATTGTTATGGGGGATCTGTGGATGGCACTGTTATATATGTGTGTCATCCACAGATCCTCCTCACCCCATAACAGTGCCATCCACAGATCCCCCATCCCATAACAGTGCCATCCACAGACCCCCTCCCCCCATAAAACTGAGCGAGCTGGAAGGGACTGGAAGGAGGAGCTGGGGGTCGGCAATTTATGAACTATAGAAATAGAAAATATTTAATTCAATTAAAAGTTCCTGTCCATGCCCCCCAGCCCTAATATTACCGACACAATGCTGCTTGTTGATAGCAGGCAGTAAGGCCGGGCGGCCGGCGCGTCACTCACTGACGTCACGTGCCTGCGCCGCCTACTTTATGAGTGAAGCAGGCGGCGCAGGCACGTGACGTCAGTGAGTGACGCGCCGGCCGCCCGGACTGCCTGCTTTCAACAAGCTGCCGTGTGTCGGTAATATTAGGGGTGGGGGGCATAGACAGGAACTTTTAATTGAATTACATATTTCAATAGTGCAGTACTGGAACAGGGGGGGGGGGCGGAGTACAATCACTGCACCGGCCCTCCGCATTTGCCGGCCCCCAGCTCCTCCTCCCAGTCCCACCCCGCTCGCGCATACATCGCAAATAGCGATGTAAAAATTTCAGCATTCACCCCATAAGATGCAGGGGCACTTTCCCCCCATTTTTTGGGGCGAAAAATACGGTAACACTAAAGAGGACAATATACTGCTACAGAGGGATCTGGATAGATTGGAGGCTTGGGCAGAGAAGTGGCAGATGAGGTTTAACACTGACAAATGTAAAGTTATGCACATGGGAAAGAAAAATGCAAGTCACCCATACATACTAAATGGTAAAACACTGGGTAACACTGACATGGAAAAGGATCTAGGAATTTTAATAAACAGCAAATTAAGCTGCAAAAACCAGTGTCAGGCAGCTACTGCCAAGGCCAATAAGATAATGGGTTGCATCAAAAGGGGCATAGATGCCCGTGATGAGAACATAGTCCTACCACTTTACAAATCGCTAGTCAGACCACACATGGAGTACTGTGTACAGTTCTGGGCTCCTGTGAACAAGGCAGACATAGCAGAGCTGGAGAGGGTTCAGAGGAGGGCAACTAAAGTAATAACTGGAACAGGGCATCTACAGTACCCTGAAAGATAAAATTTTTTTAGTTATTCATGTTAGAAAAAAGACGACTGAGGGGAGATCTAATTACTATGTATAAATATATCGGGGGACAGTACAGGGATCTCTCCTATCATCTATTTATCCCCAGGACTGTGACTGTGACGAGGGGACATCCTCTGCGTCTGGAGGAAAGAAGGTTTGTACACAAACATAGAAGAGGATTCTTTACGGTAAGAGCAGTGAGACTATGGAACTCTCTGTCTGAGGAGGTGGTGATGTTCACTAAAAGAGTTCAAGAGAGTGTAATTATTACAGGCTATGCTTATTGTATTTTTTTATTTTATATTATTTGTGTATATTCCTTTGTACATATTGGTTGAGGCGGGTCACCAAAAGTAGGAAGCAGTATCTTTTATTTTTATGTCTTTAAAGTTCTTGGACCCTATTGCCCACTATTTTTATTTAGCTGGAACACCCATTTTACATATCTGAATGGGTTATAGAACTCCTAGTAAGTGGTGATTCATCTGAGCTAAAGATTTTTTTTTTTTTTATCGAGGGCTTGATATACTCAGGATCACATCTTCCTACTTCCTTCTTTTTTGGATTATACACAACTTTTATTGCAACTATATTAGGGACCCCTTGTTTGTTTTTTAACATCTGACAATAACGTTTCTGCCTTATTACTGATCTCATGCTGATTGCCGACTCTCACTGTGCAGTAAAAAATTATTTTATCCATGCCATTATGCTTCAAGTTTTTCTTTTCACTCTTTCAAACCTAAACTATTTACTATTACTATCACAAACCAATAGATATACAGCATTGCAAGTCATAATAGACTCGGCTACTTTCGGCAGTCCCATAGAAATGAATGGACGGCAGTGCACCCTTCACCGCTTTCTGGGCTCCGTTTATGAAATAGGTGCGGGTTCCAGCAGTGGGACCCGCACTGATCAGACAATGTGGGCATATCCTAGCGATATGCCCCCATTGTCTCAGAGGAGACAACCGCTTTAATACAAACAGACACTCGAAATCAAACACATGAACACACACAAACTCGTGTTTTTTGTCTGCTTATATACTGTAGGTGCTGCTCCGAGACAACTTCAAACCAGATTACTGTTTTTTTTTCCTCCGGATTCAAGTATGTGACCATACCCATACTGTGGCAGATGTAAACACTGCACAAGAACATTGACACAGCAGAGGATCTGAGTGGCGGGGATCAGGTAAGTATGATTCTTCTGTTTACAGAGGCAGGCTGTAAACATTGTCAGCTAGAACCCTATCTCTGTGGGGCATCCTGCAAGGGGAAACAACTGCAGAACTGGAATCTTTCCCTATCTGTACACTACAAAATACCTACTGTTTCTTGATGTGTTTCCTGTAGGTGCTGGGTTCATTAGGGGAGTACAAAGAGGAGGTTAGGTTCAGAAAAGCTCTCCCAGATAGTAAACAGGTGGTCTAATACATGTAACAACAATACAGCGAGTGCAGCAGAGACCAGTGGATGAAAACATAGAGGGCAACAATCGCCAAGCCCTCATTAGGTCACTCACTACCCCACATGCCAAGATGAAGATGTAAGGGCACACATTGACATATGGTGCCACTGATAAAGGCTGGCGTTGGGAAGCCAACAAGAATTACTTAAAGGGATTGTCTTAGCAACCAGTCTTAGAATGTGAGCAGGACTGGTTTCCGCCACTTATAGAGCTTTCTAGGGCGGATAAAGGCAGGGCCTTTCTATTCTACAATTGCAGATACTACACATTGGTGAGTGTTCCTATCAGGTTGCTCAGCCATTATGGCATATCATAGGAAGCATCACATCATTGCCATCTATTGTAGAGCAATATAATGTGTAGTCAGGACCTGCCCCCTCACCCCCCTAGGCAGCTCTACAAGAAGTCCTGCTGAAATACCAGATTACTGGTTGCCATTTTAAATAGTTTATGGAGAACAACTTTATACTTGAGAAAGATGATCCTATTATATTCAAACCTTCTGATAAAGGTGGTAATTCCATTCTCATGGATCATGATGTATATAGGATGATGTGCTATAACATTCTGCACCACCATTCCTGTTATAGCATGTTGGACGCAGATCCTACATCATTGTTTGTTGCTCAACTCAAAGACATTTTAACTGATGGTCTAAACAATGGAGTTATCTCTAGAGAAGAATTTGCATATATGTACCCAAAGACACTTCTACAGGTTGCCAAAGGTACATAAAAGTACCATCCCTCTTGATCGTGGTCTGGAGGCATAGAAGTGCATAGAGTAGTGGAGCGAAATGTGCACTCGTTTCAAAGATGTGAGTCAGGGACCCCCCCTTTTTCTCAGGATCACTGGGTTGGACCTCCGCACCCAGGTTTTAGAGGAGGACAATAAGAAAAAAATTTTTTCATTAAACCTCAGGTCAGACCACCAATCAGACCCCTAATGTTAATCAGGCCCCAGCTCACAGCCCCAATCAGACCCTCAATGTTAATCAGATCTCCAATCAGACCTCAGCTAAGACCCCAATGTGAATGACCCCCAATCAGACCTCAGATAAGAGCCCCAAAATAAATAAGACCCCCCCCCATTCAGACCTCTCATCAGCCCCCATGACTCTCATCAGCCCCCATGTCTCATATCACATAAAATAAAATAAAAAGCACTTACCACCAGCGATTTTCTTCCTCCTGTCTCCGGCTGTGCTGTGACCTGACGACTACAGCGTGAGGTCAGAGCGCCCTGACGCTGTGCACAGCCACAGCTCAGCCGCCAGCCGAGGGCCAGGAAGCGATGAATACATAGCCTTCACCGCCTCCCAGTCCTCCGTTACTAATGAGCGCTTCCATTATGAAAGCATTAGCATTCGCTCGATAAGACGCAGGGACATTTTTCCCCCACTTTGGGGGGAAAAATGCATTTTATGGTGCGAAAAATACAGTATTTATCACTTAATCCCTTTAGATTGTTGGTGAATTGAAAAAAAAATTGGCACTAAAGCACAAGCTGCACATAAAAATAAACACAAAAGTAAAGATAATATTACACATTCTATGAAACCATTATTAGCAATTAATACATTCAGACATTTAAAATGAAGTCACAAACAGGTACTTTAGATCAGTGTTTCCCAACCAGTGTGCCTCCAGCTGTTGCAAAACTACAACTCCCAGCATGCCTGCACAGCCAAAGGCTGTCCGGGCATGCTGGGAGTTGTAGTTTTGCAACAGCTGGAGGCACACTGGTTGGGAAACACTGCTTTAGATCTATACTCTGTTACAGTTTCCACTTCCCATTTCACTTTCCATTCCAGTCATAAAGAATATATCCGGACTAGCCTATTATGACATACTGTGCTATAGATTATCTTCAAACCAGCTGTGAATTAAAGCAGTCAACTAAAACAATATACGGGGGGTGGGGGGGGTGGAGCCTAGCCGGGGATGGAGTGAGACGCGCGCCTTCACAGCTTCTGCCTATCTCCTGTAATTTCTCCTGCCAGGCTGCTTAAAAAGTGCCTTTCATCGGGAAAACGGCTGTGCCTTCACTTATAGGCACTGTACATACCGGGTCCGCCGTCCAGCATGCCGAAGAAGGGGAAGACGCCAGTACCCTCAGGCCGGGAGGTACGGGAGTATCATGGCGCTGGGGAGGAAGAAGCCGGAAGCCGTCCAGCAGCCGCGCGCCACACTGCAGTGGAGAAGCTGCAGAGATATGCCCGTAAGGAGCGCTCAGGCTCTCATGAGAGGTGGGGAGACAAGGGGGCTGAAGGTTCAGAGGGGGAAAAATCAGAGCAATCCTCTGAAGAGGACATGAATGAGGAGGAGGGGCAGGCCGACGTTGGTCAACATGTTAATGGCGGCAAGGGTCGCATGACAACTGGGACAGAACAGTCAGAGCCTACACTAAAAGATGTCATGGCAGCGATAGCAGGATGTAATGCTACCTTGCAGAGTCTGAATTTACAGTTTGGCAGCCTGAAAGAGGACTTATCCGTCATAAGGCACGACCTGCGTAAAGTTGCAGAACGTACTACTGAAGTAGAGCGCAGAGTGTCAGAATTGGAAGATGATACAAAGCCCCTAAAGAAGGCCGCTAGAAATGCTGCTAAAAGTATCGATGTGCTTTTTGCTAAAACAGATGATTTAGAAAATCGTTCGCGCCGGAATAATATTCGTTTAGTGGGCATCCCTGAAAAATCAGAAGGGACAAATCTCACCGACTTCATTGAAAAGTGGCTGGCTGAAAAATTTAAAGACAAAGGCCTCTCCTCGTTATATGCCATTGAACGCGCACATAGGGTTCCCACTAGGCCCCTGCCTCCGGGAAGGCCTCCCCGCCCGATAATTGCTAAAGTCCTCCATTACAAGGACAGGGATATCATACTTAAGCAAGCTAGAGATCACTCGGACCTCCTGGTCAATGGATCGAAAATTTCTCTTTTCCCGGATTATTCAGCGGAAGTACAAAGACGCAGAGCCCGCTTCCTAGATGTCAAGAAGAAGCTCCGTGGATTACAAATTCAGTATGCAATGATGTTTCCGGCGAGGCTACGGATAGTGGCTTTAGGAGCAACGCACTTTTTTGATGATCCGGATGAGGAGGTACAATGGCTGGAGCTGCATGAAAGGCGGATTCGGGATCAGGATCAGAATACCTGAACAGCTTCCTTGTTGTTTTTGTGGACAGCATACTAATTTGGGCACAGCTGTCTTATGTTCCTGCAGTCTTGGACTATAGACATGCGCTGCGGCAGGTGGCGTAGTTTGTCGCGCAGAAGAAAGTCGTGAGTAGTGAAAACAGTTGTTCCCAGTTCTGTTCAAGTGGTGCCTGTGTTGAACTGGACTGGAAAACAGAGCAGGCGTGGTTGGGCTATTAAGTTCCATGGCCCTTAAATGGTTAATTGATATACTTGCAGTATGTTTAATATGTTGGTTGTTGGTTTCCAAAGTCCAAAGGGACGGGTGGGGGGGGGGTCATATTCCAGTGTCAGGGGATGGGGAGATTGTATGTACTTAACAATCCTATATGTGATTTAATTATTATACAATATGTCACCGGTTA
The DNA here is from genome assembly GCA_033119425.1 of Bufotes viridis. NCBI lineage: Eukaryota > Metazoa > Chordata > Amphibia > Anura > Bufonidae > Bufotes > Bufotes viridis. The sequence continues at coordinate 30,341,311 of CM065599.1, read as the reverse complement.
ATGTACTCAGCTGGAATGTGCGGGGTATGTCGGAGGCGACTAAGAGGCACAGTATCTTTCAATATATATCCAGATATCAACCAGTGGTCTGCTGCCTCCAGGAGACGCATATGACTAAACAGAAACTGCACATGCTGCAGAAATCATGGGTAGGATATTCAGTGCATTCGGCCTTCTCCACATATTCTAGGGGAGTTAGCATTTTAAACCACAAAAATGTAAGATTTGAATGTTTTCGTGAATATATTGATAGTGAAGGTAGATTTATATGTCTGCACTGTAATTTAAATGGTATTTCACTTGTCTTGGCGACTATCTATATTCCGCCGCCGTACTCGGTGGTTCCTCTAAGATCTGTCCTGGAATTTATAGCGTTGTTTCCTGACCTACCGGCACTTATAGTGGGAGAATTTTTAATACGGTGATTAATGAAGCACTGGATAGGTGCAGAGTTGTGCCGGGGGTGGGAGGGGACGCTGTAACCTCTTTCGGCAGGCTATTGGGTGAGGTGGGATTGTATGATGTATGGAGGGTGAAACATCCAGATGTCAGAAGCTATTCCTGTTGTTCTTCCACCTATATGTCTTTATATAGGATAGATATGGGACTAGTAAATGCCAAAATGCTATCATATGTTAATACAGTGGAATATTTGCCGCGGTCGATCTCTGATCATTCTTTACTTCAAATGACGATAGTGGAGAATGGAGGGGTCAGATCGCGAGTAAATTGTTGGTGGCTTAATCCCTTTTGGCTCACCTTAATGGGAGACAAATTGGCGATAACTGCCCTGTTGCAGGACTACTTCAAACATAATGCCTGGATGGTCTCCCTGTGGAGGTATATAAGAATTTCGTGGACATCCTGCTGCCAGAACTACTTAAAGTGTTTAATCATTTCCTTGAGATGGGTGTATTGCCTGCCTCTATGCAAGAAGCTGTAATTGTTGTTTTGCCTAAACCAGGCAAGGACCCGAAACTGCCAGATTCTTATAGGCCTATATCCTTGTTATCAATAGATGTTAAAATTCTAGCAAAGGTCTTGGCCAAGCGTTTATCCAAGGTGATACTGACTGTCATACACCCGGATCAAACTGGTTTCATGCCCCAAAAGTCGACAGCAATAAATATACGGAGGGTGTTTGCTAGTTTGCAGGTGCCAACGGATATTGTGGGTGACAGAGCAATATTCTCTCTGGACGCTGGCCAAGGCCTTTGATAGCATTGAGTGGAAATTTTTGTGGAGTACGCTGGAACATATGGGTTTTGGGCAGAGATTCATTGCCTGGGTAAAGGTTCTGTATTCGGGCCCTAAAGCATTTATCAGGGCAAATGGTGGGGTGTCCGCGAGATTCCAACTCCAGAGGGGCACTCGGCAGGGATGCCCGTTATCCCCACTCTTATTTGCATTGGCGATAGAGCCGCTGGCGGTCATGATAAGGGGTGCTAGGGATATTCACGGTTTTAGGTATGGGGATATTCAAAACAAGGTGGCCTTGTATGCCAATGACACACTGTTATTTCAGTTAGATACGGCAAACTCACTAGCTGCAGCCATGTCGGTTATCGATAAATTTGGACAATTGTCGGGTTTAACTATAAACTGGCATAAGTCAGTGCTGATGCCCATTGATAATCAACCCATATCACGAGTGATAGTGGACCGTCAGATTCCTTGTGAAACCAAGGTCAAGTATTTGGGTATTCACATATCGCCCAATGTTAGAAGTTTTACTGATATGAACGCCTCTGCTTCGGAAATTTAGAGATAAAGCTAAGGCCTGGTGTAAGCTATATCTGTCCGTAGTGGGCAGAGTTAATTTGATAAAAATGGTAATGATGCCATAGTTGTTATATATTTTACACAACTCACCGGTGTGGATATCTAGAGATAAATTTGATCAAATTAATACCATTTTTAGGGAATTAATATGGCGCTTTACAATACTCTAAAACGGAAGGGGGTCTGGCGCTACCAAACCCCTGGATATATTACTTATCTGCCCAATGTCAGCATTTTAAAGGGTGGCTTGACCCTGAGACTAATGATGTGACCAGGCAAATTTTGAGGTCGCAGATTTTGGGGAAGGATATAATGGTATTGCTGGAGGGTGTGAATCCCACAGCTGCAGGGCTGAAAGGCTGCCTTTACCGTACCATGTATACTGTGTGGAATAAAGTGAAAACACTTAGAGGAATCAGCGGCGTTACACCGCTCACCCCGCTATGGGGGAACTCTGTGTTGGCGGAATTTAACACATTGCAGGGATTTGAAGAGTGGAGGAAGAAGGGAGTGCTACGACTAGAACATTTAGTAGAGGGAGGTGTTTTTAGGACTTTCACATCTATTCAAGATCTTTTTGGTATTCCTAAAACTCACTTCTATAAATACTTACAAATATGGCATGCGTATGATGCCACGCTTAAAAGTGGTATGCAACTGTCTCAACGAGACACAGCGCCCAAATTGCCCTGGGTAGTGGTGATAAGAGAGAGTTAATTTCCATGTTGTACAAACTACTGTTAGATAAACAGCTTGAACTATATCCCTTGAATAGAATGCGTAAATGGGAACAGGATGTTGGGGAGATCTCTAAGGATCACTGGGCTGATATTCTGGAGGCTATCCCTTTAACTTCCTTAAGTGAGGGGGGTAAACTGTCACAGCTGTTTATTGTTCACAGAGTGTACAGGACACCGATCTTTTTACATCGTATGGGGTTCAGGTCGGATGACAGATGCCCTAGGTGTCTTGTGGATTCTGCTGATTTAATACATATGCTGTGGAAATGTGCCAGATTACAACGGTTCTGGGATGCAGTACTGGAGTCTGTCAGGAAAGCATACGAGGTGCAGATACCAAAAGATCATAAGGTCTGCTTATTGGGGTACATTACCGAATTGAATACAAATGATCTCAGTAAAGTTGCGATAGGGCGATTGCTTTACGTGGCAAGGAAATTAGTGGCACAGCACTGGATCCAAGCTGAACCGCCAGGGTTTCAAGAATACTTACTGAAGGTCAATACCATGCTCTCATATGAAAAAATTGTATTCCAGAAGAGAGGCTGCCCTGCTAAGTATGACAAATTGTGGAGTTCCTGGAGGGAACAAGTGTCTTCCATCGGGACTAATGGCTAGACAGCCGACACTGGAATAGGGAGGGTGGGGGAAGGGAGGGAGGTGGGGGTTTGGGCAATTATGTTGTCATATAATTATGATTCCTGAATGTATCACATTTGATGTGCTTTGGAGATTTTCTGTACTTACTGTGTACGCTGAACACTGTTTGACCGCTGTTGAAAATGTGCGGTTGATTTTGCTTTATAATAATAAAAAGATCTGATTCAAAAACAATATACGGATTAAAATAATTATGCATTATTTGCTATTACTAAAAATAAAGCAAGATGACTAGTTATAACTAGGGATGAGCGAATTGACTTCGAATGAAACATCCAAAGTCAATTCGCATAAAACTTCGTTCTAACACTGTATGAAGCAGAAGCTCTGTACGGTATTAAAATGTATTGGCTGCGATGAGCCGAGTTATTGCTTTGCGAAGTCTCGCAAATCTTCGCGCAATAACTTCATTAATTAATTTGTACTGTAAAGACCATTTCCCGAACTCGGGTTCGGTTGAACCAAACCCGAGTTCGAAGCAATAATTTTGGCTCATTGGAGCCAATACATTCTAATACTGTACGGAGCTCCTGCTCCGTACAGTATTAGAACGAAGTTTTATGCGAATCAAATTCGGTTGTTTCATCTGAAGTCGATTCGCTCATCCCTAGTTATAACCGGATTAAAATCTTTCTGTCAAACTGTTCCTAGGCTGATATATTTGTTTTATGTACAATTACCTGCAACAAGCACATAAACCTCATGAAGGGAAGCTCCACTTTTGCCACCAATCTCTTTTTCTATTTGGTCAGTTTATTTTTCTATAAAATAAAGCAATTTTGAAACTGAAATCCTCTTCTATTTTGTATCTACAGCTGCTTTCTGTCTCTGAGGTTGCACACCACAAACAGACCCTGCGTAGTCTCATCATACACTCATTTGTACTCAACTATTTAAGCCCGATGTAGGGGACAAATTAAAGGGAGTATAACAATAAAGCATGAAGAGAAATTGGTCAGCATAGAAGCTGTGAACCCAACAAAAGTAGGATATTTCTATGGTAGAGTTTTTTTCCTGCACTGTACTGCATGTCTTAATAAGAATCTGTCACTAGCAACCTCCCTATGCAACTGTTTGGGTGGAAGAGAGAAGAGGAGAGCTTCAAAGTGGAGCAAACCAGGTAAGCAGTTTGTAGATTGAACGTGATTTTATTAAAAAGTTGTTAAAGCCGCGTGTTTCAATGCCATAGTAAGAACATATACAATGTACCATACACTGGAACTTTAAAAATGAAATAAGGCAGTAAAACCCCATGAAAGGGGTGGGAAAAGGGCAGAAATTGTGCAAAACGTCTTTACAGACTATCGGGGCAATTTTTTTATGATTGCATTTTACTCATTTAGGGCTAAAATCATTTTTTCAATTGGTCTTTATTAAAAATATTGAGCCGTTTTGTCACAAAGGGTTAACTGTTTTTCTAGCTGTGTGAATTGTGTGAATCATAGATAAATAACACAATCCGTTTTGCATTTGAGACGAAACTTGATATTAAAGGAAGTTTTATTCACGGTCGACCAGAACTCAATGGCACCTTGTCTAATAGTTTGACAGCATAGGCATTTAACACTCCCACATCAGAAACTCCCACCCTTACCTATTTTAGGCCTACTTCCCAGTTCATTGGGAACACCTTTAATCTTTAGAAAGATGATTCTATTATATTCAAACCTTCTGATAAAGGTGCTAATTTAATTCTCATGGATCATGATGTATATAGGAGGATGTGCTTTAACTAGAGATGAGTGAATTTTTCAAAAAATTCGATTCGCCGGTTCGCCTAATTTTTGGGGAAAAATTTGGTTTCATCCGAATATATTCTCATTGAATTACGTCAAACTACTATTTCCTGGCTGCTGAGAGCCTTTATAGTGGTGTAGAACACTGTGCCTTGCAGTAACATGCACAGGGAGTCTGCTTGGGTAGTAAAATAATACTGCGAGTCCATATGACATGCAGATGACAGGTGTCGATCTTAGAATCACTGCATACTTCACTTATTTGGGCAGTCACAAGGCCAAAACTGACCAAATAACTCAAGTATGAACTTAGCCTTAGAGGTCCATGTTAGCGCCAAGAAGAAGCGCACTCCTTTTTACACCATCGTCAGCTGATTCCACATAGATGTCTACAGAACCTGTTCTATTAAGTGCTTATACAAGTAGAGCCCCCCCTGACAGAGTGAAGAGGGTGTCAGCAGTAAGTTTGTGTTGACGTCACTGATTGTCAGAACAATAACCCACAAAAAACTGATCCTGTCTGTGGAGCATAAGCCTTCACTTGGTCAGCATTTGCTCAATAATCCATCAGTATTGCTAATGCCAAAAAATTGGAGTGGATCTAAAACAGAGATGACACGTGAAAGAATATTTGCATGTCTTCAGTGTTTTGTACCCACATCTGCTTTTGGCTACCAAATCATAAGCCAATTCTGATAGGAAAGATACAGGCCTTACAGCTGCTACGCAGACAGGATCCGTTGTGCATCTCATTTTTCCTTCCTTCTGACAGATCAGAAGAAAGGTAAAATAAATGATGATGTCATCCAGGCCGAAAGCCAAAATAGTGGACCAGTCATGAAGTGGGGAGGGTGGCAACAGCATGAGAAGTCCACAGAGTAGACCTATGACATAGTGGTAAGATAGAAGCAGCATGAGGAGACCACCGAGTGGCACAATGACAGAGTCTGGATTTGGCAGCAGTATGAGGAAGCCACCGAGTGGCACAATGACAGAATCTGGAGGTGGCGGCAGCAGCATCAAGAGAAGACCACTGAGTGGCACAATGACAGTCTGGAGTTGGCAGCATCAGGAGAAGGCCACCGAGTGGAACAATGAAACAGTCTAGAGTTGGCAGCAGTATGAGGAGGCCACCGAGTGGCACAATGACAGAGTCTGGAGGTGACGGCAGCATGAGGAGACTGCAGCATGAGGAGACCACAAAGTGGCCCAATGAGTGTGGAGGTGGTGGCAGCATCAGGAGCAGGCCACAGAGTGGCACAATAATCAAGTCTGAAGGTGGCGATAACAGCAGCATCAGAAGCAGGACCACAGAGTGGCGAGGTGACATAGTGTGGAGATGGCAGCAGCATCAGCAGACCACAGAGTGTGGAGGTGACATAGTGTGGAGATGGCAGCAGCAGCATCAGGAGACCACAAAGTGACCAGGTGACAGAGTGGGGTGGTGGGTGGCAATATCAGTACTCGCTGATGAAGATGAGTAAAAGAAGGAGCACTTGGCATCAGATGTGTGGCATCAGGCGGGTGGCAGCATCAGAGTAGTAGCTGAGGCAGGTAGCCAGAAGAAAACAGTCTCTTTTTCAAGGTTTGGGTGAGGCGGCATGATCTAATCAGATGCATCAGGAATTGGTGGGTGGAAATCCTGGCTGATCCATGCCTGACTCATCTTGGCAAAGGTCACTCTCTCCACATTTTGGGTGGACAGGCGAGTTCTCCTTGGGGTAACTGGCCTTCACCACACTAAACACCTGCTCTGTTGCCACATTACCGGCCGGGCAGGACAGCTTTTCCAGGGCAAACTCTGCCAGTTGCGGCCACAAATCCAGTTTGGCTGCCCAGTAGTCCAGCGGATCTTCAATGTGGGGTGGCAGGGTGCTGTCCAAGTATGCCATCACCTGCTGGTTCAGGTCTTGCTCCAGGTCTACCTGCTGCTGCTGGTGAGTAGTTTCTTCACTATGCAGGTGAAGAAAGCTGCTCATCAGCGACTGTAGACTCAGACTGCTGCTGATGGAGCTGGTACTGCTCCTGCCACCCCACCACTCCCCAGCAGCAATGGCAGTGGAGCGTGAGTGCAGATGGCCCCCGGTCAGAACTGCGAGAGGATGGACGATGGCGCAGATATAGGCCTGCTCAAGCGGCAGGTGTCACTCATGAGCTGCCACTGGCTGACATCGAAGTTACATAGGGGAGTAGGAGTACTCCTATCCGCTTGGATCATCAAGAAATTGTTAATGGCCATTCTCTGTTTATATAGTCGGTCCAACATCTGGAGGGTGGAATTCCAACGGGTGGAAACATAGCATATCAGCCTATGTTGGGGGATGCCGTTCTGCCGCTGCAGCTCACAGAAGGTGTGCTTGCGATGTACGAGTGGCTGAAGTGCATGCAAAGTTTCTGGCCATTTTTTGGATGCCTTGCAGATGGGTGGAGGACTTCAGGAACCACTTGACAATCAGATTGAACACGTGAGCCATGCAGGGCGCATGGCTCAGCCTTCCTTGATGCAGAGCCAACACCATGTTCTTCCCGTTGTCGGTTACCATGGTTCCGATTTTCAGTTGTCGCGGAGAAAGCCAGGATTCGATTTCTTGACGAATTACACTGAACAGTTCCTCCCCTGTGTGACTACGTTCGCCAAGGCACACCAGGTGCAGAACAGCGTGACACCGCTGTGCCCTTCACATGTGGTATGCTGGAGGGGCACTGTGACTTGTCCCTGCAGTGCAGTGTATAGTGTACTTACTGTATTTTTTACTTTACAAAGTCTGAATAGGCTTTTGCCTTTAGCAAAAGCCTATTCAGAGTTTCAGTGCCATGGAGAGCAGGACGCTTCTGAAAGCGTCCTGCTGCCATGGTAACCATCACCTGCTGCCATTACAGAGCAGCGGGTGATGGGAAGGGAGGAGCTCCCTCCCTCTGCTATCCTATCCCGTCGGGGGCTGCAAGGTACAGCAGCCCCCGATGGGAGAGGGTTGAGCTCCCTCCATGTTAACACCTTCTATACCGCGGTCCGTACGGACCGCGGTATAGAAGGATTAAACTGCTGACATCTGCAGCACAGATGTCAGCAGTTTATAGCAGGGGTCAGCAATGTGCTGACCCCCTGCTATACCCACTGAGACACCAGGAAAGCGTTTGAAAGGAGGCGGGCGGGGATCGCAATTGCGATCCCGCCTGCCGCACTGCCCGCCTCCCGCGCCGCCCACCCGCAGCACCGCCATAACCCCCCTGCACCGCCCGGGGGACACTAATATGGCCAGGGTGCAGGGGGGGGGGTTAAAATTTATATCATATTTTAGTCTCTGATCCCCGCGATCACAGACCGCGGGGATCAGAGACTACAGAAAGCGCAGCAAACTGCAGGTCTGAATTGACCTGCGGTTTGCTGCGATCGCTGACATGGGGGGGTCACAGGACCCCCCTGGGCATTGTGCCAAGGTGCCTGCTGATTGATTTCAGCAGGCATCTTGTTCCGATCACCGCCACGTGCGCAGCGGTGATCGGATATTCGCAGGGTGTACATGTACGCCCTTGGTCCTTAAGTACCAGGACACAAGGGCGTACATGTACACCCTTCGTCCTTAAGGAGTTAAGTAGAAACAGACCCTCTACAAAATAACAATAATGATAATGATGATACATCTATAAGGACCGTAAAAAATGTAAATATAAATAAATAAACAAACACTTATTCAAAAAACAAAACAGCTAATCAAAAATAAAATTCAGGATTATGCCACTCAAAAACAGGTACCATCAATTTATTTAATAAAAAGATAAAAAATGCTGAGGTAAATTTTTATTGAATTATAAAAAAAAATTGAAAGATTAATTAGTTCAAAGCATTGTCATATAGTATTATATCAACTATTTTTCTACTCACAGAAAAAGGACCTACATTATTAAAACTGGCTACAAGAGGTCAGGGGCATCAAGTGGGAAAAAAGAAGGGGTATAATTAGGAGTTTCTTACTATTGCATGATAAATACCCTATTGTTAACGTGTTAAAAGCTTTTTCATAACTTTTGATTTTTCTTTTTATATTTCTATCACAGGATAGTTTAAGCCACTTCATTGAGTCCATATAGGTCAGTGGTGGCAAACCTATTGCTTGGGTGCCAGAGGTGGTACTCAGAGCCCTCTCTGTGGGCACCCACGCCCTGGAAAAGTCTAAGGTGCAGGGCACGCTATGAACAGCACAAGCAGCGCACTGAATGTAGGCAGGCTATTATAGGTAAATGAAAAGGACATGGAAGATATACTATATTGGACTGTAGTAGTCAGGCTAAATTGCAGTGTTGGCACTCAATTAGATAAATAACACATTGTTTTTGGGTCTTCCACTTGACATTTTTGTTTTACATAACCCTCAGGATCATTTAAAAATTCCAAAGTACTGTCTTACTGCGTCCCACCTCAGCAGTGATGGTGCGGTGTGAGAGACCCTGCTTTTGCAGTTCAACAACCCGACCACGTTCAAAAGGGAGAGTTTTTGCCTTTGCCATGACAACGTGTGACCACAGTACCTGACAGAAAATGACAATGAATCCACATCTTTGCACAGATTTGGCCTTTTAAAGGCATGTGGTCCTAGAATTTGGATCAGCTGAAAAACGGCCTATTTCAGTTTAATCGTTATTTTCAATTAATTGAATGCTCAAAAAATGTTTTGTCTCACTCTCATTTCTTCTTGTTTCATGTTGAAGCACTACTTGGAACCTTGTTAAGAACCAACAATGTAAAATATGATTTTTTGGCCATTTTTCAAGTGGTCTTAAACTTTTGATCAGGACTGTACTATATTGGACTGTAGTAGTCAGGCTAAATTGCAGTGTTGGCACTCAATTAGATAAATAACACAATCGGTTTTGCATTTAAGGTGAAACTTGATATTAAAGGAAGTTTTATTGACAGTCAACCAGAACGCACTGGCACCTTGTCTAATAGTTTGACAGCATAGGCATCTAACACTCCCACATCAGAAACTCCCAACCTCATCTATTTTAGGCCTACTTCCCAGTTCATTGGGAACACCTTTAATCTTGAGAAAGATGATCCTATTATGATCAAACCTTCTGATAAAGGTGGTAATTTCATTCTCATGGATCATGATGTATATAGGATGATGAGCGAATTTTTAAAAAATTCGATTCGCCGGTTCGCTAAATTTTTTGGGAAAAATTTGGTTCAATCAAAATAGATTCTCGGTGAATTACGTTAAACTACTATTTTACTGGCTGCAGAGAGCCTTTATAGTGGTGTATAACACTGTGCCTTGCAGTAACACGCACAGGGAGTCTGCTTGGGTGGTAAAATAATACTGTGAGTCAGTATGACATGCAGATGACAGGCGTCACTCTTAGAATCACTGCATACTTCACTTATTTGGGCAGTCACGGGGCCAAAACTGACCAAATAACTTAAGTATGAACTCAGCCTTACAGGTCAATGTTAGCGCCAAGAAGCGCACTCCTTTTATACCATCGTCAGGTCATGATTCCACATAGATGTCTACAGAACCTGTTCTATTAAACTCTTATACAAGTCGAACCCCCCCTTACAGAATGGAGAGGGTGTCAGCAGTAAGTTTGTGTTGACGTCACTGATTGTCAGAACAATAACCCACAAAAAACAGATCAAAGCCCTCTCTGTGGGCACCCACGCTCTGGAAGGTGCAGGGCACGCTATGAATGGCACAAGCAACTCACTGAATGCAGGCAGGCTATTGTAGCTTAATGAAAAAGGACATGGAAGATATACAGTCCTGATCAAAAGTTTAAGACCACTTGAAAAATGGCAAAAAATCATATTTAGCATGGCTGGATCTTAACAAGGTTCCAAGTAGAGCACATGCAACAAGAAGAAATGGGAGTGAGTCAAAACATTTTTTAAGCATTCAATTTAATGAAAACAACGAATAAACTGAAACAGGCTGTTTTACAGCTGATCAAAAGTTTAGGACCACACCTCCAAAAAAAAACTAAACCCCCTCCAAAACAGAAATGAAACTTCCAAACATGGATTTAGTACTGAGTAGCTCCGCCGTTATTGTTGATCACTTCAAAAATTAGTTTCGGCATGCTTGATGCAAGCGTTTCCATGAGTTGAGTGGGAACATTTCTCCAAGTGGTGAAGACGGCCGCACGAAGGCCATCTACTGTCTGGAACTGTTGTCCATTTTTGTAAACTTCCCTTGCCATCCATCCCCAAAGGTTCTTAATTGGATTTAGATCAGGGGAACACGCAGGATGGGCCAAAAGAGTGATGTTATTCTCCTGGAAGAAGTTCCTTGTCCTGTTGAAAAACCCAGTCGTTACCACACAGACGAGGGCCCTCAGTCATGCGGAATGCTCTCTGCAACATCTGGACATAGCCAGCGGCCGTTTGACGCCCCTGCACTTCCTGAAGCTCCATTGTTCCACTGAAGTAAAAAGCATCCCAGACCATTATGGCGCCCCCTCCACTGTGGCGCGTAGAAAACATCTCAGGTGGGATCTGCTTGTCATGGAGGTAACGTTGGAAACCATCAGGACCATCAAGGTTAAATTTTTTCTCATCAGAGAATAAAACTTTCTTCCACCTTTGAATGTCCCATGTTTGGTGCTCTCTTGCAAAGTCCAAACGAGCAGTTCTGTGGTGTTCAAGGAGACGAGGTCTTTGAAGACGTTTTTTATTTTTGAAGCCCTTCAGTCTCAGATGCCGTCTGATGGTTATGAGGCTGCAGTCAGCACCAGTAAGGGCCTTAATTTGGGTCGAGGATCGTCCAGTGTCTTGACGGCCAGCCGATTGGATCCTCCGGCTTAGTGCTGGTGAAATTGTTCTTGGGTCTTCCACTTGACTTTTTTGTTTTTCATAACCCTCAGGATCATTTAAAAAATTCCAAATGACTGTCTTACTGCGTCCCACCTCAGCAGTGATGGTGCGCTGTGAGAGACCCTGCTTATGCAGTTCAACAACCCGACCACGTTCAAAAAGGGAGAGTTTTTTTGCCTTTGCCATGACAACGTGTGACTACAGTACCTGACAGAAAATGACAATGAATCCACATCTTTGCACAGATTTGGCCTTTTAAAGGCACGTGGTCCTAGAATTTGGATCAGCTGAAAAACGGCTTATTTCAGTTTAATCGTTATTTTCAATTAATTGAATGCTCAAAAAATGTTTTGTCTCACTCTCATTTCTTCTTGTTGCATGTTGAAGCACTACTTGGAACCTTGTTAAGATCCAACAATGTAAAATATGATTTTTTTGCCATTTTTCAAGTGGTCCTAAACTTTTGATCAGGACTGTACTATATTGGACTGTAGTAGTCAGGCTAAATTGCAGTGTTGGCACTCAATTAGATAAATAACACAATCAGTTTTGCATTTGAGGCGAAACTTAATATTAAAGGAAGTTTTATTCACGGTCGACCAGAACTCACTGGCACCTTGTCTAATAGTTTGACACATAGGCATTTAACATTCCCACATCAGAAACTCCCAGTCTCATCTATTTTAGGCTTACTTCCCAGAATTTGTTGCTGCTTTAAATGGCTTGGTGTTAGGATGTTTTTTTTTATGGTGAGACTGCTAAAGTTCATGTCTGGGCAGTCAGATAACAATTTCTGGGAGCAAAATAAACTAATGTTTTTTAAAGGAAATCTGTCACCAGTGTATGGTGTTAGGTTCTAACAGCTCCAGCAAATGGCAATGAGTCCCCATATTCATGAGCTCATGGCTCACCCTGCCCACCCTTCTCTGATTGACAGTTTTTTTTTCTATGTGAATCAGCAGCAGGTGGATGGGGAGAGACAGGATCTCATGATTATGGGGACTCGTTCTGGATGTGCTGGAGCTATGTCAACAAGCGAACCCTGAATTCCACCTGCACCTGCCTACTTCCACGACCACCCTAAGTAGCAGACCACAACTGGTCAATGGTCCCTGCTTATTTACATGCTGGGGTTTACTAGGGAGAAGCAGAGGGAAAAAGCAATAAACAAAGGGACAGGCAGGCACACAACTGCTGAGAAAAACCCAGAAGAACCAAAGTACTCAGAGTCAAACATGGCGGATCAAAAGCAAATACTTCATGCCAGAGCGAGTCCAAGAACCAAGCCAGGGTCAAACCAGGAGATGCATAAAAGCCAAATCAGAATCCAAGAATCAGGGTCAAAAGGAGGAGCCAAAGTCAAGAAGTCAGAACAATCCACAATCCAAAGTGCTGGTGAGGTACAGTATATAAAACCATTTACAGGCGATCTGTGACCAGCAGATTGCCTGTTTAAATACCCTGCACTTCCTGGTCACATGATGCACTGCCTGGTCACGTGACCCACTCAGCGTCACATGACCTATGATGTTAGAATACCTTCTGTGGGAGATCAGACTGTCTCCCTGGCAACTAGATGCCGGCAGGTATGTGGGGAATCGCATCTTCCAGCGCTGGTAGTGACAAGCTGTTTAGCACAAGATTTTAACAAAATGGCTGGGTTAATTAAACAAAGTGACCCAGCTTAAACTGCTCACAGATTCCCTTTAGGTATCCTATATACATCATGGTGTGCAGTAGAGAAAGTAGTAACAAAATTATTTTTACCCACTTTATCCAACCTCTATGTCGGAAAAAGTGGAATAGGTGCCTAATAAATATAGTGCTCATTCTAACCAACATAGTTTTCAAAGTAGTTACACCAGACAACTGGCAAAATACAAAATACAAGTCCCCTGCTTCCCTTCTATTATGAAGCTGGCTGGCTGCAGCCACCACTAGGGGGAGCTCAATACACAGTAACTTATGCAGTTACAATTTACTGAACGCAGAAATAATCTTTTTGCATTGAGCTCCCCCCTAATGGTGGCTGTGTTTTTACATTATGAAGAGGACGAAGGAGTTCAGCACTGGGCCCCATAGCAGTTGCATGGTCTGCTTACATTACGCCATTGCCCTGTCTCAATAAACTTTCTCCTAAGAACTTCTCCTGGGTTTGAAAGGTAGTTTCTTCCGTGCATTTTCTCCTAATTTGTTTAAATTGGCTGAATGGGATATGGGATTATAAATCATAACGTAGTAAATCTTATACTCGAATTACTAAAGAATACAGACACCATTTTAAGTGGAGAATATCTGGCCATGGCCTTTATTAGTTAACTCTAAATATCACCTACTCATCAAGATATATAAAAACAAACCAATATAAATGAATAAATAACCATAAAGTTAATAAATGACAGCCATAAACTGGAGCTACCTGAAAATTCGCTTATCAGTAATTTTACCCCCGTTAACAAAAAAGGATGTGACAAACAAATAGATCAAAAAAGGAAGGGGGGTGGGGGAGGGCAGGCGTACCCCTCAGATTTCCATTCAGGTAAGGCAAATACTTCCCCAAATACTTCCAAAAAAATGATAAGTAGGGGTTCCTGATGGAGAGAGAGGAGAGGATGCAGGAGGAAAATGGGGTGGGGGGTGGGATGCAAGTCCAATCCTGCCAGTGAGTTGTATATAATAGTAAAGGGTATGAAGGAGGCATCCTGGGGGGAAAGGGGAGAATTACAAAATAAATGTGTACTACTAAAATTGTACATAGTAAATACATTTTCCACCACAGTTTCCTGTATATGTCTGGTAATGGTGCTGTGCAGGGGCGTAACTAGAGTTCTATGGGTCCAGGGCAAACTTTGAGTTGGGCCCCCCCCCCTTGGCCCGACCCCCAAATACTTAGTCCCCCCACCCCCCTCTGCCTCCACCTCGTGGTCGCAGTCGCACCCTCTGCCTTGTTACGCTCCTGCTCTCCTCGCTACAAAAATACAGGGTAAGGCTACATTCACACGACCGTGAATGTGTCCGCGTCCGTTCCGCAATTCTGCGGAACGGGTGCGGACCTATTCACTGTCTATGGGGCCGGACGAGGTGCGGAGAGCACACTAAGTGCTCTCCGCTTCCGCATTTGCGGAGCGCGGCCCCGAACTTCCGGTCCGCGGCTCCGCAAAAGATAGAACATGTCCTATTCTTGTCCGCAGCCTGCGGACAAGAATAGGCATTTCTATGGGGGGTGCGGCTGGGTGTATTGCGGATCCGCAATTTGCGGATCCGTAATACACTACGGTCGTGTGAATGTAGCCTAATAGAGCGCCCCATACCTCTTACATCCAGTGATGTCTTCTTTGATGTAGATGTTCTTTTTCCTCATCTTCTCCTTTCAGACCTTCAGACCAGACCACCATATTTCAGCCATTTATCGTCTCTGTAGTTTGTACTTTTTACTACTTTTCCATCATCCTCCCATCTTCTGGACATATCATCCTACTACTCCCAATACTGTGCCGCTGTGCTCCCCAATACTATACTGCAGAAACAGATAAACCCTCTGATAATACTAGTACCACATAGAGCCCCCCATATAAAATACCTCTTCTTTGTGGCCTCAGTAGATGCCCCCATAGTGCCCCCCAAAGCTAAACTAACAGCATTGTGCTCAACACCTGGTGATGACATACCGCTATATTATATGTAGGAAATGTACAGAGCTAGTGACTGGGAGCAGACCGGTCAGACAGATAGGGCAGCATTCTTCTGTGTGACTGGCACTTGTGCTGGGAGCAGTGTGTACACAGTCATATGTCACATTTTATACATATGACGTCAGGTGGTATGTCATCCCCAGGTGTGGAGCACAATCCTGTTAGTTTAGCTTTATGACAGTGACATATGATAGGACTGTTTACACACCGCTTTCAGCACAGGTGCCAGTCACACAAAAGAATACTGCAAGATCTGTCTGACCTGTCTGCTCCCATCCACTAGCTCTGTGTCACACCCATGGCCCACCGTAGGCAGCATATCACTTCTGTGTTATGTCCTCCCGGGGTACCAGTTTATCATGCCACCGCCCTCACCTCACTCACTCCAGCGGGCCAGCATGCAGCTTCACCGTCCAGTACGACTGCCGCCCAGACGAGAGCGGAACCACTCTCAGTACGACCGCCTCTGCCCCCTATGTGAATTACTTAGCCATCGGCACCGCCCACAGCCAGCGCAGGTATTGGTAAATAGGGCTTACTCGTCTCTCCTGGAGGGTGCCTCGTAGGCCCCCCTGACTTAGGGGCCCGGTCGCCTACAGCTACCCCACTGGTGCTGTGGACACCGGGGAGAGAGATGACATAAAGACTATCATCTGAGGGCTGAAGGAATGGAAGGTAGTAATGTGGTTTAATCTGGTATTTAGTAAGAAATTCCGTCCATGATAAAAGTCCCTGACCAGTGGACGCAAGTACTACTATATGTTGAGATCCCCAAGTCTCTCCCTTCCCTGAATAATTTGCTGTATGTTCCCTGTGGAAAAGCTGGCAAGGTCCTCAGGGGCATAGTGGCTTTTCATGCCACTAAGGTGTCTCTTATTTACACGCTTTATTTAATAGAAGTTGGGATCCGATTAAGTCTAGTGTAAAGGAGAGCTGTCAATTCCATGGGAGCCACCAGGGCTCATTCAAGATCTGTTAGGACCCTCATTGATCAGATACTGATGACCTATTCCGGAAAAGTGCCCTTGCAACTGCATGTGAGCTGCATGTGTGTCAGGGACTTTACTTTAATTCTGTTCTGGTAGCTCAGTGGAGGACAAATTCCCTTTCTTGGCCGGTCAAGTACCCCTGCGGCCTGCAGTGCATACCTGGCCATGAATATTATTCTATTGCATTAATCTGTCACATATTTTAGTGACCTAAAGTGATTTTTTTTTTATCTGTGTGCCACAGGCACTGCATATCTGTGTGCTAGATTGCATATTTGCGTTCTACGCTGCATTTCAGATATTCCAATTAACCAGTGAAACACTGCATTTTAATAGCTGGTTGCAAAAAACACTGCTATAGTGCCACATAGCACATTTGTAGCCTAGTCTGTGTTTCTGATATTCCAATTAACCAGTGAAATACTGCATTTTTATAGTTGGCTGCAAAAAAAACCTGTTCTAGTGCCACATAGCACATTAGCGGCCTAGTCTGCATTTCAGATAATCCAATTAACTAGTGAAATACTGCATTTTTATAGTTGGCTGCAAAAAAACCTGTTCTAGTGCCACATAGCACATTTGCAGCCTAGTTTGCATTTCAGATTCTCCAATTAACCAGTAAAATACTGCATTTTTATAGTTGGTTGCAAAAAACAATAGTTTTGTGACACATAGCACATTTGCGCCCTAGTCTGGATTTCTGATATTCCAATTAACCAGTGAAATACAGCATTTTTATAGTTGGTTGCAAAAACACAGGTTTTGTGGTAAATTGCACATTTGCGGCCTAGTCTGCATTTCAGATATTCCAATAAAACCATAAACCAGTGGTGGATTACAATAGGGACGTTCGGGTCGGCTGCCCCGGGCCCAACGCCGACCCGAACGCCCACATACTGCGGCGGGGCATGGGAGCGCATAGTTTCCTGCCCTGCCGCCGCTTCACTCCTAGTAGGCCTGAGGCCTATGCGGTAGTGAAATCCCGGCGCAGGCGGGCTTGATGATGTCATCGCGTGCATGTGCCAGGACGCAGCACTGTGACGTGTTCGCCCCTGCCTCATCCCACCTTCCTCTGCGAGCAAGCTCCTGGCCCTGGACATAGGTGAGTATTTAGCTTTTAAGGGTACTTTCACACTCGCGTTGAAGGATTCCGTCAGGCAGTTTGCAGATCCGTTTGACAATTGTATTTAAATAACAGATCCGTCTTTCCGTTGTCATCCGTATAAAAAGATCCCTTATTTTATTATTTTACCATTTTTAAAGGTCTGCGCATGCGCAGATTGGAGGAACGGATCCGTTAATGCGTCAATTTTCAATGACTGATCCGCCCTTAATACATTTTAATGGAAATTGATGGCGGATCCGTTATTCCGTCAAGTGTTTTCGCTCTTTTGGACGGAAATAAAAATACAACATGCTGCGCTTTAATCTGCGGCCAAAAAACGTGAAAGGACTTAACTGAAGACAAACTGATGCACACTGAACGGATTGCTTTCCATTCAGAATGCATTAGGAGAAAACTGATCAGTTTTTTTCCGTTATTGAGCCCCGAAGACGGAAGTCAATGACGGAAAAGAATAATGCTAGTGTGAAAGTACCCTAATTTATTTATTTTTATTTCAGGTGCCTACTTGTGGGGACACACAGGAGGACATATTAAGAGACATCGGGGGAAAGTACTATATTGGAGCAAAGTACTATGTGGCGGGAAATTATTATGGAAGGATTACTATGTGGGAGCAAATTATTATGGGAGAGACTACTATGTGGGGAAAAATTGCTATGTGGGGCAGTGTGGGGGAAACTACTGTGGTGGGGCAGTGTGGGAGAAATTACTATTTGGGGGAAACTGCAGTGTCGAGGAAATTACTATATGGGGCAGTGTGGGTGAAATTTCTATATGGGGCGTTGCTATTGGGGAAGCACTGTAGGGGCAATTCTATTATTTTTGGGGACACTATACAGGGATTACTGCCTGGAGCACAATATAGGGTGTTATTATTACTGGAGGCACTCTATGGGATATTTGGGGTAATTTATCAAACTGGTGTAAAGTAGAACTAGCTTAGCAGCCAATCAGATTTCACCTTTCATATTTGACAGCTCTTTTGGAAATCCAGTTCTACTTTACACCAGTTTGATAAATGACCCCATTATGTCTACTGGGGTCACTATTTTTTCAGCAGTATAGTACCTGGGACATTGGGGAGCACCACGGGCACAGTATTAGGAGTGGCAGCAGGATGACATTGTCAGGACACCAGAATGGGGAGGTTGATGGAAAAATTGAGAAATCTAACGTGTCTGTGTAACAAACTCTGTAGAGACGAGATGCGTCTGAAAGAATTTGCCATTGCGGTCTTGGTCAAATGGAGGAGAAGAGAAGGTCTACATGACAGGAGATGTCACTAGATGTAAGAGGTATGTGGTGTTGTATTCACCTCCATGTCTTTTTTTTTATAATTATATGTATTTTAAATTTGGCGACCACATTTTTTAGTTTAGGGCCCATTTTGGGGTAATTTGGGGTATTTTTTTTTTTTAGTCTGAGGATGTTTAGTCTGTAAACTACTGCATTTACATAGCTGGTTGCAAAAAGAACAGTTTTTGTGATAGAGTACACATTTGCGGCCTATGCTGCGTTTCTGGCAGTCCAATTAAACCGTTAACTTCTGCTGTTACGTTGTAAAAATCAAATTTTTTGTGATAGTGAAGTAATTGTATTGAATTGCTTGCTATGTTACACTGTTGTGTGACCTAAAGAAATTTAGTCTATTTATGACACCGGCACTGCCTTACTGTTAGTGAACTTAATTGTTGACTATTGTCAGTTAAATTGTCACCTGAGATAAACCATCTGTTAGTTTGGTAGGTGAACACAAATAATGAGGAGAATGTCAAATAAGGGACGTGGCCCTGGTCGTGGTGCTGCTGGTGTTGGTGGAGCTCCTGTTGCATGGAGAGGACGTGGTCGTTCTGTGCCAGATACCCGCCCAAGTGAAACACCTTCCTCAGGTGCAAGTAGGCCACAGAACCTTCAGCGTTAATTGGTAGCCCGATTGCTGCTCTACAAATTGTGAGGCCAGAACAATTACAGGCGCTAGTAGATTGGGTGGCTGACAGTGCCTCCAGTACCTTCACATTGTCTCCCACCCGGTCCACTGCTGAAAGCGCAGAGTTGGCACCTGCAGCCCATGGGCATCTATCTTGCACCTCACCCCCTTGCAAATCAGCCAAGCAGTCCGAGCCCCAAGTCATTCAGCAGTCTCTTATGCTTTTTGATGACTCTGCTGGCAGGGTTCCCCAGGGCCATCCACATAGCCCTGCCCCAGAAGTGGAAGAGATTGAGTGCACCGAAGCCCAACCATTTATGTTTCAGAATGCATCGTGCAGCACGTCTTTGATGATGACGAAACACAGGTGCCAACTGCTGTGGCTTTCTGTGGTGTGCAGACCGAGAAACAGGGCAGGGGTGAAGACTGGGTGGAAGATGATGTGGAGAATGATGAGGTCCTACACCCCAAAATATACTCCGTAAATCTATGTTTTTCAATGGTGGTGAAAAAATCATATATTTTTTAGGCCAGGAATTACCTTTGCAGCCTGCGCTGCATATATGCCGGGGACAATAATATAGTTAATCCGTCTGGGAGTTCAGGAGTTGACATATTCCAATTTTTTGCTGTCAAGTAACCCTGCACTGCATAGGTGACAGGGACCTAAATTTCTAGAATTCTTCTTTTCAATTGTTGGGTGACATGTTACCATATTTGCCGGGTACAAACCCCTGCTCTGCATAGGTGACAGTGACCGAAATTTCTAAAATTCTTTTTAATTGTTGGGTGACATGTTACCATTTTTGCCGGGTACAAACCCCTGCTCTGCAAAGGTGACAGGGACAGAAATTTAGAAAAATCTGCCTTTCAATTTTTGGGTGACATGTTACCATTTTTGCTGGGTACAAACCCCTGCTCTGCCTGGGTTCCAGGGGCCTAAATTTCTAATAATCGTTTGTTCCATTGGTGGGTGACATGAACCCCTTTTTGCCGTGAATAAACCCCTGCTCTGACTGGGTGACAGGGACCTAACTTTCTAAAAATCATCTGTTCCATTGGTGGGTGACATAAACTCGGTTTTGCTGGTGAAAAACCCCTGCTCTGCATTTCAGACAGGGAACTAAATTTAGTAAAAACGTCTGTTACTGACTACAAACGCATGCTGGTAGACACGCTGCTGATGGCATTTCCACCTGACAGTGGGGGCTCAGTGGAAGCACAAGGCCAGGGCAGAGGAGGAGGAAGAGTTCGCCAACGCAGCTGGGGCACCGCCAGCACCTTAGAAGGCAGGGTTAGGATGGCTGAAATGTGGAAAATCTTTCTCAGCACGCCACAGCAACCAGCACCACCAGCTGATATGGAACATCTTAGAGGAGGCAGCATTTCAGCAACATGGTGGGGCAGAATGTGTGCACACGCCTACACGTACTGACGGATGGGTCTGCCCCATTCAACTTCTGGGTCTCCAAATTGGGCACATGGCCTGAGCTTGCCCTTTATGCCTTGGAGGTGCTGGTCTGCCCTGCGGTATTGTCTGAACGTGTATTTAGCACGGCAGGGGGAGTTATCACAGACAAGCGCAGCCGCCTGTCCACAGCCAACGTGGACAAGCTCAAATTTATTAATATGAACCAGGCATGGATCCCTCAAGACTTGTCTGTACCTTGTGCAGAATATACATTTATACCGGCCTCAACCATCCATTCTTGTACTCAAGTGCACTTATTCTTTGTTTTATATTTTTATATGTCCCAAAATTTTGGGGGCTACCCCAATAAAAAACAAAACAAAAAAAAACTGTGTTGGCTACCTCCTCCACCCCCACCCCCGCTTCCACCTACACCACTACGGTCACCGCCTCCTTAACCACCTACTCCACATCCACCTCCTCCTCCTAGTTCAAGATTGTTATTTTTAATTTTTATTTATTTTATTTTAAGTTATTTCCCTATCCACATTTGTTTGCAGAGCACTTGCCATGCTCTTAAGCACATTTTGCTGCCTTTTGCAGCCCTCTAGCCCTTTCTATGACATTTTTAGAGCCATTTTAGTTCCCAAAAGTTCGAGTGCACATTGACTTCAATAGGGTTCGGGGTCAAGTTCGGGTCCGAACTCTAACTTTTTTGCGAAATTGTCGAATCCGAACATCCAGGTGTCTGCTCAACTCTAACTATGTACATTAGTGATTGTGGGTTGACCCCTTGCAAAACTCACCAGCAACTTGCTCTTCTTAATGCCAAAATTAAACAAGTCAGCGGATCTCTAATCTGTGTACATTCTCAGTTTGCGTTCTAAATAATGATCAAAATTATGTTTAGCTGTGACCCAAATCACATTGTAGTTTTCTGTGGGGTTGTTGACAAAGGCCGTATAAGCTGTGCATAGTCAGGAAGTAGCTTGATCGAACTTTGCCAATACGTCTTTTCTTTGGGCTACTGTATGTGAAATGATATGACCCCTCAATACCACCTTTGACGTTTCCCAGAATAATGTTGGGTCCTGGTTATGCTCGTCATTAGTGTTGAGCGAATCGAAGCATCTGAAGTGGAATTCGATCCGAAGTTTTTGAAAAATTTTATTCGCCACGAATCCAGAATTTCCTCGCACTTTGTGATAAATATTTTTTTTCTAAAATGGCAGCTGCACGTGTTACAAAATGAAAGTAAAAAGCCCGGAAACATGAGATTACCCATAATGCTATGCAGCCAGCCAATCTGCAGATAGCCATCCCCTGTGATGTCATACCTCTATAAAAGCCCGCACAGTCTTCGCCATTTAACTGTGAGCAGAACACAGGGAGAGACGTGAAAAGCACTTATGTGCTAGGGAAAGTGTGGCAGAAGACTAATAATAAAAGAATATTGGATAGGGACAGTGCAGAGAGATCGTATGAAGAATTTTTTGAGACTGTACGGTGGTGAAGTGTACAGTATAAGTGCTGGGAGGCATGTATATCCCACCCAGATACCTCAGCTGGGTGAGATAACTGAAATCCAGAAAGATGCAGAGGTTTCAGCAAAGTGTTGTTTGCTGAGAAAGTTTTGTCTAGATGTTGTTCTGGGCTCCATTTCATGTGGACTGGGGGATAGGTTTGGTAGTGGGATCTTCCAGCCCACACCCTTCCACTACATGTATTGTCTTTTGCTGGAAGTGATCGCAGGTGAGGCCTGCTGCTGTAATCAAGGAGGGATAAAACAACCCTCTGTGTATGACTTGGAGGAAGAAAGGCTGAGAAAGCCTGAGAGGCTCTGTGTGGTCTCAGCCAGGAGGGCGAGGGGCCATGAGGCTTTGTAAAGCCTGAAGTTTTGGGGGCTCAGCGACGCCTACGGAAAGAGGGTCGCACAGTCAGAGTCGGGAAGACTTCTGGACCATCTCCCCCCAAGGGTGCTGGTGTGGTCACAGCCTGGAGGCTGCTGGACCATATATGGCTGAGGAAGCCGGATCTTATCCCATGTTTGAACGGCGCTCTATAGGTAGAGACAATATGCGTATTAGGTATTATAGAGCCCAGACTGGCAGGTGTTTATTTTCGATGTTTATGTGTGTGATGGTGCTGAAGTGCCGAAATAAAACACATTTTTGGACCAGAAGTCTGTGATCGCGACCCCCTGAGAGAGAGTGATCCCTTACAGTAGGGAGAGAATAAGGAGAGAGCAGGGATACTGTGCATTGAGTGTAATAACTGCGCGGGCGCTCAAGCGGCCCAGCATGGATACGCAATCGCGTCGGCACGGACGCCAGAACAGAACCCGCAGGTGATACCGGAGACAGGACCGACCGCTGCGTGCCGCCACCAGTCCGGTCAATCTGCATCCGAGACACAGGCGGTCTTCCCCTTCGGCGTCCATGCGGACGCTCTACCGTGTCTGCCCGCAAAGGAGTCGGAACCGAAGATTCTGCTGGCAAATGCGTGACCTGTCCCGCTACTTCAATGGGGTCCCCCGCAGGCCGAGCCCCACGAGAATTCCTGGGGGCCCCAGCAGATCCCGGAACAGGAGAGTGGGTGTCTTACATTAGCCCCCTCGAGGAGGTGGCTCAGAAGACTCCAAACGGGCTTTCCCCAGATTCTCATGGTTTAAAGCTGCCACTAATTCATCCGCATTAACCTGGTGGCAGGTACCCAACATCTCTCCTCTGGACCACTACCCAAATTATCGTACAACCGGAAGACCTAGGAAGATCTGTTATAGAGTCCATAGACACATGGGTCCATGGGGCCGAAGGAATAGGCAGCGGAAGCAAAGTACCAGAGGGAGCGGACTGAGCCGGTTTATATCGAGCACAAATACAACATGCCTGAATGTAGACTTTGATATCAAAAAACATCTTAGGCCACCAGACATGGTGTTTCCAAAGGGACATGGTCTTACCCCCAGATGCCCTGGCCGACTTAGAATCATGTAACTGTTGTATGACTCTATGCCTGTAAACTTCAGGCTCAAACAGCCGACCTTCGGGCTTCTTAGGAGGGCTCTCTGCCTGTAAAGGCAGAAGAAGAGAAGAACAATCCTCCATTATATCTGGGGTGTTCAAAGCGGCTATTAAGCACCTTGCAGGAATAATGGGCTCAGGCTCAGAGTCGTGTACCGAAATGACCTCTGGGAAACAACGGGAGAGGGCATCTGCTTTGACATTTTTTGGGTCCCGGTTAGTTTACCAGAAATTAAAATGAAAAATAATGCCCAACGAGCTTGATGAGAATTTAAACTCTTGGCACCTTCAATGTATTCAAGGTTTTTGTGGTTGGTGTAAACCGTAATGGGATGTTCCGCACCCTCTAGCCAATGTCTTCACTCTTGAAAGGCCAACTTAACTCCCAGAAGCTCTCTATTGCTGATGTCATAATTGCATTCTGCTGGTGAGAGCTTCCGGGAGAAAAAGGCACAAGGATGAAGCCTCTCAGGACTTACAGAATACTGGGAGAGAACCGCCCCCACACCAACCTCAGAGGCGTCAACCTCAAGGAAAAAAGGTCGAGAAGTGTCTGGATGAATGAGGATTAGAAAGTCTGCTTCAGCGTCTCAAAGGCTTTGCCAGCCTCTCTCGTCCACTTAGAAGGGTTCTCCCCGTTCTTAGTGAGGTTTGTGAGAGGCACTACCACCCCAGAAAAGTTCTTAATAAATTAGCGGTAGAAGTTGGCAAAACCTAATAAAACGCTGTAATCCCTTCAGGTCTTTAGGCTGAGGCCAATCCAGAACAGCTGAGAGCTTGAATGGATCCATCGCCAATCCTCGTTTAGAGACAATATACCCTATGAAGGGCAATTCTCTCACCTCAAACAGGCACTTCTCAAGTTTGGCGTATAGGTGATTCTCCCTCAGCTTTTGGAAAAAGTGACACACATGATCCCAGTGAGTCTGCAGGTCTGATGAGTAGATTAGTATGTCGTCTAAATAGACGACCACGAATCTACCCAAGAAATCCCGGAGGACATCATTAATGAACTCCTGGAAGACCGCAGGGGCATTACAGAGACCGAAAGGCATTACAAAATACTCCTAATGCCCGTCCCTGGTGTTAAATGCGGTCTTCCATTCGTCACCCTTTCAAATGCGTACCAAATTATATGCACCCCTCAAATCGAGTTTGGTGAAGACTCGGGGCCCCCGCCACCTGAGAGAATAAGTCCTCAAAAAGTTGAAGAGGGTACCGATTCTTCACCGTAGTTCGATTGAGGCCACGGAAATCGATACAGGGTCTCAATCCGCCGACTTTCTTCCCCACGAAGAAGAATCCCGCTCCTGCGGGAGAAGTAGACGGTAGAATGAAACCCTTATTGAGGTTCTCTTTTATATAATCCTGCTGGGCCTGAATCTCAAGCCCAGTGAGATTATACAGATGTCCTCTGGGTGGCATGGTACCTGGCAAGAAATCAATAGGACATTTATATGGCCTATGAGGAGATAACAAATCAGCCCCCTGTGGGCTGAACACATCCTGGAAGTGATGATAATGTTTAGGTAACACAGTAAGAACTTCTGTGGATGCCAGTGGCAACACCCGACAAATGCACCTAGTGAGGCAATCAGAACTCCACTGGCAAATTTGTCCGGAGCGCCAGTCCACTACTGGATTATAAAGTCTCACTATTGCCTCACTAGACCTCATTTGGAGTATTGTGTGCAGTACTGGAGACCATATCTGCAGAAGGATATTGAAACTTTGGAGAGAGTTCAGAGAAGAGCTACTAAACTAGTACATGGATTGCAGGACAAAACTTACCTGGAAAGGTTAAAGGACCTTAACATGTATAGCTTGGAAGTAAGAAGAGACAGAGGGGATATGATAGAAACTTTTAAATACATAAAGGGAATCATCACGGTAAAAGAGGAGAGAATATTTAAAAGAAGACAAACTGCTACAAGAGGACATAGTTTTAAATTAGAGGGGCAAAGGTTTAAAAGTAATATCAGGAAGAATTACTTTACTGAGAGAGTAGTGGACGCATGGAATAGCCTTCCTGCAGAAGTGGTAGCTGCAAATACAGTGAAGGAGTTTAAGCATGCATGGGATAGGCATAAGGCCATCCTTCATATAAGATAGGGCCTGGGGCTATCCATAGTATTCAGCATATTGGGCAGACTAGATGGGCCAAATGGTTCTTATCTGCCGACACATTCTATGTTTCTATGTTTCTATGTTTCAACCAGGGGAGACCCAAAATCACAGGAGTGGATGGCATATCCAGGGTAAAAAGGTTTAAGACCTCCCGGTGAATAGCCCCCACCATTACCTGCAAACCGGGTGTCATCCACAACAACCGGCCTTCTTGAAGGGGAGACCCGTTCACAGCGTTAACGGAAATGGCTGCTTCTGGCTTCACGACTGGAATCTGTAACTGTTGAACCAGGGAAGAGTCGATAAAATTTCTGGCAGCTCCCGAGTCAAGTAAGGCGGAAATATGATGGTCCTTCCCTTGCCATTCAATAGAAATGCGTATCAGAAGCTGACTTCTTTTAAGAGGAGCCAGCAGAGCACCTAGTGGGTTCTCCTTGATTCTCACTCGGCTTTGTCGTTTCCCGGCAGGAGTAATGGGCATCTCTTCAGCTGGTGACCAACTCCTCCATAATATAGGCAAAGACCCTCGTTTTGGCAACGAGCCCTCTCAGTAGGGGTAAGACGAGAAGACCCCAGTTCCATGGGTTCCTTAACCAGTTTATTGAGTCTTGGAGATGGGCTGGATGAGACTGGGCGAGAAGCCCACTCCAGACGACATTCCCAAATTCGATGATCAGCGTCGATTGCCTGCTGGATTGCCACTTCTAGTGATGGTGGGGATGGTAGAGATAATAACAAGTCTCTGACAGGGTCACATAGTCCCAACTGGAACCGGTGCTGGAGAGCGGCATTCCCCCAGTTGGTAAAAGTGGCCCAGCGATGGAACTCTGCAGCAATTTCTTCTGCTGGAAGTCGTCCTTGTTGGAGATGTTCCAGTTGGGTCTCAGCAGTACGAGTGCGGTCCAGATCATCATATAATACACTCATGGCATGAAAGAAGGTCTCTACTGAGCCAAACGTGGGATCTCCCGCCAGGAGATTAAAGGACCAACGTTGCGGATCCTTCCTCAATAGGGACATAACAATGCCGATTTTCTGCTTGGTATTACCCGAAGATGTAGGACATAGTTCAAAATATAAATAGCAGGAATCACGGAAGTTGAGCAACTTGAGAAAGTTGCCTATTCCCCGAAAAAACCTCAGGTAGCAGTATCTTGGGTTCCACTGGGCATTCTGCTGAAGTCGGGTCGGGCAAACCCTGAACTCCCTGGAAGTTTAAGCTCGTCCCCGACTGTTGCCAGTTGTGCATGGATCTTATTGAGATTCACAGCAGAGATG
This sequence comes from Bufotes viridis, assembly GCA_033119425.1. Taxonomy (NCBI): domain Eukaryota; kingdom Metazoa; phylum Chordata; class Amphibia; order Anura; family Bufonidae; genus Bufotes; species Bufotes viridis. The sequence goes on along the minus strand of CM065599.1, from coordinate 30,314,006 downwards.
TTCGTCCTCTGTTGGACCAAGAGATTGGCTGCTCCGGTCAATTCCACTAGTTGCTGATGGATACGATCCATGATAACTGGATGTTGGGGCCCAGACAGAGTTCAAACAATTGTGGATTTATTAAATGACGGCAGTACAGTCCAGACCAGAAATCATATGCAGGTACTCAACCCAAATAATAACTTGTGCAGGAAAACACACAAGGGACCGCCAGACCAGGCCAAAGTTCATATGCACAGAAATAGTCCGTGTAACGTAGTATCTAGGGACAGGACATTTCCAGGGTCTAATCCAAGGTCCAACACGAAACAAACTGTTCAACATAGAAGAAGTTTCCCACAGGCAGTCTCCAGAGATGGATTGAAGAAGTCAGAGGTCATGCATAGGTAGTCTGGAAGAATGTGAACTGCAACATACACCCGGGTTGTCAAAACAACAGTGGGCGCTGAACAGCCAGGGACATCACCTCTTAAACACCTGCTAGCCAATCACAGAGTGCCATGTGTCTATTCCCCATAGACCATGTGCCTTTCCTAATCCCTGACACTTGTGCGGCCTTGTCTGGTCATTGGTCACTTAACCCATGCCTGCTCTCTAATCTACTAGAGTTGATGTACAGGTATATTCCCCGTCAATGGCCGGCATAACGAATAAGATGCGTGTACGTTCGGCCGCGTAACCCCTTGCTAACCTGCTCTCGAGCGTGTAACCTGTGGCTTCTCCATAGTAAAGCATAGTCTCCAAAACTGTATCTAAATGATCACAAGGAGAACTCAGAAATATCAATATATCGTCTGCAAAGCAAATAAGTTTTACCTCTCTCTCCCCCACTCCAATCCCCCAAAAAGTGTCAGATTGCATCAAATATTGTACCAGCGGTTCCAAAGCCAGGTTAAAGAGAAGGGGAGAGAGGGGGAAACCCTGCCTGGTACCCTTCATGAGGGGAAAGGTATCTGACAGAAATCCCGGAAAGCTAACCTTCGCCTGTGGTTTTCTGTACATACTATCCAATGCAGACCTGAATTGACCTCTAATGCCAAAAGCATCCAAGGACTTTTATGAATCCTACTTGATGATGACCTATGAGGTCCGGCATATGTTCAGCTAGTCTGTTAGCTAACAGTTTTGAGAAAATTTTTAGATACTGATTTATTAATGAGATCGGTCTATAGGAGCTGGGTACATTTGGATCTTTACCCTGCTTCAAAATTACTTTTATATGGGCAGTATTTCCTGTGGGCATTATATCGCCCCCTCACATGCAAGAGTTCAAGAGTGCAGTTAGGGTTGGTGCTATCTCAGTGTCTAATACCTTATAAAATTCACCTGAGTAGCCGTCCGGGCCAGGTGCCTTTCCATTTTTTAGGGACTTTGTTTTTTTTTACCTCCTCTTTCATAATCTGGGCATTATTATGTGCCAAAGTATCCTCTGATACATGGGGAAGACTGATTTTAGATAATAAATCTTTTACTTTATTACCATCCCATTGACCCTGAGAGTATAGCCTTGCAAAAAAACTTCCGAAGCAGTCTGTTATATTTTTCATGTCATGCATCTTCACACCCACGTCTGTAATGCTGCTTATACTTAAGTTACCTCTTCAAATTTTTGCTAGAGAAGCAAGCATTTTTCCCGCTTTATAGATCCAGTAAAAGCAGAAGAATGTGCGGCACTCACCAAATGGAACAGACGACTTTATTCTTGAACGGCAAACATATAACACAGGTAGTGAGGTACGGGGGCGGACAAACCTCCTAGCTGGCCAGGAGCAGCAACAGCTGTTTCACGCGGTCAAACGCGCTTCCTCAGGCCGCTTTATTGCCAAACTTGAAAAGGGCAGCCGATTTTTGATCTAGAATTTGAATTCCCTTTTAGTTGGGTTAAAAAACCTCCATACGTCAGTCATATCTGTGGTCTCAAGCAACGGTTCTATTGAGAAACCACCTTGCGTTTTGGGCCGTGTATCTTTCTCAAAGTATTTACGATCCTCCTCTACGTCCCTGACAGCATTGAGATCCCCACTCCCCAGCTATCAAAATTTGCCTACTTCCTTCTTGTAATATTACAGGTGTAAACTCTCTAAAATATGCCGTGTGAGCTGAGTTAGGGCCGTACACATTAATAATGGTCAATTCTCCAGCATCTGTGTCTAGTTTAACTGACAGTAAACGCCCTTTATCGTCATTGTTGCTTAAAATAATGTTATGGCGAAGTCGTCTGTGAATAAGCATCAGAACGCCTGCCTTCCTTCCTTCTGATGAGGATCCCAAAACCTGGCCCACCCAAAGGCGTTTCATATGGCAAAAATCTGATTCCTCCAGGTGTGTCTCCTGTAGAAGAGCTATGTCTACATCCAATCTCCTAAGATGTTGCAGAATAGATATTCACTTTTGTGGGTCTCTCAAGCCTTTGACATTCCATGTCACAATCTTCATAGTTTAAATATTTTTTTATTTTTTTTTGGAACCTATCAGGAGATCTCCCTGGAGGAAGCAATAGGTTACTCATCACATATTTTGTAGATCTGAGCCAGCAATTCCAGAGCAAAAAAAACAATTGGATAACAAAATCCCTCTTACCCAACTTCCCACAAAACGTCTCCCTTGGGGAGGTAAACCCTAACAGCAAAATTTCCCTTTGGACTTCATTTTTTTCGCTTTTCCCTGGCTAGACTTGCTGATGTCTAGAAAACCAGAGTAACATAACATTTCTATAATATCTTTCCTAACTTCTGCTCCTTTGTGCCCATAGAGCCTTCAAACTAAATTGCCCCACATCATACAACTGGCAAACCCAGGAGTCTCTCATCTAAGGCACTTGAAAGAGTTGGCAGTTTCGAGGTGATATCAGTCCCATTCTGGACTTGAAGCTTGATTTGGGCTTCTTCTTGGGGTATGTGGAGAGGGACCTAGAGGGCTGTTGTGAGAAAGTCCTTGGTGATGGTTGCCTCTCGGAGAAGTTCTTTGTCCTCCAGGACCGTGCCTCTCTTCCAAAGCAGCCTTGGCATCTGAAGGTGTTAGATAGATGTCGATGGTGCCATCTTGTCTGAAGACTCTTAAGACCGCTGGGTAAATCAGAGCGAATTTTGTTTTTTCCTGAACTAGCTGCGTGCAGATCCACTTCGGTCGAGTAATCACCAAAAAGCAGGATTGTGTGCCCCCATATCTGAATAGAGCGGGTGGATTTTCTATACTTAGACAAGAGAGTTTCTTTTTCGGCGTAGTTCAGGAATTTCACAATTGTGGCCCTGGGCCTCTGTTTAGGGCCGTCCATCGGTGTGTCTCTCACTGGACTGATTAGGTGGGCTCTTTCTACCTTTATAGGGCCTTGCATCCCTAGGGCTTAGGGTAGGTCTACTCAGGGCCGGACTGGCCTACCGGGATCCCGGGAAATTTCCCGGTAGGCCGCCGGCCCTGGGGCGGCTGGGGCCGCTTTAACATGTGCCCTGCAGGCTGCGGATTTGACTAGGTGGCCGTCCGTGTCTCCCTCCCTCTTCATGGAGACAGGCTACCGCCCGGCCACTCAGCAGGCAGCTGATCTGTGGGTCAGGAATGGATGCAGGAAGGCTTTCCACAGCACGTCCTGCGCAGCGCAACCTCTGGGCCTGTTTTTGGGCCTCTCTGCGATCTCCCTCCGTCACTGCTGCAGTGAACAAGGGAGATTGCCAAGCGCAGGCTGAGGCTGCACAGGACGTGCAGTGGAATGCCTGATGTGCCGGGGAGCGAGCTGGCAGTGTACAGGATCAGCGACACGGGGGGGTTCAAAATGAACTTGGGGGGGGGACAATAATGGAGGGCTGTCTCTGTCTGGGGGCAAAATTAACTTGGAGGGTGGGGGAGGACAATAATGGAGGGCTGTCTCTGTCTGGGGAAAAATTAACTTGGGGGACAATAATGGAGGGCTGTCTCTGGGGGCAAAATTAACTTGGGGGAGACAATAATGGAGGGCTGTCTCTGTCTGGGGGCAAAATTAACTTGAGGGGGGACAATAATGGAGGGCTGTCTCTGTCTGGGCGCAAAATTAACTTGGGGGTGGGGGGACAATAATGGGGGGCTGTCTCTGTCTGGGGCAAAATTAACTTGGGGGGGCAGCTTGGCGTTCAAACTACATGGAGGGCCGTGTGGTGGTAAAATTACTTAGTGGGGGGCAAATTACATAATGGAGGGCTGTCTGGGGGCAAAATTAACTTGTGTGGGGGCAAAATTAACTTGTGTGGGGGCAAAAGTAACTTGTGTGGGGGCAAATTACTTAGTGGGGGGGCAGTGTGGTGGGCAAACAACATAATGTGGGGCAGTGTGGGGGCAAATTACATAATGTGGGGCAGTGTGGGGGCAAATTACATAATGTGGGGCAGTGTGGGGGCAAATTACATAATGTGGGGCAGTGTGGGGGCAAATTACATAGTGTGGGGGCAAATTACATAATGTGGGGCAGTGTGGGGGGTAAATTACTTAATGTGAGGCAGTGAGGGGGCAAAATACTTAATGTGGGGCAGTATTACTAATGTGGGCATTCTAGAAGGACATTACTATTGGTGGGACTATGAGGAGCACTATTACTATGGGGGGCACTATTATTTAATCAGGGTAGTATTTGGGGGTATTGGGGGGCACAGTGAGCAGCAGGATAACACTGTGGGGGCTCCAGGTTGGGGGATGATGATAGAAAAGTGAATAACCTAAGATGTCCGTGTGTCAAACTGTACAGAGATGAGGAGCGGCTGAAAGAAGTGACTGGACGAAATGGAGAAGATGATGAGAAGATCTACATTAGAGGAGATGTCACCTAGGAGGCTCTGGATGTGAGAGGTATGTGCTGCTGTATAGCAAGTACAGGAAAGTGCGGGGGGGCAGGAGGTGACTTTTGACTTAGAGAACTGGGCCATATTCCTTGGGACTGTATATATAGTGTATTTATGTATGTGTAACATGTATATGGTGTATTTATGTGTATGTGTGTTGGATATATATGTGTTCTGATGCTGAGCGTCCGCCGTTGAGTAGGGAACCTGTTCTTAAAAATTTTAAATTACGTTGTGCTGGTATAATTATGCAACGCTATGGGGCTGGTATATAATTTTTTCCAGGGCTGGTTTTCATACCCAGTCCGGCCCTGGGTCTACTGTGCATATTTGTGCTAACTGGTTCAGAGGAATGGTTTCAGGCAGCCCCAATATTCTGAGGTTATTTCTACTAGAGCGGTTCTTTAGATCATCCACTTTATCCCTGAGGGCCTGATTTGGAAGAGGCAGTGGTGAGACCGAGCCAACAGCATAGCAAAGAAGGGAGCAGGGAGCAAAAGCAGAACATTTATTTACAAAAAGGTCACATAGACCTACTAAATCCTTTTAGGGGTTACAACATAGATATTAAAACGTAACCTTTATTATATTTTTTTAAAAGCTGAAACATTTATTTATACACCCAGTCCCATTAAAATTATCAGGAAAGGAATCAGATATTCTACTCAATACTGATTGTGTGTAATCCTCTTTTACTTGGAGGTACTGCTTATGGCTGCAGTTCACTTTGCTGTGTTATAATGTGTGCATCTGCCATAGGTTAATGCATATGTTTTTCTACATTCCTATCAAGAATCCAGCGCATTCGTTGCTCAACATTGTGCTCGATGGTGACCTACATCTTTGTTGCAACACTGGAATGTGTAGCCAATTGCTCACTCTTTGAAGCTTCTTGGCAATCAGATTCTGATTGTAAGTCAGTGTTGCAACAATGTGATTGTATAATAGAGCAGATTTCTATTTGCTCCTACTGCACTTATATTATGGCGCTGGAACCACTTGACTAATTCCTACAAAATCACACCAACTTTCTCAGCCACACAGATACATGCTGTTTAGCGCTTACCAACCATACATTCATTCATACAATTGTATGCTTCCGATTTAGTCCCTGTCTAATAGCCAGCAGGCACTAACCCTCCCTGGGAGAAAGTTGGTGTGATATGGCTCACAGTAAAGAGGGGTGAGCAGTGGGCGCCCCCTTTACGATAAAATAGGTAAACCATTCCCTGTTAATTTTGTAGGAATCTATTTCCTCTCTCATGAGCCATAGTGTGACAAAGCATGTGTGCACAAACATAGGAATTAGTCAAGTGGTTCCAGCGCCATAATATAAGTGCAGTAGGAGCAAATAGAAATCTGCTCTATTATACAATCACATTGTTGCAACACTGACTTACAATCAGAATCTGACTGCCAAGAAGCTTCAAAGAGCAAGCAATTGGCTACACATTCCAGTGTTGCAACAAAGGTGTAGGTCGCCATCGAGCACAATGTTGAGCAACGAATGCGCTGGATTCCTGATAGGAATGTAGAAAAACATATGCATTAACCTATGGCAGATGTATATAACACAGCAAAGTGAACTGCAGCCATAAGCAGTACCTCCAAGTAAAAGAGGATTACACACATTCAATATTGAGTGGAATATCTGATTCCTTCCCTGATAATTTTAATGGGACTGGGTGTATAAATAAATGTATCAGCTTTTATAAAAATATAATAAAGGTTATGTTTTAATATCTATGTTGTAACCCTAAAAGGATTTAGTAGGTCTATGTGACCTTTTTGTAAATAAATGTGTAGTATCCTGAGGGTACAACGTGGGCATTGGTCTGGTTTGTTAAAAGCAGAACAGCCGCCGCCAAGAGAGTTCGCCTGCTACTGGCCACTGCCACCAGGGACAGAGCACCCCAAAGGCAGCTTCAAGGAGTTCCCTGGCATGGCACTTCTTTAAACAATGTGCTGACGACAAGACCCGAGTGTTTTGCACGCTGTGCCATCAGAGCCTGAAGCGAGGCATTAACGTTCTGAACCTTAGCACAACCTGCATGACCAGGCATCTACATGCAAAGCATGAACTGCAGTGGAGTAAACACCTTAAAAACAAGGAACTCACTCAGGCTCCCCCTGCTCCCTCTTCTGCTGCTGCCTCGGCCTCTTCCTCCGCCTCGGGAGGAATGTTGGCACCTGCCGCCCACCAAACAGAGGATGTGCCACCGACACCACCACCTGCGTCACCAAGCATCTCCACCATGTCACACGGCAGCGTTCAGCTCTCCATCTCACAAACCTTGGAGAGAAAGCGTAAATTCCCACCTAGCCACCCTCGAGCCCTGGGCCTGAATGCCAGCATTTCTAAACTACTGGCCTTTGAAATGCTGTCATTCAGGCTGGTGGACACAGACAGCTTCAAACAGCTGGTGTCCCTGGCTGTCCCACAGTATGTTGTTCCCAGCCGCCACTACTTCTCCAAGACAGCCGTGCCTTCCCTGCACAACCAAGTATCCGATAAAAACAAGTGCGCACTGCGCAACGCCATCTGTAGCAAGGTCCACCTAACCACAGATACGTGGACAGTAAGCATGGCCAGGGACGCTATATCTCCCTAACTGCACACTGGGTAAATGTAGTGGCGGCTGGGCCCCAGGCGGAGAGTTCCTTGGCGCACGTCCTTCCGCCGCCAAGGATCGCAGGGCATCATTCTTTGCCTCCTGTAGCCTCCTCCTCCTACTCGGCTTCCTCCTCCTCCTACTCGGCTTCCTCCTCCTCTGCTTCCACCTGCTCATCCACTCAGCCACACACCTTCACCACCAACTTCAGCACAGCCCCGGGTAAACGTCAGCAGGCCGTTCTAAAACTCATATGTTTGGGGGACAGGCCCCACACCGCGCAGGAGTTGTGGCGGGGTATTGAACAACAGACCGACCAGTGGTTGCTGCCGGTGGGCCTCAAGCCCGGCCTGGTGGTGTGCGATAATGGGCGAAATCTTGTCGGAGCTCTGGGACTAGCCGGTTTGACGCACATCCCTTGCCTGGCGCATGTGCTGAATTTGGTGGTGCAGAAGTTCATTCACAACTACCCCGACATGTCAGAGCTGCTTCCGGCGTTCACATCCTGCCGCTGCTCGCCTGTCTGCGCTACAGCGTAACTTCGGCCTTCCCGCTCACCGCCTCATATTCGACATGCCCACCAGGTGGAACTCCACCTTGCACATGCTAGAGAGACTGTGCGAGCAGCAGCAGGCCATAGTGGAGTTTCATCTGCAGCACGCACGGGTCAGTCGCACTGCGGAACAGCACCACTTCACTACCAATGACTGGGCCTCCATGCGAGACCTGTGTGCCCTGTTGCGCTGTTTCGAGTACTCCACCAACATGGCCAGTGGCGATGACGCCGTTATCAGCGTTACAATACCACTTCTATGTCTCCTTGAGAAAACACTTAGGGCAATGATGGAAGAGGAGGTGGCCTAGGAGGAGGAGGAGGATGAGTAGTCATTTTTAGCACTTTCAGGCCAGTCTGTTAGAAGTGCCTCAGAGGGAGGTTTTTTGCAACAGCAGAGGCCAGGTACAAATGTGGCCAGCCAGGGCCCACTACTTGAGGACGAGGAGGATGAGGAGTAGGTGGAGGAGGATGAGGATGAAGCAGGTTCACAGCGGGGTGGCACCCAACACAGCTTAGGCCATCACTGGTGCGTGGCTGGGAGGATACGGAGGACGATGACGATACGCCTCCCACAGAGGACAGTTTGTCCTTACCTCTGGGCAGCCTGGCACACATGAGCGACTACATACTGCAGTGCCTGCGCAACGACAGCAGAGTTGCCCACATCTTAACGTGTGCGGACTACTGGGTTGCCACCCTGCTGGATCCCCGGTACAAAGACAATGTGCCCACCTTACTTCCTGCACTGGAGCGTGATAGGAAGATGCGCGAGTACAAGCGCACGCTGGTAGACGCACTCCTGAGAGCATTCCCAAATGTCACAGGGGAACAAGTGGAAGCCCAAGGCGAAGGCAGAGGAGGAGCAAGAGGTCGCCAACTCAGCTGTGTCACGGCCAGCTCCTCTGAGGGCAGGTTTAGCATGGCAGAAATGTGGAAAAGTTTTGTCACCACGCCACAGCTAACTGCAACACCACCTGATACGGAACGTGTTAGCAGGAGGCAGAATTTCACTAACATGGTTGAACAGTACGTGTGCACACCCTTCCACGTACTGACTGATGGTTCGGCCCCATTCAACTTCTGGGCCTCCAAATTGTCCACGTGGCCAGAGCTAGCCTTTTATGCCTTGGGGGTGCTGGCCTGCCTGGCGGCCAGCGTTTTGTCTGAACGTGTATTCAGCACGGCAGGGGGCGTCATTACTGACAAACGCAGCCGCCTGTCCACAGCCAACGTGGACAAGCTGACGTTCATAAAAATGAACCAGGCATGGATCCCACAAGACCTGTCTATCCCTTGTGCAGAATAGACATTTATAACTGCCTCCCCCTCAACCATATATTCTTGTATTCCGGGGCACTTCTTTATTGAATCCTCTTTTTTTAAGTTTACCATTATATTGCGGTGCAACCAAAAGTTGAATGAACCTCTCCTCCGTCTAGGTGCCAGGGGCCTAATTATCTGAAAGTGGCCTGTTCCAGTGGTGGGTGACATGAAGCCTGATTCTCTGCTATACGACCTCTGTTCTCTGTCTGGGTGCCGTGGGCTAAATATCTGGAAGTGGCCTTCTCTATTGCTGGGTGACATGAAGCATGATTCTCTGCTATGCGACTTCTCTCCTCCGTCTGGGTGCCAGGGGCCTAATTATCGAAAAGTGGCCTTCTCCATTGGTGGGTGACATGACGCCTGATTCTCTGCTATGCGACCTCTGTCCTCTGTCTGGGTGCTGGGGCCTAAATAAATGAAAGTGGCCTTCTCCATTGGTGGGTGACATGACGCCTGATTCTCTGCTATGCGACCTCTGTCCTCTGTCTGGGTGCTGGGGCCTAAATAAATGAAAGTGGCCTTCTCCATAGGTGGGTGACTTGAAGCCTGGTTCTCTGCTATGGGACCTCTCTCCAATTGATATTGCTTAATTTTTATTTATTTTATTTTAATTAATTTCCCTATCCACATTTGTTTGCAGGGGATTTACCTACATTTTGCTGCCTTTTGCCGCCCTCTAGCCCTTTCCTGGACTATTTCACACCCTTTTTAGTGCCCAAAAGTTCGGGTCCCCATTGACTTCAATGGGGTTCGGGTTCGGGATGAAGTTCGGGGCGAGTTCGGATCCCGAACCCGAACATTTTCGGGAAGTTCGGCCAAACTTCTCGAACCGGAACATCCAGGTGTTCGCTCAACTCTACTCATGAATCTATGTTGGAACAGGAGAAATAGTTCAGCACAGCTCCCATCCCCCTAGCAGTCACGCGGTCTGCCTCCAAAGGACAGATGGATTGCTATCCCCAAAAAATAAAAAATTATAATTAGTTACTTGTTTTGAATATGTCATTATTGGAATCATTTTTACAAAATGTTTTCTTCAAATTCAGAGTACTGGGATAAAAAGCAATATCATTCCAACATGGACAATTGAACATAGTTTGGTCTATTTGCAGTGATCCAGTATTCACTGCAAAAGGGCTTTATGACACAGTTTATGTACTTTTCCTTTTTAAGCCGTGTATGGGGAATATTGGGTTACTTAGGCAGCCCCTAGGTGTTGGCAGATCCTAACCTTCTGGAGATTGGTAGCTGAAGTTAGTCAGTTAGTGTACGGTTGGAAAAACAGATGGAGAGAAAAGCTGGGAGTGAAGAGAGTGACTGAGAGTGACTGCACTTCATACAGTATACATAAGCAGCTTGCATAATCTCAACCAGCTTACAGGAGAACCAGTATCCTCTTTCCCCAGTTACCTGCCCTCTAAAAGTCACTGCAAGGACCTCCATAATCATCCCATAGCATCATGCTGCTGTGTGAGCAGGTACAAGTTGTAGCTTCACAGTGGGCCCCAGAATGAATTTTATTAGTGGGCCCAGGCCTAGGCACCCCAGTAAGACACTGGGTGCACCTCTCCCTTCACTATGTGCATGGCCCAGGCAACAGTAGAGCAGGATCAGGGGCGTACATAGAAATCACTGGGCCCCATAGCAAAAATCTGAATTGGGCCCCCTTAACCCCGCCGACTACCCCCCATGGCCCCTCGCACTTCCTGTTCTGGCTCCTCCCATGTCACACTTCCATTAAATACATTTATACATGACCTACTGAAACTCGGAGGGGGGGAGGCTAATAGAGGACAGTGTGCTTTCCTTCTACTCCTCCCCATCTGGGCATTTTTTTGGGGGGGGTTTAGGGGTTGGGGCTCACAGAGGACTCCTACCGCTTCCCCCACCAGGCATTTTGTGGGGGGCATTAGGGGTTATTGTGTCAACGCCTTGCTTGGCAATTTGGGGGGCATGGGGGGGCTTATAGACGACTCAGGAAGTGGGGAGGGCTCATAGAGGCCAGTGTGCTTTCCTCCTCTAACCCCCCCCCCCTTCCCCCCCAAGCAATTTTGTGAGGCATTGGGCCCAGTTGGGGAGGCTCATCAATGATCATAGTGGACCTGGGGGGAGGGCAGGGGAGTCTCATAGTGTGGACGGGGCCTTCTCTGCTCTCCAGGCCCCCCAGTGCCACGGGCCCCATAGCAATGGCGTGGTTTGCCTCAATGGGCGGTACGCCACTGAGCAGGATCATGACCATGAGTACAACCAGCTCCAACCTTTCAGCTCCAGCACAGTCAGGACTCCTATCCTCTCAACCTCGTGCCTCTACTGTAGGCCCCTACCCATCAGATTTGTTGTGATGTAAATTTTGATTCTCACTGTCTGGTTTTGTGGTGGTACATTGATGATGTCTTTGCAATATGGCAGGGTGACATTGACTCCCTGGAAGCTTTTTGCAGTAAACATCCCCCACTAACATGAGGTTTACATGTACATACAATCATTCCTGAGTTCTTTTTTGGCATAGTTAATAATGCACGTTTTTTTTGTGTGTAAAACTGACTGAATAAAATCATCTTCTTTTATATTCTAGCTTTCACCCCGTATTGGTAAGAAAGTAATCCCACCTAGGCAAAAGCCCTTTGTTTTTGTTACAAGAAACACTGGACAAGGTGTCGAAAAATTTATATAGTATGGTTACCCTAAAGCAGAGTTACAAAAAGAGGTGACAGTAAGTCTACATGAGTCACCGCTCATACTAGAAAAAGAAACTAATACTCTACCAAGAATAGCGTTTGTAAGCCATAATTCATAACTACAGTGATATTAGCAAAAGAAAAAATATAACATCTTGCATTCATATTTCAGGTATTCCTTGTACAATCATTTACACAGGGACATACAATTCGGAAAGAAGTGGTAAAAACTAATTCTTTCCCCAAAATACAATTAAAAGCACCCCTCCATCTAAAGGCACATATCCACCACAATGCTGAGACCAGTGATGATCTACATCAGCTGCATGTTTACTTGACATTGCAGCCGAGTAAATAAAGAACCTGAGAGGTGGTGCTGGAATGGCAGAGGATTTACTAGATGAGTACTGCTTCTTTTATTACTTTATCCCGTTTCCTCCCTTTAGTCAAATTTAGTCCCATCCTAGAAACATCCCTATCTGATATTTCCCTGCAAGGCAGCATTTAAAAAGTCAAGGATGTATGAGATATGCCTAGCTACTAATGGCTGTGTAGTGTACGGGAGTTGTGATGCCCGACACTACAGAAGGGTCACTAGAGTGCGTACGTTCCCCTCATCTGTGGGGAGATTGGTGAATGTCATTTTCAGTAAATGCTATGTAATGTAATGCCAATTTATATATCCTATCACCCTGTTACTGTAATGTATTGCCATGTGCAGGCCTACTAGAGGTGTCATCTCAGCTTTAGCCACTAGAGGGAGCTAGGGAGCCCTAGTATATATAGGCCCAGTCAGGGGAAGTAAGGGATTCTAGTCCACGCCATGAGCCTGTGAAGGCAGTGCAGGCCTGGAGCCTGCAGACTAGGAGAGGGCATTGCAGGCCCTGTAACCGGGTTCCAGATCCAAGGAAAAGGTTCCCCTCCTGAGTCAGAACCGAGGAAAGGGAAAAGTAAGGCAGGATCATCACTGTGGCCAGCCTGAAGAAGCTGAGGAAAGGCAGAGCAGAAGTCAGTATTGCAAGAGGTACTACAGATACCAGAGGAGGTACTTAGTAATTGTAATCCCAAGGATATATAGTTGTGTTCAAAATTATTCAACCCCCAATGCTGTAAAGGGTTTTAGGGAATTTAGTGTACATTTGTAATTGAGTTCAGAATGAAATCTTACAAGGACTTTTTAAAGAACCAAATGCAACAAAAATTACATCAATTGTTTTTGTAATACAGTATTAAATGTTATTTTTGTGATTTCTTCATTGACACAATTATTCAACCCCTTAAACACCACCACTCTTAAGAACAGAGGTTCATTCAAGTGTTTTCGATCAGGTATTGAAAACACCTGTTGGATGTCAAGGAGCAGCAATCAAGCATAATAAGCACCAATTAGGCAGATGTAAAATGACTGTGATACTCCGCTCCTTCTAGACATTTACTGGTGTGTTTACAGACATGGTGAAGTCAAGAGAATGGTCCAGGAAGACAAGAGAAGAGGTGATTTCTCTTCACAGGAAGGGCAATGGCAATAAGAAGATTGCAAAGATGTTAAACATACCAAGAGATACCATAGGAAGCATAATTCGCAAATTCAAGGAAAAGGGCACTGTTAAAATGCTACCTGGTCGTGGCAGAAAGAAGATGCTGACTTCGACTGCTGTGCGCTACCTGAAGCGCAAAGTGGAGAAAAGTCCCCGTGTGACTGCTGAGGAACTAAAAAAAGATTTGTCAGATGCGGGTACTGAAGTTTCAGCTCAGACAATAAGGCACACACTGCTTAATGAAGGCCTCCATGCCAGAACTCCCAGGCGCACCCCCTTGCTGTTTTCAAAGAATAAGATGAGTCGACTGCAGTATGCCAAAAGTCATGTGGACAAACCACAAAAGTTTTGGGATAGTGTTCTGTGGACTGATGAAACAAAATTAGAACTGTTTGGGCCCATGGATCAACGCTATGTTTGGAGGAGGAAGAACAAGTCCTATGAAGAAAAGAACACCTTGCCTACTGTGAAGCATGCCGGGGGGGGGGGGGGTCAATCATGCTTTGGGGCTGTTTTTCTTCTACAGGTACAGGGAAGCTTCAGCGTGTGCAAGGTACCATGAATTCTCTTCAGTACCAGGAGATATTGGATGAAAATGTGATGCAGTCCGTCACAAACCTGAGGCTTGGGAGACGTTGGACCTTTCAACAGGACAATGATCCCAAGAATACCGCCAAGTCCACTAGAGCATGGTTGCAGATTAAAGGTTGGAACTTTTTGAAGTGGCCATCGCAGTCACCAGACTTAAATCCAATTGAGAACCTCTAGTGGGACTTAAAGAAAGCAGTTGCAGCGCGCAAGCCTAAGAATGTGACTGAACTGGAGGCTTTTGCCCATGAAGAATGGGCGAAGATACCACGTAGATCGCTGCAAGACACTTGTGTCAAGCTATGCTTCACGTTTAAAAGCTGTTATAACTGGAAAAGGATGTTGTACTAAGTACTAAGATTGAATGTCACTTGGGGTTGAATAAAACTGATAATGATGTGAGCACAGAAAAGACATTTGTGGTTATTTCATTATAAATGTTATGTTATATTTGTCTGACTTACAAGTGCCTCTTTGATTTAATTGTAAACAAGATGACTGAAATGATCAAAATCAATGTCAAACTGGCCAAAACACTCAATTTCAGTGGGGGTTGAATAATTTTGAACACAACTGTACGCCAGATATAGGGCATTGGGGCCTTGGAGAATATCTTCCCTGTCCAGGACCAGTCAGGTAGAGAGTGCAAGCCGCCTGTACTGCAACAGTCCTGTGTTAACCCTCTGTGAATTACCTTGCTGTGTAAGTGCCTGCCATATGTGAACTGTAATTTACAACCTGCTGAAACCAACCGTCTTCTAAGGAACTGCGCTTCCATCCATTTATATGCATGATTACTATCCAAGCTTCAGTAAAGTTCAAGTTCTGTTTTATTGCAACGTGGTTCCTCAATTATTTCTACTATCAGCAAACGGTGTGCCACCGTTAATTGGCACTGGCGTCACGAACTCTACCTATAACTACCTGTCCTAGAAGAAGCACCAGAGAGTCGGCCTGTTCCAGGTTAGCGTTCATAACTGCACTACAACACCCAGGTACACTATTGAACCCTAACTTGAGTACGCTGCAGCTGTATCTTAGACTCTACAGTATTTATATAAGCAACATAGGTTTCTAGATTTTGTTTTAAAACTAAGACTCAGCTTTAACACCAGACTGAGATTGCATCTCTAGTTGGAATAAAGTCTGAGAGAAAGTCTGTAGAAACACAGAAGTGGACACTGCAAGTGTATTACCTCAGGCTGTATAGCAGCTACAGCTATACAGCCTGAGATACAGCAAGCTGCCATATTGACAGGCTGCAGGGAGAGGTGGATTGGCATAGATCCTTCTTTACTTGTGTTACTTTAGATGACTCCAGGGGGAGGGGCAACATGGACTTTTGTTGCATGCTTTATCCCCAATCAATCAGAGAGCATAATTACTCTTTAATTGACACATATGAGGGTCTTTTTCAGAAAAAGAGTGAGATGAGTTATTGCTCCCCTCTGCACCTAATTAGGATGTTCATTGGCACCACAACCGAGGCCTTTTTCAGCGTCCAGATTGTGGCATCAAATATGTCACACCAAACACATACACAAACATCAATAAAGTTTACATTTTACATTGTCTCTATCTTGTTCATATCTATCATAGCGGAAACTATGCAGACCCAGTACCCATTATACAATACACTAACAGCAATAATCACTATTACTTGAAAGGAATATGTAATATATTTCTGACATACTGTATTTAAAATATTTTCATCAGTCACAAAAGACTTTTTTTTCCCACAGAATGATGGTGATTGGTGACCATAAATGACTTTTTTCAAAAAATCAGCATGACTGCTTTCAGACAGGTATAATACAGGAGCTTTTTTGTACTCATATCATATGCAACAGGTCCTTCCGTGGTTCATCAGAACCAAAGTAATGTGCTTGAATTCCAGTTCAGATTAACCACTGCATGGTTGGTTAAGTGTTGTATCTATAATTTGAGAACAATTAAAGGGGTTATCCAATTCTAAATATTCCCAGAAATTTCTGTAATAAATCTGCCATGTGTGAATTTACTCTTGGGGTCTAACAATAGACTATACTTCCTAAGTGCTGAATTTATACAGACCTGTAGCAGACTATAAACTATAACAAAAAGATTTCTGCTGCAGGATAGTGACACCTGCTGGTAATATGTGGTTAGGAAAACTCAAATGTGCCACACAGAGTTGCAAAATATCCATGGGCGTAACTACAGCCATAGAAGCCATAGCACTTGCTATGGGGCCCAAAGGTTAGGGGGCCTAGTCAGGTGCGAGAACATTGGTTATTTTTATATTATGTTATTTTATACATACCTTTAATTATAACTACTGCAGCTTTTTTTTATTTATTTCTTACACTAGGTGGTGGGGGCCCCATCAGGGGCGTAGCTACCATGGAAGCAGAGGAAGCAGCTGCTATGGGTCCCTAACTCAGAACAAATCGATTTATTTTCAGGGACCAGTGATTTGGGTTCTCCTAGTCCTAGCACTGGTATTGCTCACCGCTCCCTGTTCTTCTTCTCCGGGCACCTACGCTGCACTAAGTCCTGGCAACACACAAATACAGGACGGGACGTAGCATGAGTAGAAGCATACTATGACCTGACGCTGTACGACGTCATGTCACAGTGTAGTGTGTGCATAGACGGAGTGCTGCACGAAGAGTGGAGGCGCCCACAGAAGGAGAACATAGGTGAGTATTCGTTTTTTTGTCTAGTCTGAGGTCTGCATTAAGGGGATGAATGGGTGGGTTCACAAATTTGCTGTAGGGCCCAGTCAGGTCAACTTACGCCACTTGGCCCCATCTTATTTTGCTATGGGTCCCTATGAATTGTAGTTATGCCCCCAAAAAAATCATATAAGGGTCCTTTCAGACGTCCGTAGAATGGGTCTGGATCCGTTCCCCAATTATGCGAGTTCGGCCCCATTCATTTTCAATAGGGCCGGAAAAGATGCGGACAGCTGCCCCGAACTGACGGTCTGCAACTCCTCTGTGAACAAGAATAGGAAACCTCTATTAAGTGCCGGCGATGTGCGGCAATTTGCGGACCACGAAACAGTACGGACGTCTGAATGGGCCCTAAAAGTTTATAAAGAATTTTGAAGAGGCTACCAGATTTCTGAGTAGGGAAACCTCACAATTAATATCTTTCCACACCTGCTCAGTTCATCCCTAGTCCCTCTTTTTTTATTTAAATGGGGTTAGCAAACCAGTCTAACTAAGCAGACTTTCAAAGGGAAGCATCATTTCCTGCTTACCGGTGCTGGGTTTCAGCTCCTTCGCTCTCCAGCCTCGGCTTCTTTGTTCAGGTCCCTCGCTATCAACATCCAGTTTCACCCAGCTACTGTCAACTGCTGGCATACTAACCTTGCGCCAAGACAAATGGTTCACCAACTCCCCCAACCCCAAAGGAGTGGGATTCTATCTTAGCACCATAAGTTAACATAGTGTTGTGTCATGTATTTTATACTTGAGCTCCTACCTGAATGCAGACCCTTATGTCCTTTATAAAGACCCCAGACCAAACATTTGTTAATCCAGACCCTAGACCAGACTTCAGACCCAATGTGCAGGTACCATACTTACCCCTCTTTTTTTCTGCAATCTGCTTTGCATTTGAGCACCACCACAGACAATGTCCTGGGATCAGGAAATTGTGCTTGGCAGCACCCAGGAGTGAATGGGTGTACAGGAATGGGAAGAGACGAGTATAATATAAAGGAAACCTATCATCAACTTTATGCTGACCCCACTGAGGGCAGCAAAAGGTAATGAAAGACATGCTGTTTTCAAAGGTCTGTCACTCATGAATGTAATAGCTGAAAATATAATCATTGCAGCCCCTGCTGGAGATGAGTCATAGACTGATGGAGAAGAGTCATGGTTATAGTTGACCTTTTTCTGTCCCTACCCTGATAATAATTACCAGTTTGATCCCTAACTTTCTTCCTAGAAGAAAACTTTCAGTCATCAGCAGGTGGGACGGGAGAGCAGCAGCTCATAAGTAATGTGACTCTTTTCCGGCATCAGTTTTGATGATTATACAGTAAGTGAGTCACTCGTGACATCTTTCATTGTAGATGTTCTGTTTACTTTTTTCTCCATCCAGTCTAGACCACCATGATATCATCTCCTATAGACTGCAGAATTTGTACTCAAGGCATTTTTGGCCCCTCTGTTCTGCAGCAGTTTTCGGACAAAAATTTGGCTATACAGTAGATAGAGAGGTTCATCTTCTATACTGGAGCGCACTCTTCTGCCACCATGCCACCACTCTCTACAGCCAGTGCTCCCAGAGAGCTTGAAAAGTTGTAGATCCTCAGGGTCACATGACTATTTTTCAGAACTCTTTTGGAAAATGAAAGAATCAATCTGATTGGTTGTTATGGGGAACTATATCAGTTTTCCTTTGCCCCAGTTTGGATAAATCTCCCCCTATTTCTTTTAGCATCCTGGCCACTGGAATGCTACACGTGATGAGTAACAGACTTTTGAAGTCAGTAAAAACTCTGTGAGGGTAGCAGAAAGTTAGTGATCGGTTGGTTCCCTTTAAAGAATACACTGCACCCAAGTGTTTTGCCTGCTACTTATTCAATTGGCAAGTATGTAAATGTATAATGTCAACTCATAAATCATTTTATACAATCATTGTATACAATATACATAAATAATGCATAAGAAATGTAAAGCATGCATTTAATAATATACAGAGAGGTATTGATAATTTCCCAGTGAAGCACCCGGTATCTTTTTTAAACAATGTAGTAATGCATTATTTAAAGGGTTTTCCAAGACTTAAAGGGGTTATCCAACTCCTATAAAAAAAAAACTAATACCCGTGCCCCTCATATAGGTTATACTTACCCCACTCCCCTGCATCTGCGTCACTTTTGATCCCTGCACAGCCGCCACTACATCTCCGTGTTCTGTCCTCCTTATGTGTGAAGGTACATAGCTCAACAGACAGCTAAACCTTATCTCGGCCATGAATTGACAATGGAGTATCGTCCAACTTTATCTCCAGAGGCTTCCAGACCATGTGCTTACCTCTGGCAGGGATAACTGTGAATGAGGAAAATGGCTGCTGTGTGCAGGGATGATGATGTCACTAAGGTATGGAAGCTGGAAGAGACAAAACTTCTAATGTGAATAGAGGAAATGTATGTAATTGGCCACTAGATGGTGCTGTTACACAATCAACAGAGAATTATACATAAAGCAAATTGACTATGCATAAAAACTATATATAAATTAACAAATAAGCTTGCAGAAGGCATGACACTCCCCGTCTGGTATCTATAAGGATACCACATTAAGTCACTTCTGGAGAGAGCAACAAAATCAGTTCAGTAACTGGTCTGAGGAAAAGTCTAGGCTCATGTTGCCTGCAGACTTTAACTTCCATCTTTCTGACCTTCCCATCTTCACTTGGAAACACCTGGTTATCAGTCCTAAAGGCCAGTCAATTTTTTTGGACTGAGGGTCTTTGACAAGGACAACATTACCAACTTCCATGTTGGGTTTGCTGGTTTGCCATTTATTCCGGACATGTAGTGTAGAGAGGTATTGTTTCCTCCATTTATCCCAGAAGACATCTGCTAGGGTTTGCACTCGTCTCCACTAACATTTGTACAAGTCTTTAGTACTAAACTCACCAGGAGGAGCTGATGCTGTACCGACCTTTTGGGTGAGAAGAGTGGAAGGGGTGAGCAAGAAAAGATCCTCTGGGTCGTTGGATATTGAAGTCAAAGGTCTGGTGTTTATGATTGCCACTACTTCAGCCATGAAGGTTGAGAGGGCTTCATGGGTAAGCCTTGAGGTTCCCAGCTGTAGAAAGATAGAATCAAGAATCCGGCGGACTAAACCAATCATACGCTCCCAAGAGCCTCCCATGTGGGAAGAGTGGTGGGGGGGTTGAATAACCATTTGCAGTCTTGGTCAGCAAGATATCTCTCTACATGGTCACTGTCAATATTTGAGGGGATATGCAGTTCTTTGCAGGTGCCAACGAAGTTGGTACCCCTATGAGAGCGGATAAGTTTAACTGGGCCTCTAATGGAAATGAAACGTCTGAGACCATTCATAAAGCTGGATGTATCCAGAGACTCGATAACTTCTATATGCACAGCCCTGATACTCATGCACGTAAATATGACTGCCCAGCATTTACTGTTTGCATGGCCTCCTCTAGTGTGTCATGTGGTGACAGACCAGGGGCCAAACACGTCAAGACCAACATTAGTAAAGGGGGGTTCTGTACTGAGACGGTCAGCAGGGAGGTTAGCCATCTTTTGTGACTGAAACATACCCCGTAGTTTTTTGCAAGTGACACATTTGAACATGAGACCTTTCACAAGTCTTTTGGCTCCCATTATCCAGAATCCAGCTGTACGTAAAGCGCCTTCAGTAAACAAACGTCCCTGATGTTTAGTCTTCTCATGGTAGTGTTGCACAAGTAAAGATGCAATATGATTGTTTGGGAGTATTATTGGATTACATTCATTACTCTCAAGTTTCGCATTTGAAATACGTCCTCCCACTCTCAATAGCCCATTAGCATCTATAAAGGGGTCAAGTCTCTTGAGGGAACTGTCCTTAGGAACACTCTTTTGATTTTGGAGGAGTTCAAGTTCTTGAGCATAAACCCCCTGTTGGATACAACGTATGATGACGTCTCTGGCCTGTGTGAGCTCATCCACTGTATGGGCCTTGTGACAGTAATGCCAACCTTTGCAGTGCTCTGATCCTGTAAGCGTGGCTCTAAAGCAGAAGTGAACAACCTGCGGCCCGGGGGCCACATGCGGCCCTCGATACCATTCTGTGCAGCCCCCAAACATCTGGTAAAAGACATGTAGTTCTATGTCTTATGACTTCTTACATGTATTTTTTATGGATTCTCCTATTAGGCTACATTCACACGACCATATGGGTTTTGCGGTCCGCAAATTGCGGACCCGCAAAACACAGATACCGGCCGTGTGAATGTAGCCTGCCCTATGATAGAAATGCCTATACTTGTCCGCGATCGCGGACAAGTATAGGACATGCTCTATCTTTTTTGCGGGGCCGCGGATTGGATCTACGGATGCGGACAGCACACTGTGTGCTGTCCGCATCTTTTGCGGCCCCATTGAAATGAATGGGTCCGCACCCGTTCCGCAAAATTGCGGAACGGATGCGGAGCCATTCATACGGTCGTGTAAATGTAGCCTTAGATGGGAGTCCCAGAACTGTAACTAGACACTTATAGTATAATACTGTATGTTCAATATGCCAAAAATACAGTATTTCAGTTGGTAATACCCCTTTAAGTTTTATTTTCGGCCCTTGGAATAGGTTCAGGCTGACAATGTGGCCCCCAACCAGAAAAGGTTGTGCACCCCTGCTCTAAAGGATCTGGTTATGTGGATCAGGCCAGCTGTAGCTCTGTTCAGTGATTCCCACATAGAAAACTTATTGAATCGTTTGGACCCAAGCTCTCTGTTAGAAACCTTTGTGGTGAGTACAGAAACATGAGGACGAATCTCTGCATCAACATTTGGTTCTAGCAGCAAATGAGTTTTTCTCAAGAGTGTCAAGTACAGGCCTGTAGAGGAATGGTGGTTCTGTGAGCGACGTGGTATCTTTGAGGTGGGCTGCAGGAACAGCTCTCGTAGCATGGTCTGCAGGGTTGAGGTCAGTTGGTACATAGTGCCACTGGGTAGTCTGTGTAGACCTCCTGATTCTTTGAACACTGTTATGAACATAGACATAAAATCTCCTAGTCTCATTGTAAATGTAGCCCGACACTACTTTGCTGTCTGTATGAAACACTGTGCTATCAAGTTTTACATCTATTTCAGATACAATAAGGTCTGGTAGCTCGACTGCCAGAACAGCAGCACAAAGTTCCAGTCTTGGTATGGTAAGCTCAAGACTTGGTGCCAGCTTTGCTTTGCCCATTGTAAAGCCAATTTGGACCTGGCCTTTAATGTCTATAGTTTTAAGGTAAGCGATTGCTTTTACTAAAATGTCACAAAATACGCACAGCTGCACTGAGTGAAGTGGCGAATCCCAATCACATGTATCTGTGGTTAACTCTCTGAGCAGAGTCTTACCTTGGATGGTCACAGGGGCTGCAAATCCAAGTGGATCGTATAGACTGTTAATGGTGAACAGGACTCCATGTCGTGTGAAGGGTTTCTGTTCTTGGTCGACCTGAAAAGTCTGCATGGGTAATGGGCCTGTTGCCAATCTAGATCTTTCAAATCACTGCCATGATCTTGAGTAGAAAAGGCCTCCATAACAACTTTGCTGTTTGAAGCTATCTTATGCAGTCTGAGGTTTGAACAGGAAAGCATACTTTGAGTCCTTTTGAGTAGACTATTTGCGGCCTCTGGTGAGGGAAGCGACTTTAAGCCATCATCTACATAGAAGTCTCTTTCATTAAACTTCTTAACGTCTTTTCCATAGTCTTTTTCACAATAGCGACAGCAGGAGATGGGCTGTTGCCGAAAACATGCACTTTCATGCGATATTCTATGATGTCTTGGGCAGTGTCATGGTCTTTGAACCAAAAGAATCTCAAGAAGTTCCTGTGCTCTTCTTTAACTAGGAAACAATAGAACATTTGTTGTAAGTGTGTTATTGAGGTCTGGTCCTGTCAAAAGAACATCATTGAGAGAGATTCCCTCATATTCTGAACTAGAGTCAAATACCACTTGGATTTGTCCTGGTTTCTTAGGGTGGTAAACACCAAAGATTGGTAGATACCAGCATTCTTCCTTTTCTTTTAGGAGTGGAGTTACTTCTGCTTGACTGTTCTCCAATATCTTGTTCATGAACAAGAAGAAATATTCCATCATCTCTGGTCTTTTCTGAAAGTTGCATTGGAGTAAACAGAAGCTTTTTAAGGCTTGAACTCTGTTGTTGGGAAGACGGCGTCTCTGTGTCTTTAAAGGCACTGGTGCAGCCCAGGTGTTCGTTTTATCTTTGAAGAATCCTTGCTGCAATATGTTTAAGAAGGCCTCATCTTCCTGGTCTTCATTTGTCCTCTCGAAACACCTTGCACCCCAAGTGGTCTTGGTCTCCACCAGAAGAATGGTTCTCGATTTGTGTAAAGTTAGGATACAGCACACTTGCCGGCTTCTCTTTTACAAGAAATCTGTTAGGACAAGGCTGAAAGAGGGATGGACGTCCATTTTCTGAGGTACTTTTATAAAGAGAATTCACTGCGTTTGGCTTGTGAACATTTCCTAGGCAGACATCACCTATAATGACCCACCCCAGGTCAAGCTTCTGGGCACATGGAGAATTGTGAGGACCGTTTATTTGTTTTCTCACCTTGTGGACTCTTATGATGTCTCTTCCAAGCAGAAGTATTATTTGGGCCTCTGGGTCGAGTGCAGGTATGAGATGTTCTATGGAATTTAGATGTGCATGATGTAATGCTGCCTCAGGATGTAATGCTGCCTCAGGCGTAGGAATTTCTTCTCTATTGTTTGGCATCTGATTGCATTCGATCAAGGTAGGTAAAGGAAGGGATGCTTTACCATTTATGGATTCGATTTGGAAGGCTGTAGCTCTTTTGCCTTTTTCTTCACTCGCACCTGTGCAAATTTTAAGTGAATATGGAGAGCAGTGTCCTTTAATATTGAAGGTATCAAAGAAAGCCAAGTTAGCAAGAGATCTATTACTCTGATCATCAAGGATGGCATACAACCTTACTGCTTTCTCTTTATGACCAATGAGGTAAACTGTGACAAGACAGATCTTGGAGCAAGATTTGTTACTAAGACCTTCTCCGCAGACTTGGGTGCACTGCGGTGTCACTTCAGGAGGTACTGTGCCTCTCTCCTCCCCGCAGTGCTCCACAGCCTGTTCTGAGGGTGTGATAGTCCATGGAGCTGGCCCAGGGTATACGGCTGTATTGTGCTCTTCACTGTTGCATTCAGACCATTTGATGTTTACAGTACAGTATTTTGCAAAATGAGAGGTTGATGCACAACCCCTGTAACAAATGTGGTTCTCCTTGAGGAAAGTTTTGCGGTTCCTGAGAAGTTTTTCTCTAAATCCTCTACATTTCAGCAATGAGTGTGGTTTCTTATGTAGAGGACATTCTCTGCATGAGTCTTTGGTTGAAATCTTTTAAGACTCTGAGGTACTGTAGGTTTTGTTTGAGGGGTCCTTGGGAGATACACTGGTCTTGTGTACTGCCACAGGTGTACCTTTCATGTTACGAAGTGAGACAGGCCTACCTGGTTTGGGGTAAGTGGTGTCAAACATCGAGAAGTTTAAGCTGGGATCATTCCTAGTGGTTGCTTGTTGGTGCACGAAACCACAAAGAATGAGAATGGAGGAAATGGGACATTGTGCTGTTGCTTGTACCTGGAACCTTGAGCAATCCAATTCTCTTGCAGGTTATAAGGTAGTTTTGTACTATGGCCTTTACCTTTAACATGTTTGTCTAAAATTTTCTTTCTAATCTCTTGAGGCAACTCTCTCCTTTCTTTGGTCCATGCTCAGTGTAGTACACGCCATGATACCACACAGCAATGTGACTATTTTTTATTCTTTAGGCCATCTGCTCGAATTGCGGAATATGCATGTTTTTTCTGCTCAGATTCATGTGTGGAAAAACTGCAGTGTAGTAGAGTACCAGCAAAGTGTGTGAGGTTACGCAAATCTCATGTAAACTGTACAGATTGTTTCCATGCAGAACTTGACCTTAATTGCGGATTTCCAAATCCGCAGCTTGTCAATTATGATTGTGGTTTTAGCTGCGGATTTCACTCTTTTAAATGGAAGGGTGAGATCAGGGTCCAAATTGCATCAAATCTGCACTAAAATTTGCACTAAAATTTGCAGATTTTGTTGTGGATATGCTGCAGAAACGCACAGAAATTTGTGTGGATCTTGCGTGCAACTATCCGAACTCATGTGCAGGCAAACTGATGGATTACAAGTTTGAAGTCACCTGTAATGCTAATTACATTACATACCACACTTTCAAATGTCCCTATGATCAAATTATTTTCAATCTTTTCTTGGGGTACCGTCTTTTCTGTCCAGGCCAGTTTTATTAGTTTATCTGATTTTCATTAGCTGATTTTCTGTACATTTTTATTTATTGTTACTTTTATCAGTTTCAAGTTATTTCAGTAACCATTGTGGGTTTTTCTTTCTTTAACGGAAGTGTACCAACAACATAGAAATAAAACTGTACAGCGATTCCTTCCTTGAAATTCAATTTAGATTTAATCCTATTTTGTTTTATGAACTCTAAAAAAGAAATCTTCTCTACTTGTTCCAGGTGATCTGTCGAGTCGACCCTCCTGTGCCTTAATGTCCTGCTTCTGGGCTGTCTGCAGTAGGACACAAAGACTGGTAGGCCTCAAACTTTGGTCAAGCCTTGCCCCTTTTTAATGCTACCCAGCCTACAATGCAATAGATCAGAAAACGAATCCCTCTGACCTTTTTATATGTGATTTCTGCGAGAGAGTTTTTTTTTTTTTTTTTCAGGAACATGCAGAAAATTCTGTGCACCGATAACCATTGTGGGCAAATGTATCTCCTATTTACTTTTGCCACTCATTTCAAGGTTTAGTGTTCCTTTAAAGGGTTTTTTCAACTCTTAAAATGATGTGCAAATGGGTTACATGTAGTAGGAGTAATTGTACCATGTGTAGCTGAGATTCCCCTATAATTGCATCTCATATACAGTCATATGACCATGCTCATGTTAATCTGCTGCTTATGTGACCACTCATACTATAAACAAATTATTATCTCCCTCCCTGTGGTACAGGGCATCACACATTACATGGCTCTTATCCCCACTTCTCTTATGCTGTTCCTTCTATGTTTTAATTTCTGGAGGGATTGTATTTTCCATACTGGGCAGCAGAGCAATGGCTGAGCTGCATTTGTGTGTAGAGATGGTGAGTAGTTACACCACTACCTTATACGATATACTAGAGAGGCATACAGGCAGCTGTAAATAGTGACAGTGTCTGTGAATTGGTGATGAATCATGGCAGAACAGTAAAGATATGGTAATCCTGCCCACTATAAACCCTAGTGGCATAAAAACAAAGGTGCAGTGCAGAGTTGGCCAAGATAATAAAAATGAAAAATAACTACTTCTGATCTATAGTGGTGTAACTAAGGGAATAGGTACAATTCTCAAACAGGACATCTTTACTAGAGGGTTCAAAATCTTTCCACAGGAAGGCACAAGCGCACATAAGCAGTTTATAGCTGAGAGAATTTCTGAGTATTTTGAATTAAATCATGTATCCACGGTTATTGCAGGAGGCATATAAGTTTATTATTAGGTTACTTCATAGGGCTAGGATCCTGGGTTAAAAAAGAGAAACAGTCCAACAATCTAGATCTGTAGTCTCAGATCCAGATGTTATAACTTTTACATAAAAAACAGATGACTCCAGACACCTTGACTCAATTGAACAACTCAGTTAAAAACCATACTTAATGATCAACCTGCTAAGGTATACCTTTCAGCCCAATAGAAGTATTACGCTCATGGCAATAAAGCTTTTAGATTTATGATGGCCCAACTTGGAAAGAAAAAATCATTAACATGTATTTAATCCATCAAACCTGCTGGTAACCATTATTTATATACCACTAAACATATAGCAGCCAGGTTCTGTGAATATTATACCCAGTTATATAACTTAAAATCTACTGTCCCGACAGAAACTTCACAGGATTGGGCGGACGAGGTACAAACATGGCTTATGTTTCTCAAGCTACCTTTCTTGATGGATAGAAATATTAATTCACTGTCACTCCCTTTTATATTAGGGGAATTAAAAATGGCACTAAAGCAAACCCCAATAAAAGCATGTGATCAGATGGATTCTCAGCTTTCTATTATACCTTTTTTAAAGATATGCTCCTCCCCCGACTTTTTACTGTATGTAACCAGGCTCTCGACCGGTGCCCCCTTCCATCTAGACTGTTAGAAACTAGAATAAAAATAACCCCTAAAAAAGGAAAAGGCCCTGTATTATGTTCTAGTTATCGTCCTATATCCCTATTGAACACTTAAATTATTTGCTAAAATGATGGCCAATTGCCTCAAAGGTGTCCTATTTGGATTGGTACACCAGCACCAAGTTGGGTTTGTGCCAAATAGAGAAGGGAAAGAGAATACTTCCAGATTGGTCGATCAAATAGAATTTGCTAGGAAAACCACTACCCACGATGGTCCCTTTGATAGTGTAGACCAGGGGTCGGCAACCTCTTTCGTACAGAGTGTCGATTTTAAAAAAGAAAAAACAAAGTTGAAGCGTTCTGTGTGCCGAGCCATACAGAAAAGTAATATAACACAAATATGTGACATAAACCAGGTATTTAGTAGCTATGTCCCAAAATTCTTAACAACACTGCCTGATCTGCAAGGCTTAAAGAGGTTTACAACTTTTCAGAAAAATTCCCTTCAGGCAAATATATGGATAGCAAAAATCGTCACTGCTCCTTGGAATCCTCCTAAGGGACCAATATGTGGGGGACCAGTATATGGGGGACCCCCCACACACAATTTGTGGGGGACCAGTATATAGGGTACCCCCAACCCCCACCCCCCATACACTTATTGACAGTGGGAAGGAGCAGCCCTTACTCATTTTAAGTGACTGAGGGCTGCCCTCCCCCACCACTGTCCGACATACATTTTTCGGCAGATGTTCCAACTTTAAAATAAATGAAGATAAGACCCAAGTCCTTAATATTACTTTAGATTTTTTATTTACTTTATTTATACACTTATATAGCGCTGCTATATTCCGCAGCACTTTACAGACATTAGCATCAGGCTGCCCCAAAGCTCTCTATCAGGATGTCTTTGGAGTATGGGTGGAAACCGGAGTACCCTGAGGAAACCCATGCAAACACAGGGAGAACATACAAACTTCATGCAGATGTTGTCCTTGGTCAGGGCCGGTGCAAGGATTTTTGCCGCCCTAGGCAAGATAAAAATTGACGCCCCCCCCCCCCCTTATCACGCCACCAGAGAGAGCGTTTGTGCCACAGCCACCGCCTATTGCACACAGCCTCTGAGGCCTCATGCATGTCCCTAACAAAAATCCACTGCATTTATTTATAGTGGTCATAACATTTTTTACATAGGTGATGGATGCATGTGGGCTGACAGTCTATGGCATGATGACATCACATACTTGCTCTCGCATATTGGTTTCTGAAGCGCTGCGTTCATAAAGAGGTTTTGCATCAGGCCTCATGGACTTAGTGAGGTGTGCACAGTGCAAAAGCCAAATTGCCCATGCCCTGCCCCCATCACAGCAGCTTTGTAATGGGGTAAGGTGAATGCACACAGTCACCTCACTGAGTCCTCCATGAGGCCTGATGCAAAACCGGCGCTTTATGAATGTATGCTTGAATGCTTCAGAAACCAATATGCAAAGCAAGCATGTGATGTATCATCAATCATGCCATGTGGACTGTTACTTAGCAGTCCACTGTCCACACAGTCACACACATGCGGCGCCCGTGGCAGAGAGTGGATGCATGTGTGTGACTGTGTGGACAGTGGACTGCTAAGTAACAGTCCACATGGCATGATTGATGATACATCACATGCTTGCTTTGCATATTGGTTTCTAAAGCATTCAAGCATACATTCATAAAGCGCGATTTGCATCAGGCCTCATGGAGGACTCAGTGAGGTGACCGTGTGCATTCACCTTACCCCATTACAAAGCTGCTGTGATGGGGGCAGGGCATGGGCAATTAGGCTTTTGCACTGAGCACACCTCACTAAGTCCATGAGGCCTGATGCAAAACCTATTTATGAAGGCAGCGATTCAGAAACCAATATGCCTATGAGCAAGGTGCTGATGATGTCAATTGTCATCATGCCATAGACTGTGTCACCCCAGGTCCCCATCATGTATGTTATTAACTGTACTCACTTGTACTGTGTGACTGTATTCTGTATAAACATGTACTGCTGGGCTGGCTCTGGCTGGTGTTGTGTGAGTGACTGACTGTGACTATCCAGGGCTCCAGGCAGGGAGTGACCGTGACATGACCGACGTGACCCATCCTCCTCCTCAGTCGCCTCCGCTCCTCTACGATACTAGACAGGCTGCAGACTGCAGCCAGGAGCTGAGGAGATAACAGGCAGGGGCGGGCAGGCACGCTTGACGCTGGCTGACGACGTGACGTCAGTCCAGCTTGCTTCCCCTGCGCGCGCCTGCTGCCCTGCACTTCAACCTGGCGGGGGCGGATCCTTGAGCTTGACTCTGCATCTGCTGGAGGCAATGTGAGTTCTTTTGTGCGGCCGGCTGCCCGCCCGCCCGCCAGTCCATGCTGCGCACATGATGGCTGCGCTAATCTGACTGCGCCCGGGCGCCGACCAAGTCCGTCTTTAGTAATGCCACCTGCCGCCCGCCGTTTTTTTTTTTTATAGTGCAGTGCCGGCCCGGCGCCCCCTGCTAAGTTGCGCCCTAGGCAGTTGCCTAGGTCGCCTTACAGGTGGCGCCGGCCCTGTCCTTGGTTGGATTCCAACCTAGAACCCCAGACTTGCAATGCACCAATGCTAACCAATGAGCCACTGTGCTGCCCATCCCCATATACATCCTAATGGCTTTTACCCCATACATATGGTCTGCGGACCAAATTAGGTTTCTAGGGATTAATATCAGTCTAAAAAGTGACCTTTTTGCTAAAAACTACAGCAATCTGCCCACTTTTCTAAAAAGTATACTTGATTCATGGGAGATCCCTTTCACTTTATTGTTTGGTTGCAGAACTTTGGTAAAAAGCGCTATGCTGCCTGAGGTATTGTATTATTTTCAGACCTTGCCAATTCCACTTTTTTTGTTCCTCTATATTGGAAACAAATATACCATCCACCGCTCTCTAGACGGTTTTCTAAATGCGATCATATCTACAGACTAGAAGAAATAGCTCATTGTGAAACGAAGACACAAAAATTTTTTAAGGGAGTGACTCCATGGGCAAAGACTAGCCTTGACTGTTAATATTGACTCTTCTGGCCAAGAAAACAATCTGCTACCACCTTTCATGACTCTATTCTGCCTCCTTTAGCTTTTCCGTGTCCCTCTTACTTTCCCCATTTTACCTTTATCTGTCTCCCTGGTTTAGGTTCGCAAAACAGAATATCAAAGGATAGTTGTTTCTTCTTGTTTCTCCAACCCAAATTTGGTCTATTTTCAGCTGTTCTTTATAGGTGGGGTGATGCTAGGCTCTCTTATGATTTTAACATACATGTTCTTCTATGCTTACAAATCTTGTCTGGAAAAAACTACATGAGCACTGTATTCTTTGTGATACTTAATTATTTTAAAATAAATGTGATCTAGGCTGAAATCCTGACCAACTTTTAAATTTGTTGCTGAAAGAGCTGTGGGAAGATGCAGCTAACCAAAAGTCACAACATTTTGTGGAAGACCCCAAGTGCAAAAGCACTTGTGACATTTTCATGACAAAAAACTGGCAAACCAGATTTGATCAATCGTTCTCATAGTATCTTGATCAGGGGCGGATTTGACTTTTCTGGGGCTCCAAACAAAGTTATGCCTGGAGGTCCAATATGCTAGTTTTCAATTATTTCCGATAATACAGATACAGTTGTAGTTGTGCAGCTGTCAGGTGGCCCCTTGATTTCTAGGGAGTCGGGACCACACACATTTGCATGATGTCTGTAAATGATGGTAAAGACTGCCCTGATTTTGGTAATGTGAGGCCTAGAGATGGATGGTGAACTTTATATATATATATATATATATATATACAATATATATATTTTTTTACTAATATTACCGATACCCTAGCTTAGTCTACTCTAACACTAGCGGCAGCCTTCTCCGGCAGGCTGTTCCGGTGGGGGAACAGCCTGCCGGATCCGTGCTGCCGATAGTGCACCATGCCGGTGGACGTCTGCTCTGGCTCCATTGACAATGAAGGGGGTGGGCCAGAGGTCCGGCCGTAGAACGGAAAACATGCCGAGAGGCTGCCGGAATAAAACTACGAGAAGTTCGCTGTCCTGTGGCCGGACCCCAGCCTGCCGCCATTATAGTCAATGGGGCCACACGGCAGCACGATGAAGGCTGTCGTTAGTGTGAAAGTAGCCGTAGTTCAGTCAAATGTATTTGATTTGCAGGATGCATGCAAAAAAACAGCGAGGAACAATTGATGTAAAATAGATATTTATTTTTAAACAGTAGTTGGCTTTTGGTAATGTTATGTTTGATGTCTGTCTGTGGTGTGTCTGCTTCCAAACACCATAAACATAAAAACAGTCTGTAAACATGCCGATACACCAAACGATTGTCTCTGTTCAAAATGACCTACGTCAACATGGTAGAAAACAATACTGAATTCAGCATCAAAGCACAGCAAGTACAAATGACGTGTTAATAAGACTAATGGAGGGAAAACAGTTCTTTACAATACAGATCACAAATACGGTAATGCTTTGTAAAAGCCTTTGTCAATACGGGTATTTGGCCACATGAGATGGATGTAAGTTTTTTTTGCCACAGATGCTAGACTAACACTTGTAAATACTTATAAGAGACAGGATATGTGGTAAAGATTTTATCATTTGTGTTTGATAAACATAATAAATCATACTAATTTCTTTTAGGGAAAACTTTTGCCAAGGAGAGGAGCCAAGGAAGACCTCTCTGATGTGTTGATGTGATTTTTTTATTAAATATCTTGTATACAGGTTAGACATGTTTACTATATTACATATACATTTAATGCATCAGGGTTGATACTGTGTACTCCATACCAGACCATAAGTTGCACTAGCAAGACAGGGAGTCTAACCAATACAGTAAATATGCAAAAGACCTGTGTGACTTAGACCTACAGGGTAAATTTTAAGTGGTGTTGATGAAAAATCCCCCAAAAAAGTCATGCCATTTAGCACAGTAGAGATCAATGGGGGTTCAAGTTTTAAACACTATTGCAGAGAAAATGTTTTGTTATGGTCCATAGCAGCTCCCATTTTCTAAAAACTTGTAAAAAAGAAAAATTGTAATGTGAATACAGAAAGTTTTCTATTAGTAACTAACAAAGCTTTATGTCCAGTGCTGGATTTAAGAAGGCTATGTCACTGATCAAGTTCTGTCTAATGTTGGCAGGGCAAGTCGGAAGGGAGATCACACGATTGGCAGAACTGCCAAACAGACATCCCCTTTAAGGTACGGTAGTTCTATATGTTTGTGACAGATTGACCGTATCAAAGAATGTACACGCAGTCATAAATTCATTGAAACACGTAAATGAATTAGTTTACCTGTAACAGAAAATGGGGAGAATTTACCAAGAATGGTGTTTATAAAATAAACCAATAACATTTGGGCCGGTGTTTATATTCAGAGACTCAAAGTATTCTGAAAATGTGCTTAATGACCATGCTCATAAACCCCCACCAACACAATCTTCTGTCATGTCTATATTACATGTCAGAAGTAAGAGAACCCATTAGCTCTACAGCTCCTGACTATTACTTTAGTTTGGAGCGTACTTGGCAAATTCACTGTTATCCTCCTAAAATAGCTCAGACTCATAGCTATGAGTAAGAACTTTTCATACATAGACCGAAATGCATAAGCATCTTTTTTACCATGTTTCAGATGTTTTTTAGAAGACGAAAGAAAATACAAGGTTTTATGGAGTGCTGGAGCACATTTTTATTTGAATTTTCACTACAGTGCCTGTTTCTGCACAGGATACCTCCCTGCACCTGCAATCCCGTGGCTGATCTGAAGGTCCAACTGGTGAGCTGAACTCTGTGGGGGTAATTTACAGTCCTCTGTGCCACAATCTGTGACTTTTCCCTGCTCACGCCGGGTCTAAAAAAGTGGGTGTGGTGTGGGCGAGGAAGGGCATGGGACGGCAGGCCCGTCTCATTTACCATTTTCTACGCCTGGTTTAGGTGTAGAAAATGGCCTAAATGTAAGACCGCTAGGAAGCTGTCTTACATTAAAAAGCGGCAGTGGATCTGCCAAAGTTATGTAAAGGCCAGTGTCTCTAAATAACTCCTGCAGATCCACCACCAGCTATAGGGGACATTAGGACCGGCGTCGGTTAATAAATTACCCCTTTTGTGTTTGATTTGGACTTTTGGAATATCTGTATTAGCCAAGCATAAGCAGTAACCCTTACTAATTCTGCAATGTGCATTTACAGTATATACAGTGAGAAAGTATTTTTTATTAGTGCATTGTACTCTTTATGAGCTAAAAAACATTTTTTCAATTGGTCTTTATTAAAAATATGGAGTTATTTTCTCTGTACAGAGCTGAGACGCTCTACTAGCAGGATCTGAATTTTCTCTCTGCAACGTCAGGCAGGGAGCTGATGGGCTCCTTATCTCTGCTCTCTGACATTGTAAACACTCATTAAAGCTCAATCCTTATCTTACTGATAATAATGTGGCTTAAATAAGTGTTTCTGACCTTTTAGCAATTTAGAGATAAGAGTTATTAGATGACCGGCACAAAGTGAAAGTAGCATGCACAAATCTAGAAAAACAGTTAACCCTTTGTGACAGAACGGCTCAATATTTTTAATAAAGACCAATTGAAAAAATTATTTTTAGCCCCAAATGAGTAAAATGCAATCGTGTAAAAAATTGTCTCCGAAGGTGTACATAGCCTATAAGATAGCATGTGCTGTATTATAACAAATCTAGTCAATCAGCCAAGAGTGGTCAGAAGAGGTATAGACTGGGCCATATAATCATTTTATGATGCTGAATTGCAAACATGATATCACTAATCTTCTGCAGTTTTCAGAAATACAGTGCAGTAAATATGTGATGGGAAATGCTTTATGGGATTTGAAAGCAAATAAAAGGTTTGTCAAATTTGCTTAGAACCTCTGCACAAAAAGGGTCAAGTATCTGGTGAGAGGATAGAAATCACAGCAGATCACAAATGTAGTCATTACTGATGTGCAATAACTGTCCTTTCAAGTATGGCAATCTCCAAATTGTTGACCTTAAAGGGGTAGTCTCATCTAAGACATTGGTGGCATATCGCAAAGATATGCCACTAATGCCCAATAGGTGCAGGTCCCACCAGCTATCTCCAGAACAGGCCACCGAGGTGAACGGAGAGCATCCGTACATGCACAGCCACCCTGCTTTCATTTCTTTGGGACTGCCGAAAATAGAGGAGTCTATTTCTGTCTTTCCCATAGAAGTGAATGGACCAGTGGCAGCTCTTGTACATGGCGCTCTCAATTTTTTTTTATGGGAGTTCCGAAAATAGCAGAGTGTGCTCTTTTGCGTTTTTTAGAAGTCCCAAATAAATGAATAGAGAACACGCTGCTTATGCACAATGTGCTCTCCTTCACTTTCAGGGGCCTGGTTTAGAGATGCAGGCGCAGGTCTCAGAGGTTGGACTCGCAACCTATCTGGCTTTGATGCTATATACTAGTGATATGCCATCAAAGTCCTAGATAAACAACCCCTTTATTTCATATATTACAGGTGCATTTCAATAAATTAGAATATCATTGAAAAGTCTGGGTCATGAGGGGCTTGACACAAGGAATGTGACCGCTATAGCCCATGTCCTGGATACGTCTGTGTGTGGTAACCTTTCAAGCATTGTCTCCAATTGCAGTCCACTCCTTGTAAATCTCCCCCAAATTCTTGAATGGTCTTTTCTTGACAATCCTTTCAAGTCTGTGGTTATCCCTGTTGCTTGTGCATCTTTTTCACCACACTTTTTCCTTCCAATGACCTTTTGTGGCTTACCCTCCTTGAGGAGGATGTCAATGACTGTCTACTGGACAACTGTCAAGTCAGCAGTCTTCTCCATGATTGTGTAGCCTACTGAACCAGACTGAGGGACCATGTTATAACGGAAAACAAAAACGGAATTCATAAAGCTGATGTGAACCCACCCTAATTTTACAATATTGAACTTTTTCACAATATTTAATTTTTCTGATGTACTGACTTTCAGGTTTTCATTGGCAGTAAGCCATAGTCATCAACATAAAATACACATGTGAAATAAATCAGTTGTGTGTGTAAATAATCTATATAATATATGAGTTTTACTTTTTGAATTGAATTACTGAAAAAAATTGATTTTTCTATGATATTCTAGTTTATTGAGATGCACCTATTTTTACGACCAATGGATTGTGTACTAATGTGTACAGTAAAGTGCACGGTAGGGGTATGGTGGGGTGTGTATCTCACCCGGTTTTTCAGTTTAGCTGGGTGAAAACTGAAATCCAGAAAATGGTATGGTATAGTTGCTGGAGCTGGTTTTTATTTAAAGTTGTATGGGCTGGATTTTTTCGGACTGGGAGACAGGTTGGTAGTGGGAGTCTTCCAGTCCACACCCTTAATCCATTACAGGTTCCCTGGCCCCAGGTGAGGCCCGCTGGGTTAATCAATCTGGGATAAATCAACCCTCTGTGTATGAGTCTGGAGGGGAGAGGAAGTGACCCTACAAAGAGGGAAGCCTGAGAGGCTTGTGTGGTCACAGCCAGATGGGCTGCTAGACCGTATGGCTTAGTGAAGCCGGATCTCTCTTCTGGACTTATGTTTGATGAGCTGACCTACTAAGGGTTGGAGCCTGAGACCCTGTGGGTAAAGTACGCTTTAAAGGTGAGTCAGAGAGAAGACCTCTGTATTAGCTAGGGCCCAGACGGGCAGGTGTTTATTTTGGTTTGGATTTATGTTTGTGTTTGTGCTGGTGCTGAAGTGCCACAATAAAGCACCATTTGGACTTGAACCCCATTGTCAGAGGAGAAGTCTGTGATTGCGACCCCCTGTGAGAGAGCAATCCCTTACAATTATTACGCTTATGGGTAGCTACTGTCTGCAAAAACACTTCTGGGGGACAGCAAAAGGCTTGGTTACAAAAATACCGTTAAAATCCCAAAAATCTGACTTCTGCAGTACTACGTATTTATGAATATTACTAGAGAATCATTTATAAATAATTTTATCACTTAGGCCTCATTTTCATATAAGAACCCACTTGTGTTCCCTTTGAATATTTGGTGGAGAACGAGCTAGTTCCTGTGATCTGCAAGAGTCTTTCTAATGTAATAAAAGGGCATTCATGAATTGGGAGTAAATGTAAAGAGGGTTTCCAACAGCTCGCCATTTCAAAGCCAGCTACTATAATGTGGAAAATACTTCAAATTTTATCATTGCCTAATGAATCACAATATGTACAGTTTTAATTGCAACTTGCCCAAATACAGATAGAAAAAGTGTTTCAAATGTTAAATATAAATAATTTTAGCTTACATTTTGGTGCTTTATTGTCTATATATTTAAGAGGTATCCTAAAGATAGGCCATCTGTGCATGATCTGTGGTGGTCCATCACACTTTAAACCCACGGATCATCAGACTGAAGGGGCTGCAGTGATATCCATTGTATATCCAGACACAGAGGCTCATCCTCAGATGTGTATGTGCCTGGTATTGAAGCTAAGCTCCATTCACTGTGACTCTTTCAGGTTGCTGATTGATGGCCTGTCCTGAGAATAGTCCATCAATGAGTTTTCCCTGTAAAACCATTTTAAAGAGGATTTTTATCAAAGGAATACAAAGGGTATAAATTAGCATATTAGACATTTCTGAAAGTAGGTTTCTTTTACTTAGTTTCACACCTACAGCTGTCCTCTCCGGCAGGCTGTTCAAGCATAGAATGCAAGGAATGGACTGAACAAAAACCATTGTGTCCAGCAGTTTTTCTCCGACCGATTCCCTGCATATTTCCCAGGTAGCGACCGGATCTCTGGTGGACCCCATTATAATCTGACGGGAAGCTGGCAGTATCCGGCAATGCCGACAGTATCCGGCATAGAACAGCCTGCTGGAGAAGACAGCCACAGATGTGAAACTAGCCTTACAGAGATGTTAACATATTTTATTCATTTGTGGTGGCCAGGAAGTGCAGTCATATTGGTTGTCGCTAGCGATGAGCAACTTGTATTTTACAAGTTTGAGTTCAGGGTTCGGACGGAATGCACCATGGAAGCATTTAAGAGGTATTCCGTTTTGCATTCCATCATAACAGAAGTCTATGGGCCGCATAACGGATCCGTCTGTTTTTTGTTATGTAGGAGGAGACTCCATCATAATGGAAACCAGACGGATCTGTTATGCATCCCATAGATTTCTATTATGACGGAATGCAAAACGGAATGCATCTTAAAGGCATTTTGTTATGCATTCCTTCATAGAATAATGTCATGGCCCTTGGTAACGGAATCTATATCGGAATTGTAATAAAACCCAAACCCCGAACTCAAACTTGTAAAGCACCCGTTCACTCATCCCTAGTCGGGACCTTTGAATTAGCTTCACAGCCACAGACATTAATTTTACACTTTCTTATTCATTAAATTTGCAGATCAAATAAGTTGATCGTGACAACTTCCAATTGTCATATTTTGCAAAAATAAATGCCTGCCACAACAAATATAAAATGACAATATCACGTTTTGCCTAAGACTAACAAAATTGACTACTGTTTCAAAATATGAGAATTTTTAGGTTTTGGGT
Organism: Bufotes viridis; assembly: GCA_033119425.1. Taxonomy (NCBI): domain Eukaryota; kingdom Metazoa; phylum Chordata; class Amphibia; order Anura; family Bufonidae; genus Bufotes; species Bufotes viridis. Next base: position 30,276,366 of record CM065599.1, on the reverse strand, counting down.
CTAAAGCTTTTGGAGATTTCTATAATAATTGCCTAGGGTTATTACATACATAGTTGCCAACTGCATCAAATTTTTATTTAGTGTCCCTGTAAATTTCAAGAAGATGTTCTCAGCTATGCATCTAAATCCCAAACCAGATAACATGAGATTTTTTTTTTTCTCTGTACCTTTTTCGCAAAAAAATAAAAAAAACAACTCTAGCAATAACTGGGGCCTTCCACATTAATAGTTTTGACATCTGCCAACACCCACAGCGCTTTGAGAATAGAACATGTCAAATGTTCCTTTTCCCGTTGAATCTTCCACCCATACTGTATAGCTCTGTTTCTAGTAGGGAAACTTTAGCACCAACAGGACTTTGAATTTGCTGTTCCATCAGTTTTGCGGCCATCTTCTTCAAGCTCAGCTAGATTCAGTCCATCGTTGGACGCAATACGTAAGCCATCTAATTCTTTCCTATGAGCCATCAGTACCAACTCTGTCAGTCGAGTGAAGGACTAGAGCACATGAAACAGAGAGAAAAAAGTATTAGACACAGCCCGAACCTGCAACATAACAGTTAAAGGGGCCTTTACATGGGCTAAGAATCCTAAAGGTAATTGCTAAAGAGCGTTCATAGAAATGCTCGTTAGCGATTATCTGTCAGTGTAAATGTACCACTGATTACCTTATAAACCAGCTTATAAACCGTTTATCGGGTAATCCGATCGTTTGTGCACACACAATAATTGTCGCTTGCCGGCAACAGATCATGCATGCTATGTAAACACGATCTGCTGCAGGCAAACGAGTCAGTATGGGGAAGAGCTATGGCATTATCAATCGATCCTCCCCATGCTTTGGAGGAGAAATGCAGCGGTCTCCTCCACTGGCGAGCAGCAGACTGTCAGGAAGGAATACTTTTTTCCTGACAATCTGCTGCTCTGTCATGCCATGTAAAGGGCCCTTTAGGGACTGCCAGACAGAGGTTCCTTGGGTCCACTGAAAATATTCTGACGGCCCAGCATACAATTATATAGAATACGTGCATTTCCACTTTTCATTGCATCATAAACTTTAGGGGTCATTTTTTAAGCTTAATATAGCCCCTGCGCAGGTGATGGATTGCCGAAGTTATGTAGAAGCACTTCTTCTCTACATAACTTCAGTGCATGCAGCGCAGCTTTTAAACATAAGACAGCTTCCTTGCTGTCTTATATTTAGACCGTTCTCTGCGCCGAAAACAGGTATAGAAAATGATGAATGAGACCGGCCTACCAGCCCATCCCCTTCCCCGCCATGCACACTTTTTTTTAGACCTGTCGTGAGCTGGGAAAAGTCGCAACTAACACTTTTGACGTGCAATCTGCACTATTATAGGCATATTTCAGGTTAATAAATGACCCCCCTTGTGTTTTATGTTGTTGTTTTTTTCATTGCACACGCAGAAGACATAACATGAATGAGGTCTAATAGGTTAGACCCTAGTGGCAAGTCCAATTGGCTTGTCTTCTACTGGACCTTTGGGGCCCTTCATTGTGTTAGGATCAACTTGGACTAAACACCTACAAGTGAAGCTATCTTATCTATGTAATTGTTAACTGCATATTTAGAAAGGCCCACGTGGAATATTTTTGGAAACAATTTCTTCAGCTCCAGAAGCATTGTGGTGAATTTCGGCACTCTAAATTCTGTACTTTGTCTTTTCTACCATAAGGATACCTGCACACAGGCGTGGGGGAATATGCAGAAGATCCGCATTAATTTCTATGTGGATTTCTTTGCATTTCTGCACCCAAACCACACCAAAAACTGCAATTTCTAATTGCATTTTTGGTGCAGATTTGAGGCAAATCATTTAGAAAGGGAAAAAATCCTCAGCTAAAACTGCAAGCATAATTGACATGCTGCATATTTCAGAGTCAAAAAGTTGTCTATGCTGTGGTTTTTCCACATGGAAATAGAGGTACTCTGGAATAGACTGGGGCAGATTTACTAATCCAATAGATGGTGTAAAGTTAGGTTGCCTAAACCTGGACCAGATTTATCACAGTCGCTCGAGCTGGATGATAAATTTGGTACATAGACAGACACTTCTCTAACTCTATACCAACTATTGGTTGGCTTACTTTGAGACAAAGCTTTCCCCCAGAATTGGGGTGCAATTTTGGCACAAAACAGCATATATTAGGCCATCTCCTGTCCCACTAAGTCCTGTACTCTCTTCAAGCAAGTTTAAAGAACTTGTAGAAACCCAAGTTGAGCCAATTTGTGGCACTTTTAGACTGAGTCTCGGTGAAGGCACATTAGTAAATCTGTATATTGCTGGATCTGCAATTGGCAATTCCTGCAGCCTGGCAGGTTAGTGTTGGAATGGGCTTGCAGCTAAAAAAGGCTTTCCAATAATAACATTAAAGTTGTTTTCTGAAATCTTTTAACTGATGAACTATCCTCTGAATAGGTCATTAGTATCTGATCAGTGGGGGTTCGACATCCAGGACCCCTACAGATTTGTGTTGATCCCGAATACTCTAATCGCAAATTTTTATCGCGAATATCGGCACTTCGAGAGTTCTCAAAGATCAAGAATATAGTGCTATATCTTCGTAATCGTGAATATTCTAGATTTTTTTTCATCAGTACCCTCACTGCTTCTTGCATGTGGGCGAATGAGGAGGCTACAATATCTTTGTCTGAGTTTAGCAACATCCCTTAACCAATAGGAAAGTTGCCTACCCCTTACTATATAGGAAACTCCCCAGCAGGCATTTTCTGCAGTTTTTTGCAGTTCTAAAATAGACAGCAGTGTCATTGCTGTGCTCTGTGCTTTGCTGAGTCATCTGGATCCTTATTTAATTACATTAGATAGTTAGCTCATATATATAATACAGATAGTTAGTGGAGATAGTCAGTGTAGGTTAAATAGTGATACAGTGTAGCTGATAGGTTCCAGTGCAGGGTGTTAGGTAGTGTAATAGGAATTACTGTGCTGTGATAGGAATTTGTGTCTTTGTCTTTCGTCTTTGAAAAAAAAAAAATACAGTGATCAGGAGTTCTTCCTCACAGAGGTTGCTGCCAACCATTTTCTCCAGTCTCCGGAAACTTCTAGTAGCTTGAAAAATGTAGCAAAAGTGAGCCACGCCTGTATTGCATAATATATTGCCGATTTTAGCAATCAAGAAAATAATGACTGGAGAGCACGCATTCTAGAATTTGCGAATTTATAGAGAATATTAGGCCAAAAATTCGCAAAATACTGTGAAAACGAATATTGCCTATGCTGCTTCATCACTACTACAGAGCAGCTGTTTCAGAAGGCACCGGCACTTGCAGTAACGCTACAGCCTTTTCCAGCTTTGCCTAGGCAATGTGACGTCCTATTCTTCGTCACATGGTCTAGGCACAACTCAGCCCCATTCAGCCCCATTCAAATGAATGAGGCAGAGCTTTAATACCTTGATGAGCTGAAAGAAGGCTGTTCGAGTGCCAGTACCTTCCTAAACAGCTGATTGATGGGGTCCCCGGTGTTGGACCCCCACCAATCAGATACTGATCACCTATCCAGAGCATAGGTAATTAGTTAAAAAAAAATCTTGGAAAACTCCTTTTAATAAGGGGATGGTTGTGCTTTGTTCCATATGAATCAGAGCTGGCTTTAAAGGGAATCTGTCACCAGGTTTGAGCCCTGTCAGCTAAACATATGCTGACGTTCAGGGTCTCATTAGCATGCTTAATATGGGCTCATCTAAACAAATGGTAGCGTAATTTTGTCAAAAAACAGGTTTAACTAACCTGTCAATCACACATATAAGGAGCCCAAGGGGAGGTCCAGCGATGCAGGGTGCCGGGCCGCAGACATTGCTGTATGTGGCCAGCGCCGCCTCCAAATGCTCCGTGCCGCCTCTCCCTCCCCCTCCTCCTGCTGTAAGCGCTGGCTCGTACGCACACGGCGCGTGCGCACTTCACTTCAAGAAGCCGATCCAAGAAGTCCGCGCGTGCGCACAGGCATGCACCCGTGCGGACTTCTTGGATCGGCTTCTTGAAGTGAAGTGCGCACGCGTCGTGTGCGTACGAGCCAGCGCTTACAGCAGGAGGAGGGGGAGGGAGAGGCGGCACGGAGCATTTGGAGGCGGCGCTGGCCACATACAGCAATGTCTGCGGCCCGGCACCCTGCATCGCTGGACCTCCCCTTGGGCTCCTTATATGTGTGATTGACAGGTTAGTTAAACCTGTTTTTTGACAAAATAACGCTACCATTTGTTTAGATGAGCCCATATTAGGCATGCTAATGAGACCCTGAACGTCAGCATATGTTTAGCTGACAGGGCTCAAACCTGGTGACAGATTCCCTTTAAGTTGCATTACTCAAAATGATTTATCACTTTAGCTGAATGAATAAATGAAGGAATCATCAAGGTGAACTATGGTATATTTTAACAATGATGGGCATTAAATCCTCTTAGGCCCCTTGCAGATGAGCAAGTTTTTCGCACGGGTGCAATGCATGATGCGAACACATTACGCTCGCACTGAACCCAGACCCATTCATTTCAATGGGTCTGTGTACATGAGCATTGTTTTTCACGCATCACTTGTGCATTGCGTGAAAATTGCAGCATGTTCTATATTCTGCATTTTTCACGCAATGCTGGACCCATAGAAGTGAATGGGGCTGTGTGAAAATCGCATCCGCAAACAAGTGCAGATGCGATGCGTTTTTCACTGATGGTTGCTAAGAGATGTTGTTTGTAAACCTTCAGATTTTTATCACACGCATGAAAAACGCATCAATGCGCATTGCACCTGTGCAAAAAAAACTGAACAACTGAACGCAATCACAGATAAACCTGACTGAACTTGCTTGCAAAATCGTGCATTTTTATCTGAACACATCCGGATCTAATTGGTCACGCTCGTCTGAACGTCCGAATGCCAATTTTCCTACCTCCTTTATATTATAGTTGGTGCAGGCACTTGTTTCGTAGAAGTCCATGCCATATTCTTCTGCAAGCTACAACAGAAAAATAATTTTGTTAGCATCTTTTTAGAAATATCAGTATGAAGAAAAGAAATCCAAATGTAATTTGTTATGCAGCACTCTTTAAAACCCCATCAATGGTGTCTTTTTAATCCTAATAAACCAAGTCTTTTGCTCAGTTCAACATTACTAATTCTAAGGCAAAATCTAAGGTTGTGGTTGTGCCTGCTCTTAGAATAATAACTTTGTACTTGAAGCACAGTGTCTGAAATCATAGTACCACTTAGGCAACCTCTACTGCTGTACCTCGAGTAGGTTGTCCTCATCTCCTGGGCTCTGGCCAATGAGAACCTAAATATGGCTTCCAACTAAGGCTAGTTTTCCACCTGCTGTAGGACCTCCAGCAGGCTGTTCCAGCAGAGTTAACCACTATACTCACCCCTGGAGCCCACTGACTATAATGAGATCTGGTGGGGATCCAGACAGATTTGGGTGGACAAAAGCTGGTGTGTGCACTGTTTTTGTCTGTCCGGAAACTGTCTGAATCCCTATCTCTTTGTGTGCATGGCCCTGTCTGGCTATGCCGAATACAGTGAGCTCCGGTAGGTTGTTCCTCTGCCAGAACAACCTGCCGGATATCTCACCACAGATGTGCAAGTAGCCTTACACAGGTACTATATTGAAAGTGAATGAGAAAAACAACCTTCTGCCTGACAAAGCGACCTTTTTTTTTTCCAAGTCTCAGAGTAACAAAAAGAAACAAAAATGATCATAGTCAGTTCCCTAGCCGCTCCCCTTCTGATGTTCCCTCAGGTCCCCACTGGTCATTTGCTTCCTGATCCCACTTGACACCCAGGAAATGCCCACTTATCCAGTGATTGGCAGAGCATATCTTGTGGGTCAAGAGGGACCAGAAAACATAGACTGCCTGGGTACCTGGGCGGACATCAGAACAGGACTGGCCACACTGGCGGATCCAGGGGGGGCTACGGGTCAATTACCCCCCCTTCCCTCAAGAATCTAGTGAGAGCCAGAGAGAGAGCTTCTGATCGCCCTACTTCCCCATTCCACTGGCGCCGCCCGGGTAAAGTGTGGGCTGTCGGCTCAGGCTGTCACTGCACTGCTGAGCGCCGGGCCGGTGACGTCACACGCCAGTGCTCAGACTCAGCGCGGTATATATCAGTGGATAGTGGGGGAGGGAGCTGCATGCGCAGTCGGACACAGAGTACTGTACATACTACATTGTCGTACTGTAGAGCTGAGCTAGAGCTTTTATCCTGAACTGGTCCCTGCCTGGACTAGCCCAGGCCCCACCAGCGACCAGGTGAGCTTGGGCAATCATGCTCCAGTGCCATGCTGACTGGCCACCACACTTTTAATAGTGTACTAACTGTTCTAAATAGTTTACTACCTAATACTAACTAAATACTTTACTACCTAATACTAAATACTTTACTGTCTGACCCCACTCCCCAGGTCCCCAGCCCAGGTGTTAGAGCCACTGACTGGCACTGGCCATAGTCTACAGCAGGGATGCCCAAGCTGCGGCCCTCCAGCTGTTGTAAAACTACAACTCCCACCATGCCCTGCTGTAGGCTGATAGCTGTAGGCTGTCCAGGCATGCTGGGAGTTGTAGTTTTGCAACATCTGGAGGGCCGCAGGTTGGGCATGCCTGGTCTAGAGCTTCAATTTGCATGTGGTCACGTCACGCCGGCCATTAGGCCATAGTGTCATAGAATATTCCCAGACAAAATAGTGTGTAAATTGTGTGTAAAAAGGTAGAGACTATCAGTATATTTCTACCTTTTTACACATAATTGTGTATTGTTTGTTACTATTTTGTCTGGGAATATTCTGTTCTATAATCAGTATACAAACCCCTGATGAAAATGTCTCCAAAACTGTTAAATAATAATAAACTAATATGTGGTTAAATGTCACCTATTTGTTTGTAATTTTTAAAATCCGTAATTTGGAAAGAGAAATGTTTTTAAATAAGGTTAGAGCTGTACAATATTCTATAAGCACCACATTATTTTCTGTTCGCCGCAACAAAACAATCTGTTAGTGCCTCTCCCGAGACCAGGCTCTGGATCCGCCACTGACAGGCTGGTGATCGGAGTTGGTGAATGGTGGTGAAACTCAAAGATCAATGCCATTTTTTTAGGTTATGTAATGTGTTGAACTAGTTTGTTCCATTAGTACTTATATTAGTGTTTATCAGACACAGGTTTCACTCTGAAGTGAACGCTTTAGAATCACTGAATTACATGCAGATAATGTAACTCTATGCTGAATAGAGTAAAACTTTGATGTTTGACAGTTCCTGGTAAAAATCTGGGTATTTATATAATGCTGACCCTGTCTCTAATATATTTAAATTGGATGAAATACCCGAGCCCCTGCAGATATAGAAAGCAATTTCAATAATAAAATACATAATACCCTCGGTGCTCATAATAACCCATACACCACAAACTAATAAACCAACATTTGTGATGGCAGCCATGAATTCTCATCAGTAAGGCTTTTTTTTCTTTTCTATTACTATTTATTATTAACCACATCCTGATTCATAAAATAAATAGGATCTCATAGGCTTAAAGAACACCTGTCAGCAGGGTGCACTCTGCATTCAGGAAAAATCGCAGCATGTTCTATATTCTTCATTTTTCACGCAGCACTGGTTCCATAAAAGGGAATGGGGCTTCAGTGAAAAACGGAAGGCATCCGGATGTAATGCGTTTTTCACTGATGGTTGCTAGGAGATGTAGATTGTTATTCTTGAGTTTTTTTTCACGTGTGTGAAAAATGCATCAAAAACTGATTGCACCCATTCAAAAATTACTAAAATGCTGAATGCAATTGCAGACAAAAATTGCGTGCAAAACCATATGTTTTTTCCTGAACAGACCCTGAGAGAATCAGTAACGCTCATGAACATCGTCCTTGTAAGGGCTCATGCACACAAACGCATTTTTTTCTTTCAGTGTCCGTTTCCGTTTTTTTTACTCCGTGTGCATTCGGTTTCTGTATGTCTGTGTGTATGTTTCTCAAAAAAATCTAACATGTCCAATCATTGTCCACATTACGGACAAGGATAGGACTGTTCTATTAGGGGCCAGCTGTTCTGTTCCACAAAATACGGAATGCACACGGATGTCATACGTATTTTTTGCGGATCTGTTTTTTGTGGACCGAAAAATACGTGTGCATGAGCCCTAGTGCTGAGAGCTTTGTTCATAGGATGCAGAGCGCTAATACCCGAGCTCAACCACTAGAGGGAGCTTAGAATCTACTGTAGCTGCCTATCAGGGTTGCCAACCTCCATAGATTTCTGGACCATCTGTAATTTTAAAAATATAAGTTTTCAAGGGTTTCAATATAAAATATTGATGTATTGTGATTTGTTTTACGCTGGTTAAACTTGTACTTGTAATTTTACAGTCCACATAACTACAAATGTCTTCATATTCGAAAGCTTCCTAGTAAATTAAGCTTTTTCTATGTGTCTAAAAAAAATTGTCTGTCTGCGATTTTTTGATAACTTGTCCAGAAAAAATTAACAAATCAGGTTGGCAAATCTTGCTCAAAAGTAGAAGAAAGCAAAGTAATGAGCACAGAATTATGAAGCAAAATGGTGCTAAAAGAATTGCTTACAGTCATGCCCTAAAACAGTACAGTCTGAGACATGTGTCAGTCCACAGAAGTCTATTGTTGCGTTTTCACTAACTAAGATTAGTAAAGAAATAAACCTAGTTGTATTATATGTGTACATAGTCATGCATTATCAGCTGATACATTGTAGCAGAGCTGTGTGATCAGCTGGTGGTGCATAACTACCTGATAACGCCAATGTTTGCAATGTGAACCTTAGTTAAATACATTCTCATATGATACAATAGTCTTCTCACATTGTACATTTACAATACTGAAACATTTAGAAAAACCTGCTCAATTGTACTGTATATGTTATAGTTAAGATCCGAGAAAAATTCATTTCTGCCTCCTCGAAGTGATACCAACGAAAATAGGACAGTGCTCGAGCAGGAGCTGTTTGCACAAGAAACACTGTTTAAATATTAACTCCAAAATGTAATTTAGGGGTGGGAAGTCCCTTATCAGTCAAGGATATGAGGATTATTCATAGAAAAAGATAAGCAGAACATTTTCATTGTTTGTAGGCTTTTATCAGGTCCTTGTCTTGTATGCAGATTTATTTAATATACTGTCTACAGAAGAACTTAGTGCTTAACCCCTGGGCTACTGGAGGCTTTTTGTTTTTGCGTTTTCATTTTTGTTCCCTATTTTCCATGAGCCATAACTTTTTTATATTTCCGGTGACATAGCTGTATGAAGTCTTTTTTTTTGTGGAACAATTTGTACTTTCTAATGCCACCGTTAATTATGGCATGAAATGTAGTGGGAAGCGGGAAAAAAATTCCAAATGGGGTGGAAATGGAAAAAAACTGCAATTCCTCCACCATTTTACGGGTTTTGTTCCTACTGTGTTTTGTTTCCAGCAAAACTGACCCATCCCCTTCATTCTCTGGGTCAGTACGATTAAACTGATACCCCATATGTATAGGTTTTTAATCTATTATTTTTATTGATACCATTTTGGAGTGTGCGTGACTTTTTGATTACATTTTATTACATTTTTTTGGGTAAGAGAAGCAATGAAAAAATAGCAAATTGGCCATTTTAAACCTTTTTTCCCTTATGCCATTCGCCGTATAGTATGGGCGTTTTTGGTCACGGTGATACCCATGATATTTATATTTATTGCTATTTAGGTATTTGTTTTTTAATTATACGGAAAGGGGGGTGATTTAAACTTTTTTTTTTATATATTTATTTAACATTTTTAAAAAAATTATGATCATTTTGTGTGTCATATATGATATTATTAATAATGTTTTTACATTTTTCATTTTGGTCAATCAGGGATTTTTTAAATGTGATTTTACTTCCAGTTTGCTCATTTCTTAGCCTGGCCTGCCATCTAGTGGCCAAAATAAGAATTGCAGCTTAAATGCTGTTAGCCTCATCAGTGAGGCTTACAGTATTCAGTGCAACTACCGATGCCTGGAATGCCCGCACGGGGCATCGGTAGGAAGCTCGCGCTTCCGGGTTTTTGTGCATTTAGGTGCCGTGATCTCACTTGAATTACCGCGATCGGCATTATTGCCGGTCGCGGTAATTAGCTGCAGGTCTCTGCTGTAAGAAACAGCAGAGATCTGCCAGCCATGATGCCCGCTGCACGTGCGAGCGGGCGTCATGTTCGCACACCGCTCCTGCGGTTAAAGGCTGTATTACACTGGCCGATAACGCTCGTTAGTGATCATCTTGCAGTGTTGTACTGCTGCTGATTGGCCGATTTTCTGATTTTTAAGCATGTGGCAGATCGTGCTAATATCGATCTGCTGCCAGCACACAACTATTACAGTATGGGGATGAGCAATGGAATAGCAATTGCTCCTCCTCATCCTGCGGAGAAAATTGCTGCATGTAATAGCAGCAGTCTCCTCCGCTAACTAGCAAACGATTGCCCCTCCCGACAATCACTTGCTGATCTGCCTGTCCAATACAGGCTTTAGGCACCTTTACATGGGCTGACAATCGGGACAATTATCGTGAATGAGCACTCCTAGAAGCGTTATTTCAAAATAATTTATCTATGTAAAGGTGCTGCTGCAAACGCTTGTTCATTAGGTGAAAACATTGTTGATGTAGACACCAAAAATATCATTTCTGTGTAAACAGGGATCTGCTGCCTAGAAAAAATTATTCTCTATGGGGACGAGAAATCACAGTGACTGCTTATCCTCATACTGAGGAGCTCATTGCTGCATGTAAATTGCAGCTCTAATCTATTCTGACGAGCAGTTAGTTATCAGTAAGGAATGAGGCCTTTACACATTTGGAAGGCTGACCATACACATTAAGGCGCTTGCAAACAACCATATGTATTTTGCGAAACACGGATCTGGAAAAAGTTCGGATGCCGTCCATTTGACAACCATATTGCACCCTTTTTTTTGCGGATCCATTGTAACAATTCCTATCCTTGTCCACAAAACGGACAAGAATAAGACATGTTGTATCTTTTTTGAGGGGTTATGGAACGGACATACGGATGCGGACAGCACAGAACGGACACGGAAACATGTTCGTGTGCATGAGCCCTTAGACAGCTGTTGGATGAGCACTTAGACCTCATACACACAATTATATTTTTTTCTGCGTCCAATCTGCATTTTTTGCAGATTGGATGCAAGCCCATTCATTTCAACGGGGCTGCAAAATAAATGCGGACAGCACAATGTGTGCTGTCCGCATCCGTATGTCTACATGACCGTACTGCAAAAAAATGGAACATGTCCTATTCTTGTCTGTTTTGCGGACAAGAATAGGCTTTTGATAATGGGGCTTGTGGAAAATGTAGGATGTCCAGGCCAGTAACCTATTTTGTGGATCTGCGGTTTGTGGACTGCTAAATGCATATTGTCCCACGCATGAGACCTTATTCAGATGACAGTTATCTATTTTGATCCCTCCATACACATGCCCACTTGGATCAGATAAGCGTACATATGTTGCGTACCTATATTCTGAGGTAGGAAGATGTGCCATGGCCGCGTGCGTGTCCGCATTTCATGGAACGTCCTGCCCTTTATAGAACTGTTCTAGGACATGAATAGGGCATGCTATTTTTTTGCAGAACAGACATATGGATGCGGACAGGACACAGTTCATCTTTTGTGGCCCCATTGAAATGACTGGGTCCGCATCCCACCCACAAAAAATGTGGATCAGATACGGACAGAAAGCACAGTCGTGTGCAGGAGGTCTAAGCATGGTGGTCATATATTCAGTTTTATTTGCTGTGAATTCAGGAATTAAATCCCAATTTTTGCAGTCTATACCTTTTCACTTTAATCAGCATACTGTAGATATGGTGTTTTTGACTTCTAAACAAGGATATGGAGACTTTTATTTAAATAAAGCAAAATGTAACGTTAAGGAATATGAGTTTTTGAAACTCCCTTCCACACACTGTGGCATGTGACTTTTTTTGGTATTTTTGTTATTATTATTATTTCATCCTTTGGTTGTAGCTCCCTCCCATTAGCAACAGTAATGCTAATGCAGTGCCCTATAGAATTGTTGTGGATATGCTTAGGCTACATGCTCATCTGCCCAACAGGCCAACAATACTGGTAAATACCCGAATCAGCATATACTGGGCACTGCTGGCGCTTGACAGATCCCATTCACTCTGATGGGGTCCAGCGTGTATATCAGCATTTTGCCTGATAAAATATTGTTGCATGCAGCGTATTTCGTATTTTTGCCAGAATCTAGGATGGAGGCTGCTGCTGCTACCTCTGCTGCAGGGTGAACCTATACTTAATGTTGTACCCAATAAAAAAAAAGTCAGAGTAAACTATAGAATTTTTGGGGCTGATATTAAAGTCATGCATAAGATAGAAAAAACTAACACTGACAAATTAATACATACGTATCTGTAGTACATACATTTTCTCCATAGTTCATGGTCCACTGAAAATGTTGTTCAATGTTTGAACACTGCCTGTAAAATAAAATACAGGGTTAATATATATCTACGTTCACCAGACACTTCTTAGTGTTCAAAATATTGAATTCTCAGGAATGGAGTCTAGCAGGTAGTTGTAGGGCTGAAATGGTTGTTGTTGTCTGTACTGTACAGATCCCGAGACATGACAGCCTCACCACTGATTTAATAACAGATTTGCACTTAGAGATGTACAAGATAATTTTTCACCTCAATTTTTATTTTTTTTATAGACATTTTTGTGATAACTAAATGCAAGGTTATTGTATTATTTATAATGATGATGATAAACTGCTTTTTCAGTTTCTCCGGTGAAACTAAGAGCTGGAGCTGAGCACTCTTGTGACAGCCGGGCTCCCGCTCTAACGGCCCAGACTGGCAGGAGCGCCACTCCCAGTAATTTAACCCTTAGTGGCATCTAAGTGGTTTCAGGGGGAAGTGGCTCCCTCTGTCAGGCATCACTGTAAATGAGATTGCAGGGTGCCAATGTCTTCATGCTGCAGCCGGCCCCCTGGTCTGCCCTTAGTGTATGTCCATCAGGATGGGCCAGAGGCAGGGTAATACACTGCACTACATAAGCAGCACAGTGTATTATGTAATTGATTGGAGGATCACATGTCAAAGATCCCTTTTGGAACTAATAAATAGTAAAATAAGAATGAAAGTATTAATTGTAAAGAATGCTTTTCCATGAAGAAAAATTGCAAAAATAACCTATTTGGTATCAGGCCATCTGTAACGACCTAAGCTATACATTTCTCACGTAATTTATCCTGCACTGTGAACTCCATAAAAAACAAACAAAGAACTTTTGCCATCCTTGCGGCTGTTCTGCAGATGATAGAACATGTCCTATGCTTGTCCATTTTGCAGAGAGGAATAGCCATTTCTATAACAGGGACCGAGGTAAGTGTGGCATTCACACTGCTGGTTTTCCGCAAATACATATGGGCATGTACATGTAGGAAAATCCCATTTGTGCCTTGCAACAATAAAAAAAACTGCCTGGTCTGAATGGTGACTAAGTTGTCTTGACTGTAGGAATGTATGTAGTGTGAATGTTCTTGGCTCTGCTTAATGGCTTAAAGGGACTCATAGAAAGTTCTGTGTGCCACCATACATTCATTCATACACAATCTGTAAGAAAAAAAATTATGGTGGGAAAAGCCCATAGGACATGCGAGCCAAAGTATTCTATACAGATATACTTCCAATTGACAGCTATAGGAAATTCCACCAAATATTGTGCAGAAGAAAAAAGTCCAGTATATAAGTAACAGGACTAACAGTAAAAAACACAGCAGAACCTGTCCTTCAATTTTATTGTGTACTGTATAAAGTAACAATGTTGAATTTCTATGCCATTGAAATCCATATATTCTGAGCATGTGACACAAATGTATTTGAATTGTATCTTTTCCAGTCCTGTTAAGGTGCTGCCACAGGTTCAGGTTTTTTTATGCAGTTTTTGAAGACAAAATCAGTGGATAATAACAGGACAGAAGATATTAGGGCAGATGCAACTTTTTGTTTCAATCCACTCCTGGTTTTGTCTTGAAAAACTGCATAAAAAAACCCGAACATGTGGCAGCACCCTTACACTGCATACTAAACCCTTCTTACTTTATGACTTTAGCATTACTTTTGGTAGACTATATGGAAAATGTAATGTAATCAAATACTAAGTACCCCAAGAAAAATACACAGCAGCTGGAGGTTTAAAGGGGTTGTCTGACCCCCTAAAATTTTTTTAAGAGGGCTGGGAAAGTGTATAAAAGAAAGAAAAAAAAACATCCATTGTTGAATGTCCCTCTCTTTCAGTGTCAAGGCTTTCTTCCTTATTTATTCTGTACGAGGAATTGTGACATCCATCATCACGTGCACCACTGCAGCCATTCGTTAATCTATGATTGATCAATCTATGATGTGGTGAGTTTGGATCAAATTAGGTAAAAAATGTGCAATAATGCACACATGTGAAAGTGCTCATACTCTTTATGCATTCAGACAGGTATACTGCAGAAGACATACATAAAAAGTCAAAAAACGCATCTGATCCTGTCCTGCAAGATCTAGGGGTCTTTCATGCGAGTTTTCCGTCCAGATGTGATGCATGTAGTGAAGGCATAGTATCTAGACTGAATCCTGACCCGCTCATTTTAGTGGGTGTGTGCACATAAGCATCGTTTTTTACCGATCATCTCTGCGTTCAGGAAAAATCGCAGCGCGTTCCATATTGTGCTTTCTTCACGCAGCTCTGGCTCCATAGAAGTGAATGAAGACTGCGTGAAAAACAGAAGGCATCTGGACTCTCCTTCTCCTGTATTATACAAGAAGTGACTGCAATGACTATTGCTAAACAGGAACATGACTATACTCCATCTAATCGTTTTCACCTTCTTGTCAACCCAGGCTTCCTGGAAAGATATCCATGGCCCACTGGACACCAGGAATGTAAGCATTAAAAATACCTCCTTCAGTATTACTATCCTTCTACATAAAGTATTCTTTACACATAGCCCTTATTATATTACTTTCTGTATTGCTGCTAATGAACGCTTTGTATTGCAGCTTTATCAGATTACGTGGAAAACGCCTACAGTCTTCCATATACCAATATTTAAATAAGACGAGAACTGCATAGTAAATGACTGTAAACCTCAAGCAGCATCTGCTATTCTGTAAACACAAGGCTTATCATATCTGGCAATACCTGCGAGACGATCAAGAAGAAGAAAACACTCCTGGGTCATAATTTTAATAGAAATGTTGAGAAATTATAAAAATCAATTGTCCATAGCTACTAATAAACTGACTTCATTTTGTATGGTCTCCTATACACAGCATAACACAGATCAGACATGGTGTAACATGAAGCCCATCATGAAATTGGGGGCACAGGCAGACACAGTATGGTCCAACAGATTTTTTGGGGTATTTGCACTACTTTTCATCATTATGCTGTTTAACTTAACAATCTACTGCCAAGTAAGCTTTAATGCAGAGAAATCGATAAAGTGAGGTGTCTACTTATTGGTTGCAAATCTGTTATTAATATCCGTTTTACTCCTTCAGTACACCAAATCCTGGATTTTGTAATGTCTGGAGCAAACAATCGCTTCTATATGCCAGCAATGACCACATATACATCCATTTCAAAGCACTGAATTATACTTTACATGGAGAATTTATATTTTGAACACCAAGATGCATCTCAGGTAGATATATATTGTTTGTTCCCTATTTTATTTTACAGACATGCTTCATAAGTGACAGAATTTCAGAATAACGGTACCACGAACACAAAAATATACTTCACAACTACAGGTGAAGCTTATTTTTGCTACAATGTTGCACAAATTATTTTATATATGAAAGCTACAATTCATGGCATTGTTTTTATTTTGCAACTTACCTTAAATATGTCAAAACTTCTTTTCCATTCAGGTTGCTGAAATGCGGCACCCCTAGCTAAGGGCAGTGTTGTCTTTAACTACCTATTGAAGAGAATCTGTCAGCAGTTTTGCCCATGCCAAACTGTTGACAGCATTAGTTAGGAGCTGGGGAGAGCAGTACAAATATACCTTTTGTGGAGCTTTATTTATCAGGAGTAGTGTGAATATGAACTTATTATATCGAGTGGCCAGGAGGTGGAACTTCACTGTGAAGTGCTCTCTGCTCTGATTTGCTTCACAGCTACTCCCCTCTTATCTGAGTGACAGCCGAAGTAGTCTCCTGGTTGGCTGCATCAGCTGTCACTCAGAGGGGAAGGGCTGTAAGCAGCTCATTGCAGGGAGCACAGAACAAGGCACAGTGGATCTTTGTCGTTGGGTAGATTCTGGCAGAATAAAAGTTCATATTCACACTACTTCTGATAAGAAAAGCTCCACAAAAGGTATGTTTGTGCTGCTTACCCAGTTCTAGTACTGTCATCTCACAAGTTTGGGAAAGTGACGAGTCCATATCAGAGATTAGTGACGTGTCTTGTGCACATAAATGTTTCCAATGGGAATACCACTTTCATAGTGAATGATATGCACCATTGCACCATAGAAGATTGGGCCCCCGTTATGTGCACCATAGTGGATGTTGTTCTGTTAAATCTTTCTATAAGAACCAGGTCAACCTTGGAAAGAGACCTTTTTAATTTTCTAATTGTATCAATGTTCCTTGAATGGGGAAGGACATACAATAATATGAAATGTTGGCACTTCTACTACATTTGGTCATATAAAGGAACATTTTTCAGAATTAAACCCAGAGGTAGCTTATCACATACTGCCAGCTTATTGGGAAGAATGTGATTTCCGCTTTACTCCTGACAGTTATAAAAGTGTGCAGTGAACGTACTACATATTTCATCCCCTTTAAGAGATGGGAGATTGTTGCCATGAGAACAGTAGCCATTAATACG
The DNA here is from genome assembly GCA_033119425.1 of Bufotes viridis. NCBI lineage: Eukaryota > Metazoa > Chordata > Amphibia > Anura > Bufonidae > Bufotes > Bufotes viridis. Next base: position 30,259,395 of record CM065599.1, on the reverse strand, counting down.
GAAATTTCAAGGCTACTCTTGGAGCATCACCACTAAACAGGTTAAACGTTTTCTTACTTGAAATATGGTGGTTACTCTATTAGCTATTCCTTTAGAAGAACTACAGTGCTTCAAACTTAGTGATTTATAGAGAGTCATAATTACTTTCATTCGAGTACAAAAAGTGGTGCAACCCTTCAGAAATAGCCTGAACACCATTTTATTTTTAATGGATTAAAAACAGCAAACTGGTGTAAATAGATTGATAAATCTGGCTCATCTCTAGGGGTGGATTGGCCATAGAAATTTCCCAGTGGGCCTCCTAAGCCCTCCTCTTGGCTGCAAGTCAGGTACATAACCAGCATTGTGCCTTATTCACACGTCAGTGTTTGGTCAGTGATTTCCATCAGTGATTGTGGGCCAAAACCAGGATTGGAACCTCCACAGACATCAGGTATGAGGGAAAGATTTGCCCCTCTTCTGTGTCTAGAGCCGCACCTGGTTTTGGCTCAAAATTACTGATAAAAATCGCTGACCAAACCCTGACATGTGAAGGGCTTAATCAGCATTAATTAATGTAGGAGCATTGGGGACTTATGCACCTGACCAATGGTCTCAGATGTCCTAATTATATTGCCTTCTCAGTACGATGATACAGTTTTATTCTGTGGCATGTGAGGCAATATTTTTTGTGCTGCACTGCGGTATTTTATCTGCTCTACTTCTGTTGTCCCTGTCTATATGCCTATATTGCCCGTGCCTACTTGCGTTGCCCAGTCTTGTGTCAGTTTGGAGCCACCTTCATCATGCGGCTACTTTTAGATTTTTTAGAAGGCAATTTTAAGTTCCCTATCTGCCCCTGTTCACCTCTTTAAAATGAACTTTAGGAATATGGTGAGTGTATGAATACTATCCCCCCATGTCTCCAGCCTCCCGTGTCTCATGTGGAGTTAGAAACATGACTGTCCTGAGATCTCCATCCAGTGGAAATATGAATCAGAAACTGAATTTTTAGCTTTCCATTCCATTCTCCAGGAGATTAGCAGCAATGTGGGCATCTGGAATCTTCCCACCTTGATAGAAATAATAGGGCAGATTTACTAATAGTTTTGTACTTTGCACTGTCTAAGACTATGAAACACAGTCTTAAAGGGGTTGTCTCACTTGAGCGAGTGGCATTTATCACGTAGAGAAACTTAATACACGACAGTTACTAATGTATTGTTATTATCCATGTTTCTTACTTTGCTGGTGGCTGGGACCATAGGAGCTCACATAGGCCAGTGCTTTTTCCTATAGTGTGCAAGCACGACCACCACTGATGGATTGAAGGGTGGTCGTAACCATCGAAAAGAGCAGTGTATGATGTGATGGAAAAATGAGTCTAGCCAGCAAAGGAAGCAATATGGATAATAATAGTACATTAGTAAGTGTCTTATATTGACTTTGTCTACCTGATAAATGCCACTTGCTGAAGTGAGATGCACCTGAATAGTAAATTTGTCTATGTAAATTTGGAGTATTATGAATTCTGCATCAGATTTACTGTATGCTAGAATTTTGTCAGTGCCCCTAAAAATGTGTCCATGAGCCAACAAAATTAGTGTAGTCTAAGTTTATACCACTTATAAGTTGGTGTAGTTTTACTCCAAAAAGGCTTTAAAATTTTGGCGCATTTTTCCCTTTCCAGCAAGACCACACAGTTCGAAAATGTGATGCAAAGTACATATGCACACCAGTTTTTGGCCGCAAATTGGGCAAAGAAACTTTTGCATTTTCATTAGTAAATTTGCCCCAGTATGTCTGTTTGGCTTGGTCAAGCAGAATCCTTCGGGTGGCTCTCTCTCTCTACCACATGCACCATAGTTGTAGTTGAAATATGTAGGATGTAAAGCAGGGCCATGTTCTTGTAGTGAAGGGTGTCAGGACACATTGGTATGTCTGCCCTTTATATGCGGGAAGTGCAATTATAAATAGCAGTGTGCGGCATGGAGTCATCATCCATTATTTTCTTACATACAAGTCATTACAATCCTTTCTTGCATTTCCAGTGACTGACGCATTTCAGCTATATTTTAAGCAGAACTTACCTTCATCCCTTGATGCTTCCCAACCTGCCTTTTTTGTTCTTCATCAGCTTTGTTTCCAATCAATATCTTCTGGACGCCATCGGGTGCATACTGAAAGAAAAGTGCATTTTATTAGCTTCCACATGTAACATGTAAAATATCTCATGGCAGTATAGGGAAGGGGGATATTTTAAAATTTTTGGTACACTCTTAGTGGAATCTAACTATAACCCTTAAACTCTTGCAGTAGTAATGGCACCATGGATTCCAGTGGCTGAACAAGTCCTATGCTCACATTGAATTGATTCTAAATCCCAAATATCAAGCAAGCATGTGTTATCATTCACAGTGTGATCATGTTAAAGCAGATAACTGCTAGACAAGTCTTTTTATTCACTTCATATCCCATATAATATAACCTGCCATGCATGAGATCTATGTGTAGGAGGTGTAAGCATATCTTTTAATGACAGCATGCTGTTCTTCAATGGCTATCTGACGTCTATCCACCTCCACATGGCGATCATTAACACTGTACCATCTGCTGAGGAAGATTTTAAAACTCTTAGCTTTTCTGAAGAAATCTCTTCTTATTAACAGATGACCTCAAGCAGAGATATTTGGACACATTTAGTAGTTGCAAGCTTCAAAAGAATATTTTGTTAATGTCAGTACCTGGTACATCTGAAGCTAGAGAACTTCTTTCAATGCATTCAATTCAATGAATTCAAAGTGTACATTAGTTAGTAATCCATTGCTTCATTCTGAAGAAAAAAAATATACATTTTATCCATATTCAAATTAGTGCACCAAGTTCGGGCAGGAGCCACTCTGTGCACCCTTGCTCCTCCTGCTTCCTCTTCTAGCTTCTACAATACCTCTTCTTTTTGATTGACAGGGCCAGGAATGATGACTATGCAGGAACCTGGCCCTATCAATCAAGAAGGAAAGGGAGCGTCTAGCAAATATAGGCAGAAGGAGCAAGGGTGCACAGTGTGGTTTGGACCCGCCCTCAGTGCACTTAACTGCTCATTTGCATATGGATTAAAAGTGCTTTTTCTCCAGAACGAAAACATATTACGAATGTATATATTTACAGTACATAATTATGGCTTCCTGAAAATGAAATTAGCCTAAAGAGCTTCTTTATTTGTCTCCTGGGGGTATAGAAACAATGAATGATCACTTCTGGCAGCAATGGAAAGACTCTGATAGGTCCGATGTCAAGTCCCATCCCAATAACTTTATTAGGTACAGGTCTGTGCCAGTGTGTCATGAGATCATACTGGTCTCTTCATCAGGATGGTACACCGTGAGAATAAATGAGGCCAAGTGCAAAGGTGCTGTGCAAAATATTTAGGCAGGTGTGGAAAAAAGGTCACAAGGTAAGAATACTTTCAAAAATAGAAGTGTTAATGGTTTATTTTCATCAATTAAAAAAAATGCAAAGTGAATAAATAAAAGAGAAATCTAAATCAAATCAATATTTGATGTGACCACACTTTGCCTTCAGAGCAGCATCAGTTCATCTTGGAAAACTAACCACAGATCTTCAGTGGATGTAGGCTTGCTCAAATCCTTAAAGGGGACCTGACATCTCCATATTGCACCTCCCAAGTGCCTGCAGTACCTTATAGCTCAAATCATCTTGTCTCCAATGCTGTATTTTGTTCTGTCATCTGTTGGCCAAGTACACTGAAAATCCACTTTATTTCCTCAGCTCAGCATAGGTACTGTTAGTGAGGCAGGTGGAAGTCAAGGGGCCAGCAGCCTTTACGCTTCAAGTCAAACTTGCCGCCCCAGTTTCCTGCCTCCTTAACTGTTGATGGACAGCTATTTTTTTTCTTTTGGCATGACGTGCCTGATTTCCCATGCATGTGCTGTCCTCTATAGTTTTTGGTGCCTTTGCGGTGCTCCCAGCTGTAGTATACTGAACTTCTGAGGCATATTGCACAGGCCCAGATTCACAGGAGCGAGCGTGCCTTAAACCACTGATCTGGCTCTGGTACAAATTAAAGTTCTCCTTATCTTGTGCACTGACAACAAACAAGCCCTAACTGAAGTCAGTAATGGGAGGAATGAGTATAAATGCAAGGAAAAAGAATTTCAGCGAAGTCAGTAGGTTACAGAAAGTATTAACATTGATCGTTGAATTCGATTTTGAAATGTCATCACCGACAGACTAAAAATAAACGTACCTCATCCACATCGCTTGCCCACTTCATTATATGCTGGTAGGAACGCTCGCTTGTTATGTCATATACTAGAAATATACCCTTAAAAGAAAAAACACAAACTATATTAATAATATTACAAACATACAGATCATACAAATAGTGGCCAAGAAGCCATTATGCAGAATTTTCCCTAAAAAGAGCTTAAGGATTTTGATCCTTTTGAATGTAGAACTAAAGTATCTATCTTGTTTCTTTCCCGTTTTGGAACTTCGTTGCAGATTCCAGCAAAAAACAGAACAAAACACCACTGCACGTAGAGAAACTTTGTCTGACAGAACCAGAGACTACAACGAAACCTTGATGGACCCATTATAGTCCATGGAGTCCATCAGACACTGTTGGTGTCTGGCATACCCTGGATCTGGGTATGAAGAGAATCTGTCATCAGGATAACCGCTATTGAAGTAAAGAAATTGCCTAATAGCACTTAGCACCTTATTTCCAGATGTGCCTTAGTTTCAGCAATAGTTGTTTTTTTTCTTCTGAAAATCCAGTTTATTTGGGATGCAAATGAGTCACGTAAGGTGCACAGAGGGGCGTTATTCTAGCACAAAGGAACCCAAATCCGCCTCCTTTCTGCTGTCACATGACACCCCCTGCCACAATGTGTCCACCCACTGCCCTCCTGCATCTCATTGAAGCCATAACTCCACTACCCCCCCTTTTCCCTGCTGCGACACATCTGAATCTTGAGCATGGAAGTGCCAAACACTGCCTGCGCACATCCTGTCCCACTGAGGTCATCAGCCTTAACTCTACAACTGGGCATGCGCTGAGCCCAATGATGTATTTAGCCTTTGCTGGAAAGGAGAAGAAGTGCGTCACTTACGTCACTTGGCTCAGCACATGCCCAGTTGTAGAGTTAAGGCTGATGCCCTTAGTGGGGCAGTGTTCGGCACTGCTGTGCACAAGATTTAGACGCGATGCAGCAGGGAAAAGGGGGGGAACATATTGCTTCAATGTGATGTAGGGGGTTGGATAGACACATTGTGGCGGGGGCGTCATGTGAGAGTGGAGAGGAGGCGGGCTTGGGCACTAGCAGGAAGCGAGCCTGGGCCCCTTCCTGCAAGAATAACACCCCTCTGGGCACCTTACGTGGCTCATTTGCATACCAAATAAAATGGATTTTCAGAAGGAAGAAAAAACATATTGCTGAAACAAAGGCACATCTGGAAACAAGGTGCTAAGTGCTATTAGGCCTTTGCTTTACTTCAATAACGATTATTCTGGTGACAGGTTCCCTTTAAGGCAGGACACCTGCATATTATTAGGACAAGTTCAATGATGTCTCAGCACTGGGAATATTGACCAGTGATCCTATTTGGCCAGTGATGTACTATGTCACCGTAATCCATATTAAATGCATTCATTGTACAACTGTGCAGATCATACATAGAAATAAACAAGGCTTCTTCCTAACTAAATATACCTTGTGTATGTACCTGTTCAGCAAGGAAATATTTATTAATAATCCTGATGCTTCGATGCCTCTGATTCCAGCATTACCATTGTGGCTAGACCCTAATGCTAGTAATTCAGTGACATTGGGCATTTGAGCTTAAACCAGAGGAGATTGAAAAACTCATCGGCCTATATTTACTAATGCGATTGTTTCTATACCTTGATGTAAAATGTGTTAACATCAGGAACATTTAGTTTTAGAAGAATCCACTGCACCTAGCTCGTCAAGGTGTGTGACTTAGAATAGAAAGGGGTGGCCTAAGATGCAACATTTTGTGCCCAAATTTTGCAGCAAAATTCTTTTGCAAATTAAGCAAATCAAAAGTGTCTAGTCAAGAACCAAATTTATCATCCATCCTAAGCCATTGTGATAAAAGTGCATATCTTTAGACTGCCTTACACTGTCTATATTTTAAGCAGGATTAGTAAATCTGCCCCATTGTATTTTTTAGGAGCGTTTATGCATGCCATGTCCTAAATGAAGCATAGGGACGGCCACTATCAAACTAGTCATTGCAAATGATACCATTTGTAATTGTGAAGACAGGACTCATGAACAAGCAATTTCTGTATATTTAGCAAGTGGATAAAATGAGATTTAGACTGGTATGTGCAGCATATGCACCAGTAACCAAATCAACAATAATTATAGTGCTCATTTTTAGCTCATCGTTTTAACCTCATACTTTTTTTGTAACTTTGTGCTCTATACAGATAAATAGCTAAATGTGCATTAAAAATGTAAGAAATATTCCTGAAACTGTTCATACAGAAAGACCATGCATGGTGAGGTTTCAAGAGACTTGAGCAGACCTGCCTGTCTTCTGTTCCCTAAAGGGGATTGTGCAGGATTTTACTATTGATAGCCTATCCTCAGGATAGGCCATCAATATTGGCAGGGGTCCAACACCCGGCGCCCTTGCCAATCACCTGTTTTGCAGTAGCTTGGCACAGGAACTCGACAGCTCCGTCTGTTGTGTATTACATGGAGGCGGTTACTGAAGTACTGCTCCCATAGAAGTGAATGCTGCAGTAACCAGCTCCATCCACTACACAATGGATGAAGCTGTGTAGTTCCAGCACCAAAGTTACCCCGAAATAGCTGATTAAAAAATGTGCACGGTCAGATATTGATGGCTTATTCTGAAGATAGGCCATCAGTATCAAAATCCCGGAGAACTCTTTTAAAGGGGTATTTGTGTCTCAGAATGCCAGCACCTTCTTCCCAGCACAGAGAGCTACTCTGTTTCTGCAACTCACTGTGTTTTATTGTTCCCATACCTCCAATTCACTTGGATGGAAATAGTATAACACAGTTCTCTCAACTGTTTTTGTAGTGCCCACCACCTCTGACCATAGTATCCAGGCGAGATGAGAAGGAAAGAGGGGCACTGTTCTAGAGAGGGGTTGTCCGTCTCTTATGTGTCATTCACTTTCTCTCATTTTACTGCATATAGCAGTCGCACCTAAGGCTTTGTTCACATGACTGTTTTATTTTCCATTCTTCTGATCTGAAGAACAGAATAAAAGCAGTATCCTGTAAAAAAAAAAAAAAAAAAAGGATCCTGTGCATATGTTATTCACCATTTGCATCCGTTTTAGCCATTTCCGTCTGAGATCCGTTTTTTAGATGGGGAAAAAAGTCCTGCATGTATTTCCATCTACAAAAAACGGATCTCACGTGTAAATGGCTAAAACGGATGCAAAATATGCATAATGTATGCACAGGATTCATTTTTTACAGGACCCTGTTTTTTGTTGTTTTGTTCTGACGGATCAGAAGAACAGAGAATATAACAGTGATGTGAACCCAGCCTTACTTGTAACAGAATAAAGAGATCAAAATATACAAAATGACATAAAAAAATAATCAATGTAAGAACAAGGAGACCCACCACCCACCATGTGCATTTTACAAAAAATGCTTAGTTTTAATGGGCAATTTTTTACATTAGTAATGATGGATCATTTTATCTTGAATTCCTTCTGTGCTTTCTTATGTTGTATTGATGCGATAAATAAAGTGCAGTTTGGAGCCTAGTCAAATACTGTATATTTGTGCGATTTGACCATTGTCACAATTAGTGTGAATAGTACAAAGTTGTAGCTTAACAGTATGGTAATAGATGGGATGGGGCTTAAAGTCTATGTTCTGAGTTTACAGGATTCAGACAATTCTAATCCAGATTATGCCTACCTATCGGTGTGAAATAATAACATTCATGGTAAATCTGTACAGCTGCAAATGGTGCATGATAAACTAGTGTTTCTGTTCCTTTGTTTTATTGTTTTACAGCTGATTTCCCAATATCCTCCCTGATCACTCAAGTGTCTCCTTTTCATAATGCATAGGTATGTGCAGCAGTTTTTTTCACCTCTGTCTGTCTCATTATATTATTGCAGCATCTCTTGAGTTCTGAATCATGTAAATACTTTCAGTTTTCTTCTCACTTCAAAGCGGTTTTCTGGGGAGAACTAAAAAAGGGGGGCAAAAGAATTTAAAAACAAAGAAGCTTTACTCACCTCCACTAATTCCCCACTGCTGCTGTTCTGACACTGCTCCGATCCCTGCTGCTCTGCAGTTCATATTCTGGCTCGGCAAACTGGAAACACCATGAAAGGCCCATTCAGCCAATCGTTAGTCTTTTTGTTTTGCTCTGCCTCAGCCAGCAAGTAGTTGATCAGGTCTTTAGTAGCATTTACGGCATGACAAGCCAGGACAGGAAGTGCAGAGCAGCAGGGACTGGAGCAGAATTGGAACAGCTGCACCTAGGAAGTAGTGGAGGTAAGTAATGCTTCTTTTCTGTTTTTTTTTTTTTTCTAACCCCATTTTTAAAAAATTCTCCCAGATCACCACTTTAATGAAAATAAATATGCACTTCTCTTGTTACTATACTTTTACCTTACATTTGCACAATTTACAGTCTTGTAATTTAGTCAGATACCTATTGCCAACAGCAATCACCCGAATTTAGTTGTTTAGTTTGTTTTTGTGATATAATCAGCTCTTTCAAACATTTTTTTTTCATTATGGCAATATCACACAAAAAGTGGCATAAAAGACAATCCTATTTATATATAATGATTTATTACTCTGCTTCTTACGTGCATCTAGATCTTTATTCACATGATAATGAGGTAATGACTGTACTGTTTAGATATTTATGTAATTCAGTTATCTCGCATACTCAACCACCACGTCATGTAAACTACTCCTCACTGCAGTCTGAGAGTCTGAGGAGAATCAGGGACCCAGGACCCCCATTTTTTAGAGGCATCATAGAAACTAACCTCTACCCAGCCTGGAGTCAATTATAGCAATGGAGCCTTCATAGAAGGAAACTGGTGATAAATATAGGATTCAAGTCACATAATGGTTAGATATAATGGTATTCCTTTTGTTCACACTCAACAGCTTATTCTGAAAATTCTCCTGAAATGATAGGTATGCTTTAATAATTGGGGGAGCATTAATATTTGTTAGTGATGAGCGGGAGTAGCCATATTCGATTTTGCGAATATTCTATTGAATATTCGTTGAAATCGAATATTCATCATTATTTTATATTATGCGAATGCCACGCGAACTTATATTCGCATTGCGAATTAAAATTAGAGCTGAGCTCCTAATGGTTGTAACTTGTATTGCTAGAATTGACGAAGATAACGAATATCACGAATATAGCACTATATTCTCAATCTTCGTTATATTCTAGCAATACAGCCATTAGGAACTCAGCTCTAAGTTTAATTCGCAATGCGAACATATACTCGCATTGCGAATTCAACTTAAAACTGGGTTCCTAATGGTAGTGATGCTAGAATATAACGAAGATAACGAATATCACGAATATAGCACTATATTCTCAATCTTCGTTATATTCTAGCAACTGCCAACAACCATTAGGAACTCAGCTTGAAGTTGATTTTGCAATGCGAACATATACTCGCATTGCGAATTCAACTTAGAGCTGGGTTCCTAATGGTTGGCTTGCTAGAATATAACGAAGATTGAGAATATAGTGCTATATTCGTGAATTCTTGATATTCTTTATATTCTAGCAATACAACCATTAGGAACCCAGCTATAAGTTGAATTCGCAATGCGAGTAATTCAGGTTATATTAATCGCATTGCGATTACAACTTAGTCAAATTTGTGAGATCGTGATTCTCACATCCGACAGTACATTTTAGCATGGAGACGTTCCCATGCACATGGGAAGTCGGCAGAAGCGGCAACGGGCATTGACTGGAGCGGGCAGGGAGCCAAGAATCCTCCGGACAGGTAAGAACAGCTTTTGGGAAGTGGGAAGACAACCAGAGAGCAACAAGGATTAACAACTTTAAAAAAATAAAAAATAGCGAATATATAGCGCTATATTCGCAATATTTGCAATTTTGGAAAGTGCCGATATTCGTTTAAAAAATTCGCTATTCGAATATTCGCGCTCAACACTTTGCTATAGGGACATGGGGAACAGGGCAGCGATTACTGTTAGGGGGCACAGCTACTGCTGTTTTTGCAAGAACCATGACTGTTGGAAATAGAGAAAAGGGTATTCTGCGATTAGTCAAAAAAAATCCCAAAATTTCATTTCTGCTAAGAAATGGAAGCATAGGAATTATGCATACACAGTAATGACTTGTAATAAAAAATAGATCACATTGAGAATAGGTAGAATTAAAGAATGAGTATTAGATTCTTGTAATTAACAGAGCAAGGACGGCCTCGTGTCTCGGTTTCTTTTAGACACCCTTTGGCAAAAACCTTAACAAGGCCAATTATATATCCATCACTAGTACACATTTCCGCTGCAGAAGCACAGCCCATTATTAGGTCAGTGGATCAGAATGGATGCGCCTGTGGCAGTTTTCAGTGCACCTTCTTCAGGAACTGCTACATAAAGGTACATTGTACCTTTTAGCTTTGTTTATTTTCCTCATTCACTAAAAGATACATACGTGCATTTTTTTTTCAAACCCACAGGATTTGTTGTTTTAAAACGTTAGTGACTGGCAATACACCTTTTTACAGCAGTCACTAACGAGCCTTAGGAAAGGCCGCCGTAAGAGCTGCACAAATTTCTCATTCAGCGGAGAGCAGGAGCCCAGCTCTCTCATGACAGCCGAGCTCCTGCTCTAACGGCCTGGATCAGCTGAAGCGCCAACCTGGGCCGTTTAAGTGACCACGGCATCTAAGTGGTTTAGAGGGAAGGCGCTTCCTCTCTCAGGCATTGTCCTGCAAAAATCAAGCCCTCACACAGCTCAGTAGAAAGAAAAACAAATAATAGTTATGGGTCTTGGAATGAGGCGATTTTCTCATTTTTTTTTTAGTATTTTATTGTGCAAAAGGAGGGTATGCTTCCATTCACTTGTATGGGGAGAGCGTTTGGCAGTGGCCATACCCCGGGGAACCCAGGGTCCTCTGGCCACCACTCTCCCCGCTCTGTTCTCGGCATAAAAGCGGGTCCCAGAGGTGGGACCCGCAACTATCAGACAATGGAAGCATATCTTAGCGATATGCCCCCATTGTCTGTGATGGAAATACCCCTTTAAGGTGCTGTTGCATATTAGATGATGACCATCTACTTTACACAGATTCAAGATCAAGCATCTAGATCAGTCATGTCCAAAGTCCGGCCCGCGGGACAATTGCGGCCCTCGTTCCGGAATGAAACGGCCCCCCAGAGGTTTCCTCAAATACTGGTAATCCGGCCTCCGGCTTCTCTCACTGCAGTCACTGCTGGCTAACGCAGGAAAGGCCAAATCTCGCAGCAACGTCCGAGATCTCGTGAGATTTGGCCTTTGCCTCACGGAGAAGGAAAGCCGAGATCTCGTGAGATTTGGGCTCAAAGAGAAGGACAGCCCAAATCTCGGACATCACGAGATTTGGGCATTCCTTCTCCCTGAGCCCAAATCTCACGAGATCTCGGACGTCACAAGATGTCGGCTTTCCTTCTCCGTAAGGTCAGAATAGCAGTGCCACTGTGGTGGACAGGGCTGTAAATTATCTGGGATACCCAGTTTCTATCTATTATTAATAGTGGTATACTCCTGGCTGAGGGTTGTTAGGGGCAGCGTCAGCCCCACACATAAAAATAGTGGGCAAAGTGTCCCTACATACAGTTGGACAAGTGGTGTCCCATAATGTATTAAAAGGTGTCATAATGCACATAAAATAGAATTGTGATACCTTATACAACATAAGTAAGAGTTTGTTGAGGTCTCCTACCCCCACGCATTACATTACCCCCAAAGGACATTTATACAGTGTGACCACGTGGCTCAGGAAACATTGTGAAGTTCATAAAACTTTGTAGAAGTTGCATTATAGCGCTGAGTTCCAGGTCCAACTGGTGTCCTAAACATCATAATCAAAGTCCTCACTAATTAACGTCGCCGCAAGATTTGGCCTTTCCTTCTCCCTGCGCCTCCACAGGCCACAAGGCCAGGGCGAACATAAGGGCTATTGAGCCTATTTGAGTCTATTGAGGGAAAAAAAAAATACTGGCAGGCAGCGCTGTTAAAGGGGTTGTCCAAGTTATATTTATTGATGACCTATCCTCAGGATAGGTCATCAATATCAGATCGGCGGGGGTCCGACACCCGGCACCCCCGCCGATCAGCTGTTTGAAGAGAAGGCGAGCGCCGTGCCAGCGCTGCCTCCTCGTCATTGTTTACATGCTGGCCGTTGCATCTGCAGCGGTGAGCAGGTGTAATTACACCCAAGCCGTTCCATTCATTTCAATGGGACGGCTCTGTAGTATACACTTGTATAGAAACGAGCCGTCCCATTGAAATGAATGGAACGGCTTGGGTGTAATTACACCTGCTCACCGCTGCAGATGCAACGGCCAGCATGTAAACAATGACGAGGAGGCAGCGCTGGCACAGCGCTCGCCTTCTCTTCAAACAGCTGATCGGCGGGGGTGCCGGGTGTCGGACCCCCGCCGATCTGATATTGATACAGACAACAAGGTGCAACAGCACTCTGTAACCAGACCTCTGCCCAAGATGAAAGCTACAGAGGACATAAATGATATCATATGCAAACAGTGGAGACATTGGTTTACATTTTGATCAAAAGGTAGTAAGCCCACTCACCCCGACACGGTTGTCTCCTAGAGCGGGTACTAACACTAAATCTGACCTGTTATGGGCCATAATAGCCGCATAACATCCTCCTAACGCTAAATCTTACCTGTTATGGGCCACAACAGCCACACAAGATCCAGGGAGTGTGAGACCAGCATGCATGCTGGATTTAACCTTACTTATTAACCCCTTCTGGTGCTATAACAGCCTCCATTAGATCCAGGGATGCAGGTACCAACATGCATGCTGAGCCCACTGTGCACTCCTCCTGGAGCCAGATGGTAACTGGCAGGTAATGTGAGTCGCATTCAGCTTTATACTCACTCTGATTAAAAACCAGCATCTATGGCAGAGAGACTAGTCAGGTGTGCACGACTGAGGATAGGTCATCAATAAATATAACTTGGATAACCCCAGTTGGAGGTAGCCGCGGCACAAGTGAGGATCGCGCATGCGCGATCAACTCACAGCCGCACGGACTGTAATGCAGAGAGGTGGGGGCGGGGCCAAGGCTGATGACGTTCCGTTGACATGGCTTAGTCACTCCGACAAGCAGAGAGCTCCATGTCAACGGAACGTCACAGCTGATGACGTGGGCGGTCACATGACTGTTTAGTGTAGCAGAGAAACGGCGCAAGATAGGTACAGTAAGTGATTTAGGAAAACTAAGGTATAGGAGAAATAAAGCCATATAGATAAGGTTAAGTTAACTCGGATAACCCCTTTAACTCAGTTTTATAATAAAGCAGAAAAGGGAGCATAATCCGAATCTGTGGTAGCAAGCTGTCATACCCTTCATTTAACCCCTCAATGTACGTCACTGTACTATAATTTGATTATCTGATTGTGCTCCTAGTTCTCTCTACAAATAACTTCTCCCCTTAATGGCCAATCTTTATAATGGCAACTACAAATAAGAAACGAAAAGTTGACAGTGAGGGACGCCGCTAATATGTCAAGAGACTGTTAATAGCTGTTAATGTCTCACTACCAGTCGAGACATACGACAAGCTAACAGGGTGCGACCACAGTGAAAAGTTGAAGCAACTTGAAGCTGTTTTATTCTCACAACAGCGATTTTTTTAAATCGCAAAATGGTCGGCCCTCGCACATGTTCACTTCATCAAATCTGGCCCCCCTCGAAAAAAGTTTGGACACCCCTGATCTAGATAAACTTGCACTTGCCAACAACTAGGCATATACATGACTATATTAGGGATCAAGCCATCATCTGCTGTCCATTGTTATCTTTAGTTTTCAGCTATGAGGTCATTTCTAGTTAGGTTTGTGCCTAAAGATAATAAAGAATGGACCTGGCAGCCATGTTTAAAGAGGACCTTTCACTGGTCCACAGTTTATCAGTTAAAGCTATGTACATTGAGAGCGGCACCCAGGGATGTCCCTGCACTTACTTGTATCCCTGGGTGCCGCTCCGTTCGTCCTCTGTAGCCCCCGGTACCGGCGCTCCTGCTGCTGTAATTTTGCCTGGGGCGGAGACTTCTTCTTCTGCCCTGGGCGTCTCCTTCTCCCAGGGCTGGAGCGCTGGCCAATCGCAGCGCTCAGCTCATATTCAGGATATGAGCTGAGCGCTGCGATTTGCCAGCACTCCAGCCCTGGGAGAAGAAGACGCCAGGGCAGAAGAAGAAGTCTCCGCCCCAGGCAAAATTACAGCAGCAGGAGCGCCGGTACCGGGGGCTACAGAGGACGAACGGAGCGGCACCCAGGGATACAAGTAAGTGCAGGGACATCCCTGGGTGCCGCTCTCAATGTACATAGCTTTAACTGATAAACTGTGGACCAGTGAAATGTCCTCTTTAAACCATGTTCATGCCAGTACTAGTTGGACCAGAATATACATATATAGGGTAGAAAGGCAGCCATGTATCATCACAAATACCTTTAAAAAAAAGAAAGTCTAAGTATATGAGATATGCAGGCAGCCATTACCTGTGCTCTTCTATAGTACTGTTTCGTTATCGTCTGGTATCTCTCTTGACCAGCCGTGTCCCTATGAAAACAAAATGTTCCGTGGTTAATAGCTCAAATATTATAGGTATCAAATCAAACCGGCGCGTGTGACATGGTCATAATTATGTCAGTTCTGCTATGTCCTGCCAAGACGCTTGATCACATTGTGATGATTCAGACAAATTGACACTAAGCCATGGGGCTTTATGTGCGGGATGTCTTGACTCATTCTATGGATAAGCATGAAGATTGATTAATTTTTTTTCCAGCCCAATTCTTTGTCTAGACAAGTACTTCAGCACAAATAAGAATTGCTTTCCTCTATTAATATTTACCACACAGCGCATACCCACCAGGCTGCATAGAAACTGTCTTTTGTTCATTCAGCAGACTCATTTATATTCAGGACGGTGAAAATACAGCTGATCAAGCTGCTGGTTAACAGCCGTCTAAATAAAAGTTACCTCTGAGCTTAGAAAACCAATATCCAGTGTTGGCGTCAGACTGGCCCACCAGATGATCCTCGGGTAGGCACAGGCTCTGATGCCATAGTGGCCCCAAAAATTAAAGAGAAAAAAATAACACTTGGAGCTGCTTTTGGAGATAATATATTGCTACTATGGTCTATTTCTTTGAATCAAAACCTATTAGACTTTATTGATTATATGAGGTTTGGACCCAAACTATAATCTCTTCTGGTAGGCCCAAGGAACCTGTCAACACTTCAAGTCAAGATTAAAGTCTCCACTTTGGAACAGCCTTTCAAAGATTACATAAATAATTAATCTCCATAATAAATAGTAACTTAATAATTACATTGTGATCATATCTTATACTGATCCTAAGTTGCAGCCTATATTATAGCTCTGAGCTGCATTCACTTCTACAAGCTTCAGAGCAGAAACCTGTTAGAATTCCTTGTAGGCTTAACACCCCCACAAAGTTTGCTGTTGTCATTTGCATTCTGGACAATGTAATCTTTACACATGGGTCTATCCAGTAATCTGATGTAGGGGAAAACTTCTCAAGCCTGCCAGAGATATTTTGTGCTTTTATAAGATATTTTGTCCCAGTGTCGGACTTGGGTGCCTAGGGCCCACCAGTAAAATTCATACTGGGGGCCCACTATACAGCTACATGCAAATACTACCTGCCCACACAGAAGCAGGCAGCAATAAGATACTCAAGATGATTATGGGGGTCCAACGACTTTGAGAAATTTGGGCCCAGTGGAAAGATGATACTGGTTGGCCTACCTCTGTACCTAGAAGTCATCTTAGTCATCTTATGCATCTGTAATAAACTAGATAGTTTGATAAATAATCTACCCAGTTTTTATATGGATGTAGGCCGGCTGATATGCTGTGCTGTGGGGGACCATCCTTGTCAGGGGCCCACCGGGGCATTCATCTGTTCCCCTTTGGCCAGTCTGAGCCAGTTTCCCAGTTTATCCATATGGTCTTCTCATTCTGCCCCTGTGCTCTTTATCTCATTCCTAACTGATGTGAGGGAATTATTAAAATTTGTAGCTGACTGAATTTTCCCAATGATAAAAAATCAAAGTACAAGTTTTAAATGGCCTCGCTTACACAGTAAATGGCCTAGGAAAAGAAACGAGAAGGCCATGGCACTACTGTGAGCGCCAGTGCCTTGTCAAACACCTGATTGGCAGGGGTCCCTGGAGTCAGACCCCAACCGATCAGATAGGTCATCAGTAGTAAAGTCTCGGAAAATCCCTTTATGGGTAGTATGGCCCTACTTGGCTGCAGAGTTTTTTGTCTTTTTTTATGGTGGAATTGCATACATATTTTTAAAAGCTCATCCACGGAAAAAGCTCATCTGTGGAAAATTTCTCCAACAGAATCCACACATATCTTGACAGGAGCTGCAGATTTTAAATCTGTAGCAAATCAATTTATGCTAGAGATTTTCCAATCCACTTAAAAATCTGCATGTAATTAATGCAGATTTTGTTGAAGATCTGTTGTGTATTTTTCGCAGGGAAATATGGCTCTTGCGGCCTACACTTAAGAATATCTCCCCTTAGAACAAATTTTTGAAGATGTTTAGAATTGATCTACCTACAAATTTAGGGGGGGGGGGGTGTCAGCTTCAAAACACCCCCTAAATCAGAGAAAGCGGTGAAAAGTGTAAGTGATGCTGAGTCCAATTATGTAATTTTTATCTTCATTCTTACTTGCATTCTGATGCTTTACATACATTAAGAGGACTCCTCCTTGAGTCTTCTCTATTATGTGTATGAGCCCAGGAGTCCTCTCAATGCATTTTCCTGCTGGCAGGGGCAGACTGGGAACTTAAAGTGGCCTCGATGTTGTAGATGGGTCCAAATTGACAGAAGGTGGGGAAAGACAAGTAGATGGGGCCAATAGAAGTTTGCAAGGTTAGCAATACCATAGTGCCACACAAAATACCATTCCACAGAACCACACAAAATACCTCCCCAAAAGCTGTCTCTTTGTGGTGGCCATCAATAGCTGCCATGTTCTGTCCTGCTCCCCTAATTGTTTCTAATTAAAATATGGAGTACGAGGTGAAATACAGCCACAAAATCAAACCAGCCTTACCTTAATCAGGCTCCTTGACTTCCTCTAATAATGACCCCTATGTTGCCCCAATAGTATGTACCTGGCCAGTGGCAGTGAGGAGGCCTTTGGTGGCCATTTTGGGCATTGGCCCACCAGGAATATTCCATGTAAGGTCTATGGCCAGTCCATCCCTGCCTGCTGGTTTCTTGGAGCACAGTGTCAGAATAAAAGTGAGTATGAAGATAAAAATTACATAACCAAACTCGACATCATTTAAACAATTGACTGCTTACTCTAGTTTGGGGGGTGTTTCGGAGCTGACAGATTCCCTTTAAGTAGATAACAACGTACAGTATGTATTTTATATTGTTCCTGAACTACAGCCTGTACTATAGTCCAAACCTGCATTCACAATGCTGCTAACCTTCAGTGGAAAACGTTGACAAGCTTGCAGTCAGCTGCAAGACCTTATCTGAACTCATTTAATGCAGTGAGAAAGTTTGCATTTCCTTCGTCAGATTACAATACGCTGGTTAAACACTGTAATTCCCAGAATGTACAGTAAGCCGCTCAATAGCTGCTGTGTGAAGACACTGAGTCAACAAGGGATGCTGGGAAACTTGAGGTCTGGCATCTGTGAATGCAGTTTTGAAATATAATACAGATTGTAACTCAGGATCAGTGTATGTACTGTATTTGGATGTTCACTTTAATATTACCCCTGCTCTACCCAACAACTCTAGATTAATACATTCTCCACAATTCTAACTTACCAGATCTGTATCCGTACTTTGATGCCATCAACATCTATGGTCTTCATTTTAAAATCAACTCCTAAAAATAAAAAAAATCAATAAATCAATAAATACAACAAAATCGAAGAAACTGTTGAGTTACAATTCTTTGTCCACCTATTAACAGAAATTTAGGAAAGTATTCAAGCACCTTACATGGCATAAGTATTATTTAGCAATAATCAAAGTAAGCAATACAAGACTACAGTGCAACTGCTTGTATGGGTATTACAGAATGTGCAATTTCTAAGCTAGCTCTTTCCACTCCTATAATATAAAAACCCAAAAAAAACAGCAACAGAAAAACCATTAAATATGATCTGTCACAGTCAAACAATTAGATGTAATAATCAAGTATGGTCTAGTGTTTTTATAGACTTCCAGCTCCCTGTGCCAATGCTCTCTATTTTCTGGTGAACGAGCGCTTGATCCCTTCTCGCTGGGTTTGCAAATTAATTTCATGTTGTGTTGCCATCAAAATACCCCAGGCAGCACACAATATTGATGCCGCAGGTGACCAGGAACTGTGCACTGGGCCCTAATTTCAGTTATAGCCTGTGTACAGCATGTGAGATACAGAGCATCAAAAGAT
Organism: Bufotes viridis; assembly: GCA_033119425.1. NCBI lineage: Eukaryota > Metazoa > Chordata > Amphibia > Anura > Bufonidae > Bufotes > Bufotes viridis. The sequence continues at coordinate 30,240,652 of CM065599.1, read as the reverse complement.
CTGTTCATAGTAATTTAATGAGAAGCATACTACAGAAATCATATGGTAAAATAAGCAATGGCAGGGGCAGAGTCTGAGGGCGCCAAGAGCTGTCTGCTACATAAGAAGGCATGAGTATTATATGGCACTCATAGTATAATCCAGCAAGGGCTTCAGGGAGGACTCTCACTCCTGCCTGACCGCACGAATAGTGAAGTTTTACAGGGACAGGTACCTGCAATTGTTTTTATTATACTCACCAGATCAAAAAATGTAAAGGCATAAAACATCAAACATGTACAATGTCCACAAGCCCGACTCGTGTTTAACAATCAGCTTCTTCCAGTGCTTTGCCTTTTTCTAGAAGAAGGAGTACCTGGCTGTTTTTAAGAACCATACAGAGTTCTGGTACCTTTGCATGCCTTCAGAAGAGCGGTGGGTTAGGCAGGAGAGTCCTCCCTGAAGACCTTGCTGGATTATACGATAAGTGCCTCCAATACTCTGTTTCCAGCTGCGCACACCTTTGTTCTATTATATGTATGATGTGAGTTTTGTACCTTGCGCATTTGTGTGTTGCTGTACTAGGTGTGAACAGTCTCCAGGACTATCATTCTCTTTTTTTGTTTTCATCATTATTATATAATATGTGGAGGCCCTGTTAGAGATTTACCATTGGGTCCAGGAGCTTTAAGACTCAGCTCTAAGCACTGGTAATAGTACTGTCATTTCAGGAGACTCCTGCTTTCAGGAGAGATATGCCAAATAAACCAATTACCTATGTTAGATGAGTTATAATTATGTTTGTTGTTTTTTTTGTAAGATTTTGTCTTACTGGGGAAGCATTATGGCAAACTTACCAGTACTGCCAACACCTTGCAATGATCTAGCAGCACACATTTCATCTATAACCTCTAGGCTGGGCATAAACTGTAGTTTTCCCAGTGACAGGGTCAATTTGATAATAATTTAGTTATAATGAGCTGTCAGGAGTTCAGGCAAAAGGGCTACAGATTGAGCTGGCAGAGCAGCTCCCTGACGGATTCAGTCTAAGGCCAAATGAGTAAAATGCAATAATAAAATAAAATTGCCCTAAAGAGTCCATCGCCTTTAAGATATAGAATAGATGCATTTTATTAGTAGTCTAAGATGGTAAGCTAGTCGCCATATGTGACTGACATCCAAGGGCCCACATTAACATATAGCCAGTTTTGCCCAGAATATATACGGGCTAAGGGAAGATAACTGCATTGGTTGAACAACCAACTGGCAGTGGTAACCAATTACAAAAAAATCCTTTATTTGTGCAGTTTTGGTCATCCTGATGCTCCGAATATGCATGGCAGTAATTGGAGACTACAGTTTTGATGATGTAAGGAATTTGAAATTAAAGTAAAGCCTCATTCTCTTTTATATAAATGATACAGCCATAACCAAAAGAAGCTCACAGTAGGAAGTAAATAAAAGATACAGCATTAGCACTATACGTGTTATGCCCCTGGATATTTCTCTAACAAGATAAGCTATTTGCTTTCAGTGCCGCCACTGATTTAAAGGAATCCTGGCAATGAAGCATCAAGACGTTTCAGCATTAAGGAGAATATACAGAACAATTTAATTGATGTTAGAAGGCTCTCAGCTATTCTTGACTTCCAGCAGGAATTATGTTACTGAGACAATAGGAATTTGGCTTTTCCTGCTCCAAACAGGAATATACTTGAGACCTGTAAAAGAATTACAGCCAAAAAAACTCAATTCTATATAGGAATGCGAAGAATATAAAAATAATATTCAAGCCAAGCTATTAAAATTATATATGTGTGTATAAATATACAGTGTGTATATATATATATATATATATATATATATATATATATATACACACACAGTGTGTGTGTGTGTATATATATATTTGTGGTTGGGGCTTAAACATGAAGGAATGACCCCTACCTACTGGATACCTAAAAGCGGTTAGCATTATGCCAGAACCGCGACGCTGAAGGGACGCCTGAAGGAGGGCATCCCCTGGTGTGAGATAGTGAAAGTAAGGGTGGGTAGGGTGGGTATGCTGGAGACGACATTCACTGTGGGAGGAGATGCCCGGCCAGATATAGTCATCATCGCCCCTCCCAGAAATACAGGCCAATAAACCGGCCTTAACACATATATTTATATATATATATATATATATACAAAGTGAAAAAAGATGGCAGCACCGCATGAACATCAATGTACAAATGTGGGTACAATGTCCAAGGATCAAGCCAAAAATCCACATATAAAAAAAGAAAAAGGACAGCACTCCACTAATAAAAGTGAGTTATTTATTTACCCATATGGTGCAAAAAAACCGCGACGTTTCGGCTCGACAATAGAGCCTTTCTCAAGCATGCTTGAGAAAGGCTCTATTGTCGAGCCTAACGTCGCGCTTTTTGCACCATATGGAGTAAATAAATAACTCACTTTTATTAGTGGAGTGCTGTCCTTTTCTTTATTATATATATATATATATATATATATATATATGTATATACACAGTATGTATGTATATATATATATATAGTGTGTGTATATATATATATATATATATATATATATATTGTGGGAGTCGCTCTGGTAGTCAGCGGTGCGGGTGCAGTTTAGAGGCAAAACCAGGAGTCCAGATTGTGCAACAAACAGTGTTTTATTCACACTTGCACACAAAATGAAAAACAGTCTCTTGGTGACAGTTCACACACAACGGAAATAACGTAGCCAAACAAAAACAGTCCAACACAGGTTCAGTCACCTGGGAGGTGTAGGTGCAGGTTCGCACCACGCTGTCGGCCCAGCCGCAGGAGAATCCAGCTTCAGGTAGCCAGGAACACAACACCTCCTTGCTGAGCGCTTTCCTCCAGGACAGAGAACTCCCAGCCCTGTTAGCAGCTCCAGGATAATCACACTCACAGCTGGTGGTGCTGGCTGAGTTTATAAACCCAGCCCAAAACTCGGACTGGACCGTGGGGAGCAGCCACCCACCCTACTCTTTAGCTGCTCCCAGTAAGAGCCGGCCCGGATCGGCTTTGCAGCCATGCTATTTAACAAAGTCAAACAGCACTAGCTGCTGCAGACAAAAACCCGGCTCTCACCTCACCGAGGCCAGCAACCTCGGTGACACGTACCTGCCATCACATATGACACCTTGCACCTTACCACATACCCCCTTTGTTCAACCCTGAGGGTGAACACACGTGAGGCAGTGGACGCGGGACAGGGCATCTGCGTTGCCCTGCAAGCGGCCTGCCCTGTGTTCCACGGAAAACTTGAAATTTTGAAGAGATAGGAACCACCTGGTGACCCGAGCATTCCTCTCCTTGGCCTGACTCATCCATTTGAGGGGAATGGTCGGTCACCAGACGGAACCTCCTCCCTAACAGGTAGTAGCGGAGAGATTCGAGTGCCCACTTGATAGCCAGGCACTCCCTCTCCACTATACTATACCTGGACTCGGCGGGACTGAGCTTACGGCTCAGGAAGACAACGGGATGTTCTTCCCCGTTGACCTCCTGCGACAGTACCGCACCGAGGCCTACCTCCGAGCGTCGGTCTGTACGACAAACTCCTTGTTGAAGTCGGGTGTCACCAAAACCGGGGACCCACACAGGGCCGACTTCAACGCGGAGAAAGCCTCCTCCGCCTTCTCACTCCAGCTAACCCTCCCAGACTTTCGCCCCTTCAACAGGTCTGTCAATGGCGCTGCTATTGTGGCAAAGTGGGGCACAAACCTCATGTAGTAACCTACAATCCCCAGGAACGACTTTACCTGCCTGGTGGTGACCGGTCGGGGCCAGTTACGAATGGCCTCTACCTTAGTTACCTGAGGTTTGATGACTCCCAGCCCAATTACATATCCCAGATATTTTGTCTCCTCTAACCCTATGGAGCACTTCTTTGGGTTAGCGGTCAGTCCGGCTTTCCTCAGGGCATCCACTACCGCCTGCACCTTGGGTAAATGGCTTTCCCAGTCGGTGCTGTGGATGACTACATCATCCAAGTAGGCCGGGCGTACCGGCGATGTGGTCGCAGCACTATGTCCATTAACCTTTGGAAAGTGGCGGGGCGCCATGCAGGCCAAAGGGTAACACCTTGTAGTGATACAGGCCCTGCGGGTAACAAATGCGGTTTTTCCTTAGCCGACTCCGTTAAGGGTACCTGCCAGTACCCTTTAGTGAGGTCCAGCACAGAAAAATAACGGGCTTGTCCTAAACTTTCAACCAGCTCGTCTACTCGGGGCATGGGATACGCGTCAAACTTGGATACTTCATTTAACTTGCGAAAGTCGTTGCAGAACCGCAGCGTCCCATCCGGCTTGGGTATTAGGACTATGGGACTGGCCCACTCACTTTTCGACTCCTCAATGACCTCGAGCTTCAACATTAACTGTACTTCCTCCGCGATGGCCCGTCGCCGAGCCTCGGGTACCGGTATGGTTTTAACCGGATCTTGGCCTGAGGCTCAGTGACGATGTCATGTTGGATGAGAGACGTGCGGCCAGGGAGGTCGAGAACACATCCGTGTTCCGACTGATGAACTCCTGACTTCCTGAACTTGTTTGGAAGACAGGCTGTCTGCAATTTTACCGTGGTTACTGCTTCACAGGCCTCGAACTGTGGGGCTGGACCCTTTTCACCTAGAAGCCCTGGCCGGGGGCTGTGGTCGTCGGCTGTGTCCCTATCTTTCCACGGCTTAAGTAAATTCACGTGGTACACCTGCTCCGGCTTGCGCCGCCTGGCTGGTGTACTTTGTAATTTACTTCCCCTACCTTCTCGATCACCTCATAGGGGCCCTGCCACCTAGCTAGGAATTTGCTGTCAAGGGTGGGTACCAGAACCAAAACCCGATCTCCCGGATTGAAGTCCCGTACCCGAGCCTGACGATTGTACACCCTACTCTGGGCTTGTTGCGCTGCCTCCATATGCTCCCGGACCAAGGGCAACACCCTTTCCATCCGGTCCTGCATTTGGGCGACATACTCAATGACACTTTTGTGGGGACAGGCTGTTGTTCCCACGCTTCCTTGGCGATATCCAACAGGCCCCGAGGGTGTCTGCCATAAAGCAGTTCGAAGGGCGAGAGCCCAGTAGAGGCCTGGGGCACCTCTCGCACTGCGAACATGAGATAGGGCAGAAGCAGATCCCAGTCCTTCCCATCTCTAGACACCACCCTCTTTAACATATTTTTTAGAGTTTGGTTAAACCTCTCCACAAGACCGTCTGTTTGCGGATGGTAAGCGGACGTCCGTAACTGCTTTATACGCAACAATTTACACAGTTCCCTCATTACTTTGGACATAAAGGGGTCCCTTGGTCTGTCAGAACCTCTTTTGGCAGGCCCACACGGGAAAACATCTCCATTAACTCTTTGGCAATGAGCTTAGCTGAGGTATGTCGCAGAGGCACCGCCTCCGGATACCGAGTGGCATAGTCGAGAACTACCAGAATGTGTTGGTGGCCCCTGGCGAACTTTGGTACAGGCCCAATTAAATCCATCGCGATTCGCTCAAGCGGTACTTCAATAATTGGCAGAGGTACCAGGGGACTACGGAAATGTGGCTGGGGGCTAGTTATCTGACAGGTCGGACAGGACTTACAATAATTCTCTACCTCCTTGAACACACTGGGCCAATAAAATCGCTGCAGTATGCGGTCCTGGGTTTTCTGCCACCCCAGGTGTCCCCAAGAACATGTTGGTGGGCAAGCTCCATGACAAGCTTGCGATACGCTGTGGGCACCACCAACTGTTCAACAGGTTCGCCTCGGATTTGGTTCACCCGATACAACATATCCTGCAGAACAATAAACCGTGGGAACATTAATTCAGCCCCTGGTTTCTGGGGTTTCCCATCAATTTCCAGCACATTCTCCCAGGCCCTGGTTAGGGTTTGGTCCCGGTGTTGTGCGGTCCCAAAATTTTCCCCGGAGACATTGAGGTCTGCCAACTCAGGTCCCGGTGGCAAGTCCTCCGTGTCTCCCACCATTACACTCCAGTGGGGTTGTCTCCCCCTCTACCGCTGGAGCAGTGGTCACCCCTACCGCCGGCCCTTCAGACTCGGGCTCCCAGGGTTCTGGCCTTCCAGCGGTATCAGGCCACTCTACTAGGGTCACCCCTGTCTCGGGTCCCTCAGATACCTTTATTGCCGGCCACAGCGCCGGAAAACCGGGAAGTCCCTCCCAAGTATTAGTTCGTGTGGGAGTTTAGTAGCGACAGCCACCTCGTGGGTCCACCTACCAGCCGCTGTGGACAAAGTCACTAGTGCAGTGGGATAGTCTTTCAGGTCTCCGTGGATGCACAGGACCCCGACTTTACGGCCAGTATACTCCGCAGGCCGTACAAGTGCAGCCCTTACCAGGGAGACTAAACTCCCGGAGTCCAGCAGAGCCACCGCCAGAGAGTCTCCCACCTCTACCTGACACAGGTGGTTATGGTCCTGCACCTCACGGGTGCCAGTTGCGCACAGCTTCCGTGCATACAGGGAGTGGCGACCCCGTAGTTCATATCCATCGGCTCATCCCGATGCGGACAGTCGGCCCTGATGTGGCCTGGCTCCTGACACCTCCAGCATACCACGGGAGGCGGACTCGCAGGGGTATATTCCGGGCAGGCCGCTCTGTCGCCGGACGTCGGAACTGGGGCAGAGGCCTCCGGGGTTTGACTGACCCCTTCCCGCAAGAGTCCCCTGCAGGTTTCTGGTGGCCTCGTGGCGCTCCACCAGGTCGACCATCTCCAGGGCATTGGTGGGCGATACCTGGCCGATCCAGTGCTGGAGGGGATAAGGCAGGGCCCTCCAAAGATGTCCGCCAACAGTCGATCCAGCATGGCAGTGGGACTTAGTAGATCGGGCTGCAGCCACTTTTGCAGCCTGTGCAGCAGATCGTAGAACTGCGGCCTAGCGGGTTCAGTCGTTTTAAAGTCCCACTGGTGGACTCTTTGGGCGCGGACCAGCACGTTCACGCCCAGTCTGGCTAGGACCTCTCCTTTCACAGTGTCATAATCTGCCGCTTGGTCATCCGACAAGTCGAAAAACACCTGCTGGGGTCCGGAAGCCAGGAACGGAGCGACCACCTCAGCCCACTGGTCACGGGGTAACTTTTCCCTCACGGCGACCTTCTCAAAAACCGCCAGGTGCGTCTCAACGTCGTCTGCGGGGGTCATTTTGGGATCGCCGCACGGACCGCTTTCCGGGCATCTTGGGCGTGGTGGGGACGCTCCTGCCGCCTGTAACGCCATCACATGTTGTAGCAGTAGTTGGTTGGTCTCCCGCTGCTGCACGTTAGCCTCTATGAGAGCCTTCACAGCAGCCTCCATGTTGCCAGAAACTCCTGCTTGCAGCTTTGCTGGCTTAATATATTCCATACACTTTAGAAAAACAAAACTTCGGCGTTCACGCCAGCCTCACTGCGCATGCCCGCATCCGACACCAAATGTGGGGAGTCGCTCTGGTAGTCAGCGGTGCGGGTGCAGTTTAGAGGCAAAACCAGGAGTCCAGATTGTGCAACAAACAGTGTTTTATTCACACTTGCACACAAAATGAAAAACAGTCTCTTGGTGACAGTTCACACACAACGGAAATAACGTAGCCAAACAAAAACAGTCCAACACAGGTTCAGTCACCTGGGAGGTGTAGGTGCAGGTTCGCACCACGCTGTCGGCCCAGCCGCAGGAGAATCCAGCTTCAGGTAGCCAGGAACACAACACCTCCTTGCTGAGCGCTTTCCTCCAGGACAGAGAACTCCCAGCCCTGTTAGCAGCTCCAGGATAATCACACTCACAGCTGGTGGTGCTGGCTGAGTTTATAAACCCAGCCCAAAACTCGGACTGGACCGTGGGGAGCAGCCACCCACCCTACTCTTTAGCTGCTCCCAGTAAGAGCCGGCCCGGATCGGCTTTGCAGCCATGCTATTTAACAAAGTCAAACAGCACTAGCTGCTGCAGACAAAAACCCGGCTCTCACCTCACCGAGGCCAGCAACCTCGGTGACACGTACCTGCCATCACATATGACACCTTGCACCTTACCACAATATATACACACACACAGTGTGTATACATATATACACAGTGTGTGTGTGTGTATATATATATATATATATATACACATACATATTAGAGATGAGAGAATCAATTCCAAACGAGTCAGATTTGTAATAAATTTCCCGAAAATTTGTGTGATTCCTTTGAAACAAATCATGTAAAACGGCGCCGAGCGCTATTTTACTGTGAATAATAGTGGGGAAAACCACAATAGGGGAAGAGAATATGGGATCACATGACACTGGGAGGAAGCTTGCCCTGATTGGCCGCCAGCCTGGATCAGCCAATCAGGGAGCAGTGGGCAGGTAGGTCCTCATCCTGAGACAGAAAAATCACCATTCTGTCTTCAGCTTCTTACCTGGAAGGGTGTTAGGTGGCACTGTCTGATAAGAAAAAAGCTTTTACTGACACAAGCCACTAATGTAGTGTGATAGAGACACTAAGGGAGAGAATAAGGAGATATAATTGGGTAAATTTTAGGGAATTTGATCAGGGGGAGCTTTAGGGAAAGCTTTGAAAGAGTGAGGGACTAGTCACCCAGTCATGTGTTTGTTTAAGGCAGCTGCTGGTAGCTAGTTCTGTATTGCAAAACCCCCTGCCAGAAAAACAAACTTATTTTTTCTGTATATGAACAGACAGTATTAAAAAAAATGTGTATCTACAGTTCATAGGCTTATTGCCAGCTCCACAATAGCATTCTGCTGCAAACGCTGAGCAAATGCACATTTTTTCTTCTAAAAACCATTCTGTAGTTCTATATTGCAAAACCCCCTGCAAGAAAAACAAACTCATTTTTTCTGTATATGAACAGACAGTTTTAAAAAAATGTGTATCTACAGTTCATAGGCTTATTGCCAGCACCACAATAGCATTCTGCTGCAAACGCTGAGCAAATGCCCATTTTTTTCTTCTAAAAACCATTTCAATGCATTATACCCATGTTATTAAAGTGGTGCATATTACTGCAAGAAAACAGGTAGATATAGCAAAGACATTTTTGGCAATAATTCCATTATTATATCCGTGTTATTAAATGCATTGCATTATATCAAAAGCATTATACAGCAATAACACCATTATTTTACCCATATTATTAAACACGTTGCAATATATCAAAAGCATTTTACTGTAATAACACCATTGTGCTACCTGTGTTAATAAGCACGTTGCAATATCACCATTATTATACCTGTACTACTAAACACATTGCATATTACTGCAAGATAATGGGTAGTTACAGCAAAAGCAATACTGCAATAACAACATTTTATACCAGTGTTGAACACATAGTTCAAAAACATTTCACTGCAAAAATTGCATTGTTATATCTTGGTTAGTGAATGCATGGTTCAAAGACATTTTAGGGCAAACATTACATTGTTATATCCATGTTATTAAAGTTTTGCATATTACTGCAAGAAAACAGGTAGATATAGCAAAGACATTTTATGGCAATAAAGCCATTATTATATATGTGTCATTAAATGCATTGCATTATATCAAAAGCATTTTACAGCGATAACACAATTATTTTACCCGTATTATTAAACACGTTGCATTATAGCAAAAGCATTTTACTGCAATAATGACATTTTTATACCAGTGTTGAACACATATTTCAAAACCATTTCACTACAAAAATTGCTTTGTTATATCTTTGTTAGCGAATGCATAGTTCAAAAGACATTTTAGGGCAAACACTGCATTATTATATCCATGTTAGTGAACACATTACTGCTTAAGAAAGTGTAGATCAAAGACCTTTCTCTGCTAAAAATTGCTTTGTTATGCCTGTGTTAGGGAACGCATAGTTCAAAAACATTTTATCACAAACATTGCATTGTTATATCCGTGTTAGCAGATGCCTTACTACAGCAGACGATTAGCAAAAAGGATGAGATTGTGGACTGGATGGTTCACTCCTCATCTCATTCACAGAAGGATGATGTGGATGTCAATTCTGAGTCTAACAATGTGCCTTGGAGCCAGGGATCACAGCATTCCTCTTGCTCCTCCTTGCAACCCCAGAGAAGCCAAAGGAAGGGACCCCATGCATAGCTGTATTGTTGATGATGTTCGTAGTAGTGGCACCTGTTGCCACTGTGGTGACAATAGGAGCATAAGTAGTGACATTATTACTCAGAGAGCCCACAATGACATATCACAGTCTGATAAAAGTGGCGTGGAGGGTGAGGATGACGATGATTGTGTGTTGAACAGGACCTGGAAGCTGGATCAGGGTGCTGAGGAGGAGGTAATATCAGAGGAGGAGGAAGAGCAGATGCAGTGTATGGCCAGGATCTCCCAAAAAACTGCCAAGGCTAGATTTGCCTCTATAATGGTCAGCCTGGAAACTTACCGACTCCATCCTGCTCTGGTACTCCATGATGCCTCTGCTTTCTCCATCTTCCAGTCCCAGTGGTGTTTACATCCGGTGGTGCATGGACAATTGAGCATCGTCGCATTGACCCCTCCAGCTAGTGAATGGCTTTAGCAGTGGCCACAAGCAGCATGTCACTGCTGAAGCCAGTCATTGGCTGGAGTGGTGCATGTGACCTTGCCCATGGACTGCAGGAAGAAAACAGTGCGAGGACTGGAAGATGGAGAAAGTGGAGGCAGGACAGAGGACCGGAGTGGCATGGAGCAGGTAAGTATGAATCTTCTGTTTTAAAGGGCAAGCTGCAGGCATAAAATATTTTTAAAGATGACCTGTCACCACAAAATCCAGTGAAATATGCAGGCACCATGTTATAGAGCAGGAGGAGCTGAGCAGATTGATATATAGTTGTAAGATAAGATTTACTAAAACGTGTTATTTATACATTTAAATCTCTGCTATTTCTGATTTAATTGTTCAAGGGGGAGGTGAAATCCATGACTGACAGCTAACACACAAGCAGCAGATCACCACTGCAGCCGAAAAGGTGACCATGTCCATTTACTGCTGGAGTGTAAACAGTCCGGGGACCGGAACTTGGACATACGGGAGCCAGCACAGAGGAACAGAGTGGCATGGAGCGGGTAAGTGTGGTTAACCCCCTTAAGCAACATTATTATTTTTTTAATCAGATAATTTTTATTAGAAAAGATTTTCTGACATTTTCCAACACAACACAAGAAGCAAAAGCAACCCCCACCACCTGTCCTATCACCCACGACATGCAACTAGCAAGAATTTTAAAATTACTTGTAAAGCATTGTTATCACTGTCCCTGTATGGTGTATGTAAGAGGCGCAAACATTATACAAAACATATATTACTGCTACTTGGGAAATACTTAAACAATTAGCTGTGAGACAACTCAATAATTATTATGTATGGCTGCCAGGGGATCTAAATTTCTTGCTAACCACAGACTAATGATCAATGGGTATTGCAGTTGCAGACTATGTTTTTCTTAATGTTTTTCTTAATGCTTACATTTTTTGATGTCAGGATTAAGAATGATATGGACAAAACCTACAGCTGTCACTTGTCTCAAGTCTATGATAAGAACTTGTATGGCATATGTAGCGGTGAAAATGGATCAACACATTACAAATGTTAAGTTTATCCTGATTAATTTAGGAAGCCTGATATGAGGTCTGATAAACTTAATTTAGAGCATCTGAGATGTGATAAATTTACGAAGTTTAGTTAATACTATGATAAATGTAGGTGGTCTCTGATGGGGTCTGATAAATTTAGGCTGTTGATTCTGGATTTTGAATTAATTCAAAATTCTTGAAGAGCAATTGATTTTGGAGTCTAAGTTCAGTGGTCTGGTCTGAGGTTGGAATTAATTTAAGGTGGCTGCTTTGGAGCCTGGGCTCTGAATTTGTGCTGCTATAGATGCTGTGGATCCAGAAATGAGAGGCCGAAGATGTCTGGGCAGCAATCTCTGCATTTATCAGAAGACGTTGTCATGTTGGTCTGGGCTGGGGAAGAAAATAGACATGAACAACTCAAATCAGAGAAGACTCACCTGGATGTAATTGTTGTGTATTTTGGCTCAATCTGATCAGTGATGGATTTTCTTGTTCAGTATGCAGTGTGATAGAACTTTGAAGACCACTTATGTAAAACTGGTATTTGGTGTGGCTTACATATTTAAGGTAGCGTCATGGGGCATAACCGAACATTTGCTTGTTTTGTGCAGAGACTTTCACAATATCGCCTTATTTGATTTTATGGGGTCCCTGTCAGCAATATTCCTTAGAAACTACTCTGTATATGCCACTGTTGTATGCCACTGTTAATTAGACACTGTATGGCACGGTTATTTGTGCAGCAGAAGGCATCTTCATGTATGTCAGCACTGATCTTGAAAGGTAGGAGCCCAGGTATAGCTTTGCTCTGGGGTTCAGTAGATTTAAGTTATTCCTTTCCATGCTGGGTGCTATGATTTTACTTGGTAAAGCCCGCCCCAGATCATTGTAATACAGGAATATTTGTTTAGTTTCTGCATCAGACTGTGATCAGTGAGGCACCTAGCATGACACCAATCACATAGAACTTTTTGCTAATATTAGCATAGTAACATGGTTTGTAAGGCTGAAAAAAGACATCTGTCCATCCTGTTCAGCCTGTTATCCTGCAAGTTGATCCGGAGAAAGCCAATTTTCCTCATTTTAGGGGAAAAAAGTTCCTTCCAGACTCCAATCAGGCAATCAGAATAACTCCTGGATCAATGACCCCTCTCTAGTAGCTGTAGCCTGTAATATTATTACACTCCAGAAATACATCCAGGCCTCTCTTGAATTCCTTTATTGTACTCACCATCACCACCTCCTCAGGCAGAGAGTTCCACAGTCTCACTGCTCTTACAGTGAAGAATCCTTTTCTATGTTAGTGTACAAACCTTTCCTCCAGACGCAGAGGATGTCCCCTCGTCACAGTCACAGTTCTGGGGATAAATAGATGATGGGAGAGATCTCTGTACTGACCCCTGATATATTTATGCCTAGTTATTAGATCTCCCCTCGTCTTTTTTCTAACGTGAATAACCCTAATTTTGATAACCTTTCAGGGTACTGTAGTTGCCCCGTTCCAGTTATTACTTTAGTTGCCCTCCTCTGAACCCTCTCCAGCTCTGCTGTGTCTGCCTTGTTCACAGGAGCCCAGAACTGTACACAGTACTCCATGTGTGGTCTGACTAGTGATTTGTAAAGTGGTAGGACTATGTTCTCATTACGGGCATCTATACCCCTGTTGATGCAACCAATTATCTTATTGGCCTTGGCGGCAGCTGCCTGACACTGGTTTTTACAGCTTAGTTTGCCGTTTATTAAAATTCCTAGATCCTTTTCCATGTCAGTGTTACCGAGTGTTTTACCATTTAGTATGTACGGGTGACTTGCATGTCAATAACCTTACATTAGTTAGTGTTAATCCTGATCTGCCACTTCTCTGCCCAAGCCTTCAATCTATCCAGATCCATCTGTAGCAGTGTACCATCCTCTGTAGTGTATATACACAGTATACTGTCCTCTGTAGAATATATATACAGTATACTGTCCTCTTCCGTGTTAATTACTTGACATAGTATTATCAGCAAAAATTGATGTTTGAATGTGCAACCCCTCTACAAGATCATTAATAAATATATTGAAGCAAACTGGACCTAATACTGAACCCTGTGGTACCCCACTGTTGATGGTGACCCAATCTGAGTATGTACCATTAATAACCACCCTCTGTTTTCTATCAACAGACATTTTCTTCCAGTCCAAGAATTCTCATTATATTTACTAACCTTTTATGTGGCACAGTATCAAATGCTTTGGAGAAGTCAACATATATGACATCTATTGACTCGTCCAAGTCCAGTCTAGAACTTACCTCCTCATAGAAATTAGTTAAATTAGTTTGACATGACCGATCCCTCATGAAGTCGCATCTGATATCTCTGCATGTACCATAAATACTCTAGTTTTTCACCTCTGACTGTAACAGTGAGCTGATGTGTGTACACCAGAGGAGAAGGACTAGAGTATTTGCGGTACATGCACAAGATGTCAGATGCGCTGGGATGACTTAGAGCCAGGCAGGGGGCTGTCAATAACCGTTTTGGCAGGTTTGCAGCAGGGACTTTGTGACTCTGGCAGTGGCAATACCTGAAGTCATGTACAACTTAAGAATGAAATAATATTGTAATCTTAACACTTATGGCTCCATGTTATCATTGAACATCTTTATGCATGAAGAGAGCATTAAGTTATACCTAGAAAATTCCACAGTGATTTGCTGACAAGAGTGCAATGCTGTAAACAAGAGTTATAACAGAAAGTCTTTGTCATGCTTCCTATGATTCATGTTTCTAAGCACCAGATGATACTTATATTTTATGGTAATAACACCCAACAAGAATAACTTGTCATTTTATATGAAAACGCCTTATTTTCCCAGAAAAAGTGCTGTGTTTGGTTTTGCAGTTTATTAACCCGTTCCCAACCGCCTGTTGACTATATACATATATATATATGCCTGGGTGGTCGTCCTTCATCCCTGCAGGAATGGTTTAAAACGTTGCAGAAATCGCAGCTACAAGATAGTCTGCACCAGCTGCTGGGTCTTAGCAGAGTCTGATCACCACTGCAGTGAGGTTTTACAGCTCTGTACAACCTCTCTGGGGCTGTATTTCCCCTGTTACTAGGACTAGTATGTCAGCCGCAGTTGTAGAAAAAATCGGCAATACATAAAAAATGTAATGTTAAATGTCCCCAAAGGTCTCATTTGACCAGATGAGTGGGCACAAGGTTAAAAAATAAAATTAAAATAATTTAAAAAAAGTAAAAAATTTTTTTTAAAAAGTAAAAATAAATTATATGAAACAATGATAAAAAAACACCACAGCTCCAGCTCTCTCTGCACTGCCACACCCCCTTCACTTTGATTGACAGGACCAGGCAGTGAAAGCGTCATCACACCGGGCCCTGTCAATCAAAGTGCAGAAGGAGCAGCAGTTGCAAAGTAAGCAGAGCCTCTAGGTGTAATGGCAATGCCCCCTCCTAGAAGCTCATTTGCATATAATAAAACATAATTTTTCTCAGCATTGCAGGCACATAGGACCAACACCACAGAAGCTGGCAAGCACACATGTAACAGGTCAGCCAGTGTCATAAGTACAAGTCTGAAGAAGAGCTGCTGCATACAGTAATATCCAATCTGATAAATGTAGCAGTAATGAGTGCAGTCGTATAGAATAAACATTCACCGTCTTTAGTTATGCAGACACATTTTCATACTACATACTGATCTTCTAAGAGCACCCATAGGGACCTCATCAAAAATGTATAACAGAGCTGGCTCCGATAAAATATATATATATCAGTAGCAAGCGGTTTATGTTTATAGAGGCAAAGCCACTAGCAGCAGATTGGAAAGAAATTTAGTTTTTGTTTAATTTGTATTAAAAACAGCTCAGCTCAAAAGAGTAGTGTTGGGTGAGCATGCTCGGTCGAACACTAGTTTGGCTCGAGCATTGCAATGCTCGGCACATCGCGGTGTTCGGCTGAATACCGCGTGTGCTCGAGTGCGATGCTCGAGTCTCCTCCCCGCACGTTTGTTGGCTACTACGCAGCCAAAAAACGTGCAGGTAGGTACTGCCATTCACTGTAATGCCGTAGCCATGTTGGCTGCTGGCATTACAGTGATTGGCTGGCCGTAACGCGTCATTGGGTGCTATATAGCACCCGATGACACATGTATGGCTCAGTCTTAGTCAGGGAGAGCTGGAGAGTAAAAAGGTAGAGATAGTGTAGGGAGTGAAATAGGAATATTTTAGTTTTTATACTTGTTATAGACCCAAAAGTCCTTTTAAGGACTATAGTTGTATCTGGCAGCAATATATATTATTAGCGCAACCTGCACTAAATAGCTTGCAATTGTTTGGCTGCTGCAGATAGCGACATTATCTGCGCAACATCTCTTGTCTAATGTGTGCGCAGCCTAAAAATATCTGTAACATCCAGTGAACTTTTTCCATAGACAGTGTTCACTGCAGACAGCTACATTACCTGCGCTACATCTCCTGTATAACTTTTGCGTATCTGAAATATCAGTGACATTCAGTCTAATTTTTTTACTGCTGGCGGCAGCGACATTACCTGCGCTACATCTCCTGTATAACGTTTTCCTATCCTAAATATCAGTGACATTAATTCAGTGTAATTTTTTATTAGCCTGTGGTGACAGCGACATTACTTGCGCTATACCTCCTGTATAACGTGTGCGCATCCTAAATATCAGTGACATTCATTCAGTGTAATTTTTCATTAGCCCGTGGTGACAGCGACATTACTTGCGCTGTACCTCCTGTATAACGTGTGCGCATCCTAAATATCAGTGATATTCATTCAGTGTAATTTTTTATTAGCCTGTGATGACAGCGACATTACTTGTGCTATACCTCCTGTATAACGTGTGCGCATCCTAAATATCAGTGACATTCATTCAGTGTCATTTTTCATTAGTCGGTGGTGACAGCGGCATTACTTGCGCTATACCTCCTGTATAACCTGTGCACGTCCAAAAAATATCTGTGACATTCTGTGTACTTTATTTGCCCATACACTTACAAAACCTGCTCTACTGTACGTGTGACATACTTGCAAGCATATATACCATTTAATATGCGCAAGGCGAGCAGTAAGGGACTGGGAAGTGGCCGTGCTGCTGATGGTGCACGCAGAGGCCGTGGCCCTGGGCGCGGTGAAACTGTTCCTGCTGCCAGAGCACAAGAAACACACTCATCCACGATACCTAGCTTCATGTGCCAGTTTGCAGGGCGGCGCAGGACATGACTCTCGAAGTCAGACCAGTGCGACCAGGTGGTCGGTTGGATTGCAGCACATAATGCTTCCAGTCGGTTAAGCACCACCCTGTCTTCCACAAAGTCCAGTCTCAGTAGCTAAGAGTCTGATCAACAGAATCCTCCCCCCGATCCTCCTTCCTCCCACCAAGGAGAGTCTTGGCAAACAAGTGATCCCACTCTCGGATATCCCGAGGAGCTCTTTTTATCGCCATTCCTTCCGCCGGTCTGGCAACGTCTTGCAATTTCCAGCTCACCGACTGTTGTGCGACGTAAGCACGTGCTGGAACTCGAAGTTCCACATGTTGGCCAGGCTTTGTGAGCAGCAGAGGGCAGTAGTAGAATACCAGCTGCAACATGTTCGTCTTCTTTCCAGTCAGCTTCCACTCTTCACAAGCAACGAGTGGGCATTGATGTCTGACTTCTGTGAGGTTTTACACAACTTTGAGGAATCAATACAGATGGTGAGCGCCGATAACACTATTATCAGTGTAACCATCCCACTTCTGTGTCTACTCAAACGCTCACTGCTCACAATTAAGCGGACGCTTTGTATGGAGAAGAGGTGTAAATGGGGGAAGAAAGTACACAGGGTGTACTCTGAGATGATGAACTGAGGGTGGTCTGGCTATTGCCAGACCACCCTCAGTTCATCTTCTCAGAGCAAATTGAATGATGAGAAGGAGGAACAGGAGACAGTTGCCTCTACTACAGAGGGTAGTACCCATGGAAGTTTTGTTCCATCTGTTCAGCGTGGATGGGTAGAAGGGGAGGAAGAGGATGAGGAGATTGAGAGTCATCCTCCTGATGAGGACAGTGAAGTCTTGTCTGTTGGGACTTTGGCACACATGGCTGACTTTATGTTAGGCTGCCTTTCCTGTGACCCTGGCATTGTACGCATTTTGGCTAACACCGATTACTGGTTGTTCACCATTCTCGACCCCCGCTACAAAGAGAACTTCTCATCTCTCATTCCAGTGGTGGAGAGGACGAGCAAAATGGTGCAATACCAAAAAGTCCTTGTGGAAAAATTGCTCCAAAAACTAACAACGCTGGCTGCAGAGTACGTAGTTCCTTGGCCAACTGGGAAGGGGAGACGAGTGGAACACACAGCAGTTCCAACAGAGGCAGGGCAACACTCTCCAAGGCCTGGGACAGTTTTGTGACACCCCGCCACACCCCCAACCTGATGCGCGGGCTAGTGTCACAAGGAAGGAAAGATTTTGAAAGATGGTGAAGGAGTACGTAGCAGACCGTGTCATCGTCCTCAGTGATCCGTCTGTGCCTTACAACTATTGGGTGTCCAAGCTGGACACGTGGCGCGAACTGATGCTCTACGCCTTCGAGGTGTTGGCCTGCCCCGCCGCCAGCGTTTTGTCATTGGATTCTTCCATTGACTTCACCGAGCACTTTGGTGCTCGACCAACACTACTCAAGAGGTTTTTTATGACACCAAGGTTCAATTATTACATTGTACTATTGTACTCACTAATACGCAATCCTCTTGGACATAACCACATCCATGATGAGCTAAATTCCTCACATACAATCAGTGAATGATAATATTACTATTTATCTGCTTGAATGGAATGGAATGCTTGAAGTCATTGACCAAGAATATTTTTTTTCCCTAAAATTGGTTATAGCCGCCTGGGGCATTTTGTATCGTTCTCTGGATCAACACTATAGGGTAATAAATGGACTTGAGTCTCACATCAACCTAATACAAGAATGTCATTAGATTAGGCCACATATGATGCTCTTTAAAAAATATACTGTATATACAGAGCGGATTCAAGGGTTTTACTTTTTTAACTCAGAAGATACCAGAAAATTTCCTTCATCTAATCTAGTTAAACCTGAAGCCAAGGCACACTAGCTATGAATTTCAAGTTATGCTGACATCACCTCCTTGACATATCCACATCGGCAGCTGACGTAAACAATAGATCCACCCTGCCAACTCACATATTCACCTGCTGTGGTGAGTGGTGACCTCATCTCTGCACACCAAGGCATTCAAGGTTTTAGAATAGTCTAGAGCAGGGATCAGCAACCTCCGGCACTCCAGCTCTTCTGAAACTACAACTCCCAGAATCCTACTTTCGCTTCTATGGAAGTTACAAGAACAGCCTAGTAAGTGTGCATGCTGGGAGTTGTAGTTTCACAGCAGCTGTAGTGCCGAAGGTTGCTGACTCCTGGTCTAGAATCCAAAAGACCCCTTTGTAGTGTAAAAACTAGGGGGGCCATTTATGAACAAATATACTTCTTTTGTGGTGTATATGTGGCTCAGTTTCTGTTGCTCACCATGGTGCAGCAGAATCTGCAACTTATTCCCCGCTCACGCTACGTCTAAAAAAGTTGACTGGTGTGGGCAAGAAAGTTGACTGATATAGGTGTAGAAAATGGTCTAAATGTAAGACTGCTGGGAACCATACTCATATTAGGGTTTACACATAATTGTTGCAGAAATGACTGTGACTGTTGAATGTGGTAATGTGGGTCTAGCATTGCTTCTTGGGGAAAATATCTTTGTAAGAGGGTGCACAGAGGACCATGGGTGGCACACACAGTCCAACAGCCTCCTTCTTGTGGCATGGTCCACATACTTTATAGCAGCATGCTTCTATAATATATATGCTTTCTTTTCCAGGATCAATTACCTATTGAGAAGTTTTAGTGATAAAGTATGCCTGTATATGATCCTACCCAGAGCACGAGGATCCCTAAATATGTAACACTTTAAAATCATTGCAATATATTTTTCACAAAGCCCATTCTGCTTTTTATTGTGTTTTTCTGTTCTCCTTTTCCTTTCAAGATGATGATTATAATGATGATGACATTATAATAACAATACTTAAAAAATTGGACATGGAAAGATGCCATTCTTTTACTTGGTGGCTTCAACACTGTGGATCAAGAAGAGGTAGGTGATTATCATCCACACTTGGGACTTTATACTGTACTTACTGACTGTTTTTATGGGTGTGAAGCTGAGTAGCCATACGCAGTGGTTGATGGGATGTAGTGTATGTGCTGCACATGTAGCTGACCCTTTGAAATGAAACATGCTCATTCTTCCTTGTTTCCATTTTGTTCCTTTAAAGGGATTCTGTCACCATGTTACAGCATATATAGATGCGGACATGCACGGCTAGATTGCCGCTAGCATGTCCGCACTAGATCTGTGCCATAGCGCTGCGCTTCTTTATTGACTGTAAAAAACGAGTTTATTAATATGTAAATTAGGGAGTCAAGGTGCCCAGGGGGGCGGTACGAACCTTTCCTGTGCCCAGCCACACCCCCTGTGAAGGAGCCCAGCACCGCCTCCGTTGTATCATTCTCATCCGTGCTGACAGTTAGAGCGCTGTAAGTCTCCGTTCTGACATAGTGTCCCTTCCCTGTGCTGGCATCAGCCTCAGGGAAAGAACTGGGCATGCGCAATCTCGTGCATAGCGAGACTTACAGCGGTCTAACTGTCAGCACGGATGAGAATGATACAACGGAGGCGGTGCTGGGCTCCTTCACAGGGGGCGTGGCTGGGCACAGGAAAGGTTCGTACCGCCCCCCTGGGCACCTTGACTCCCTAATTTACATATTAATAAAATCATTTTTTACAGTCAATAAAGAAGCGCGGCGCTATGGCACACATATACTGCAGACATGCTAGCGGCGATCTAGCCGTGCATGTCCGCATCTATATATGCTGTAACATGGTGACAGAATCCCTTTAAGTGGGGATACTTCTTCATTAACCATTCTAACTAATAATTTGCTGTAACATGTAATCAAACACCTTTTTTGCCATAGCACACACTAATTAGGAGTTGCGCGTAGTGGACAGCATTTGGCTAAGCAATGACCCTTCTTGTAAAAAGTTATCAGGTCTCCAGAGCTACAATATACACTTCTACCATTATTTTATGTTTTATGTTAATATACAAAATATATCACTGGTGACAGTTACTAGATTTCTGGAGAAGGGTCGTTGATTCAGGGAGTTAATTTGATTGCCTGATTGGAGACAAATTTTCTTCTACATTTAGACCATTATTTACTCCAAAAACAGGAGAAGAAGATGATGAATGAGATGGGCCTATAGGGCCATCCCCTTCTCCGCCCATGCCACGCCCACTTTTTTAGACCTAGCGTGATTGTGCTGCAAAAAGTTGCAGATTGTGCTGCAACTAACTGCTGCGCTGCATTCTGCGCCAAAACTATGCCTATTATATATATATAGGCGTATTTCTGGATGATAAATGAACCCCATTGTTTGTTTGTTTTTTATGCACACTATATTTTTCTCTCTGGTAGTGCCCCCTGCCATTTTTACTTTAGGTCCACCTTCTCCTGCATTCAGTGGTGGACTAACATCCTCAGTATCTTCCTTGCTCCCCTCCCTTCAATGCTCAGTAATCTCATAGAGAAGCAGGTGAAGCAGTCCAGACACCTTTCATTCTGTCGACCCTACTTTCATAGAAATATATAGCTCTATCTCTACCTCTAGACAGTGGAAAAGGAAATCGTGGGGTAACACATACAGGGGCGGACTATGAACTTAAAGTGTCCCTGAAAAAAATACTTAAAGTGTTTTTTTAGTCAGGTCCATATTGATGGAAGGCAGGGCCAGCAATACCATATTGGGGCACATTATACCACCCCAACAGGGCCAAATACCACAGTCCATCACAAATACTTCCAGCAGCACAAAATACATCCCCAAAAGCTTCCACTGGCTCCACTGGCGCCCCCCTCGGCATTGGCCCACTGGGAAATTTCCCTGTAAGGTCTATGGCCAATCTGCCCTTGAACACATAACATATGTATCTCTGGGACTATATGTGAGGGACCATTTTTAATGCAGAAGAGGAAGGGGTTTACAAGAGTTAACTGCAATGCCTCCTGGGAGATACCGGGGATTAGGGAGTTGCTGCCCACCCACAGAAAGGAAAGCAAGTCCTCCACATACATTAGGAAATTTAGGGGCTAACTCCTTTAAATCAGAGATAGGGAATTTGAACATTTCCTAACCCCCCAGCCGCTGTGTGAATGTAGCAGACTACAGACTCCACCAAGATAGACAGGGGCTTTATAATTACCTGTATACCTGAATGTATCTTAATAGATTAGTCGTACTGCCAATGGAAGCGATTATAGCATATTATGTAATTGCTATTTAAGCCACACATCCTTCACCTCAATAATCTAGGCTCTTACAGGTACAGTGTATGATCTCATGGAAAAGGAATTCCCAGCAGAGGCAGTGGCTGATCAATAGCAAGGGCTCAGTTCCTTAAGGTAAGCAATTAGCGGAATTACAATGCAATTGTTGATTAGCAGGGAATAAAACAAACCTTGTTATTAGCAGCCTGATTATTAGGCTGGGTGCACACATTGAGATTTTCCTCCCCAAACAGACTGAGGTCCCAGTAATTTAATTATGGGGAGGCGAGCTGGTCCTTTACATATGGCGATCATTTAGTAGGTCAGGAACTATGTTTTTTTACACCAAAAAAATCATGCTCATTGTAGCAAAATTAAACTGCTGTTCTCCATAATGGGTTCTACAGTAACACTCAGCATCAGGATTTAATGGATGCAAATCTAGAAAAACCCCAGCATTTCCTTACATCACACAAGCGCTGGCACTTGGTATAGAGTTCAGGATCATTACTCTACTGGAATAATCTATAAAATCATTACAGGCAGTCATCACGACATAAATGGGCATGCAAATGCATATGATTACTGGGTCCATTAGATAACACACATCATCGAAGATGAAGATCAGTCACGTCTGTGATAATAAGGAGGGTATATTTCACAGTGGCCGCACATATTACAATGAATGCATGTTTAACCCAGGCACTACAATCTCCTATAGCAACATCTTAAGCCTCCATAAAGACAAAAACAACATCTTACCTATTGTCGAGATATGGGAAGGATGAAATTCATTGTCTGTGAATCTGCAGAGCAAACATGTTTTTCCAACCCCAGAGTCCCCAATGAGAAGTAATCTGAATAGAACATCATATTGTTTGGCCATTGTGTGTCTGCTAGCAGCCTGTGCACATAGACAGTGAGTAGCAGGGAAGGGAGGAGGCTGGAGTCAATCAGGAGGCTCCCTGCTCTCCATCCATCGCTGATGCTTCTTCTTAAAGGGATTATCCTTGGAGCCTCTCCTTAAATCTTAAATGAGAAGCAGGATGTGAACGATTTGATTCCTGCTTCTTGGAGTGTTTAAACAACAACAACAAAAAAGATAGACTAAGCCTTGTGTGAAATACCCAGATGGTAGATCTCTTATCAACATGGTTTTGGAGGAAGGGGAGGAGGAGGTGGCAGCCAGGCTCCACCTTATGCAGTAGACTGGATTAGGAGAGGCTGATGTGTACACCTACTGTCGAGCTCATACAGACAGAAAAGCTGTGTGTGTGTGGAGGAATGGCCAGACAGGTAGAGCTGTAGATCAGTAATCGGATGCCAGCAGGTGCTCCTCAGCTATTTCCTGGTCACACGTTCCTGCTTTTTACATTAGGGACTGAAATAAGCAAAGCCTGTCACGCTGGTTTGACGGGTTGACAGGGTTAGAGATTTGGTAAAATAACTAATTTAGACAATCACATAAAGAAATACTCACTTTGGATTGCTGACTGCTTTTATTTGTTGCAGTGAGTTGATTACATAGCAGCTTGAAAGCATTTTTACTATATACTATTTAGATACAATATAGTATATTATATATATATATATATATATATATATCTATATATGTGTCGAAAGTTTTAGGCAGGTGTGGAAAAGATGCCGAAAAGTAAGAATGCTTTATCAATTTATAAAATGCAAAGTGAATGAACGAAAGAGACATCTAAATCCAATTAATATTTAATATTGTGACCACCCTTTGCCTTCAGCATCAGTTCTTCTGGATACACTTGCACAGGGAGCTTGTTTTAAACATTTTTGAGAACTAACCACAGATCTTCTGTGGATGTAGGCTTGCTCAAAATCTTCTTTCACTTCCAGGACTGTCTGTTCTTTACACTGAAGATAGTTCTTAATAACATTAGCTAGATGTTTGGGGTCGTCGTATTGCTGCAGAATAAATTTGAGGGCAATTAGACGACTCCCTGATATATTGCATGATTGCTAAGTATCTACCGGTATTTCTCAGTTTTGGGGACACCGTTAATCCTGTTCACATTGAAGACTGTAGACGCAGTGGTCATCCAAGACAACCTAGTGCAATCCTGATCACATTGAAGACTGTAGACGCAGTGGTCATCCAAGACAACCTAGTGCAGCAGATGAAAGACACATTATGATACTTCCCTTCGAAATTGGAAGATGTCCACTCCAGCAGTGCCATCAGCTCCGAACTGGAAGAAACCAGTGGGACCCAGGTACACTTATCTACTGTTAACAGAAGTCTGGTCAGAAGTAGTCTTCATGGAAGAACTGCAGACAAAAAGCCATACCTTCAGCATGGAAACCAAGGGACTCAACTATGTGCAAAAACCTAGGAATTAGGATGCGTAAAAATGGCAGCAGGTGCTCTGGACTGATGAGTCAAAATGTAAAATATTTGGCTATAACAGAAGGTAGTGTGTTCGCTGTAGAGCGGTACAATGATGAGTGTCTGCAGGCGACAGTGAAGCATGGTGGAGGTTCGCATGGTGGAGGTTCCCTGCTAGTTTAGTGCTGCATTTTAGCAAATGGAGTTCGGGATTTGACCAGGATTAATAATGCCCTCAATGCTGAGAAATACAGGCAGATACTTATCCATCATGCAATATCATCAGGGAGGTGTCTGTTTGGCTCCAAATTTATTCTGCAGTAAGACGACAGCCAATGTCATTAAGAACTATATTCAGCTTAAAGAGGACCTTTTACCGGTCCTGACATAACAATATAAGTATCTGCCACTGTAAGGCATGTTGAAGATATGTTCTCCCGCTTATTTTTTTTTCCGATAGGCTGCTCCGTACCCCTGCTGTGCCCCCCATTGTGGTTTCCCGCCCTGTATGGTAGTCCATACCATTAGTACAGAGTGGCGGAGACAGCCGTGTTTTTAGGGAGCGTTTACTTTTCCTCTTCTCCGCGTCATAGCCTGGGGAAAAAAAAGCTCATCTTCTCCCTGGTCGGGACGTGGACTGTACTCCACTGTGATTGGGCAGCTCACAGCCAGGGAGAAGGAGAGTCCCCCTGAGAAACATGGCCATCTCCTCCACCCTGTGCCAATGGTATGAATAAGCGTACAGAACGGGAAACCAGAATGGGGGGCACAGCAGAGGTACGGAGCAGCCCAGCGGAAAAAAAAATAAGTGGGCGGACATTTCCTTAACATGCCCTACAGTGCCTGGTACTTACATTGTAATGTCAAGACCAGTGAAAGGTCCTCTTTAAAGAAGTACAAAGAGTCGTGGAAGTGATGATATGGCACCCACAGAGCCATGATCTCAACATCTTTGAGCTGGGATTACACGAAGAGACGGAAGGATTTGAGAAAGCCTACATCCACAGAAGATATGTGGTTAGTTAAGTGCCAGTATGTATAATAATCCTCATAATGCCCCCGGAAGTATAATGCCCCTGTAGTGGTAGTATATATAATGCTCTCCCCCAATAGTGCTCCCATAGTATAATGTCCCTCTGCAGCAGTAGTACTATATATATAATGCTGTCCCCCTGTAGTTTAATACCCCCTATATAAAATGATTCTCGACCACTATAGTATAAGGCCCCGTATGTATAATTCTGCAGCAGAAGTAGTATATCTAATGCCTCCCCTGTAGTATATTGCACTACCCCCATAGTATAATGCTGCCGTATATATATATAATGTTTTCTCCCTGCAGTACAATGCCTTAATTTACATAATGTGCTCCCCATTGTAGTATAGTGCCCCCATATATATATATACAATGCTCTCCCCTTCTAGTATATTGACCCATATTGCTCTGCCCCATAGTGCCTCTAGTAGTGCCATTCATATATATTAAAACCAGAAACAAAATACTCACCTGTGTCCAGTTCTCCACCACCGTCTGAGAAGTAGACCACAGGCCTCTTCTTGCCTGTGGCCTGAGTTGCTGCTTTCCAGGTGCTGGTGGTTGCGATGACATCTTCGCTGCCTCCTGTGCTGGGTCACGTGAGTCGTGATGATGTGGTCATGTTGCCACGTCAACATGCCACCCATGACCCGGTGTTCTCCTAGCGGCCAGAGGCAGGGTGGCTGCCACTTGAGACAAGATTCTTATCTCACCTCATGGCAGAAGGGGGCCTGTAGAGATTCACCGAAGACCAGCTTTTTACATCGGTCATTGAAATCTGCTGCACTGCCGGGGGATGTGACTTAGGCTACCTTCACACTGGCGTCTTGTGCGGATTTGTCATGAATCTGCACAGACGGATCCGCACTGATAATACATCCGCATGCATCCGTTTAGAACGGATCCGTTTGTATTATCATGAACATAGGCAAAACGGATCCATCTTGAACACCATTGAAAGTCAATGGGGGACGATTCCGTTTTCTGTTGTGTCATATTGTGTCATTGAAAACGGATCCGTCCCCATTGACTTACATTGTATGTCAGGACAGATCCGTTTGGCTCAGTTCCATCAGACGGACACCAAAACTCCAGAGCGGAATGGAGACTGAACGGAGCCAAACTGATGCATTCTGAACGGATCCTTATCCATTCAGAATGCATTGGGGCAAAACTGATCTGTTTTGGACCGCTTGTGAGAGCCCTGAAACGGATCTCACAAGCGGATCCAAAAACGCCAGTGTGAAAGTAGCCTAATTTATGGCACAGTCCTTGTCATAAATTAGGCGCATCCTCTGGCAGTTCATGCACCAGAATAAAATCTGTGCAGCTCAGAGTCGCCGTAGACTTCAGCATTAATTTGTGTCTGAATACAGAAGTAAATGAAGATAAATGTGGTGGACCTACTGGCCATCCTTCACAAGTGGCATTTAAATTTTTGTTGGGCTAAAAATGAGACCCATGGAGAGGATAACTCTCCCCCTATATCTGGAAGACCATAAAGCGTGTTGCATAAAAAGGATTTCCTGATATCTTAGCATCAGGTAAAACTGGTTCTTATTCTTAGGGCTCATGCACACGATCGTATGGCTTTTCAGTATTTTGTGGCCTGCAAAAAACGGATCCAGTAAAAATACGGATGACGTCCGTGTGCATTCAGTTTTTTGCAGAACGGAACAGCTGGCCCCTGATAGAACAGTACTATCCTTGTCCGTTATGCGGACAATAATAGGTCATGTTCTATCTTTGAACGGAAAAACCAAAATGGAAGGCACGGGGTTGCGGATCCATTGAAATGAATGGTTCCGTATACAGTCCGTATACGGTCCGTATACGGAACACAAAAAAAAAACGTGAATGGAAACGGAAAATACATACGGTTGTGTGCACGAGCCCTCAGAAACATATGATTATTTCGGCCTTGTCTGACCCTACACCCCCATAGAATGATTACAGATCTCTGAAGCAGATAAAATCCATGCCACATCTTCACCTCTTACTTAAAGGGAAAGTTGACCTTAAAATATTTGCTAAGTGTATCCAACAATTCAAGTGTTTTTCACATGTGGCAGAAGAGGTGATTGTGTGTGCAGCTTGTACTTCTATATTACCAAAGTTTGGAACTCCTTTCCCTTTGTTTGGAGTGTTGGTGTTCCGGCTCTGCCTGCTCTGATATCTAGGAGAAATATGTGGCCTTTGGTAGTCAGCGGAAATCAATCAACATCAAAGAAATGCACTGCTTAGGGCTTGTTCAACATTGCGCTATTATTTTCCGTTCTTCTGCTGTGCTACAGAAGCATAACAGAAATAACGGAAGTACCGGATTCGGCGCATAACTGGAAATAACGGAACCTAACAGATACCATAGACTATAATGGGATCCGTTTGGTTTCCATTCTGGAGGACATTTTTATAGCTGAGAAAAAAGTCCTACAAGCAGGACTTTTCTCCAATATTTTTGCCAATTTCTCTGACGGAGGCTCCGATGCAGATGTGTACATACCCTTACTGTGCAAGCTGGATGCTGCTTTATATAACAGGGTGGGCTCCTCAGCAGGACTTCTATCACTTGCCAAAAAAGGCCCCCAGTAAACAGTGGTTGTTTGAAAGAAATCAGTGGAAATAATACAGTGCACCAGAATATATCCATATGGCTTGGTGGTGCATTTTAGCTACTTTTTAGTGCTATATTTTTATTATTTTTCCCCAGTGTCTTAGTTGCTTACAAAGATGTTTTTAGTATACTGCAGTTCAGGATTCCATCAGTTCAGTAACTGACCAGGACAAACTGTAGAAATAACGTCAATCAATGTGCCAGTGATAATGTAAATGTGTCATGTAAAGATAGAGGTACAGAAAGAAGTCATCACATACAAACAAGCAAACTGTAGTGAATGTGTAACGTGTATATAGTATAGTACAAGTGATCCCTCAAGATAAAATGTCCTCAAGATCCAATATTTTCAACGTACAACCAATTAATATTGTAACTTGAGGCACCACTGTATAGTATAGTATATACAGTATTTTATATACATATAAAAAATAGAGGAAACAAATAATTTATACAGTTCTTTCCTTCAGTGTAATGACGCATGGAACGGACAAAGTAACCGAAAAGGGAAAAAAAGCTAATCGGGATGCAATAAAATTAGAGATATTAGCGCAAATAAAGCAAGCAGATAAAATACATAGAAATAGACTGACCTTTCTACTAGCATTAGTCATATATCTCCCAGGCAACAAGCACAGTGCGTCTCTACATGACATGGAATCCATGAAAAATCATAGATTTCAAGGGTATCTTGGAGGACTTTTATCGCATGTGTATGGAGTTGTCCACTCCTTTACAAAAGGTGAACTATCCTCAGGATAGGCTGTCAAATAATATCTGATCGGTGGAGGTTCGACTATCCAATTAGCTGTTCTAAAGTAGCTCCAGCCCCAGGACCACACAGCTCCGTCCACTGTACAATGGACAGATCTGTGTAGTTCTGGAGCCAACGTCCAGCACTGAAGATGATGCAGAACACTTGATCGCTAGGGGTGAGGGGTGTTGGACCCTCTTCAATAAGATAGCAATGGCCTGTCCTGAGGATAGACCATCACTTGTAAAGGGCTGGACAACGCCTTAAGTGCAAAAGATTTTCATTTCCATCATATATTATGTCTATCTCCAATTCTTTGAGAAGACCACTTCCCTAGACATCCAACTTTCAATGTAATTTTCATCTTCTCAGATAGGCCACTTCTTATTAAAACTTAGGGGGTCATTTACTAAGCTGAAATACACCTAAATTAGGTGTATTTCAGACACAGTTGCTCCCCTATCCGCGACTTCTGTGTCTCCAAATTTTTTGAGATATTGGGGACAAATTCTGAATCGTTAAGCTCGTGTTAACGAAAGAAGACCTCGTTATTTAGTGGGTCTGCATTGTTTACGGCAGCCCCGTATGGTCCTACCCTTAGGGCTCCTGCACACGGGTGCGGGTGAATGCACATAAGATCCCCACGAATTTCCGTGTGGATTTATGTGCATTTCTACAGCATATCCGCAACAAAATCTGCAATTTCTAATTGCGGATTAGATGCAGTTTTGCAGCAAACATTGAGCTTCCATTGAAAAGGGCGGAATCCGCAGCTAAAACCGCAAACATAATTTACATGCTGCAGATTTGGAAATCCACAGAGCAGGTCATTTTTCACACGGAAATGATCCGCAGAGTGTACATGAGATTTGTATAATGGTACTGTAATACGCTGCGGTTTTTCCACCCTGGAATCCGCGTATTCTGCAACGTGTGCAGGTAGCCTTAGGAGGTTGCATCTGTAGTGTATCTTACTTCCACAGACTTCAATCTAAGGGCTCATGCACATGGACGTTGCCATTTTTGAAGTCCACAAATTGCAGATTTGCAAAACACAGACACCGGCCGTGTGTGCGTTCCGCATTTTACGGAAATGGAACGTCCTGGCCTCTATAGAACAGTCCTATCCTTGTCTGTAAAACAGACAAGAATAGGACATTTTCAATCTTTTTGCTGGGCCATGGAACAGACATATGGATGCGCACAGTACACAGTGTGCTGTTCGCATCTTTTGCAGCCCCACTGAAGTGAAAGGGTCCGTTCCACACAAAAAAAAAATGTTTGTGTGCATGAGTCCTCATTTGAATGGGACGGCAAGCACATGGATTTCTGGAAGCCCCATTCAGGTGAATTGAACTCACTTTTAGTTGTGGAAAATTCTGCAACAAAATCTGCCACATGTGAAGGTACGCTTAGACTGCTGGGCTGGCTTCACACATTTTGCACACGAATTTTGGCATGTTTTTTTTTTTTCAATGAAAACGCCAGCCCCAGATGTAAGCTGATGGTCTACAGCAAGGAATCAGCAACCTCAGCACTCCAGCTGCTATGAAACTACAACTCCCAGCATGCAAACATGCTTGGCTATTCTTTTAACTCCCATAGAAGTGAATGGAGCACTCTGGGAGTTGTAGTTTCAGAACAGCTGGAGTGCCGGAGGTTGCTGACCCCTGCTCTATAGGAAATATGAAACACAGGACACACATGCTTTTGTTTTTTGCACCTGGCAGTTTGGTAAATGAGGTAAATTATGGTATTTATGGCAAATTGTGGTGTTTTTTGGGTTTCTGCCTCTTTTTTTTTTTTAAACACAGCCAGTTAAAGCTTTTGGTTAGTTTTTGGGCATTCTAACATCACCTTCTCTAAAGGAAAAAAAGTGGTTTAGGGCTCATGCACACTAATGTATGTATTTTGCGGTCCGCAAAAAATGGATCTGTAAAAATACGGATGCTGTCTGTGTGCATTCCGTATTTTTCTGAACGGAATAGCTAGAACAGTCCTATCCTTTTCTGTAATGCGAACAATAATAGGACATGTTCTATCTTTTTGCAGAACGGACATACGGAAACGGAATGCACACGGAGTAACTTCCGTATTTTTTTGCGGACCCATTGAATTGAATGGTTCCGCATATGGTCCGCAAAAATAACGGAACAGACACGGAAAGAAAATACATTTGTGTGCATGAGCCCTTATACAGTTGTTTAAGGGAAAAAGAGAAACATGAAAACCAAATAAAATAACAAATGCAGTTTCTATTGCATTTTAGTGAGCAAAGCCACCAGAGGCAATACTAGAAAGCCTCATTGCCAACCTAATGTAATCATTTTATTTATTTACATTAAATTACTTGAGTTTTGTAAATGTCTTTGCAAAATAATAATAATAATATTTAAAAAAAAACATTATTATTATTGTAATAATAATAATAATAATAATAATAATAATAATCATAGAAGCTAAAAGAACAGGCAGCGCCTGGGATCCACAAGCGGCACCTTTAGCTTCTGGCCCATAGATGGCGCGCTAAGCTAACGCCGCGTGACTTTCCCGTGTCCTGCAGACAGGTGGGCGTGGCTTCGTTCGCGGCTTCGCCTATTCGTTCCCTGCAGGGCCACCGTAGTGACAGTTCTGCCGACAGTAGGCGTGCGGTCTGCCAGTCATGGCGGAGACCAGAGAAGCGCCGCTACGGTGTACACGGGAGAACCACACCGCCGAGCGGCTGAAGGAGGACTTCACGCCTACGGAGACCTCGGTGGAGCAGGTAGAGGGCGCTGTCCGGGGTGCAGTCAGTCAGAGATAGGCTCGTGTGTAACTTTATGGGGCGCCCATCACTTCTCATGCGTTCGCCTATAGCTTTATGTCACTTTGTGACAGTCTTGAGCTGTGTGGCCCCGGCTTGTCATCTCCAGTCCTTGCCTGTCACTTCACTCCCTTGCTGCAGGTGCAGTAGTTTCCCTGCTAGGGTCATGCCCTATAGCACTGCCTTACTGCTCTGACCTATTGCACAATAATAATAAAAAAAGTGCAATTTATTTATTTCTTTTTTTTACGATATGGTCCGATGATGTCAACATGCAATAAACACGCGTGTTGTAATGTCATGGAGCCCGAGTATAAAAGAGATGGTGATTGTAATCGCGTGCGATGATCCGCAGGATATACGTCTTATTGGGAATTACCGTATGTAGCCTGCCAGGTCACGGGACAGTCGCCACGCAACGCAAATGTCTAAGCGCCCCCAATGTATATTCCTAGTACCTTAGCTAATAATTAGCAGGGGGTATTTGCCAGTGGTGCCCTTAAAAAAGGGAGTCATCTCATACACTGGTGGCATATCGCTGTCTCCTATCTTCTGAAAAGGCACCCCCGAAGTGAGGGAGAACGCACAGCAAAAGCATGGCCACCCTCTATTCACTGCTATGGGACTTACAAAAATAACAGGGCGCGCTCGGTTATTTTCAGAAATTTCCTATGGAGAATGCACTGCACATGAGCTTTGGGGACCCCGTTCTGGAGATAGGTGCTGGTCCCACCTCCTATCTGACATTAATGTATTTAACGTTGTCAAATTTATTTAACTTTCATGTACATTTTAGAAATGCTAATCAGACATATATTTTATGTTCTATTAATCTAAGGCATTTACGGTATTTATCAACAGGGTATTCTAGTAGTGAGTAGTACTGTCCTTATACTATAATCAGTTCTCACCTCTCCCGTGTTCTGTCCTGCCCTTATACTATAATCAGTGATACGCAGGATGTTCTAGTGGTGATAGATAATCAGTTCTCACCTCTCCTGTGTTCTCTCCAGTCTCTTATACTATAATCAGTGATAAGCAGGGTGTTCTAGTGGTGATAGATAATCAGTTCTCACCTCTCCTGTGTTCTCTCCTGTCCTTATACTATAATCAGTGATAAGCAGGGTGTACTAGTGGTGATAGATAATCAGTTCTCACCTCTCCTGTGTTCTCTCCTGTCCTTATACTATAATCAGTGATAAGCAGGGTGTTCTAGTGGTGATAGATAATCAGTTCTCCCCTCTCCTGTGTTCTCTCCTGTCCCTTATACTATGATCAGTGATAAGCTGGGTGTTCTAGTGGTGATAGATAATCAGTTCTCACCTCTCCTGTGTTCTCTCTTGTCCTTATACTATAATCAGTGATAAGCAGGGTGTTCTAGTGGTGATGGATAATCAGTTCTCACCTCTCCTGTGTTCTCTCCTGTCCTTATACTATAATCAGTGATAAGCAGGGTGTTCTAGTGGTGATAGATGATCAGTTCTCACCTCTCCTGTGTTCTCTTCTGTCCTTATACTATAATCAGTGATAAGCTGGGTCTTCTAGTGGTGATAGATAATCAGTTCTCCCCTCTCCTGTGTTCTCTCCTGTCCTTATACTATACACAGTGATAAGCAGGGTGTTCTAGTGGTGATAGATAATCAGTTCTCCCCTCTCCTGTGTTCTGTCCTGTCCTTATACTATAATCAGTGATAAGCAGGGTGTACTAGTGGTGATAGATAATCAGTTCTCACCTCTCCTGTCCTTATACTATAATCAGTGATAAGCCGGGTGTTCTAGTGGTGATGGATAATCAGTTCTCACATATCCTGTGTTCTCTCTTGTCCTTATACTATAATCAGTGATAAGCAGGGTGTTCTAGTGGTGATGGATAATCAGGTCTCACCTCTCCTGTGTTCTCTCCTGTCCTTATACTATAATCAGTGATAAGCCAGATGTTCTAGTGGTGATAGATAATCAGTTCTCACCTCTCCTGTGTTCTCTTCTGTCCTTATACTATAATCAGAGATAAGCAGGGTGTTCTAGTGGTGATGGATAATCAGTTCTCACATCTCCTGTGTTCTCTCCTGTCCTTATACTATAATCAGTTCTCACCTCTCCTGTGTTCTCTCCTGTCCTTATACTATAATCAGTGATAAGCAGGGTGGTCTAGTGGTGATAGATATTCAGTTCTCAGCTCTCCTGTGTTCTCTCCTGTCCTTATACTATACACAGTGATAAGCAGGGTGCTCTAGTGGTGATAGAGAATCAGTTCTCAATCTCACCTCTCCTGTGTTCTCTCTTGTCCTTATACTATAATCAGTGATAAGCTGGGTGTTCTAGTGGTGATAGATAATCAGTTCTCACCTCTCCTGTCCTTATACTATAATCAGTGATAAGCTGGGTGTTCTAGTGGTGATAGAGAATCAGTTCTCACCTCTCCTGTGTTCTCTCCTGTCCCTTATACTATAATCAGTGATAAGCTGGGTGTTCTAGTGGTGATAGAGAATCAGTTCTCACCTCTCCTGTCCTTATACTATAATCAGTGATAAGCAGGGTGTTCTAGTGGTGATAGATAATCAGTTCTCCCCTCTCCTGTGTTCTGTCCTGTCGTTATACTATAATCAGTGATAAGCAGGGTGTTCTAGTGGTGATAGATAATCAGTTCTCACCTCTCCTGTCCTTATACTATAATCAGTGATAAGCCGGGTGTTCTAGTGGTGATGGATAATCAGTTCTCCCCTCTCCTTATACTATAATCAGTTCTCACCTCTCCTGTGTTCTCTTCTGTCCTTATACTATAATCAGTGATAAGCAGGGTGTTCTAGTGGTGATGGATAATCAGTTCTCACCTCTCCTGTCCTTATACTATAATCAGTGATAAGCAGGGTGTTCTAGTGGTGATAGATAATCAGTTCTCACCTCTCCTGTGTTCTCTCCTGTCCTTATACTATAATCAGTGATAAGCAGGGTGTTCTACTGGTGATAGATATTCAGTTCTCAGCTCTCCTGTGTTCTCTCCTGTCCTTATACTATACACAGTGATAAGCAGGGTGCTCTAGTGGTGATAGAGAATCAGTTCTCACCTCTCCTGTCCTTATACTATAATCAGTGATAAGCAGGGTGTTCTAGTGGTGATAGATAATCAGTTCTCCCCTCTCCTGTGTTCTGTCCTGTCCTTATACTATAATCAGTGATAAGCAGGGTGTTCTAGTGGTGATAGATAATCAGTTCTCACCTCTCCTGTCCTTATACTATAATCAGTGATAAGCAGGGTGTTCTAGTGGTGATAGATAATCAGTTCTCACCTCTCCTGTCCTTATACTATAATCAGTGATAAGCCGGGTGTTCTAGTGGTGATGGATAATCAGTTCTCCCCTCTCCTTATACTATAATCAGTTCTCACCTCTCCTGTGTTCTCTTCTGTCCTTATACTATAATCAGTGATAAGCAGGGTGTTCTAGTGGTGATGGATAATCAGTTCTCACCTCTCCTGTCCTTATACTATAATCAGTGATAAGCAGGGTGTTCTAGTGGTGATAGATAATCAGTTCTCCCCTCTCCTGTGTTCTGTCCTGTCCTTATACTATAATCAGTAATAAGCAGGGTGTTCTACTGGTGATAGATATTCAGTTCTCAGCTCTCCTGTCCTTATACTATAATCAGTGATAAGCAGGGTGTTCTAGTGGTGATGGATAATCAGTTCTCACCTCTCCAGTGTTCTCTCCTGTCCTTATACTATAATCAGTAATAAGCAGGGTGGTCTAGTGGTGATAGATAATCAGTCCTCACCTCTCCAGTGTTCTCTCCTGTCCTTATACTATACACAGTGATAAGCTGGGTGTTCTAGTGGTGATAGAGAATCAGTTCTCACCTCTCCTGTGTTCTCTTCTGTCCTTATACTATAATCAGTAATAAGCAGGGTGTTCTAGTGGTGATGGATAATCAGTCCTCACCTCTCCCGTGTTCTCTCTTGTCCTTATACTATAATCAGTGATAAGCAGGGTGGTCTAGTGGTGATACATAAGTTCTCAGTTCTCCTGTATTCTCTCCTGTCCTTATACTATAATCAGTGATAAGCAGGGTGTTCTAGTGGTGATAGATAATCAGTTCTCACCTCCTGTGTTCTCCTGTCCTTATACTATAATCAGTGATAAGCAGGGTGTTCTAGTGGTGATACATAATCAGTTCTCACCTCTCCTGTGTCCCTTCATACTATACACAGTGATAAGCAGGGTGTTCTAGTGGTGATAGATAATCAGTTCTCACCTCTCCTGTGTTCTCTCCTGTCCTTATACTATAATCAGTGATAAGCAGGGTGTTCTAGTGGTGATAGATAAGTCAGTTCTCACCTCTCTCTCCTGTCCTTATACTATAATCAGTGATAAGCAGGGTGTTCTAGTGGTGATAGATAATCAGTCCTCACCTCTCCCTGTCCTTATACTATAATCAGTGATAAGCAGGGTGGTCTAGTGGTGATACATAATCAGTTCTCACTCCTCTCCTGTCCTTATACTATAATCAGTGATAAGCAGGGTGTTCTAGTGGTGATAGATAATCAGTTCTCACCTCTCCGTGTTCTCTCCTGTCCTTATACTATAATCAGTGATAAGCAGGGTGTTCTAGTGGTGATAGATAATCAGTTCTCACCTCTCCTGTGTTCTCTCCTGTCCTTATACTATAATCAGTGATAAGCAGGGTGTTCTAGTGGTGATAGATAATCAGTTCTCACCTCTCCTGTGTTCTCTCCTGTCCTTATACTATAATCAGTGATAAGCAGGGTGTTCTAGTGGTGATAGATAATCAGTTCTCACCTCTCCTGTGTTCTCTCCTGTCCTTATACTATAATCAGTGATAAGCAGGGTGTTCTAGTGGTGATAGATAATCAGTTCTCACCTCTCCTGTGTTCTCTCCTGTCCTTATACTATAATCAGTGATAAGCAGGGTGTTCTAGTGGTGATAGATAATCAGTTCTCACCTCTCCTGTGTTCTCTCCTGTCCTTATACTATAATCAGTGATAAGCAGGGTGTTCTAGTGGTGATAGATAATCAGTTCTCACCTCTCCTGTGTTCTCTCCTGTCCTTATACTATAATCAGTGATAAGCAGGGTGTTCTAGTGGTGATAGATAATCAGTTCTCACCTCTCCTGTGTTCTCTCCTGTCCTTATACTATAATCAGTGATAAGCAGGGTGTTCTAGTGGTGATACATACAGTTCTCAGCTCTCCTATGCTCTCTCCTGTCCTTATACTATAATCAGTGATAAGCAGGGTGTTCTAGTGGTGATAGATAATCAGTTCTCACCTCTCCTGTGTTCTCTCCTGTCCTTATACTATAATCAGTGATAAGCAGGGTGTTCTAGTGGTGATAGATAATCAGTTCTCACCTCTCCTGTGTTCTCTCCTGTCCTTATACTATAATCAGTGATAAGCAGGGTGTTCTAGTGGTGATAGATAATCAGTTCTCACCTCTCCTGTGTTCTCTCCTGTCCTTATACTATAATCAGTGATAAGCAGGGTGTTCTAGTGGTGATAGATAATCAGTTCTCACCTCTCCTGTGTTCTCTCCTGTCCTTATACTATAATCAGTGATAAGCAGGGTGTTCTAGTGGTGATAGATAATCAGTTCTCACCTCTCCTGTGTTCTCTCCTGTCCTTATACTATAATCAGTGATAAGCAGGGTGTTCTAGTGGTGATAGATAATCAGTTCTCACCTCTCCTGTGTTCTCTCCTGTCCTTATACTATAATCAGTGATAAGCAGGGTGTTCTAGTGGTGATAGATAATCAGTTCTCACCTCTCCTGTGTTCTCTCCTGTCCTTATACTATAATCAGTGATAAGCAGGGTGTTCTAGTGGTGATAGATAATCAGTTCTCACCTCTCCTGTGTTCTCTCCTGTCCTTATACTATAATCAGTGATAAGCAGGGTGTTCTAGTGGTGATAGATAATCAGTTCTCACCTCTCCTGTGTTCTCTCCTGTCCTTATACTATAATCAGTGATAAGCAGGGTGTTCTAGTGGTGATAGATAATCAGTTCTCACCTCTCCTGTGTTCTCTCCTGTCCTTATACTATAATCAGTGATAAGCAGGGTGTTCTAGTGGTGATAGATAATCAGTTCTCACCTCTCCTGTGTTCTCTCCTGTCCTTATACTATAATCAGTGATAAGCAGGGTGTTCTAGTGGTGATAGATAATCAGTTCTCACCTCTCCTGTGTTCTCTCCTGTCCTTATACTATAATCAGTGATAAGCAGGGTGTTCTAGTGGTGATAGATAATCAGTTCTCACCTCTCCTGTGTTCTCTCCTGTCCTTATACTATAATCAGTGATAAGCAGGGTGTTCTAGTGGTGATAGATAATCAGTTCTCACCTCTCCTGTGTTCTCTCCTGTCCTTATACTATAATCAGTGATAAGCAGGGTGTTCTAGTGGTGATAGATAATCAGTTCTCACCTCTCCTGTGTTCTCTCCTGTCCTTATACTATAATCAGTGATAAGCAGGGTGTTCTAGTGGTGATAGATAATCAGTTCTCACCTCTCCTGTGTTCTCTCCTGTCCTTATACTATAATCAGTGATAAGCAGGGTGTTCTAGTGGTGATAGATAATCAGTTCTCACCTCTCCTGTGTTCTCTCCTGTCCTTATACTATAATCAGTGATAAGCAGGGTGTTCTAGTGGTGATAGATAATCAGTTCTCACCTCTCCTGTGTTCTCTCCTGTCCTTATACTATAATCAGTGATAAGCAGGGTGTTCTAGTGGTGATAGATAATCAGTTCTCACCTCTCCTGTGTCTCTCCTGTCCTTATACTATAATCAGTGATAAGCAGGGTGTTCTAGTGGTGATAGATAATCAGTTCTCACCTCTCCTGTGTTCTCTCCTGTCCTTATACTATAATCAGTGATAAGCAGGGTGTTCTAGTGGTGATAGATAATCAGTTCTCACCTCTCCTGTGTTCTCTCCTGTCCTTATACTATAATCAGTGATAAGCAGGGTGTTCTAGTGGTGATAGATAATCAGTTCTCACCTCTCCTGTGTTCTCTCCTGTCCTTATACTATAATCAGTGATAAGCAGGGTGTTCTAGTGGTGATAGATAATCAGTTCTCACCTCTCCTGTGTTCTCTCCTGTCCTTATACTATAATCAGTGATAAGCAGGGTGTTCTAGTGGTGATAGATAATCAGTTCTCACCTCTCCTGTGTTCTCTCCTGTCCTTATACTATAATCAGTGATAAGCAGGGTGTTCTAGTGGTGATAGATAATCAGTTCTCACCTCTCCTGTGTTCTCTCCTGTCCTTATACTATAATCAGTGATAAGCAGGGTGTTCTAGTGGTGATAGATAATCAGTTCTCACCTCTCCTGTGTTCTCTCCTGTCCTTATACTATAATCAGTGATAAGCAGGGTGTTCTAGTGGTGATAGATAATCAGTTCTCACCTCTCCTGTGTTCTCTCCTGTCCTTATACTATAATCAGTGATAAGCAGGGTGTTCTAGTGGTGATAGATAATCAGTTCTCACCTCTCCTGTGTTCTCTCCTGTCCTTATACTATAATCAGTGATAAGCAGGGTGTTCTAGTGGTGATAGATAATCAGTTCTCACCTCTCCTGTGTTCTCTCCTGTCCTTATACTATAATCAGTGATAAGCAGGGTGTTCTAGTGGTGATAGATAATCAGTTCTCACCTCTCCTGTGTTCTCTCCTGTCCTTATACTATAATCAGTGATAAGCAGGGTGTTCTAGTGGTGATAGATAATCAGTTCTCACCTCTCCTGTGTTCTCTCCTGTCCTTATACTATAATCAGTGATAAGCAGGGTGTTCTAGTGGTGATAGATAATCAGTTCTCACCTCTCCTGTGTTCTCTCCTGTCCTTATACTATAATCAGTGATAAGCAGGGTGTTCTAGTGGTGATAGATAATCAGTTCTCACCTCTCCTGTGTTCTCTCCTGTCCTTATACTATAATCAGTGATAAGCAGGGTGTTCTAGTGGTGATAGATAATCAGTTCTCACCTCTCCTGTGTTCTCTCCTGTCCTTATACTATAATCAGTGATAAGCAGGGTGTTCTAGTGGTGATAGATAATCAGTTCTCACCTCTCCTGTGTTCTCTCCTGTCCTTATACTATAATCAGTGATAAGCAGGGTGTTCTAGTGGTGATAGATAATCAGTTCTCACCTCTCCTGTGTTCTCTCCTGTCCTTATACTATAATCAGTGATAAGCAGGGTGTTCTAGTGGTGATAGATAATCAGTTCTCACCTCTCCTGTGTTCTCTCCTGTCCTTATACTATAATCAGTGATAAGCAGGGTGTTCTAGTGGTGATAGATAATCAGTTCTCACCTCTCCTGTGTTCTCTCCTGTCCTTATACTATAATCAGTGATAAGCAGGGTGTTCTAGTGGTGATAGATAATCAGTTCTCACCTCTCCTGTGTTCTCTCCTGTCCTTATACTATAATCAGTGATAAGCAGGGTGTTCTAGTGGTGATAGATAATCAGTTCTCACCTCTCCTGTGTTCTCTCCTGTCCTTATACTATAATCAGTGATAAGCAGGGTGTTCTAGTGGTGATAGATAATCAGTTCTCACCTCTCCTGTGTTCTCTCCTGTCCTTATACTATAATCAGTGATAAGCAGGGTGTTCTAGTGGTGATAGATACAGTTCTCAGCTCTCCTGTGTTCTCTCCTGTCCTTATACTATAATCAGTGATAAGCAGGGTGTTCTAGTGGTGATAGATAATCAGTTCTCCTCACGTGTTCTCTCCTGTCCTTATACTATAATCAGTGATAAGCAGGGTGGTCTAGTGGTGATAGATAATCAGTTCTCCCTCTACTCTCTCCTGTCCTTATACTATAATCAGTGATAAGCAGGGTGTTCTAGTGGTGATAGATAATCAGTTCTCACCTCTCCTGTCCTTATACTATAATCAGTGATAAGCTGGGTGTTCTAGTGGTGATAGATAATCAGTCCTCACCTCTCCTGTGTTCTCTTCTGTCCTTATACTATAATCAGTGATAAGCCGGGTGTTCTAGTGGTGATAGATAATCAGTTCTCCTCTCCTGTGTTCTCTCCTGTCCTTATACTATAATCAGTGATAAGCAGGGTGTTCTAGTGGTGATAGATAAGTTAGTTCTCACCTCTCCTGTGTTCTCTTCTGTCCTTATACTATAATCAGTAATAAGCAGGGTGTTCTAGTGGTGATGGATAATCAGTCCTCACCTCTCCCGTGTTCTCTCTTGTCCTTTATACTATAATCAGTGATAAGCAGGGTGTTCTAGTGGTGATAGATAATCAGTTCTCACCTCTCCTGTGTTCTCTCTTGTCCTTATACTATAATCAGTGATAAGCAGGGTGGTCTAGTGGTGATACATAAGTAGTTCTCACCTCTCCTGTCCTTATACTATAATCAGTGATAAGCCGGGTGTTCTAGTGGTGATAGATAATCAGTCCTCACCTCTCCTGTGTTCTCTCTTGTCCTTATACTATAATCAGTGATAAGCAGGGTGGTCTAGTGGTGATACATAAGTAGTTCTCACCTCTCCTGTCCTCATACTATACACAGTGATAAGCAGGGTGTTCTAGTGGTGATAGATAATCAGTTCTCACCTCTCCTTTGTTCTCCCCTCTCCTTATACTATAATCAGTGATAAGCCGGGTGTTATAGTGGTGATAGATATTCAGTTCTCCCCTCTCCTTATACTATAATCAGTGATAAGCAGGGTGTTCTAGTGGTAATATATAATCAGTTCTCACCTCTCCTGTGTTCTCTCCTGTCCTTATACTATACACAGTGATAAGCAGGGTGTTCTAGTGGTGATAGATAATCAGTTCTCACCTCTCCTGTGTTCTCTCTTGTCCTTATACTATAATCAGTGATAAGCAGGGTGGTCTAGTGGTGATACATAAGTAGTTCTCACCTCTCCTGTCCTTATACTATAATCAGTGATAAGCCGGGTGTTCTAGTGGTGATAGATAATCAGTCCTCACCTCTCCTGTCCTTATACTATAATCAGTGATAAGCAGGGTGTTCTAGTGGTGATAGATAATCAGTTCTCACCTCTCCAGTGTTCTCTTCTGTCCTTATACTATAATCAGTGATAAGCTGGGTGTTCTAGTGGTGATAGATAATCAGTCCTCACCTCTCCTGTGTTCTCTTCTGTCCTTATACTATAATCAGTTCTCATCTCTTTTGTGTGCTCCCCTGTCCCTTACACAGAGAAAACAGCGCCATCTGCACCAGGGGGCACAGAACCACAGACTTGAAAAAGGAGTGTGCCAACTACGAAACGCGTTGTCACCTACATCTTAATAAAGGGAATCGTCTCCAATACATTGAGGTTGAAATTTGTGGACTCTCCTTGTCTACATCTTTTTATTGTATACAGTGGCATCTAGGGCTGCAACGAGTACTCGATTAAATCGAGTAATTCGACACAAAAAAATCCTCAATGCTAATTTTTTGCATCGAGTATTTGTTTGCGTCACATGACCACGGAGTGGGAGTGAAGCGCTTGCTATTACTCCCGCTCCGTGGTCTCCCGCTGGCCCGCAATGCACTTGGAATACTCACCTTTTCAGCAGGGGGCACTCCACAGCACGTCCATGGTCCTGCGGTGCACTGACGTCCACACGCCGTGACCTGACACGTTGTGTGACGTCAAGCCCAGAGCAGCATGGAACGATTGAGTGTTGGAGGCCCCCCTGCTGGAAACGTAAGTTGGTGACATCGAGGGGGTGAGGCGCGCCTATGGCTGGGCACCCGGAGAGCACAGCGTCATAGCAACCAATGACGCTGTGCACCCCTGGTGTCAGGAGGAGGGCACAAGGGGGGGAGAGATGATGGCACGTGGGGGCTGACGGCTCTGGCGCGGGGAGTGGCTGACGGCTCTGGCGCGGGGTGGCTGACGGCTCTGGCGCGAGGGTGGCTGACGGCTCTGGCGCGGGGGTGGCTGACGGCTCTGGCGCGGAGGTGGCTGACGGCTCTGGCGCGGGGAGTGGCTGACGGCTCTGGCGCGAGGTGGCTGACGGCTCTGGCGCGGGGTGGCTGACGGCTCTGGCCCGGGGGTGGCTGACGGCTCTGGTGCGGGGGTGTGGCTGACGGCTCTGGCGCGGGGTGTGGCTGGCGGCTCTGGCGCGGGAGTGGCTGACGGCTCTGGCGCGCGGGGGGGTGGCTGACGGCTCTGGCGCGGGGGGGGGGGTGGCTGACGGCTCTGGCGCGGGGGGGGGGGTGGCTGACGGCTCTGGCGCGGGGGGGTGGCTGACGGCTCTGTCGCGGGGGGGGGGGTGGTGCTGACGGCTCTGGCACGGGGGAGGGGCTGATGGCTCTGGCACAGGGGGAGGGGCTGATGGCTCTGGCACAGGGGGAGAGCTGATGGCTCTGGCGCAGGGGGAGAGCTGATGGCTCTGGGGGGAACTGATGCACTTGGGCTGGGGGTCTGATGAGTTTTTATAAAGGAAAACGGTCTATTAATTCATTTTTTCTTATTGGAGTATTCGATTAATCGGTAGAATACTGGATTGCTAAAATATTCGTTTGCTGCAGCCCTTGTGGCATCTGTCGCCACAGAGTTCCATTGTAAAAAAAAAAAAAAAAAAAAACTTTTTTTTTTTTTTTTATTGGACTTTGCATGATGGAAAAGTGTGGTGTGCTTATATGTCAGACGGATGGGAAAAATGTGTTGTGAGCGCAATGAACATATTCCAGCATCTATGTTGGATGTATCCATAGGACTCCCTAAGGCCAGAACTGTCAGACTGGGCTTCCTATACAATGGATGACCTCAAGGAATATTGTGCGGTATGATTTTTTAAATAAATAGGTGATGTATGCCACTGTAAGTGCTGGTGCTTCTCCAGGATCTAGTAGGCACCGTGCTATTTGTTAGTAGCAGCTTCATCTCTTTAATGTGAATGGCAGAGAGCTGCAGGTAGCACCACACAGCCCTTGCATGTATGGCACCCTGACTTTTAATGAATGGGTGCTGGGCATCAGACTCCCTACAATCTGATATTAATGGACTGTCAAAAGGATAGGTCATGGATATCAAAGGCCGTATCCCACCAAAAATGACTTATCACAGAGTGGTAGTGCGCATGTTAATCCACTGCTCCATTCACTTCTGTGTGGGTGACATAGGCACCCAATCTTGAGGTCAGAAAAGGTCTCGGTGGTCGGACTCCCTGGAATCAGTTATTTATCACCTATCCTGTGGATAGGTGATCAGTTATCATGGTATAAGCCCCTTAATAAAGGGGGTGTTCATGTTCAGTCACTGATCCGGCATTTTTGACGGAGATAATACCGCAGCATGCTGTGGTATTATCTCCGTCCAAAATGCCGGATCAGTTGCCGGAATGCCGGATCCTGCATTATCTTACATTGAAATGTATTAGTGCCAGATCCGGCATTAGAAATACCTAAAGGACGGATCCGGACCTTTAAAACTGTAAAAAAAAATACAAGATGGATCCATCTAACCGCATGACAATCGGAGAGATGGATCAGTTCTTGCAATGCATTTGTAAGACGGATCCGTCTACAAATGCATTCAGTTTACATCCAGAGAGACGGATGCGGCAGGCAGTTCCGATGACTGAACTGCTTGCCGGATCACTGTGCCGCAAGTGTGAAAGTACCCGTCCCTTAGTAACACTTTCTTGGGCTTGAGATTGTATTTAGCCCCTTTGCTAACTTTGGTGGTTGAAGTGACACTTTGCAGTTTCCAGACGTTACACAAACTTCTCTCATTGTGCAGTACAGTGTGGGTGCAGGGTATTTGGGGGAGGCATTCCCTGCATTTGCTCAGTTCATATGTTGATTTTGGCTTGCTCTTTCTTTTGTGTACAGTCTGCTTTTGTATCATTGTTCATTTAGTATAATAATATATTATATATATATTATATATTTTTTTTTTTACATTAAATGGATTTTCTAGAAGTTCATGTATGTATTATAGTCTTATGTAGACTGTAATGTTAAAGCACATCTGTCAGCAGGTCTGTCCCTATGACACTGGCTGAGCTGTTACATGTGCACTTGGCAGCTGAAGGCATCTGTGTTGGTCCCATGTTCATATGTGCCCGCATTGCTGAGAAAAATAAATGTTTAATATATGCAAATGAGCCTCTAGGAGCAACGGGGGCGTTACCATTACTCCTAGAAGCTCTGTTCTCTCTGCAACTGCTGCGCCCTCTGCGCTTTAACAGGGCCTGACAGACATGGTCACGTTTTCACTGTTTGGCCCTGACAAAGTGCAGAGGATTC
Source organism: Bufotes viridis (assembly GCA_033119425.1). Lineage (NCBI taxonomy): Eukaryota > Metazoa > Chordata > Amphibia > Anura > Bufonidae > Bufotes > Bufotes viridis. Next base: position 30,195,848 of record CM065599.1, on the reverse strand, counting down.
AGCAGTTGCAGAGAGAGCAGAGCCTCTAGGTGTAATGGTAACGCCCCCGTTGCTCCTAGAGGCTCATTTGCATATAATAAAACATCATTTTTCTCAGCAATGGGGGCACATAGGAACATGGGAACAACACCGATGCCTTCAGCTGCCAAGTGCACATGTAACAGGCCAGCCAGTGCCATAGGTACAAATCTGCTGACAGATGTCCTTTTTAAAAAAAAAATAAAAAAAAATTCGGGTTATTGATATCAATGACCTGTCCTTAGGATACATCATCCATAAACTGTCCTAAGGACAGGACATCAATATCTATTATCCGGAAGACCGCTGAGGCTACCTGCACACGGTGCGGGTCACGTGTGGGACACTGCAGCGTAATACAGTAGACAAATCTCTTGGACATTTTACTTTTTCCTTCCGTGTGGAAATTGACCTGCTGGGTGGATTTTGAAATCTGCATCGTGTCAATTGTTTGCGCGGTTCTTTTGTGTGGATTTCACCCTTTTCAATGCAAAGGTGAGATATGTGACAAATGAGATGAAATCCGCAGCGGTTTTCATCCGTCAGATTCTCTGCATATTTGTCAGGTTGCAGCCAGATCTCCACCAGTTCCACGACCTGCCTGATCTCAAAGCACTGGTGTTAAACTGGCCTTAAGCTGCGATACGCTGTTTTTGTAAATCCCATAGAAGTGACACCTGTCTGGATGCTATGACAAGCAGGTTAGAGGACGCCCTTTAGAAACGCGTTCAGATCCTAGAGGTGGTACCCATATGTATTAGACATTTATGGCATATCTTGTGGATATGTGTGAGGAGGGAATAACCCTTTAATGCTGTGCAGCATCTAACATGACATTGTTGTGACCCTTCTAGTGGAATCCGTAGAAAACAACCCAAAAAGTTCAGTTCTGGATTAGATTTTTATTTTATTTATTTTTTTCTGTCTGCTCAATATAACATAGTAATAATTACCCTATGGTATGTTAGGTGAACGCATTTCAAGTTGCAATAATGCTTAGCTTTTTTGCTGCTTTTACTTATTTCCAAGTATTTAAGACCTATCTACAGGATATACCCTAAAGACCTGATAGATGCCGACCTCGGACCCTCGCCTGTCAGGAGGCCAGGCCTCTGGAGACCACCGCACTCTCCGTACACTTCAGTGGCGTTATGGATGAAGCTGAGCAAACAGCGCACCACCTTTCTGGTTAAAGTCTATGGAGAATGGGATGGCAGAGAATCCGCAAACGGGGATCAGTGACCCCTGGCGACTCGAACCTATCTGGCCTTTATGGTATAGATCAGGGATGCACAACCTGCGGCCCTCTAGCTGTTGCAAAACTACAACTTACAGCATGCCCAGACAGCCTACAGCTATCATCCTACAGCAGGGCATGGTGGGAGTTGTAGTTTTACAACAGCTCGAGGGCCGCAGATTGAGCATCCCTGGTCTAGATACTGCTTACATGCTATGTGTGGGAATACCCCTTTAAGTCATTCTTTTGTCTACAATAAAGATGTATTTATGTATTTGCTACAGAAAAAGGTTGAGAGTTCAGTGGGCGCCATATTCACTGCTGTCAAAAGCCGCCAAGGAGCCATTCAGTGAGTAATGCAATTTCCTGCCATGTTTTGTGATGCCAAAAAATGTACCAGTCAAATAGTCTTTCTTTTCCCTTCCCTGGTGGTCCAAGGTGCGTCCAAATAAAAGTCAGAAGTCCAAAGCTGACCATCCTCATTATAAACTTTAGGAGGGAGGTTGATCCAAAATCATTTTTTCCAGATTTGGAGGTTAACGGGAGTCTGTCAGAGTCCTATACGCCATCCAACTTATTCCATTGCAGGGTAGGAGTGTGAAGGGTGTTGGCAGACACCGCTTTATTGATGTGCACTGTGGCTTAAAAACACATAAATTGACGTTTTTATCAGTATTCAACTGAGGTTTCGAGTGTCCAGTGGGCGGTCCCATCACAGCAAGTGCCCCTGCCCTTAGCCATAATCTTTGCCCCACGCCACCACCTCTGTCTTCATGGTGCGTCATCTGCTAAACCTTCAATATTCAGGATATTCATTAGATTTCAGCCTTTTACCAGAGGTCCCCAAACATTTGCATCACTATCAGCATATTAAACATGGAGAAACACAAAACTCTTGACATTTCTAACATTTGCAAATAAATATTTCAGTCGGAAGTGGTCTGGTCACACAGGTATTAAACTATTTAGAATAGTACGGTTCTGGGAATAGGATACATCTGCTGTTTAGTTAAAGGGGTTGTGCAGGCAGTATATATTGATGACCTACCCTCAGCATAGGCGATCAGTATCTGATCGGTGGCGGTCCTTCTTATTCATGTGAATGAGCAGCTGTAATAACACTGCCCGCTACTGCAATGCCGACGGCAAGTGGGTAGCGGGTAAACGGTGAAGAGAACACAGCGCTCACAGGAGCACTGCCACCTCTTCAGCTGATCGGTGGGGGTGCTGGTGTTCTGTCAGAATACTATACCTTATCAGAATGTTATACCCTCATCCCTTCCTGTGACGCGGCCGCATCGGAAGTAATGAGAATCAGCTGGAGGAGGGGTAAGTCAAAATTATAGAACCGCCGCGGTAGAAGCGTCCACTTAATGCGCATGCGCAAAACCGGACGGAGCTGGATAGGAGAGGGTGGAGAGCACGCGCGGCTATATACTCCCGTCGGCCACACACATCAGGATTACACAGCGCTTGCGCACTCGGGGTAGGTAGATTTGTCAGTGCAAAATTTTCCATCAGATCTCCCTACCCCTGAGTGCGCACGCACGGTGTAAATTCCTAATGTGTGTTGCCGACAGGAGTATATAGCCGCGCGTGCGCACCTTCTCCTACCCAGCCGTGGCTCTTCTCCCGCAGCGGTGCTATAATTTTGAGTTACCTGTGGATCTGCGCATGCGCATCGCCGCACACCCCCTCCTCCAGCTAATTCTCGTCACTTCCGATGCGGCCGCGTCACCGGAAGTGATGAGGTTATAGCATTCTGACAGAACACCGGGAGTCCTTACCAGTTGTTGGTGTGTCCCTGCGCAGTCTGAAACTATCCAATCAGTTCTGCCAGTGTCAGACTGCGCAGGGGCACACCCCCAGCTGGACCTTCATTGCAAACTGCTAGCAATTCATAACTTCTAGTAGGAATGACAGAAGAATGGCACAACATGAACAGATATTACAGAATTATTACATGGGGAACACATTTACTAAAAGCGATCTGTCTGGAGAGGTGTCGGGTCCTCGTTGAATGTTCCTTTGTGTTGTGGCCATAGATTTTGGGCCTAGAATCCCCTTCTTTCGGTGAACATTGCTTAAGCACATGTGGTGCTGACGTCATCTTCTGAAGGTCTATCTGCTGTACAGGACACTACCTCTCGGCGTCACACAGACTTGTCTCATGTCCTCCTGACACAGGAAACAGTTTCACTTTGCTGCAAAAATAATTATTTTAAACTAACTTTTTGGACTTATTACAGTGTCCAGCATGTTGTGTCCTCTGTGCATATACCACTTATCTTACATTGCTTGTCTTTTTAGACTTGTTCTAGAGAGAGAACTCCATTCACACTACCTGCGGAAAGGCTTACAGCAGCTATCCGAATCATATGAGGTACAGAATCCTACTGAAATATCTGGGAAAGGCTGTGTTTAGGGATATATATATATATATATATATATAATATATATATATAAATTATTTTTATTTATTTTTTTCAAGTATATGGGTTTGTAATGTAGTGGAATAAAGGTAACCAATAAAGTGTACCTCCAACCTAGCCTTAGGATAGGCTAATTTTATTAGATTTGTGGGTACGTTGTGTAGTGGCTGTTCCTAACTTCTGTGGATGAACAGCAGCACTGAAAGTAACCGTCCAGGGTTAGAGAGTCTGCGGGGCCCCTGGACAAGAGTGTCGCTGCTCCTGTGACACAAATCAGACCCTTTTTCTAATTCCAGGCAAGACCAGGTTGAGATTGGGTTAGACGTGAGGTGTTTTATTTAAAAGCGTGTTCACAGCCGGCTCCTCTATCACTTTTTATCTCCTAGTGCCTAGATGCCAGCCGACCCTGGCTATGTTATTGGATTGTCCACAGTCTGACTTTGCTAGATGAACCCATCCCTGAATCTGTGGCATCAAGGTGAGCAGTGTATTGTCCTTCTCAACAGAGGATCAGATTTATTCACTTCCCCTCTGGAACTGACTTATATGCTGTGTAGAAGAATTGTTCCTTCTGTAAGCGGGAGTGTTGCAGTAGGGTTATTCCCAGGCAGCAGATTTGTGGGATGGGGGCTTGTAAAAATCCAAAGCAACCCCATTTAGACAGGCTGATTTTCAGCCACAGAAAGTTCTGCACCAAAAAAGTTGTTATGCATCGGCGACTCCCAGAACACTCTGCTATAAGGGCCATTAAAATATTATTTAAAAAAGGGGTTCTTTAAGATGTGTTAAAATGTAATATTTAATTTTTTTCGCCCTATAAGACGCAGCGGCCCATAAGACGCACCTAGGTTTTTGGGGAGGAAAATAAGAAAAAACTTTGAACTAAAAGTGGTCTGTGGATGACACTGTTATTGGGGATATGTGGATGGCACTGTTAGGGGAGATCTGTGGATGACACTGTTATGGGGGATCTGTGGATGACACTGCTATGGGGGGGGTCTGTGGATGACTTCTATGGGGGATCTGTGGATGACACGGTTATAGGGGGATCTGTGGATGACACTGTTATTGGGAGGTCTGTGGATGACACTGTTATGGAGGGATCTGTTGATGGCACTGTTATAGGGGGATCTGTGAAAGATACCGTTATGGGAGATCTGTGAAAGATACCGTTATGGGGGATCTGTGGATGATATTGTTATGGGGGATCTGTGGATGACACTGTTATGGGGGATCTGTGGATGACACTGTTATAGGGGAATGTGAATGACACTGTTATGGGGGGATGTGTGATGACACTGTTACAGGGGATCTGTGGATGACACTGTTATAGGGGGATCTGTGGATGGCACTGTTATGGCGGGAATCTGGGTATGGCACTGTTATGGAGGGATCTGTGGATGGCACTGTTATGAGGGGTCTGTGGATGGCACTGTTATGAGGGGTCTGTGGATGGCACTGTTATGGGGGAGGGTCTGTGGATGGCTCTGTTATGGGGGGATCTGTGGATGACACTGTTATGGGGGGATGTGTGGATGACACTGTTATGGGGGATCTGTGGATGACACTGTTATGGGGGATCTGTGGATGGCACTGTTATGGGGGATCTGTGGATGGCACTGTTATAGGGGAGATCTGTAGATGGCACTGTTATGGGGAGATCTGTGGATAGCACTGTTATGGGGGGATCTGTGGATGACACTGTTATAGGGGAGGATCTGTGGATGACACTGTTATGGGGGATCTGTAGATGGCACTGTTATGGGGGATCTGTGGATGGCACTGTTATTGGGAGATCTGTGGATGGCACTGTTATTGGGGGATCTGTGGATGGCACTGTTATGGGGGGATCTGTGGATGACACTGTTATGGGGGGATCTGTGGATGACACTGTTATGGGGGATCTGTGGATGACATTGTTATGGGAGGGATCTGTTGATGGCACTGTTATAGGGAGAATCTGTGAAAGATACCGTTATGGAGGATCTGTGGATGACATTGTTATGGGGGATCTGTGGATGACATTGTTATGGGAGATCTGTGGATGACACTGTTATGGGGGATCTGTGGATGACACTGTTATGGGGGAAATGTGGATGACACTGTTATGGGGGGATCTGTGGATGACACTGTTATAGGGGGATCTGTGGAGGACACTGTTATGGGGGGCGATCTGTGGATGACACTGTTATGGGGGATGTGTGGATGACACTGTTATGGGGAGATCTGTGGATGGCACTGTTATGGGGGAGATCTGTGGATGGCACTGTTATGGGGGATCTGTGGATGGCACTGTTATGGGGGGGTCTGTGGATGGCACTGTTATGGAGGGATCTGTGGATGGCACTGTTATGGGGGAGATCTGTGGATGGCACTGTTATAGGGGGATCTGTGGATGACACTGTTATGGGGGATCTGTGGATGGCACTGTTATGGGGGATCTGTGGATGGCACTGTTATGCGGGGGATCTGTGGATGGCACTGTTATTGGGGGGGATCTGTGGATGGCACTGTTATGGGGGGGGGGAATCTGTGGATGACACTGTTATGGGGGATCTGTGGATGACATTGTTATGGGGGGGGGGAACTGTTGATGGCACTGTTATAGGGGGGATCTATGAAAGATACTGTTATGGGGGATCTGTGGATAACACTGTTATGGAGGATCTGTGGATGACACTGTTATGGAGGGGAATGTGGATGACACTGTTATGGGGGATGTGTGGATGACACTGTTATGGGGGATCTGTGGATGACACTGTTATGGGGGAGATCTGTGGATGACACTGTTATGGGTGATCTGTGGAGGACACTGTTATGGGGGATCTGTGGATGACACTGTTATAGGGGGATCTGTGGATGACACTGTTATGGGGAGATCTGTGGATGACACTGTTATCGGGGGATCTGTGGATGACACTGTTATGGGGGATCTGTGGATGACACTGTTATGGGGGATCTGTGGATGACACTGTTATGGGGAGATCTGTGGATGACACTGTTATGGGGGAATCTGTGGATGGCACTGTTATGGGGAGATCTGTGGATGACACTGTTATTGGGGGATCTGTGGCATGACACTGTTATGGGGAGATCTGTGGATGACATGACACTGTTATGGGGGATCTGTGGATGACACTGTTATGGGGAGATCTGTGGATGACACTGTTATGGGGGATCTGTGGATGACACTGTTATGGGGAGAATCTGTGGATGACACTGTTATGGGGGATCTGTGGATGACACTGTTATGGGGGATCTGTGAATGACACTGTTATAGGGGAGATCTGTGGATGACACTGTTATAGGGGATCTGTGGATGACACTGTTATGGGGGGATCTGTGGATGACACTGTTATGGGGGATCTGTGGATGACACTGTTATGGGGGGAGATCTGTGGATGACACTTATCGGGAGATCTGTGGATGACACTGTTATGGGGGAATCTGTGGATGACACTGTTATGGGGGGATCTGTGGATGACACTGTTATGGGGGATCTGTGGATGACACTGTTATGGGGGAATCTGTGGATGACACTGTTATGGGAGGGATCTGTGGATGAGCACTGTTATGGGGGGATCTGTGGATGACACTGTTATGGGGGATCTGTGGATGACATGACACTGTTATGGGGGGATCTGTGGATGACACTGTTATGGGGGATCTGTGGATGACACTGTTATAGGGGGATCTGTGGATGACACTGTTATGGGTGAGATCTGTGGATGACACTGTTATGGGGGATCTGTGGATGACACTGTTATGGGGGATCTGTGGATGACACTGTTATGGAGGGATCTGTGGATGACACTGTTATGGGGGATCTGTGGATGATACTGTTATGGGGGATCTGTGGATGACACTGTTATGGGGGATCTGTGGATGACACTGTTATGGGGGAATCTGTGGATGACACTGTTAAGGGGGAACTGTGGATGACACTGTTATGGGGGTGGATCTGAGGATGACACTGTTATGGGGGGGATGTGTGGATGACACTGTTATGGGGGAATCTGTGGATGACACTGTTATGGGGGAATCTGTGGATGACACTGTTATGGGGGATCTGTGGATGAGACTGTTATGGGGGATCTGTGGATGAGACTGTTATGGGGGGATCTGTGGATGACACTGTTATGGAGGGGATCTGTGGATGAGACTGTTATGGGGGATCTGTGAAAGACACTGTTATGGGGGATCTGTGGATGACACTGTTATGGGGGATCTGTGGATGACACTGTTATGGGGGATCTGTGGATGACACTGTTATGGGGGATCTGTGGATGACACTGTTATGGGGGGTGGATCTGAGGATGACACTGTTATGGGGGGATGTGTGGATGACACTGTTATGGGGGAATCTGTGGATGACACTGTTATGGGGGAATCTGTGGATGACACTGTTATGGGGGGATCTGTGGATGAGACTGTTATGGGGGGATCTGTGGATGAGACTGTTATGGGGGATCTGTGGATGACACTGTTATGGGAGGGATCTGTGGATGACACTGTTATAGGGGGAATGTGATGACACTGTTATGGGGGGGTGGATCTAGAGGATGACACTGTTATGGGGGGATCTGTGGATGACACTGTTATGGGGGGAATCTGTGGATGACACTGTTATGGGGGGATCTGTGGATGAGACTGTTATGGGGGGATCTGTGGATGAGACTGTTATGGGGGATCTGTGGATGACACTGTTATGGGGGGATCTGTGGAGGACACTGTTATGGGGGGGATCTGTGGAGGACACTGTTATGGGGGGGATCTGTGGAGGACACTGTTATGGGGGGGATCTGTGGATGACACTGTTATGGGGGGATCTGTGGATGACACTGTTATGGGGGGATCTGTGGATGACACTGTTATGGGGTGGGATCTGTGGATGACACTGTTATGGGGGTGGGGATCTGTGGATGACACTGTTATTGGGGGATCTGTGGATGACACAGTTATGGGGGGGATCTGTGGATGACACAGTTATGGGGGGATCTGTGGATGACACTGTTATGGGGGGATCTGTGGATGACACAGTTATGGGGGGATCTGTGGATGACACTGTTATGGGGGGGATCTGTGGATGACACTGTTATGGGGGATCTGTGGATGACACTGTTATGTGGGGGATCTGTGGATGACACTGTTATGGGGGATCTGTGGATGACACTGTTATGGGGGGAATCTGTGGATGACACTGTTATGGGGGGATCTGTGGATGACACTGTTATGGGGGGATCTGTGGATGACACAGTTATGGGAGTATCTGTGGATGACACTGTTATGGGGGGGATCTGTGGATGACACTGTTATGGGGGGATCTGTGGATGACACAGTTATGGGGGGATCTGTGGATGACACTAGTTATGGGGGGGATCTGTGGATGACACTGTTATGGGGGGATCTGTGGATGACACTGTTATGGGGGATCTGTGGATGACACTGTTATGGGGGGGATCTGTGGATGACACAGTTATGGGAGGGGATCTGTAGATGACACTGTTATGGGGGGATCTGTGGATGACACTATTATGGGGGATCTGTGGATGACACTGTTATGGGGGATCTGTGGATGACACTGTTATGGGGGGATCTGTGGATGACACTAGTTATGGGGGGATCTATGGATGACACTGTTATGGGGGGGATCTGTGGATGACACTGTTATGGGGGAATCTGTGGATGACACTGTTATGGGGGGATCTGTGGATGACACTGTTATGGAGGGGGATCTGTGGATGACACTGTTATGGAGGGGATCTGTGGATGACACTGTTATGGGGGATCTGTGGATGACACTGTTATTGGGGGATCTGTGGATGACACTGTTATTGGGGGGATCTGTGGATGACACAGTTATGGGGGGCAACTGTGGATGACACAGTTATGGGGATCTGTGGATGACACAGTTATGGGGGGGATCTGTGGATGACACAGTTATGGGGGGATCTGTGGATGACACTGTTATGGGGGGATCTGTGGATGACACTGTTATGGGGGATCTGTGGATGACACTGTTATGGGGGGATCTGTGGATAACACTGTTATGGGGGGGAATCTGTGGATGACACTGTTATGGGGGATCTGTGGATGACACAGTTATGGGGGATCTGTGGATGACACAGTTATGGGGGGATCTGTGGATGACACTGTTATGGGGGATCTGTGGATGACACTGTTATGGGGGGAATCTGTGGATGACACTGTTATGGGGGGATCTGTGATGACACAGTTATGGGGGGATCTGTGGATGACACAGTTATGGGGGATCTGTGGATGACACAGTTATGGGGGATCTGTGGATGACACTGTTATGGGGGGATCTGTGGATGACACTGTTATGGGGGGATCTGTGGATGACACTGTTATGGGGGGGATCTGTGGATGACACTGTTATGGGGGGGATCTGTGGATGACACTGTTATGGGGGGATCTGTGGATGACATGGTTAATGGGGGATCTGTGGATGACACTGTTATGGGGGGAATCTGTGGAGGACACTGTTATGGGGGGAAATCTGTGGATGACACTGTTATGGGGGAATCTGTGGATGACACTGTTATGGGGGGATCTGTGGATGACACTGTTATGGGAGGGGATCTGTGGATGACACTGTTATGGGGGGGATCTGTGGATGACACTGTTATGGGGGGATCTGTGGATGACACTGTTATGGGGGATCTGTGTATGACACTGTTAAGGTGTGATCTGTGGATGACACTGTTATGGGGGGATCTTTGGATGACACTGCTATGGGGGGATCTGTGGATGACACTGTTATGGGCGGAAATCTGTGGATGACACTGTTATGGGGGAAATCTGTGGATGACACTGTTATGGGGGAAATCTGTGGATGACACTGTTATGGGGGAAATCTGTGGATGACACTGTTATGGGGGAAATCTGTGGATGACACTGTTATGGGGGGATCTGTGGATGACACGGGGGATCTGTGGATGACACTGTTATTGGGGGATCTGTGGATGACACAGTTATGGGGGGATCTGTGGATGACACAGTTATGGGGGGATCTGTGGATGACACTGTTATGGGAGGGATCTGTGGATGACACTGTTATGGGAGGGGATCTGTGGATGACACTGTTATGGAGGGGATCTGTGGATGACACTGTTATGGGGGGAATCTGTGGATGACACTGTTATGGGGGGATCTGTGGATGACACTGTTATTGGGGGATCTGTGGATGACACAGTTATGGGGGATCTGTGGATGACACAGTTATGGGGGGATCTGTGGATGACACTGTTATGGGGGATCTGTGGATGACACTGTTATGGGGGGATCTGTGGATGACACTGTTATGGGGGGATCTGTGGATGACACTGTTATGGGGGGGATCTGTGGATGACACTGTTATGGGGGAATCTGTGGATGACACTGTTATGGGGGGAATCTGTGGATGACACTGTTATGGGGGGAATCTGTGGATGACACTGTTATGGGGGGATCTGTGGATGACACTGTTATGGGGGGATCTGTAGATGACACTGTTATGGGGGATCTGTGGATGACACTGTTATGGGGGGGATCTGTGGATGACACTGTTATGGGGGATCTGTGGATGACACAGTTATGGGGGGATCTGTGGATGACACAGTTATGGAGGGATCTGTGGATGACACAGTTATGGGGGATCTGTGGATGACACTGTTATGAGGGGGATCTGTGGATGACACTGTTATGGGGGAATCTGTGGATGACACTGTTATGGGGGATCTGTGGATGACACTGTTATGGGGGGAATCTGTGGATGACACTGTTATGGGGGGAATCTGTGGATGACACTGTTATGGGGGAATCTGTGGATGACACTGTTATGGGGGAGATCTGTGGATGACACTGTTATGGAGGGATCTGTGGATGACACTGTTATGGGGGGGATCTGTGGATGACACTGTTATGGGGGGATCTGTGGATGACACTGTTATGGGGGGATCTGTGGATGACACTGTTATGGGGGGATCTGTGGATGACACTGTTATGGGGGAGATCTGTGGATGACACTGTTATGGGGGGAATCTGTGGATGACACTGTTATGGGGGGAATCTGTGGATGACACTGTTATGGGGGGAATCTGTGGATGACACTGTTATGGGGAGAGATCTGTGGATGACACTGTTATGGGGGATCTGTGGATGACACTAGTTATGGGGGGGATCTGTGGATGACACTGTTATGGGGGGATCTGTGGATGACACAGTTATGGGGGGATCTGTGGATGACACTGTTATGGGGGGATCTGTGGATGACACTGTTATGGGGGGATCTGTGGATGACACTGTTATGGGGGGGATCTGTGGATGACACTGTTATGGGGGAGATCTGTGGATGACACTGTTATGGGGGATCTGTGGATGACACTGTTATGGGGGATCTGTGGATGACACTGTTATGGGGGGGATCTGTGGATGACACTGTTATGGGGGGATCTGTGGATGACACTGTTATGGGGGGATCTGTGGATGACACTGTTATGGGGGGATCTGTGGATGACACTGTTATGGGGGGAGATCTGTGGATGACACTGTTATGGGGGGGATCTGTGGATGACACTGTTATGGGGGGAGATCTGTGGATGAACACTGTTATGGGGGAATCTGTGGATGACACTGTTATGGGGGGAATCTGTGGATGACACTGTTATGAGGGGAATCTGTGGATGACACTGTTATGGGGGAATCTGTGGATGACACTGTTATGGGGGGATCTGTGGATGACACTGTTATGGGGGGAATCTGTGGATGACACTGTTATGGGGGAATCTGTGGATGACACTGTTATGGGGGGATCTGTGGATGACACTGTTATGGGGGAGATCTGTGGATGACACTGTTATGGGGGGATCTGTGGATGACACTGTTATGGGGGAATCTGTGGATGACACAGTTATGGGGGATCTGTGGATGACACAGTTATGGGGGATCTGTGGATGACACTGTTATGGGGGGATCTGTGGATGACACAGTTATGGGGGATCTGTGGATGACACTGTTATGGGGGGATCTGTGGATGACACTGTTATGGGGGATCTGTGGATGACACTGTTATGGGGGGATCTGTGGATGACACTGTTATGGGGGATCTGTGGATGACACTGTTATGGGGGATCTGTGGATGACACTGGTTATAGGGGGATCTGTGGATGACACTGTTATGGGGGAATCTGTGGATGACACTGTTATAGGGGGAATCTGTGGATGACACTGTTATGGGGGAATCTGTGGATGACACTGTTATGGGGGGAATCTGTGGATGACACTGTTATGGGGGAATCTGTGGATGACACTGTTATGGAGGGATCTGTGGATGACACTGTTATGGGGGATCTGTGGATGACACTGTTATGGGGGGATCTGTGGATGACACTGTTATGAGGGGATCTGTGGATGACACTGTTATGGGGGATCTGTGGATGACACTGTTATGGGTGGGATCTGTGGATGACACTGTTATGGGTGGGATCTGTGGATGACACTGTTATGGGGGATCTGTGGATGACACTGTTATGGGGGGATCTGTGGATGACACTGTTATGGGGGAAATCTGTGGATGACACTGTTATGGGGGAAATCTGTGGATGACACTGTTATGGGGGAAATCTGTGGATGACACTGTTATGGGGGAAATCTGTGGATGACACTGTTATGGGGGAAATCTGTGGATGACACTGTTATGGGGGAAATCTGTGGATGACACTGTTATGGGGGGAAATCTGTGGATGACACTGTTATGGGGGGAAATCTGTGGATGACACTGTTATGGGGGGAAATCTGTGGATGACACTGTTATGGGGGGGAATCTGTGGAGGACACTGTTATGGGGGGGATCTGTGGATGACACTGTTATGGGGGGGGGGAATGTGGATGACACTGTTATGGGTGTGAAATCTGTGTATGACACTGTTAAGGTGGGATCTGTGGATGACACTGGTATGGGGGGGGATCTTTGGATGACACTGCTATGGGGGGATCTGTGGATAACACTGTTATGGGGGAAATCTGTGGATTACACTGTAATGGGGAAATCTGTGGATGACACTGTTATGGGTGGAAATCTGTGGATGACACTGTTATGGGGGGAAATATGTGGATGACACTGTTATGGGGGGAAATCTGTGGATGACACTGTTATGGGGGAAATCTGTGGATGACACTGTTATGGGGGAAAATCTGTGGATGACACTGTTATTGGGGGAAATCTGTGGATGACACTGTTATGGGGGAAATCTGTGGATGACACTGTTATGGGGGAATCTGTGGATGACACTGTTATGGGGGGATCTGTGGATGACACTGTTATGGGGGATCTGTGGATGACACTGTTATGGGGGGATCTGTGGATGACACAGATGGGGGATCTGTGGATGACACTGTTATTGGGGGATCTGTGGATGACACAGTTATGGGGGATCTGTGGATGACACAGTTATGGGGGGATCTGTGGATGACACAGTTATGGGGGGATCTGTGGATGACACAGTTATTGGGGGATCTGTGGATGACACAGTTATTGGGGGATCTGTGGATGACACAGTTATTGGGGGATCTGTGATGACACAGTTATGGGGGGATCTGTGGATGACACAGTTATTGGGGGATCTGTGGATGACACAGTTATGGGGGGATCTGTGGATGACACAGTTATGGGGGAGATCTGTGGATGACACAGTTATGGGGGATCTGTGGATGACACAGTTATGGGGGGGGGATCTGTGGATGACACAGTTATGGGGGGGGGGATCTGTGGATGACACAGTTATGGGGGGGGATCTGTGGATGACACTGTTATGGGGGGAAATCTGTGGATGACACTGTTATGCGGGGAATCTGTGGATAACACTGTTATGGGGGGGTGATCTATGGATGACACTGTTATGGGGGGAATCTGTGGATGACACTGTTATGGGGGAAATCTGTGGATGACACTGTTATGGGGGAAATCTGTGGATGACACTGTTATGCGGGAATCTGTGGATAACACTGTTATGGGGGTGATCTATGGATGACACTGTTATGGGGGAATCTGTGGATGACACTGTTATGGGGGGAATCTGTGGATGACACTGTTATGGGGGGATCTGTGGATGACACAGATGGGGGGATCTGTGGATGACACAGTTATGGGGTGGGGATCTGTGGATGACACAGTTATTGGGGGGATCTGTGGATGACACAGTTATGGGGGGATCTGTGGATGACACAGTTATGGGGGATCTGTGGATGACACAGTTATGGGGGGATCTGTGGATGACACTGTTATGGGTGGGGATCTGTGGATGACACTGTTATGGGGGATCTGTGGATGACACTGTTATGCGGGGATCTGTGGATAACACTGTTATGGGGGATCTATGGATGACACTGTTATGGGGGGATCTGTGGATGACACTGTTATGGGGGAATCTGTGGATGACACTGTTATGGGGGATCTGTGGATGACACTGTTATGGGGGGATCTGTGGATGACACTGTTATGGGGGATCTGTGGATGACACTGTTATGGGGGATCTGTGGATGACACTGTTATGGGGGGAGATCTGTGGATGACACAGTTATGGGGGGATCTGTGGATGACACAGTTATGGAGGGATCTGTAGGTGACACTGTTATGGGGGAGATCTGTGGATGACACTGTTATGGGGGATCTGTGGATGACACTGTTATGGGGGATCTGTGGATGACACGGTTAGTGGGGGATCTGTGGATGACACGGTTAATGGGGGATCTGTGGATGACACAGTTATGGGGGTGGGGGAATCTGTGGCTGACACTGTTATGGTGGGGAATCTGTGGCCGACACTGTTATGGGGAAATCTGTGGAGGACACTGTTATGGGGGAATCTGTGGAGGACACTGTTATGGGGGAATCTGTGGAGGACACTGTTATGGGGGGGAATCTGTGGATGACACTGTTATGGGGGAATCTGTGGATGACACTGTTATGGGGGGAATCTGTGGATGACACTGTTATGGGGGGATCTGTGGAGGACACTGTTATGGGGGATCTGTGGATGACACTGTTATGGGGGGAATCTGTGGATGACACTGTTATGGGGGGGGAATCTGTGGATGACACTGTTATGGGGGGGGGGGATCTGTGGAGGACACTGTTATGGGGGATCTGTGGATGACACTGTTATGGGGGATCTGTGGATGACACTGTTATGGGGTGGGATCTGTGGATGACACTTATATATGTGCCATCCACAAACTCCCCCACCCCATAACAGTGCCATCCACAGACCCCTCCCCCACCCCATAACAGTGCCGTCCACAGATCCCGCCCCACCCCATAACAGTGCCATCCAGATATATGCAGTATAGTAATTAGTAATATAAAATCTCTCATTCAATTCATGTTCACTAAAGATGCTCCCTCACTTGTAATATCTACTCACTAACAGCTCCTGTAGAACGCAGGCAGGGCGGGCGGCAGCGTAACTCAGTGTCGTCACGTGCCTGCGCCGCCTGCTTCATTCATAAAGTAGGCGGCGCAGGCACGTGACATCAGTGAGTTCCGCTGCCGCCCGCCCGGCCTGCCTGCATTCTACAGAAGCTGTTAGTGAGTAGATATTACAATTGAGGGCGCATCTTTAGTTACTAGGGATGTCCCGATACCATTTTTTTAAGACCGAGTACGAGTACCGATACTTTTATTTAAGTACTCGCCGATACCAATTACCGATACCTCGTATAAACAGCGGCGCAGTTACTGATAGCAATGAAAACAATTAAAGCTGGAATTTGGTTGCTATGGACAACGGCTTTTCTTTTCCTTTGTACAAGTGTTAATAAATTAATAAATGGGAATATAATAGCGTTTTCAAACCAATGTGCCTCCAGGGGATCTGTTTTGGGGATCTGTGGAGGACACACTGTTATGGGGAGATCTGTGGATGACACACTGTTATGGGGGATCTGTGGATGACGCACTGTTATGGGGGATCTGTGGATGACGCACTGTTATGGGGGATCTGTGGATGACGCACTGTTATGGGGGATCTGTGGATGGCACCGTTATGGGGGATCTGTGGATGGCACCGTTATGGGGGGATCTGTGGACGACACCGTTATGGGGGATCTGTGGATGGCACCGTTATGGGGAATCTGTGGATGGCACCGTTATGGGGGGATCTGTGGATGGCACCGTTATGGGGGAATCTGTGGACAACACCGTTATGGAGGGGACCTGTGGACGTCACCGTTATGGGGGGACCTGTGGACGTCACTGTTATGGGGGGACCTGTGGACATCACTGTCATGGGGAGGACCTGTGGACATCACTGTTATGGGGAGGGGAACCTGTGGACATCACTGTTATGGAGGGGGACCTGTGGACATCACTGTTATGGGGGGACCTGTGGACATCACTGTTATGGGGGATCTGTGGATGAGGCTGTAATGGGGATCTGTGGATGACACTGTTAGGGAGCTATGTGGATGACACATATTTAGCATCTTATGCTATATACATGTCATCCACAGATCCCCCATTAGTGTCATCCAGATTTCACTTGCGGGGCCGGTGCAGCTTGACTCATACACCGGCCCGCAGCTGCTATATTCTGTTTCATTACCCTAACTTACTGTGCCCGTGATTACTAACTATTAATGCGCAGTCCCTCCATGCTCCTGCCCGCGCGCCTTCTGTAATCATAAAGTGGGCGGAGCGGGCAGGCGGGACATGAGGCGCATGGAGGAACTGAGAGCTCAAGCTGCCCGATTCCTCCATGCGCCTCATGTCTCGCCTGCCCGCTCCGCCCACTTTAGGATTACAGAAGGCGCAGGGCAGGAGCATGGAGGGACTGCGATAATAGTTAGTAATCACGGGCACAGTAAGTTAGGGGTAATGAAACAGAATATAGCCGCTGCCGAACCGGAACTTCCGGTATCGGCAGTGGTATCGGCGGCATTTTTACGAGTACGAGTACTCGTGAAAATGCCGGTATCTGTCCCGATACCGATACTAGTATCGGTATCGGGACATCCCTATTAGTTACTATACTACATACTGTGAGCGGCGGGGCCAGAGTACAGTGAATGAACCTGGCCCCCGCCGTAATTGCCGGACGCCAGCCCCTCCGCCCAGTCCCTCCCCGCTGACACATCGCAGTCTGCGAAGCTTGAGCATCGCAGACTGCGATGTAAAATGTCAGCATTCGCCCCATAAGACGCAGGGGCATTTTACCCCCATTTTTTTTTGGGGGGGGGGTGCGTCTTATCGGGCGAAAAATACAGTAATATGTCTTGTGCTGCCACTCCAGTCCCCACCACTCAGATCTCCATCAGCCTGGAGCGGTGGTCATGTGGCTTTCATTGTTCATGTGACTATTGCAGCCAGTCACTGGCCGTAGTGGGGATGTGCCTTTCATTCACACTTGACCTCTGAGGCTGAGTAATTGGCTGCAGCGGTCACGTAAACAATGAACTTGACATTGCCACTACAAAGCCAGCAGGGATCGGCACAACGGAAAGCATTTTAAAAGTGAGGTGTTTTTTTTTTTTTTTTATTTTTTACAAAATTCCCTGCTCCTTGTCGAATTTTAACAAATCTTGGGTGAACTCCTTTAGTGGTTAAATGGTCATATTTTTCTTCTTTGGCTATAAAACAGAAAAATTGTGTCAGACGTAGAAAAGATGGCTACATAGAATCAATAACAGATGAACTAATGCATGACTCAGTATAAAAATGAATGAAAATTTTTATAAAAATCATTTGTGCCCATCCACCACAGCAAGGTAGCCTCTTTTAGATGGGACCCTAAACTATAATGACTCTTTTTTTTTCCTTGTGCCTGCAGGCGTTCCTAACAAACCCATCTTTCCCACAGACTGATTTCAAGCAGTGCTGTAAATAGCTGGAGTCTGTTGGCACAAGGAGAGGAGTCATTATTGAAGTTCACTATTGTGAGGGGGCACTCAGAGGGCAGCAATAATGGGATAGCCTTCGGGCTCATGCACACGGCCGTTGCCGTATTGTGGACCCCTTACAGCTGGTCCGCAATACACGGGCATCGGCCGTGTGCACACTATATCACTGATGCAGACCCATTCACTTGAATGGGTCCGCAGTCCGGGAGATGCGGTGCGGAATGGAGTGCTTCCGTGGGTTTTCTGTCCATTCCTCCGCACCTTTAAAAAAGTAGTGCATGCGCTACTTTTTTGCGGTGCGGACTGTCGGATGCGGATTGCGGACCCTATACAAGTGAATGGGTCCGTGATCCGCATGCATGCTGCGGCCCCATGTTCGGTGCCCGTGCATTGCGGATCACAATTTGCTGTCCGCAGCATGAGGCCTTACTGTGAAAGGGCATAACTAATGTGAGGGGGCGCTAAGGGAGCATTCTACTGTGAAAGGGGGACTAAGGGGAATAACTACTGTTTGAGGAACATGAGGGTGGATAACTGTGGAGGCACTAATAGGGCATTCTTACTGTAAGTTGGCACTAAAGCATAACTACTGTGAGGGGGCATTAAGGGGAAGTTTTACTGTGAAAGGGGCATGAAAGAAGCATAACTACTGAGAAGAGAGTACTAAGTACTGTGTGGGGGCACTAAAGGAGTATTCTGTTGTACAGGGGGACGAAGGGCACATAACTACTGTTACAGGGCATTCATGCTGTGTGGGTGCACTACTGGGTCATAAGTAATGTGTAAGGGCACTAAGGGAGCATTGTACTGTGAAAGGGGCACAACTACTGTGTGGGGGAACTTACAGGGCATTCTTACTGTGTACGGGCAGTAAGGAGACCTAACTAGTTTGTGGGGTCACTAAGGGGGGCATAACTGTAGGTGCACAAAGGGGACTGGATGGGACTAGGTGTGTATACATAGAAGTTCAGTCAAATAAAAGAGACTGCGCTGCCAAAAGAATATTTCTTTTTCTTTCTTGGCAGCGCAGCCTCTTTTATTTGACTGAACGTTTGATAGTGACCGAAACCCACGTCGCTCATTGTGGCTTGCAGCGCCGAGGATTTACCGCAAGACAACCAGAGACATTTTCCTTTGTATTTTGGTGTATACATAGAAGTTGGGCTTAGTTAGAGGCATGGCTTAATGTTCTAAAAAATTGCTGCAGCGGGCTCCGCACGCCGCTGATGTTGGCCCTCCTTGGGCTTTTCAAAAGATGGGATTCAAGAGTCCTGCTCCCAGAGGATTTTTAATTCCATACTCCTGTGAAACAAACATGGAGGGCTTCACGTGATATATATTTATGTGTCATAGTTGGCTTTTCCAGTAGTCTTCCTGGACTCCCTCTCTGCATGTGATGTGCAGGTTTTTATCCGGCTACAAGTCTGGACACCGACAGGTGGGATTTGCATTGGCAGCCGGGCAGCGTTCAAACCTCCTATCTCAGCTAAAAAGCACTGTTTATTTTGTGAGGGGGTAACTGGTGGCAGATCTTCAGGAGTATGTTCCCACATTACGACTGGCCAAAATCTGCAACGTATCATGTACATCCCAGTGCAAAAACGCTGCAGATTTCACTCCGGGCATTGTAAAGGATCCACATTGGCATGCTGTAGACTTAGAATCCACCTTGCAAGTCAAATTATATTCACATTCTGGGGTGAATGTTCTCCATGTAGATGAGACGTTTTTTCTCATTTTCCTAAATGCTGTTGATTACAGAGGTAAATCTGCGGCATTTATGCTATGTGAGAACATGCCCTTAGAGGGGTTTCCAGCCTAGGCGTCATCTGATTCTGGGTCTGAAAACAAAAATGCACTCGCCTATCCACAGGTCTGCCATTCGAGTGTGGTGACCTTCTTCCTGGCCACGTCCGGTCCCCACCAGACCAGAAGCTGCTTAGTCCCATGACCACTGCCGTCAGTATCTGGCCTCAGTGGTCATGCGCTAAATTGGTACGTCACTGCATTTTTCCATCACATTATACACTGCTCGTTTCCATGGTTACAGACCACCCTGCAATCCATCAGTGGCGGTCGTGCTTACACAATATAGGATAGAGCACTTGCCATCTATGGACAATCACAATACATTAGTAAGTGCCTTGTTGTAACTTTCTCTACATGATAAATGCCACTTACTGAAGTGAGACAATCCCTTTAGGGCTCATGCACACGGCCGTTGTGTTGCTGTTCCGTGCATTGGGGACTGCAGTTTGCGGTCCCCAATGCACGGGCAACATCCGTACTGTGAATGAATGAGTCTGTGATCCGTCCACAAAGTAAAAAAAATAGAACATGTTCTATTTTTTGTGGTGTTGAGGCACGGACAGAAGCACTCCGTATTGCTTCCGTGGGCTTCCGTTCCAAATGAATGGGTCCGCATCAGTGCCTTACAGTAGCATCTCTATAAGGGAAAAAAATGGTATGGCCCATTTCAACCGTGTAACTTGCATCCATAGGATTGCTAGATAGGACTAAACCAGGTGTCGGTCTTGTGACCCTCACGTGTCATATCTGGGCTATACCATTCTACTGTATATAGGGGTCCACTGCCTGATATAAGAAAGGTAATGCAGAATGTTAAATACATATATTAGAAAATAGTATGATTTGTAAACAATAAAAAAAAAAAAAAAACTGGAATACCCCTTTAACATGTATGCTTGGCTATTTTTCCACTGACATTTGTCACAAAACAGTTTCTTTCACATTGAGAATACTAGATGTTGTTCTGCTGAATGATCGGTTCTGCTGAACTGTCTCCAGTATACTGGACTGATATATACTGTATGGCTCTCTAGCAGTTTTATATAGCATTTACTTTTGTGTTGTAATGGGACAATATTTTTTTTTTTTTTCATTTTTTTTGTACTGTAGCGTTTGTCAGTTTCTAGCACGATGCCAAGGTCGTGGCGGTGGTTTTGGTGGTGGCCCCTGTCAGCAGCCACATCTTGCTCCCACCTATGCAGCAGTCAATGCTCTGTGCACCATTGGAACAGAAGAAGCCTACAGTGTCATTAATAGGTATTTACTGTCTATAAGGAGGATTATATATGTACTGTCTATAAGGAGGATTATATATGCACTGTCTATGAGGAGGATTATGTATGCACTGTCTATAAGGAGGAGTATGTATGCACTGTCTATAAGGAGGATTATGTATGCACTGTCTATAAGGAGGACTATGTATGCACTGTCTATAAGGAGGATTATGTATGCACTGTCCATAAGGAGGATTATGTATGCACTGTCTATAAGGAGGATTATGTATGCACTGTCTATAAGGAGGATTATGTATGCACTGTCTATAAGGAGGATTATGTATGCACTGTCTATAAGGAGGATTATGTATGCACTGTCTATAAGGAGGATTATGTATGCACTGTCTATAAGGGGATTATGTATGCACTGTCTATAAGGAGGATTATGTATGCACTGTCTATAAGGAGGATTATGTATGCACTGTCTATAAGGAGGATTATGTATGCACTGTCTATAAGGAGGATTATGTATGCACTGTCTATAAGGAGGATTATGTATGCACTGTCTATAAGGAGGATTATGTATGCACTGTCTATAAGGAGGATTATGTATGCACTGTCTATAAGGAGGATTATGTATGCACTGTCTATAAGGAGGATTATGTATGCACTGTCTATAAGGAGGATTATGTATGCACTGTCTATAAGGGGATTATGTATGCACTGTCTATAAGGAGGATTATGTATGCACTGTCTATAAGGAGGATTATGTATGCACTGTCTATAAGGAGGATTATGTATGCACTGTCTATAAGGAGGATTATGTATGCACTGTCTATAAGGGGTTATGTATGCACTGTCTATAAGGATTATGTATGCACTGTCTATAGAGGGGATTATGTATGCACTGTCTATAAGGAGGATTATGTATGCACTGTCTATAAGGGGATTATGTATGCACTGTCTATAAGGAGGATTATGTATGCACTGTCTATAAAGGGGTTATTATGATATGCACATATCTGATAGCAATTGTATGCATTATGCCATATCGCAATCGAGAATTTGCTGACCCAAAAATGCTGCAATTATATTACACGTATCTTTGCTTTATAAGACACACTTTTTTCCCCTCAAAAGTGTGTGGGGGGGAATGGTAGTGCGTCTTATAAAGCTATGCTGCACAACGCGGCCAGTGATACATCAGTTACAGTGCGGGGACGGAGGAGGGGCTGGGGGAAAGTCGTTATTTTATCTGTTCTGTGCAGCGCTATTAAGAAAATGGCAAGTTTTGTATCTTGTACTTTTGCAGTAATGCAGATATGTATTTTATTTTGAAAAACACTGTGCATTTCAGTTCTTGAGTTAAGCATAACTACATTTGACATTATCAGTTATCTGTGTGCGCTTTTACCATGAAAATCCAAGCAGATAGACCTCTAGCACAATTCCCTTAAAATATCGCATCGCATATCGTTATCGCAATTTTTAGGGCCCTAATCGCAATCGCACAAAATTCCCATATCGTGCAGCCCTAGTATGCACTGTCTATAAGGGGGGTTATGATTGCACTGTCTATATGGAGGATTATGTATGCACTGTGTATGAGGAGTATTATGTATGCACTGTCTATAAAGGGGATTATGTATGCACTGTCTATAAGGGGGATTATGTATGCACTGTCTATAAAGGGGATTATGTATGCACTGTCTATAAGGAGGATTATGTATGCACTGTCTAGAAGGAAGATTATGTATGCACTGTTTATAGGGAGGATTATGTATGCACTGTGTATGAGGAGGATTATGTATGCACTGTCTATAAAGGGGATTATGTATGCACTGTCTATAAGGGTGATTATGTATGCACTATCTATAAGGGTGATTATGTATGCACTGTCTATAAAGAGGATTATGTATGCACTGTCTATAAAGGGGATTATGTATGCACTGTCTATAAGCGGGGTTAAGTATGCACTGTCTATAAGCGGGGTTAAGTATGCACTGTCTATAAGGGGGATTATGTATGCACTGTCTATAAGGAGGATTATGTATGCCCTGTCTATGACGAGGATTATGTATGCACTGTGTATGAGGAGGGTTATGTATGCACTGTCTATAGAGGGGATTATGTATGCACTGTCTATAAGGAGGATTATATAGGCACTGTCTATAAGGAGGATTATATATGTACTGTCTATAAGGAGGATTATGTATGCACTGTGTATGAGGAGGGTTATGTATGCACTTTCTATAAGGATGATTATGTATGCACTGTGTATGAGGAGGGTTATGTATGCACTGTCTATAAGGAGGATTATGTATGCACGGTCTATGAGGGGGATTATGTATGCACTGTCTATAAAGGGGATTATGTATGCACTTTCTATAAGCGGGGTTAAGTATGCACTGTCTATAAGGAGGATTATGTATGCACTGTCTATAAAGGGGATTATGTATGCACTGTCTTGAAGGAGGATTATGTATGCACTGTCTTGAAGGGGGATTATGTATGCACTGTCTATAAGGAGGATTATGTATGCACTGTGTATGAGGAGGGTTATGTATGCACTGTGTATGAGGAGGGTTATGTATGCACTGTCTATAAGGAGGATTATGTATGCAATGTCTAGAAGGAAGATTATGTATGCACTGTCTATAAGGAGGATTATTTATGCACTGCCTATAAGGAGGATTATGTATGCACTGTCTATAATGGGGTTATGTATGCACTGTCTATAAGGAGGATTATGTATGCACTGTCTATAAGGAGGATTATGTATGCACTGTCTATAAGGAGGATTATGTATGCACTGTCTATAAGGAGGATTATGTATGCACTGTCTATAAGGAGGATTATGTATGCACGGTCTATAAGGAGGATTATGTATGCACTGTGTATGAGGGGATTATGTATGCACTGTCTATAAGGAGGAGTATGTATGCACTGTCTATAAGGGGATTATGTATGCACTGTCTATGAGTAGGATTATGTATGCACTGTCTTGAAGGAGGATTATGTATGCACTGTCTTGAAGGAGGATTATGTATGCACTGTCTATAAAGGGGATTATGTATGCACGGTTTATAAGGAGGAGTTTGTATGCACTGTCTATAAGGAGGATTTTGTATGCACAGTCTATAAGGAGGATTATGTATGCACTGTCTATAAAGGGGATTATGTATGCACTTTCTATAAAGAGGATTATGTATGCAATGTCTAGAAGGAAGATTATGTATGCAATGTCTAGAAGGAAGATTATGTATGCACTGTCTTGAAGGAGGATTATTTATGCACTGTCTATAAGGAGGATTATGTATGCACTGTCTAAGGGGGGTTATGTATGCACTGTCTATAAGGAGGATTATGTATGCACTGTCTATAAGGGGGATTATGTATGCACTGTGTATGAGGAGGATTATGTATGCACTGTGTATGAGGAGGATTATGTATGCACTGTCTAAGGAGGATAATAATATGTGCACTTTCTATAAGGATGATTATGTATGCACTGTCAATAAGGAGGATTATATATGCACTGTCTAAGGAGGATAATATATGTACTGTCAATAAGGAGGATTATATATGCACTGTCTATAAGGAGGATTATATATGTACTGTCTATAAGGAGGATTATGTATGCACTGTCTATAAGTGGGGTTATGTATGCACTGTCTATAGAGGGGATTATGTATGCACTGTCTATAAGGAGGATTATGTATGCACTGTCTATAGAGGAGGATTATGTATGCACTGTCTAGAATGAAGATTATGTATGCACTGTCTTGAAGGAGGATTATGTATGCATTGTCTATAAGGGGGGTTAAGTATGCACTGTCTATAAGGGGGTTAAGTATGCACTGTCTATAAGGGGGTTATGTATGCACTGTCTATAAGGGGGGTTATGTATGCACTGTCTATAAGCGGGGTTATGTATGCACTGTCTAAGGGGGGTTATGTATGCACTGTCTATAAGCGGGGTTATGTATGCACTGTCTATAAAGGGGATTATGTATGCACTGTCTATGAGGAGGATTATGTATGCACTGTGTATGAGGAGTATTATGTATGCACTGTCTATAAAGGGGATTATGTATGCACTGTCTAAGGGGGGTTATGTATGCACTGTGTATGTGGAGGATCATGTATGCACTGTGTATGAGGAGGATTATGTATACACTGTCTATAAAGGGGATTATGTATGCACGGTCTATAAGGAGGAGTATGTATGCACTGTCTATGAAGGCGGATTATGTATGCACTGTCTATGAGGGGGATTATGTATGCACTGTCTATAAAGGGGATTATGTATGCACTGTCGATAAGGAGGATTATATATGCACTGTCTATAAAGGGGGTTATGTATGCACTGTCTATAAGGAGGATTATGTATGCACTGTCTATAAGGAGGATTATGTATGCACTGTCTATAAAGGGGATTATGTATGCACTGTCTATAAGGAGGATTATGTATGCACTGTCTATAAGGAGGATTATGTATGCACTGTCTATAAGGAGGATTATGTATGCACTGTCTAGAAGGAAGATTATGTATGCGCTGTCTTGAAGGAGGATTATGTATGCACTCTCTATGAGGAGGATTATGTATTCACTGTTTAAGGAGGACTATGTATGCACTGCCTATAAGGAGGATTATGTATGCACTGTCTATAAGGAGGATTATATATGCACTGTCTATAAGGAGGATTATGTATGCACTGTCTAAGGAGGATTATGTATGCACTGTCTATAAGGGTGATTATGTATGCACTGTCTATAAGGAGGATTATGTATGCACTGTCTATGAGGGGGATTATGTATGTACTGTCTATAAAGGGGATTATGTATGCACTGTCTATAAGGGGGATTATGTATGCACTGTCTATAAGGGGAATTATGTATGCACTGTCTATAAGGAGGATTATGTATGCACTGTCTATAAAGGGGATTATGTATGCACTTTCTATAAGGAGGATTATGTATGCACTGTCTATAAGGGGGATTATATATGCACTGTCTAGAAGGAGGATTATATGTGCACTGTCTAAAGGGGGATTATGTATGCACTGTTTATAGGGAGGATTATGTATGCACTGTCTATAAAGGGGATTATGTATGTACTGTCTATAAGGGGGATTATGTATGCACTGTCGATAAGGGGGATTATATATGCACTGTCTATAAGCGGGGTTAAGTATGCACTGTCTATAAAGGGGGGTTATGTATGCACTGTTTATAGGGAGGATTATGTATGCACTGTCTATAAGGAGGATTATGTATGCACTGTCTATAAAGGGGATTATGTATGCACTGTCTATAAGGAGGATTATGTATGCACTGTCTATAAGGGGGTTATGTATGCACTGTCTATAAGGAGGAGTATGTATGCACTGTCTATAAAGTGGATTATATATGCACTGTCTATGAGGAGGATTATGTATGCACTGTCTATGAGGAGGATTATGTATGCACTGTGTATGAGGAGGATTATGTATGCACTGTCTATAAGGAGGAGTATGTATGCACTGTCTATGAGGAGGATTATGTATGCACTGTTTATAGGGAGCATTATGTATGCACTGTGTATGAGGAGGATTATGTATGCACAGTCTATAAGGAGGATTATGTATGCACTGTCTATAAGGGGATTATGTATGCACTGTCTATAAGGAGGAGTATGTATGCACTGTCTATAAGGAGGATTATGTATGCACTATCTATAAGGAGGATTATGTATGCACTGTCTATAAAGGGGATTATGTATGCACTGTCTATAAGGAGGATTATGTATGCACTGTCTATAAGGGGGATTATGTATGCACTGTCTATAAGGAGGATTATGTATGCACTGTCTAGAAGGAGGATTATGTATGCACTGTTTATAGGGAGGATTATG
Organism: Bufotes viridis; assembly: GCA_033119425.1. NCBI lineage: Eukaryota > Metazoa > Chordata > Amphibia > Anura > Bufonidae > Bufotes > Bufotes viridis. The sequence goes on along the minus strand of CM065599.1, from coordinate 30,168,347 downwards.
TATGCACTGTCTATAAGGAGTATTTTGTAATACTTCTAATGCTCACGCTGCAGGTAATACACGTATTTCCCACCTAATTAACTACTATTGTCAGATCAGGATCTCAAACCAGAGGGTTAGGTGTGTCTGTGGCCTGATGGCAGCTCTTTGTAGGACAGTTAAGTGCACCTTCATGTTGGGTTTCATGAATGTTTTTTTCTTTGACAGGGAAAAACTTTTGGAATTTTTGTACGCCTTAAAACAACCAGATGGCTCGTTCCACATGCACGTGGGTGGAGAAGTGGATGTCAGGTCAGATATGATACAATGCTCATACAATTACATCTTGTTTCTATCTAGCATATGGACAGCAGTCTTGTGGTTTGCCCCTGGGCACTTAGGGTTTTTCTCCTTAGGGATAATCCAGCTGATTTGTCCCCCTCCCCACTGTTTTCCATACTTGCTTTGATGTTAGTTCGCTGGTGGAGATCTCCATGCATCAGGGGTGTGGAAAAAAATAAAAAACTACTTGTCGAAGGACTAAAGTGGGGGCTCGATCTACTTGTCCTGATACAAAAAAATTTTTTTAAATCAAAACTATATTTAAATATGGTATTTATTGATAGTAACTTAGACAGGCCCAAAATGTATGGGGGGCCACAAGGAGACTTTATACTGTAGGGGGGTAGGGGCCATAAGGAGACATTATACTGTATGGGGGCGGCCACAAGGAGACGTTATACTGTATGGGGGCAATGGACTGAGCCTACTGGACTGGCACCACCACTGGTACATTTTAAAGGGGCGGTGTCTTTTTAAGGTTGGCTCTGGCCACCACATCACCTTGCCTATGACTATGCCCACACTGTTCCTCTGACAGAAGATCATACTTGATACGAAAAACGAAGCTCGTTGTGACTGGGTAATCCGACGAGTTAATGGACGTAAGGCGCAAATCACAACCAGATTTGGAACATACTGTTTTATTGGAAGACGACGCATTTCGGGGTACGCATGACCCCTTTATCAAGTCTGGTTTGCTGCAGCTGTAGTGCAGCTGGATTGCTGTAGCTGCTCTGTCACTGTTGCTGGTCGTGTGTTGCGGTACTCAGTCTGGGATGGATACAAACTGGCTGGGGCACCGTGGCTTGCACTGAGAGCGTGCAATCTGGCAAGGCTCGGGTCCTGGAGGGGTTGGTGCGGCTGGAGCGCCAAAGCCCGGCTTCTGCACGTGGCCTGTGCAGTCAGAAGATCATACTTGGCAGGATTTGCTCCATTAATGTCTATGAACAGCTTAAAGTATAATACACGGGTGCAGTTGACATTAGCAACCATTTTCTCCGTCATTGGTTACCCTCATCATCAATGTTAGGTTCGTGAGCTATGCAACTGACTCCACAATCTGCACTAGCACAGGACCTAACCATTTACCAACCAACATATGACCGCACCACTGTTCCTGCAGAGCTTCCGCCAAGCTTCGATTCACGTGCCTGTGCCGCTGTCATGGCGGACCCGGAGAGCAGTACATCAGACTTAGGGCTCGTTCACATCACCGTTTGTCTTTTCCGTTCTCCGACTCCATTAAGGAGCAGGAGAACGGAAAGGACGGATGCTGTACATAACTGACACCAACGGAGCCTAAAGACCCCATAGACTTTAATGGGGTCCGTTTGGTGTCTGCTCAGAACATGCAGTACTGTCGTCTCCGTTCAAAAACCATGTTCTGAGCGGACACCAAACGAACCACATTATAGTCTATGGGGTCTTTAGGCTCCGTGGTGTCAGGTGTCAGTTATGTACAGCATCCGTCCTTTCCGTTCTCCGGCTCCTTAATGGAGCCGGAGAACGGAAAAGACAAACGGTGATGTGAACGAGCCCTTGGGCCTCTTTCACACTTGCGTTGTGAGGATCCGGCGTGCACTTCCGTCGCCAGAAATGCCCGCCGGATCCGTCACAAGACAACTGAAAGCATTTGTAGACTGATCAGTCTTCAATATGCTTTAAGGTTACCATGGCAGCAAGGACGCTACTAAAGTCAAGGCTGCCTTGGAAATGAAGTGGGGAGCCAGAGGAGAAGCTACTTACCTTCCGTGAGGCGGCCAGGGCGCTTCTCGATGACGTCACTGGGTCCCTGCGTCGCATGGATTACATAGCTATGCTATGTGAGCAATGCGCCATACAATCCATACGGCGCATTGCTCACATAGCATAGCTATGTGAACCATGCGACGCAGGGACACGGTGACGTCATCGAGGAGCGCCCCGGCCGCCGCACGGAAGGTAAGTAGCTTCTCCCCCAGCTCCCTGCTGCTTTTCCATGGCAGCCGGGACTTTAGTAGCGTCCTGGCTGTCATGGTTACCATTCTTGAAAGCTAAACGTCGGATACGGCATATTCAGGATTTCCATAGTATTCCACAAATGATATAATAGCCATTTAAGAGTCGGGTGTTCTCTTTCCTAAAGTCATATGTGACTCATTAGTGGAGAAGCTCTGATCTATTACTGTGTCATCTAGAAGTTTTCATTTAGATTGTCTATTGAAATAGAAATGTCTAGTAAGGCCTCAAACCACGAATCCGCGATACACATGTGCCGTCCACCTTTTTTATTTTTCTGGCGTAGACTTCAGTTTCTGGCACACGGCAGGGCAGAGATGCGTCCGATTTGTTAAGAGGCATCTGCCTCCTCATAAGGTAGCCGCATCTCATGCCAGTGCCGGGAGATCAAGGCCGGCGGATGGATGTGCCAGTCTTGATATATCTCTCCCATTCTGTCTTTTTGTGCATCATCTGCGTGCTTTCCACATCTGTGCATTTTACAAAATTATGTACTACACTAAAATGCAGCACACGGACCCATTGAAGTGAGTTGATCTGAAAATGCATCACAGATGGTATCTGTATTTGGCGGATGCGTAATTTGCGGACTGCAAAATACATACGGTCGTGTGCATGAGGCCTTAAAGGGTTTCTGTCACCAACTTTTGACATTATAAGCTGTCTGACATTAGCTATGTGCTAATGTCAGACCAGCTTGATAATGTCTTTTTTATAAAAATCCGCTGTATATATAGTCTGAAAAACTTACTTTTATATTATGTAAATTAGCCTCTAGGAGCAGGGGGGCGTTGCCCTGCTCCTAGCAGCTCTCGGCAAGCCTGCTGGCGCCCTTCACACTTTGATTGACAGTGCAGGGCGCGATCCTCCTGCACTGTCTCGTTCTGAACGCGCGCCACGCGCCGCTCTGTATTCGCCGCAGGCGCGGTGAGCAGAGGACGCTGGTGCCTGCTGTCCTCTGCTCACCGCGCCTGCGCCGAATACAGAGCCGGGCGCGGGCGCGCGATTTCAGAATCGAGACAGTGCAGGAGGATCGCTGCCCTGCACTGTCAATCAAAGTGTGAAGGGGCGTGCCAGCAGGTTGCCGGACGGAGCCGCTAGGAGCAGGGCAACGCCCCCCCTGCTCCTAGAGGCTAATTTACATAATATAAAAGTAAGTTTTTCAGACTATATATACAGCGGATTTTTATAAAAAAGACATTATCAAGCTGGTCTGACATTAGCACATAGCTAATGTCAGACAGCTTATAATGTCAAAAGTTGGTGACAGAAACCCTTTAAGATTACATTACTCCTATAATATGATTTGTATTATTCCTCCTTTAGAAGTGCTTACTGCGCGGCCTCTGTGGCTTCCCTCACCAATATCGTCACTCCCAAGCTGTTTGATGGCACCGCTGAATGGATTGCCAGGTTTGGAAAATAGAAATATTATCCTAAATAGTGTTTCTGTGATTTGTTATTAATGTGAGTTGTGTTTTATCTGCCTGAGATGCCAGTGGACGTTTCCCACATGGGTAGAACGTCGATTTTGGCTAATTTAGTACTTTGTTATTTTGCCTTATATCTTTATTGTATGTTTTATGATTTTTCTTGCTCTAGATGCCAGTTTTGGGAAGGTGGCATTGGAGGTGTGCCGGGCATGGAAGCACATGGTGGATATACATTTTGTGGTTTAGCAGCTCTCGTCATTTTGAAGAGGATCCACCTGTTGGATATGAAGAGCTTGCTGGTAAGCGTTGGCTTTGTTGTCAGTCATGTTGAGTGTTTTAATACAAGGAGATGAAATCTGTATATATTCCGTAGTTGTATCTACAGCCTGATCATACAGGATTCATTATAATAAACTATAGATTCTGCCCATACCAACAAGTCAGATGCCAAGTATGTGATTTCTAGTGGAGTCTAGAAAATAAAACCAGTGAGCTGGTGTTCTGTGGGTAACACTATTGGACATGTATATACTGTATTTTCATCCTATAAACCACACCTGCCCATAAGACGCACTAGGTTTTAGAGGAGATTAAAAAAAAAATCAGACTTCAGATGAGACCCCCAATATTAATCAGACATTAAAAAAAATATATAAATGATCTGTGATAGGTAGAGGTAACCTCCTCAAAATGATCTTCATGCCTCAGCTGCTATACATTTTACATAATTCACCGGTCTGGATACCCAAGCACTATTTCTTTAAACTCCAACAGATTTTCCGTTCCTTGGTATGGGGAATGAATAAATATAGTAGAATTAGATATGAGACGTTACAACGGGACAAAGAGATGGGTGGTTTGGCACTCCCCAACCCATTTCTCAACTTTTTGGCAGCGTAACTGCAGCATTTTAGGGGTTGGGGGGCTCGGGTAAAGGAGGGTAGAAGTGGAGCTTTGGTATGCTGGGCGTCGTCCTCCATTTTCGATCTTGAAAAAGAACTTACCTGACCAGATAAAATCTCTACCTATCTTCATTCTTATGAGGAAAGTATGGGAGAAATGAAAGGAAATGTTATGGATTCAAGGCCTGTCAAATCCATCTCCAGTATGGGAGATTTGGTGAACGGAAAGGATTGTGGAGTATGGGGCAGTTATATTCTCAGGGATACTGAAACAGTTTGAGCAGCTATGTACTGAATTTGGTTTGGAATCCACTCTGTTCTATCAATATCTTCAGTTGCGATATGCTTTAAATGCACAATTTTGAGGATCTTCTATAAATTTTACTTCCCATCCAATACTTACTAAATTGGTAGAGCCGGGGTCCATTAAGGGAGCTATATCGGCTGCGTATGAAGAGCTACTGACTGAATATTTGAAGAAGTTCCCACTAACTGTAAGGGCAAAATGGGAGGCAGATGTTGGATCTGTTACTGATTCTCAGTGGGAAGAAGTTCTGGCATTGACTCCGATAATCTCTCTCAGTGAGGCGGCCAGGCTGTCTCAACTTTATATGTTGCATAGCGTATACAGATCTCCAATCTTTCTGTGGAAGGTGGTGGTCAGATCGGATTCCTCATGTCCGAGATGTAGGGATAAGGTGGCTGGTATATTCCATATGATGTGGAGTTGTACAGCTCTGCAGGGGCGCTGGACAGATATAATTAATTTAATAAATAAAATCTATAGTGCTACCTATGTGATTCTGAGACCCTGCAACCATCTACCGTGATTGATATTCATAGACTGTTTTATCAGGCGCGTAAAACTCTAGCTGCTAAATGGATTCAGCCGCTTCCCCCAAACATCTCTGAATTCATTGCCAGAATGAATGTCGTTATACGTCTAGAAAGAGGTGTATATTTGAAACATAACTGCCTTACCAAATTTAATAGTATCCGGGGCCCCTGAATAGGCAAGTCTGGGGTGTTTATAGTGCATGGCTGATCCTGCAAGATAGGTTAAATCTCGGTGGAAGTGGCAGGAACTCCGCTGACTGACCCTAATTAGATATGATGAGACTCCAGTGGGATATCGATTATGCCTTCATTGGCCCTCTATCCGAAAGAGTGCGTGGAGAACGCTTATGCTCTTACTTATTCTGGGTCTTTTGCTTTTCTGCGTTTCTATTGTCCCGGGGAGGGGGGGGGGGGTGGTACTTGCCTATTTTATGATGGTAGATCTCCCGGGTTGGGGGGGTTGCTTATAGGGATGTGTTCTTGTTTAAGAAATTAACTGTCTATGTGTCCGCTGACATATGTGTCACGTATCCTAGTTCAGTATTATCTCCAGTGATGGAACCTGACATGCTATTTCATATTACACCGTTATGCTGTACTGAAGAAATGGACACGATATTGAATTGTGTGGCATGGTTTATTAGAAAAAAAAATCAATAAAATATTATCGGATTAAAAAAAAATATAAAAATAATATATATATATATAAACTTGCAACTCCTGTTCTGGACACCGTCGCTCCTGCGATCCATCGCCCTTCCTGTTTTTCTTTCCGCACTGTGACTTGACGTCACACAGTATGAGGTCAGAGCGTGGCTACGTCCACGCACTGTGCACAGGTCACATAATAGTGTGTGGCCCCTGCAGGAGAAGACCAGGGAGTGGCGAGTATAGCCAGCACAGTGATCCCTGTATTCACTGCTTCCTGGTCCTACTGTACTATGGTTCCATAATGGAAGGGCTCATTTATATTCACCCCATAAGAGGCACTTACATTTCCATTGTTTGTAGCGCCCCCTACTGTTTATCAGTCTGGTCCATCTCCTGCATTCTGATCCCTTCCACTCCTCTCAGTGCTGACATAGTGAAGCGGCCTACACACCTTTCTTCATTCCTTCATCCTTACTTGTAAATTAGAAGTATATAGTTATATCTCTCTCTAGACAGTAGAAAAGGAAATTGTGGGGGCATTACATACAATATGTATCTCTGGGTCCCGATCCATGTGAGGTACAGGGCTGGTTCTAACTTTGTTAGCAAAAGATTGACTTGTACTATATGATGTCTTTTTTCTTTACAATACGAGTTTTAAAACTCCCATATTTACAGGACAGTCTTCCCTTTTTTTGGGTGGGCTCATCAAGCACCTGTGTCTCCCAGGATGCATTGCAATTAGCTCGTTAATCCTGTTCTCCCCTTCATAGAAAATATCCCCCACTGATAGCCCCAGAGATACATATTGTATGTAACGCCCCCACAATTGCCCCATGAGATGCAATAGTGGCAGCAGGAAGGACACGACCCCTGACCTGTCACTTGACAAATCTACCAAAGCAATTGAAGCAATGAACGGGGGAAGCTCAGGAGCTTCCCCCATTCATTGCTTCAATGGCTTTGGTAGACTTGTAATAATGTGCTAAAAACACAGTCTGACACCTGGCACCCCCGACGATCAGCTGTTTTAGAGGACGGCGCATGCTGTCTCATAGACATACAGCAGCAGAAAGAGCTGATCGGAGGGGGTGCCAAGTCATCAATATGAAAAAAACCCGGAGAACCTCTTGAAGCTACCCTTAATACTGTGCCCACCCCCATGTCCAAAAACACTATACACCCAGATTGCCCTCATTAGTAATAGTGCCCCCAAGAGTGATAATACTCCCCAAGATAGCCCCCATTAGTAGCAATGCTCTCCAAATTGTGTCAAATAATAACGCCCCTACAGCACCCTAGTAGTAATAATATAACCATAATGTTCCCCTGTAGTGCCTCCCCCCCCCAATAGTGCCAGTATATATAATGTACCCTGTAGTGCCAGTATATAATGCTCCTCAATTCCTCTCCAGTAGTGCCAAGTGTATATATAATGATCTCCTTCCCCCTTCCCTGGTGCCCCCAGCAGTGTGGACATTTAGGCCTCTTTCACACTAGCGTTTTAGCTTTCCGTCCTAGAGATCCGTCGTCGGGTCTCTAGGACGGAAAGAAACTGATCAGGATTATCCCCATGCATCCTGAATGGAGAGAAATCCGTTCAGGATGCATCAGGATGTCTTCCGTTCAGTATGTGAACGTTTTTTGGACGTTGACAAAAGCGCAGCATGCTGCGGATTTGTCTCTGTCCAAAAATCCGGAAGACATGCCGTAACGCCGGATCCGGAATTAATGCCCATTGAAGTGCATTAATCCGGATCCGGCCTTAAGCGAAACGTCGTTTCGGCGCATCGCCGGATCCGACGTTTAGGTTTTTGTCAATGGTTACTATGGCAGCTAGGACGCTAAAGTCCTGGTTGCCATAGTAAAGAGTAGGGGGAGCGGCATACTTACATTCCGTGCGGCTCCCGGGACACTCCAGGATGACGTCAGGGCGCCCCAGTGCATAGATCACGTGATCGCATGGATCACGTGATCCATGCATGCGGGGCACTCTGACGTCATTCAGGAGCGCCCCGGGAGCCGCACGGAATGTAAGTATGCTGCTCCCCCGCTCCCCACTGCTACTATGGCAACCAGGACGCTAGTAGTGTCCTGGCTGCCATAGTAACACTGAAAGCATTTTGAAGACTGATCCGTCTTCAAATGCTTTCAGTTCACTTGCGTTGTGCCGGATCTGGCGTGCACTTCCGGCGACGGAAGTGCACGCCGGATCTTCACAACGCAAGTGTGAAAGAGGCCTTAGTATAAAAAATATACCTGCCTGCCTGCCTGCCTCCCTCCCGTCCCCCCGTCGCTGTCTGTGATGCAGGCCAGTGTTATCTGTGGCTTGTGTTGCTGCGTCCTAATGCATGCGGTCCCAATGACATCACCACTTCTGTCCTGGGTCTTACGTGATCACGTCATCATGCGAGACCCAGCGCAGGAGGTTGCGTTGATGTCATTGCGGCTTCTTGCGCTGTTCTAATGCCTCATAGGCTTGAGGCCTAGGGGCCTGAGGCTTGTGAAGTTGGACGGCCATGAGTGCGCCCCCCTTTATGGGTAGCGAAGTGGCGCCTTAGGCGGATGAATATCCTCCCCTATCCATCATCCCGGCCCTAATTCAGAGCATATTACTGCAGGAGGTATAAAAGGAGAAGACTACAGCTCCCAGCATGTCCAGGGTGTTGTAATGTACCCTAATATTACATACTAATGGCCTGGACATGCTGGGAGTTATAGTCCCGTCCTCTTATACCTCATCTTGTAATGTACTCTGATATTACATAACAGGAGGTATAAGAGGAGAGGACTACAACTCCCAGCATTTCCGTGGGACTTGCATTAAATCCATTCTTCACATGCATTGCTGGTCTTCTATTTCATTACTTTAATACACTGCTGAACTCCGCCTCCTGTTCTGGTCACATGATGGTGAGGTCATCGCAGGTCCTTCACCCCCTCTTCTCTGCTGAGCTCCGCCTCCTTTATCTGACATCATTGCAGGTGGTACAGCTCCAGTAGAAGAGTGCTGCTGGTGTCTGGAGCTGTCAGCACTAGGTTAATGATGTCTCTTATATGTGAGGGAGGGGGCCTTACATTGCATTGTAAAGTGCAGTTGTTCAGCTGTCCACCCGTTTGCTTCCATGGACGTTGAGCTGAACAGTAGCACTGAAGCAGGGGGTCCCTTAGACAATGGGAGCCCTGGGCAATTGCCCAGTTTGCGCCCCTGCTGTCCCATGTGGGTCACTGTTAGCATTGATCTGTATAGGCCTAGGATGGCTAGCCATCATTGATATAGGCAAACCAAGTCCCCGCTACACTGGGAAACTGACGTGATTACTGACATGACTGGCCCAATATGAGCGCAGTGTTAGGGGCTTTTTGTGATCACAGTATAGGATTGTGCTCGTCAGGGAGGCACTGTGTTTAGGAGTATGAAGTGCCATCAAGCTCACCACATCAATAAACAGGGTTTCTGGGGCAGGAACCATACCATTTAGCAGGCAGGAAGAGGTTAATGTGCGCATAATATAAACAAATAAGTAAATTTAAAAACTTTTGAAACTTTGGAGTGTCAGTGTATGAATGAGTCACTGAAATTGCTTTTCTTCTATATAAGCGATGGGTTGCGTTCAGACAAATGAGATTTGAAGGTGGATTTCAAGGCCGCTGCAACAAGCTGGTGGATGGCTGCTACTCCTTCTGGCAAGCTGGCCTAATGCCACTTATCCATCGGACATTACATGCTGAAGGTAATAACACAACATTATAACACTTCTCAGTATTTTCCATGAATGGGGAAGCAATATAAGCGCAGCTTCCACAGGGGTCAGAGAGGCCATAGGTAGCAAATAGGCTATTTAAAGGGCCTCTGTCAGCAGATTTGTACCTATGACACTAGCTGAGCTGTTACATGTGCACTTGGCAGCTGAAGACATCTGTGTTGGTCCCATGTTCATATGTGCCAGAAATGCTGAGACAAATGATGATTTATTTTATGCAAATGAGCCTCTAGGAGCAACAGGGGCGTTACCATTACACCTAGAGGCTCTGCTTTCTCTGCAACTGCCGCATCCTTATCACTTTGATTGACAGGGCCCGGAGTGATGACACTTTCACTGTCTGACCCTGTCAAAGTGGAGGGGGAGCAGGAGAACCTCTAAGAGTAACAGCAACGCCCCCATTGCTCGTAGGGACTCATTTGCATATATTAAAACATTGGGTATTGACTGACGGGAGGGAAGGGGGTTCACATGGCATGTATTGCTTGTAACACTCATATGATGATCTTGCAGGAGATCCTGCTCTCAGCCTCACAAATTGGATGTTTGACCAGAAAGCTCTGCAAGAATACATCCTATTGTGCTGTCAGTGTCCCAGTGGTGGCTTACTAGATAAACCTGGCAAGTAAGTGCAGCTGGCAGGGTGGTTCACCTTCACTCAACATTGTTATTACATTAGATAATGCTCTATAATTCTGTCCTCAGTTTGCACCCTCACACTGCTGCATTGTCTTGTGGATACAGGGATATTACCTAAGCTTCATCCAAGGCATCGCACCCAGCCAGAGTCATACTCTGTACAGATGGGGGCATGCCCCCCGTAACAGCTGTCTACAGAGGGATTTTTTCCCTTGTCACAGGTGTAAGGCTTGGATTGTGACTCATAGGGAGCTACTTTACACGGTGAAACAATACAGATTATTAGTTTTAACATTTTTAAGTGTAATTTTTTTTTTTGTATTTATAGATCAAGAGACTTTTATCATACTTGCTATTGTCTGAGTGGACTGTCTATAGCGCAGCATTTTGGTAGCGGAGAAATGCTCCATGAAACTATTGTAGGAATACCAGAGAACTTATTGGTAAGTAGAACTGGGCACCACTAAGACACCAATAAAATTAGAATTGATATATTAAGACCCTTTTACATGGGCCAACAGAACAGGCAATTCTTGCTTGCTGGTAGCAGACCCCTGGTTACACAGGACAGTATGCTGCCGTAAACAGAGATTTGATGTGATCACCTGAAGAACAAGTTTGCTAATTCATCAGGTGAACAGTGAGACAATTATCAATTCCCAGTAATTGCCCAGATTGTCAGCCCATGTAAAAGGGCCTTTAAGTCCGATAGCAAAAGTCATACAACCTGTTTTCTAATGTCCTTTGCGCTTGATATTGACATAGACATTAAAGAAATGAGACCAGTTGTATGATACTTTTGTATTGTAAATTTGTACATTAGTGTGGTTGGTTATTTGACACAGTGTTGTGTATATGCTACAGTATTACTTATGCCCTCAAATCTGACTTAAAGGGCTTGTCTCACTTCAGCAGCTGGCATTAATCATGTAGAGAAAGTCCTTTCCTACAGATTTGAACATATACTTGGCAGACTTTTCACCCCTCCTTCTTTGTCATTCTCCCCCCCCCCCCCCGTCATTCTTCACCCCTCCTCCTTTGTCATTCTTCCTCCCCTCTTGTCATTCTTCTCCCCCCCTCTTTTCATTCTTCCTCCCCTCTTGTCATTCTTCTCCCCCCCTCTTGATTTCCCCCCCCCCCCTCTTGTCATTCTTCCTTCCCCCCTCTTGTCATTCTCCCCCCTCCCTCCCCCGCCTGTAATGTAGCGTGGCCGAGCGCTTTATGGTCCACGGGTACAGGAGCTTTAGATTCCTGTACCCTGACGGACTGACAGGAAGTGCACACTGTGTGCGCACTTCATGTCAGTCCGGCCGGGTACAGGAGACACATGCTCCTGTACCCGCGGCCATAAAGAGCTCGGCCGCGCTACAATGGACTGACAGGAGGGAGCGCTGAGCGCTTCCCTCCCGTCAGCTCCTCTCTTCATGCTGAGCCCGGGCGGTGCGTCCTCATGGACGCGGCAGTGCTGCAGCCGCCTGAGGCTCAATTCAGAGCGCTCGGGCGGCTGCAACATGAGGCAGGGCCGGCGCTCCTAGCAGCGCCCCTTGTCAAGGTGCACTCTACGCGGCGGCCTTGTCCGCTTATAGGAAGCGCCGGCCCTGACTACTACAAAAACTGACTGTACGGACCACACAAATACAGCACAATACTAGTGTATTGTGATCGTCCACATTGCCTTCTTTGCTGGCTGGATTAATTTTTCGATTATGTTATACACTGCTCGTTTCAGTGGTTACGACCACCCTTTAATCCATTAGTCGTGGTCGTGCTTGCACACTACAGGAAAAGCACTGGCCTATATGAGCTCCTATGGTCCCAGCCACCAGAGAGGCTGATGCTTTTTCCTATAGTGTCCAATCACGACCACCAATGCTGGATTGCAGGGTGGTCGTAATCATGGAAATAAGCCATATATAATATGTTGAAAAAATGAATCCAGACAGCAAAAAAGGCAATATGGACAATCACAATACATTAGTAAGTGCCTTGTAATAACTTTCTCTACATAAGTGCCACTTGCTGAAGCAAGACAACTCTTCTGAGGAAAAAAAAAGAACCTACAGCGGTGGTGTGAATAGAGCCTGCTTTAGATGCTACTGCTGACACTCTCCAGATGGCCATAGTCAAAAGTACACCTCTGTGCTGTATTTGTGTGGTCCGTACAGTCTGTTTTTGTAGTAGTAGACCAGTTCCTGCCAAGTATATGTTCAAATCTGTACCATTTTCTAGAAACATAAACAGCATTGCAGGATCCATCATCTGAAGGAAAGGAATGGTGCCTAACAGACCCTATTGTCTATAATGGGATCTGTTGGACCAGCATTTTACTGGATAAACTAGTGCCACAGAGGCCTGTAATGGAGTCACTGACACAAGTGTGTGCTGGAGGGGACAAATATTTTATCCCTCTACTATTAGCCCAAATGGCACAAAAATATTGTGCTGTCTGCCTAATAGGAGCGATTAAAGAATACAGTGGACTCTGAGTTTGGATAAAGAGGCTGGGGGTAGTACTCCATCCATGAACACAACAAAATCACCTCCACTGTATTTTTTGATGGCTCCCAATAGAAAAACGACCAGTTTTTTTTATTTGTACCGTTTAATAAGAGAGCAGACCCGTCCCCATACGATGTTCTGGTAAAACAGGGCAGAATCGTATGCTGCCAGACCTGCTGTTAGAGTATATTTTTCTATATTTCTTTACTTAATGGTAACCCCATCCCTCTTATTTCTGTGGCAGAAACCAACGCATCCGGTGTATAACATTGTACCTGATAAGGTGGCCTGTGCGGTCATGCACTTCATGCAAAAAGAGATTCCAGATGAGAAAGATTTCAAGTCAAAATAGACTGACTAATGCATATCACCTTGCCCTTACTGTGTGATGCTGTATAAGACACCCCCTGGAGGAAGCCATCTTGTATCCTATAAGGGCTGTGATGCGTTTAATGGCATACCCAATATTTTCCTTACAGTGATTGGATGGAGGAGTGAGCCACTCAATGGCAGATCCATGGTAATCTTACAAGAGACTTTTTTTTTTTTTTTTTTATTAACCTGTATTAAACTAGCAATTCTGAATTTTATAGTTTGTGGTCTATAATTACTTCTTCAGTGACTGAAGATTGCAGAACTTCACAACTGAGATCTTCTCAACAGTGTTGTTACCATACTAAGCAAGCAAATGTTCTAGATGTAATGCAAGTATTCTAATATCCGGTCACATTCTTTACTGGGGAGTAATATTTCCTGTCTTAGGGTACTTTCACATTTGCGACATAGCTATCCGGCAGGCTGGTCTGGCGGGTGAACAGCCTGCCGGATCCGCCATGCCGCAAGTACCCATGCACTGCCATGCTGTGCTTCGTCCCCATTGACTATAATGGGGAAAAAGTCAGACCCGCAGTACTTTTAGTCCGGCGATCTCAGACTGTGCACTGCCATGCTGCGCTGTAGCTCCGTCCCCGCCCCATTATAGTCAATGGGGATGGAGCGGCAGCACACGGGTACTTGTGGCATGGGGGATCCGGCAGGCTGTTCACCCGCCAGATAGCTATGTTGCTAGTGTGAAAGTACCCTTAGGATCCTTACTCTGGCCATATACTTGAGGACTCCCATGTGCATTATGTGAACGTGTGCAGTTCAGAAATCATGTGATCATCCTTTTTGGACTAGCAGGAGCGCAGAGCGTTATACTGATTTCTGATGCTATGTGCCTCTGCATGGCCTCACTTCTACAGAATCATAGTCACATAAAGCTGTCAGTATAATTCTGTAGACATAAGGTTATGCAGAGGCACACAGCATTATAAATCACTGCAATGCTGCAAGACGAGCAGTGTCCAGAACAGAGGATCACGCTCACACATGAAGCCTGATTGCGGGACTGCACACAGGAGTGTGAGGGAGTCCTAAGAGAAATTGGGGTTGTTGCTCAACTTCCATGACTTGGTCTGCCAGTGCCTATGAACCTCTAGTAGCAAAATACTATCTATGGCCAGCAATGAAAAGCACTGTGATAATATGTTTATAAGGTGCACTATTTTCCTTTTTCGTTGCTCCAGCTCCTTTTAAAGACTGACTTGTTTGCACTGCTTCATACAACGTGGACATGGAAACTCTGGATCAGTTGCACTTTTTGTGTATGTGCACCATTGTATGTTAAATGCCTTCAGGTCTGCAGTATATGACAGAGCACAGCTCTGCATGTCATCTATGAAAACTTTATCTCCATTACTAAATTAAACATGGGAAAGATGCAAATTTATGAGTAGCCAAGTAAGAAGATGATTCTTTATTATCAGCACTTAGCCGCAGCAAGTCACGGAGAACTAACTTTACTGAATGTGCTATTGTGTTAAAGGGGATCTGTCACCACCTTTATTTTGTCCTCTCTGAGTCTAAGGTAGTGATAGGCACACGAAGTCCAGTGTTGCCGCTCCTGTCTGTACATATTGTAGTTGAAGAAATTTATTGTTTCAAGCCAGATGTAGACAAGTGAGTTCAATGTGAGAAACTCGCTGTGTGTGTCATTGTGCATTCCTGTTCTGAACTATACCCCTGACAGGATCAAGCAACATTATAATATTTATAATGCAGTGTGTACCTGCGAGACCTGGAAGTAAAGTAGATTCCAGGTCTCACAGCCGTATAAATCATTAGAATGCTGTGCGATCCTGTCAGAGGAGCAGAACTCACACTGCCACACACAGCGAGTTTCTCGCATTGAACTTGCTTGTCTGGCCTGAGTGTGGCAGCGCTGAATTCCCACTTTGAGGAAGCAGTCCTGATATTCATGAGCTGTGGGGATGCTCCTGCTGATGATTTACACAATTATCCCTCTTACTGTGAATACAGAGAAAGGTAGTCATCCCTGCAGCTTATGAATATTAGGACTGCTTCCTCGTAGTAAGATTTCAATGCTTTACACATCTGTAATTTCCATAATCAGAACATGGATCTTTCTATTATACTGTATCTGTGTAGTCTCACAATCGCTGATGGAAATCAGAGAACAAGGTATATTTTTTCTTTAAATTTATATATATATATAACTTTAATTTTATTATGTAAGTGTCAGGCACTGGCCACTCGTAAGATGGTTACAAATCCCCTTTACATATTGTACTACAAGTATTAATTTACTTGATGTGTTAAGCTTTAGCTCCTATGGTGTAAGGCTCTGTTCACACCATGTTTGTTCTATACATTAAACAAACTAAGAAACTGCTCCAAGAAATGTTCTCTGCAGACAGACCCAAAACAGAACACATTTGCAAAAACATGTATACATGACCCAAATGTGATGTGGACAGAGCCTTAAGACTGACAAACTGGCATTCAAAGTACAACGTTCGACATCTCCAAAATGCAGTGTTGTCAGTTAGGCCAAATTAATACTGAAGTTCATTAGTAAGCAGTGCCACTGCTCATGTTCCTACAGTATCTTCTATCACAATGTGAAATGCTCAATCAATCAACTCTATTCATAACCCCTGTAATGTTTAGGCCTCATGCACAAGAACTTATTTTCTTGCAGTGTCCGTTCCGTGTTTTGTTTGTTTTTTTGAACTGTATGCAGAACCATTCATTTCAACGGGTCCGCAAAAAAAAAAGGAAGGTTTCCGTATGTCGGTTCCGCAAAATACGGAAGGCACAAGGACGTAATTTGTATTTTTTGCGGATCCGTTTTTTTCGGACCGCAAAATACATACGGTTGTGTGCATGAGGATTTACTAAGGGTATGTTCAGCCATGGCAGAAATCTTCCATGCATTACAAGCAGATCAGTGACGTCATGCTGTACTGTATTGGCCATCTCCATTAAGTAATTATTTTTTTTAAAGGAACGTTCCCATATATATCAAAAGATATATATCCTCTGGATAGGTCATCAGTATCTGATCAGTGGCGGTCCGACACCCAGGACCCCCGCCAATAAGCTGTTTGAGAAGGCACCAGCGCTTCTGTGAGCACCGCCGCCTTTTCCTAGGTCATTTGACATCATGTTCATCGGTCACATGGCTTTGGCGCACAGCCGCTGTGCTTGGTGAGCAGGGAGAAGGCCACAGTGCCAGTGCCTTCTCAAACAGCTGATTGGCAGGGGGCCCGGGTGTAGGACCCCCACCAATCGGCTATTGATGACCTATCCAGAGCATAGGTAATCAGGATCAAAGTCTTGAAAACCTTTTAAAAGGGTTGCCCACTTTCTTTTCAAATTTCTGAAATACCAGGTAATGACACACAGTATGAAATGCTAAAAGAGCTCTGAATATTGTATGAAGTGTCTGATAGATCCCGCCCAAAGAAAACTGACTTCTATGATTTTACATAGGACTGCTGGCAGGTTATCCAACCCAAAGAGACAGATAGTCATGTATCACATAATGTGGCAACTAGCGTCCTATATTTGGCACTTGGTGGTGGTACGCCATTATACAAATGCTGTGGGTTTGTCAGAATTTTATTACATAAAGCTTGTCCATTATGTTTTTGTACATCCTAAAAAGACATTAAAATCACTGCAGAATGGCTGACCATTGTTCCTAAGGATTTATAACAGACTTTGTTTTCTGCCAAATTATACATATTTATACAGGCAAAGATCTTATTTCTTAATAGGAATGTATACAAAACAATAAAAGCAAAGAAACCTTCCTTTGTCTTTTCTATAAATGAAAGGCAGTTCTGCAGCAGCTGTGGGCGTCCACTCCCTGGCACTGCCACATTATTTCTAGCTAAGAGTTCACAGTTTGTAGCCCTACTCTGCTTAGTCATTGTGTTTTAGGTGCAGCAGTCAATGACTCAATGACATGGCTGGTCCCATGTGTTCCTGTCAATGTACAGAAATGGGGTTCACCTGCTAACGGCACAATCTGGATCCTCAAGTTTGAGAATACTATAAAGGTAAGATTGCACGTCCCTCTGAGGCTGGCGCTGACTTAAAAGAGAACCTTGTAGTAATCCTCTCGATAACTGTACAGCATAAGTACCGGCACCCTGAGAAGAGAGAGGACAGTGGGTAAGTAGGAGATATATGTAAGCATTATAATAGACCTGTAAATGCAGGCAAGGGTTAATTCTGATACTCTGTTCCCCCAACTCTTATCCAGTATTTTGTAGTCAGCAGATAAAGGCCAATGTTGGTAATTATTACAATGTCCACCAGTCGTTAGCCACCCTTCAATACCAATACAGATTAATATAGAATCCCAGAAGTCTGGCCAAACCCACTAGGATACCGTCCTGAGCCGTAAGTGGTTGTCTCCAGCAGCTGGTACCGGTTTACAACACTTTATAAGGCAGAAACCGCATCACTTAAGTGCAAATTTGCAGTCAGTTTTGCTTGAGTCTGCATTGGCGTTCTTTATACTACATTTATCAAATGTTGTTTGATAAGTTTGGCTTATTCTTAAAGGGGTTGTCTCACTTCTTCAAATGGCATTTGTCATGTAGAGAAAGTTACTACAAGGCACTTACTAATGTATTGTGATTGTCCATGTTGCCTCCTTTGCTGGCTGGATTCATTTTTCCATCACAATATACACTGCTCGTTTCCAGGGATTACCGTAGTGTACAAGCACGACCACTGCTGCACTACAGGGTGGTCATAACCCCAGGCAATGAGCAGTGTATAATGGCAATATGGACAATCACAATACATTAGTAAGTGCCTTGTAGTAACTTTCTCTACATGATAAATCATAATGATAACTCTGGAGTGACTCAGTAACATAGCTAACCAAAGTTGGAGTGAGTGGTGTAAAACTCCAAAAAGTCGCAAAAGTGAGCCTAAAGTCAAAAAAGCCCTATTTTGTGACTTTTTAAAGCCGGAGTTCTGGTGTGAAGGAATGATAAATCAGGGCTAAATAAGTACGTAACACTGACTTTCCAGCTGAATGTTTCGTGAATGGCACAGTAAGGGGTGATACTTACCGCCTCTCAATCTTTATGCTACAAATTTCATCAAAGATTTGCTTTAGGTATCTCTGCTTTGGCAATTTACACATGACTTGCTTCACTGATGCATTGAATGTTTGTTCATCTACAAACTGAAAAGGAAGCAGAAGGAATGATCAATAATGCAGTCAGTTCTATATTCTGAAATCAGCCACGACAGGCTAATAGTGAAATAGATACTTGTAATGACAGGGGTCGTCTAGCACTGTGTTCACACGGACAAAATACTGTTCAGAAAAATCGGACAAGTATTTTGCCTGTGGAGCCCATGGATCTGCAAGCTAATTCGGTCCAACACTAAACGGTGTGTGGCCACAGTCTGCAGTCCCAGTGCTGGTTCAGGCTCTGAAAAGCAGAAGAGGGGCAGGGTGCTTTTTTTTTTTACAGCAATGGGGGACAGATCTCAGGTGACTTTCAGCTCTGATGCAGCTCTGCATCGAAATCAGTGTAAAAAGTCAGTTTGAACAAGCCATTCGTTTTCCAGGAAAAATGGATGGCCTACTTGATAACAGATTATATTTCATTTTCAAGGCTCTTATCTAGATTAGTGAAGCCTAGCACATGATTGTTACCTTGTGATTTTCGCTGCCAATTATAAAACTTTACCATTTTATTTAAAGCCAGGTAATTCACTGTTAGGGTCCATTCACACGTCCGTAGAATGGGTCTGCATCCTTTCCGCAATTTTGCGGAACGGTGTGGACCTATTCATTTTTAATGGGGCCGTAAACGATGTGGACAGCACACTATGTGCTGTCCGCATCCGCACTTCTGCAAAAAAATATAGAACATGTCCTATTCTTGGCTGCAATTGCAGAGAAGAATAGGTATTTTTTATGAGAGTGCCGGCCATGTGTGTTCCGCAGATCCGCAATTTGCAGACCGGAAAACACTTGCGGACTTGTGAATGGACCCTTAGGCCCCTTTCACACGAACTATACAGATTCTCTCAGGGTGCGTTCAGTGAAACTTGCACCATTTCACAAGCAAGTTCAGTCAGTTTTGTCTGCATTTGCGTTCAGTTTTTTCCACGCAGGTGCAATTAGTTTCGATGCGTCTTTCAAACACGTGTTTACAAACCTCATCTCCCTGCAACTGTCAGTTAAAAACACATTGCATCCAGACTACATCCGGATGCAAGATGTTTTTATACTGAAGCCCCATTCCCTTCTGTGGGGCCAGGGCAATGCAGAACTGCTACGTGAAAAAAATAATCTACACAGACCCACTGAACTGAATGGGTAAGGATTCAATGCGGGTTCTATGCGTTCACTGCACACATCGGACCCATGCAGAAAACTTGCTCGTGTGAAAGGGGCCTTAGAGGGGTTGTGCAATGTGATGATATTGATGACCTGTCCTTGGGATAGGTCATCATTATTAGATTGGGAAGGGGTTGTGGTGCTTGTGCGAGCGCCGTGTCCCTTTAGTGTGTAACTGCACACCGTCTACATTACAGTGAATTGCCTGGTGACAGACCCCCTTTAAAATAAAGTACCTCAATATTACTTGCCTCCAATGATAATAAATTTAGTATTGCTTCTTTTGGTAGATCAACCTAGAAGAATAAAATTATTCTAATTAATCAGGGCCTTAAAAGTGAGCAAAAAACTTGTCTGATAAGCAGTAATGTGTGGTGCAGACAGCCACTAGTCCTACGGCATATCCGGTATATGGATGTAAGGGAGGGAACTCTTCTATAAGCCCAAGGGGAGAGCTGCTCCAAAGAAGTCTTTTAGAATAAAAACTAAGTCTTGTACATTAAATAGGTTAGATCGCTGTACGTAGGTCAATCTGTACCTCCATTATATGCAGAGGAACACACTATTATGGAGATATTCTCAAAGGGCGTCTGTCGGCACATTCGTGCCTATGAAAATGGCTTGGCAGCTGAAGCCATCTGTGTTGGTCTCATGTTCATATGTAAACTACAAAAAGAAGGGCACTCACTATATGGGTCAACCAGGAACAGCAGATATTCAGCTCAAATAAAATGAAAACCAGTTTAATAATACATAAAATAATTGGTACACTCCGTATACTCTCATGCGACTTGTAGTGCATCCATTACATGTAGCAGCCTCAATGTATATAGCAGCAATGTAATGATATGGCGACAGGTTAAAAAGGAGCCATATATAGCAGCAGTTCACATTAGTTGAGCAGCAAATGACACTTCTGCCCACTGTCCTTTAAATCTCGGTACTAGTGCCAAATGTCCTCTATATTAATGAAATCGATAATGTGCACCATACATGTCCATTATGCACCAAGCCACAAGTTTCCACTGTTTAACATAGAGTATATTCTCACAAGGAGCTCTATATATGAAGGGACCAATTCTGCCGCCGGACAAACGAACAAGCAACCCGGTGTACTTTACCAGTCTTCTTACACCCGTGGTGGTGGGCGGCTGTTCCCGGCGCTCATATTCTCAGGGTCCGTGCTTCAGCGGCGTCTCTGCTCCTCCAAAGTCATGTCCATAATGGACATGTATGGTGCACATTATCTATTTCATTAATATAGAGGACAGTGGGCAGAAGTGTCATTTGCTGCTCAACTAATGTGAACTGCTGCTATATATACAAACAAAAAAACTTTGCTCAATTGAGCTCAATTCACCACTTTTACCCTTAATATTTAAATCAGTAAAACTTCACTTTTATTAGTAGTTCTCTAAAAATGTTTGTGAGTTTTGACACACTTGTTAAAACTACTGCTCGAATTTGCACACTGCTATCGCACAGGTTGCTAGTGGTAACGGAGGGTGTGCACTACCCTCCTAACCTTCCCACAAGTTTGCAATCAGTGTATAACTACCTGCCTGACTAATCCTGCAGGGTACTCGGTGCTGTGAACATACACCCTAAAGTAAATAACTGTTTCCTACTGTTTCCTACTCAGTGTTTAGCAACTCGAGCAGAGCTAAAACCAACAGATTCTGTCCCCCAACATGTTTCACCAGATAAACTGGCGTCTTCAGGGAAAGGACAGACTGTCTGTCCTTTCCCCTGAAGACGCCAGTTTATCTGGTGAAACATGTTGAGGGACAGAATCTGTTGGTTTTAGCTCTGCTCGAGTTGCTAAACACTGAGTAGGAAACAGTTATTTACTTTAGGGTGTATGTTCACAGCACCGAGTACCCTGCAGGATTAGTCAGGCAGGTAGTTATACACTGATTGCAAACTTGTGGGAAGGTTAGGAGGGTAGTGCACACCCTCCGTTACCACTAGCAACCTGTGCGATAGCAGTGTGCAAATTCGAGCAGTAGTTTTAACAAGTGTGTCAAAACTCACAAACATTTTTAGAGAACTACTAATAAAAGTGAAGTTTTACTGATTTAAATATTAAGGGTAAAAGTGGTGAATTGAGCTCAATTGAGCAAAGTTTTTTTGTTGCTATGGAACCCTCCCTTAATAGGGTCTCTAGTTTTTTTTTTTTTCTGCTGCTATATATGGCTCCTTTTTAACCTGTCGCCATATCATTACATTGCTGCTATATACATTGAGGCTGCTACATGTAATGGATGCACTACAAGTCGCATGAGAGTTTACGGAGTGTACCAATTATTTTATGTGCTATTAAACTGGTTTTCATTTTATTTGAGCTGAATATCTGCTCTTCCTGGTTGACCCATATAGTGAGTGCCCTTCTTTTTGTAGTTTGGATTTTATTTTTTATTCAAGCCAAGGGTAAGCTTTTGAGGTGTGCACCAGTTCCACAGTAAGGGTAAGGTGAGCCGCTGAATACATATGTCATAGTCATATGTGCCCGCATTGCTGAGAAAAATTCTGTTTTAATATACGCAAATGAGCCTCTAGGATCAACAGGGCATTGCCGTTACACCTAGAGGCTCTGCTCTCTCTGCACTTTGACAGGGCCAGGCAGTGTAAAAGTGATCACACCTGGCCCTGTATATCAAAGTGCAGAGAGAACTGAGCCTCTAGGTGTAATAGTAACACCCCCCTTTGCTCCTAGAGGCTCATTTGCATATAATAAAACATTTTTCTCAGCAATGCGGGCACATATGGACATGGGAACAACACAGATGTCTTCAGCTGCCAAGTGCACACATAACAGGTCAGCCTAAAGGGCAACTGTCAGCAGATTTGTACCCATGAAATGCATTTCTTCTAGGGAACAGTATAATCTCACTATCTGTCTACAGGTCAAGAAACAGGCAGTTTTCAGAAGACCATAATATGGATGCTTTGTTTTGTGCCGTCAGTGTTGCATCCACATTACAGCCATCTGAAAACAGCTATAGTGATACAACATCTCATGTCTATTGCAAAATTTCCAGCCATGTTCCAAGGACTCTTATAGTCAGTCTATGAAAGATAATCCCTCCTGACCAGTCAGTGTGTGAAAATAGTCCACACTTTATTTAATACTCGCATACTAGAGTGTTTACTTACTGCCAAAATTTCAATTTCTGTATTTCTTTGTTGGAGGTTTGTGATAGAAGTTTGAAGTTTAGAAAGAACCTGTAAAAATGAACATAAAATACTGAATGAACCACCATGTAACTGTACATCACTGGTACAGTGTAAGTGCCTGTTCACCGGAGGGCTGGAGAGCACCTACTGCCATCATGCATATTTGCTCTGCTCTTCTCAGAACTCCCCTAGAAATGAATGGAGCATGCTGGAAACTGTAGTTTCAAAGCAGCTGGAGTGCCGAAGGTTGCTGACCCTTCGTGTAGACACACACAGGACCAACACAAGCTTTCATGGGTGGGTTGCCATTACCTACTATGGCTGGCCCTTGCTGCATGACCAAACTGATGACGAGTCTAAATGGGAAGGAAGTCGAAGGCAATCTCTATGGGGCCAATTGAAACAGGAAAATGCTTAACTCTCTAAAATGTGTTTATATTGACAACGGGGTGTTCTCATTCTTCTGGTCTGTATGATCCATACACGGCAATGATTAGAATGTATACGGACACGTCCTGTTGACAAGGAGAATGGTAACAGTTGTCTATTTCTACATTTCCAGGAGGAACGGTATAAGAAAAGATGCTCCAGAGTTGTTATAGGGAATACAGGAGGTGACAGGTCCTCTTTATATGTTTTAACTGCTCTTTCAGCTGTATTTCTACACTTTACCACCAAACCCATTGTTCACATCATCTTATAAATACACAGATGTCAGCTTCTAAGGGTACTCTCACCCTTGCGGCATGGCTATCCGGCGGGTGAACAGCCTGCCGGATCCGCCATGCCGCAAGTACCCGTGTGCTGCCGCTCCATCCCCATTGACTATAATGGGGCGGAGACGGAGGTACGGCGCAGCACGGCAGTGCACAGTCGGAGATCGCCGGACTAAAAGTACTGCAGGTCCAACTTTTTAGTCCGGCGATCTCCGGCCGTGCTGCGCCCCCCCGTCCCATTATAGTCAATGGGGACGGAGCGGCAGCACATGGGTACTTGCGGCATAGCTATCTGGCAGGTGAACAGCCTGCCGGATCCGCCATGCCGCAAGTGTGAAAGTACCCTAAGTAACTCATTAGTACAGTTAAGGTGAATACAGGAAAACATTTGTTACCTGAGTTTCATAACGCCGTCTCGTACTTGCAGATAACCTTTCTGGGGCAACAATACTGACACTTAGTTTTACAGCACTGCTGTGCTGCTCAGACTGGCCTGTCAAGTAAAATATAGAATGAATACAAGCTTGAATATACACAACTGATACAATATTGTAGCAGAGAAATAAAATGAAATAATTTTAAACCCCAAATTTAAAGGGTTGCCCAACCATAGTAATAATTGACAAATCTGTGTAGTCAGGAGAACTGGCCTAATAACTTAAGCTGAATATTACAAATACATAACCAGTCAAAATCTGTAGTTTACTGCTACAAAACATAATACTGAAATAAAATATATCTATATTGTGTCAATTATGCAGACAGTGATTCTCTGAAAGTATATAATACAATAATAATCCACTCTGGGGATCTGTCACCACCTACAGTCTCGGGTAGTATTAGGCCACTACTTGTATGTTGATCCTGTTGTTCACATTAACCCAATCGGTGGGATGTTCACTGTAACGATATAGATCTTCCCATATCAAGTAAGATACGCCCATCGCAAATGGTTGTCACCAATGTAGTGCATCAAGCATTTAGGTAAGATGTTAAAGGGGCTCTGCAGTTATTTTAAACGGATGATCTATCCTCTGGATAGATCATCAGCATCTGATCGGCAGGGGTCCGACACCCGGGACCCCCGCTGATCAGCTGTATGTGAAGGGAGCGGCACTGGCAGTAGCGCCGCAGCCTTCTTGCTGTTTATCGCAGACTTGTATCACTGGCCTGGGCGCGGCTAAGCTTCATTCGAGTGAACGGAGCTTAGCTCCGCCCAGGCCAGTGATACTAGTCATGTCAATGAGCCTGAGGTAAACAGCGAGAAGGCTGAGGCGCTACTGCCAGTGCCGCTGCCTTCACATACAGCTAACCGGCGGGGTCCCGGGTGTCGGACCCCCTCCGATTAGATGCTGATGATCTATCCAGAGGATAGATCATCAGTTTAAAATAAGAGCAGAACCCCTTTAAGGGGGTTTTCCGAGAGTTACGGTATATTTTTTTTACCTATCCTCTGGATAGGTCATCAGTATCTGATCGGTGGGGGTTTGACACCCGGGACTCCCGCCGATCAGCTGTTTGAGAAGGCACTAGTGCTCGCAGTAGCGGTAGTTTCGGTTAGTGCTGTGAGAGACTGTGCAAACATTGTAGGATTAGTGATCACATCATGGCTCTGTGGATTGACTCTGGTAACATTATGGTGAGAGTTGATAGTAATGTATAATGTGATGGTTAGATCTCACTCGACTCAACAACCATCACATTATACAGTACTATCAACTCTTACCATAATGTTACCAGAGTCAATCCACATGGCCACAGAGCTATGATATGGGATTGCTATTCCCCAGAGCACTAACCAAAAACCTTTCTAATTTATATTAGGACAGTGTGTACGAGTACTAATAGTGTCAGTGGGATACTAGCCCAACATCATATTTGACTCATTCTATTTGTATCAGCTGTCAGTGACTATTACTTGCTCTCAACATCACATAAGTGAATGGAAACCAAGAGAATGAAATAGTTAACACCTTACATAAATGCATTGCTGACAACCATTTGAGATCCGCTTATCTTACCATCACTATCCCATATTGGAACAGTGTAAATTCCACTGATGATGAGATCTACACACAAGAAGTAGCATAATACAATGTGAGAGACCGTAGGGGTCGACACATTGACCGTTGAGGGCCCCACTGTGGATTATTGTATTATATACTTTCATAGTATCACTATCTCAGCATCATTGGAACAATATGAATATATTTTCATATTTAATATATTATTGATAATTTTGTAGCCGTAAGCTGCAAATTGTTTCTATAATATTTTTTAGATACTCAATTTTTTATCTGTGTATTCTAGACAGCCGGCTTATTTGTCAACTGTTGCACTACTTTTGTCTCATTGGGTACAGGGACTGCCTATACGCTCGACCACCGAGTAATCCTGCTGAGCGCCCCACCTTTCTTAAATTACCGTAATGTCATACACTAGTGCGTGATCGCATTAGAGGCCTCACACCTCCTATGATAAGATGATGGTCATGGTCACTGTCCACAATGTCTGGCCTTCCCCCTTTACTGAAAAAACCTACCGTAATTTAGGGAGATGCATAGATGAAAAGAATCACAAAGAAAACTATTTTTCCCATTCTTCAAGCCCTACAGATATTAAGTAGTGTTGGGCAGATGAAAAAGACTTCCAGTACAGCGCCACCATTTATTTAAAGTAATAAAACAATAGACAAGTAACCGGCGTGTGACCTTAATGTATTCATATTGAATCATAAGGGTGAATGAGCTTCATTGTCCTGAATAGCTAGTGTGTAACAGTAGCTGCCATTCACCAGGAAGACTAATATATAATGGCAGCCCCACATGCCAGGGAACTACACCCGGTATATTCTTACAATATGACTGCTCTGCAGTGCAGCAGCTCAGTACTTACTCTGTGTGCTTGAGAAGGATCCCTTCAGATTCTGCCCAGACAGCATATCCAGCATTTCTCTAAAGAGAGAAAAATCCTTGTATATTTCTACTGCTCACAATTAGGGATGAGCGAATCGACTTCAGATGAAACAGCAGAAGTCAATTCACATAAAACTTTGTTCTCCATACAGTATTAGGGTCCATTTACACATCCGTAGGTATTTTGCGGTTTCCGCAAAACACGGACACCGGCAATGTGTGTTCCACATTTCGTGGACCACACATCGCTGGCACTATAATAGAAAATGCCTTTTCTTGTCTGCAGTTGCGGACAAGAATAGGACATGTTCTTATTTTTTTCGGGAACGGAAATGCGGATGTGGACAGCACAGTGTGATGTCCGCATCCGTTGCAGCCCCATTGAAAATGAATGGATCCGCACCCAAGCTGTGGACGTGTGAATGGACCCTAATATTGTACAGAGTTTTTCGGATCTGTGATTTGCTGACCGCAAAACGCTTACGGCCGTGTAAATGCACCTTTATTGACAGTGGAGGCATTTAAGACAGGTGACATTATTTTACCCAGTGCTATAAATTGTCAGAATTCATCACCATGATCACACTAATTATTACATTTACGGACTGTCAACATGCCAACACCTTTTCTCCTGTCTAAGCTCCTATGTGGCACACAGCGTGGATAAAAGTTACACAGCCCGCACCCTAAGAGAACATAGGTACATACACCATCAAAGATTTGTATATTATGTAATACTTCATGCGCTTGTCTGGGAGTTTTTGAAACCTTCAGGGGAGCAGAGGGGGTCATTTACTATCCAGAAATACGCCTATATTAGGCGTATTTCCAGCGCAGATTGCACTGTAATCTGCTACTTTTCCCCTTTCACGCCAGGTCTTAAAAAAATGGTTCTGTGGGCGGGGAAGACGGCAGGCCCATCTCATTCATCGTTTTCTATGCCCGTTTGAGGCGTAGAAACTGGTCTAAATGTAAGCTAGCTGGCGCCTCTTCATAACTTAAACGCTGTTCTTAATAAATGACCCCCTAAAACTTTACTAACCTGCTACTGGCCCCTCTGTTCCAGCTCTGCAGGTGGGGTTCCTGTCACCATCAGACCAGAAGTGGTGATGCCATGTCAATTGTTCACATGACCACTCAGCCAATCGCTGGTCTAGTGTGTAAATGGCATATGATTGCTGAGTCACGTGGACAATGGGTGTGTCGATGTCCCTTCTGATCTGACGGGGACCAGACCTGCAGCTCTGGAATGGAGGTGCAGGTGCCCCCCAAAGGTAAGGCGGTCCCTCACTCTGCTCTCTGCAGTGACTTTCTTCACAACCTCTTTACGATCTTGACTGAATGCTACAGTTGTCACTCAGAGCAGAGGGGAGGAATTGTGAAGTGGCACACTGCGAGAGCAACGCCTGCTGATAATAAAAGCACTGATAATTGCTCTCCACAGCCCCTACTTAGCAGTTTTAACCATGCAAAACCACTGACAATGCAAACAGACTCCTTTAACCCATATGACCAGAAAAGACGACTTGTATGTCTGACTGGCAAACACTAACAACCTGCCATGCGTGAAGCAGGCCATAAAAACAGTCACATGTCTGCACCTGTTATTTCTCTCTTCCTGCCCTCGGAGTCGGAGCTTTTGTAACAGGTGATCCACAAGATCTGACTCCAGGATCCTCTTCTCAGTCTGACGCTCCTTCTCAAATGCTTTCAGCTGTTAGGAACCAAAAGACAGATATGTTAATAACATGTATTTAGTGGATGGAGTCAGTGTGAGAGCAGCTGGAGATGCTGAATCATTATGGTGACAACTCAAACCTTCCATGGAGTCAGATTAATTTTTACCATCAGGTTTTAAACAGGAGTTTAACCCCAAACTATTTCCCCCCGTAGTTTTTAAACTTTAGAACTACTGGATGATGGTCAAAATACTGTAAACACGGCACATCACGGTCGTCTTCCAACATGTCCAATACACTTTATCCAGAACCATGGATGGTAAACACTGCTTTACCCAGCCAATCATTTCAAATATCTGCACATAGACACAGAGATCACCTCTATCTAGCTTCATGTACCTTCACGTGACTTCCTTCTTTATCAGAGACAATAGCAACAAAAGGAATCCCAGACAATCTGCAAAGTTCCTGCAGCTCATCCTGTGACTGAAGAAGAAAGACATGTTAGGTACTGTCTGGTCACTGGAATCAGAACTGTATCTTATTTTTATCCAAAGTTTTCTGCAGGGCACACTAAAACCAAGATGAATAGAAACGTTTCAAGGAGAAGGGCAACAGATATCACTGGTAGAAAAAAGAGATGTTTTTTCTGCACAATGTGCCTTTTTGAGAAAATAAGAATAGAAGCCCAGATTTACTAGTATCTGTTCAAAAAAATCTGTCTAAAATTTGGCGTATCTGGGATTTCTACGCTTTTTTTTTTCCCCAAACATGCTCGACAAGGGGAAAGGCAAAGATATGCCAATTTGAGACAAAATTGTTCCACAATTCTGACGTACAGAAAATCCATCTCCAAGTAAGCCACCCAATATTTGTTAAAGAGTCAGGGAAAAGTGTCCATCCCTGCACCCGATGTATCATCCAGCCTGAGCCCGTGTGATAGATCTGGTGCAGGTCTAGATGGACGGTCTAAGCTTACGCCATCTACAAGATTAGTAAATCTGGACCAAAGACTCTGAATTTTATTGGTAGATAAACTATATTCATTTCTCTGTAGTAAAGATGGGAACGCTAATACACACAGGTTTATAAAACTATACATAAAAAACACATGATGTAAAACAGCAAGGGGGAAACATCATAGATTAGCGTTTTACGCTGATCTGTGATATCCCAGTGCGCCTAATCTGAAAACCAAGCCAGCCCCTACTTTGCACAGATTTCAGTTTTGTTTTATGCAAAAAAAAATAAAAAATGTTGAAAAAAATACAGCACTCTTCTAGTAAATGCAACAGTGATGTATTCATCACAACATTTCGACTCTAGTGAGTCTTTCTCAAGGCTTGGGAAGTTGTGCTAAGCAATTTACAAATACTTACATGAGGTTCTTGGTATAAGCTCGCTTTTAGGCAGGTCACTACGCTATGGGAGCGCCACCACATGGTGTAGGAACCGACCTGAAAGAGGAGCTGGCAAGTGTGCTTAGTATACATTTGATCAGTGTATAGGCTCACTTGCCAGCTGCACAGTGACCTCTTTCAAGTGGGTCTCTACATCATGTGGAATCTCATGTTAATTTTTCTTAGCAGCAATGGATCAATGTACAACATGAGAAGGTACGGTCCATGTGTTTTTTTTTTATTTATTGAAAATGCTCTTTAATTACCATAGTCCTATTGGCACAGACTAGTGATACATGATGAAATCTCCCCTCAGACGGAGAGAACGTAATGGCTGCTACTTACCTCAGACCAGTCATACATTATCTCAGCTGTGATGCCAGCAGTCCACAGCTTCTGAATGATGCCAATAGCCCTGTTCACAGACATCTGACCAGCACTCACAACAAGCAGGTCACAGCTGCTCACCTGGAATTAATATGGACAACAGGATTTACATGCAGCCGACTTGTAAAAATGCATGTAGAAAAAGCATGACATTGCTTCTACCCAAGTCTAGTCTTTATATCATGAACATCAAAGGCCATCACCACCAGAAATGAGCTTGTACAGGATAAATGTAAACCTTTATCAGCTGCAGGTTAAATATCTGGATAGGAATTTTGGTTCAGAATTTTTCCGTTAATAAATATTGATGACCATCAGTATAGGTCATCAATATCAGATTGGCAGGGGACAGACGGCCAGGACCCTCACCGATCAGCTGTTAGAAAAGGCTGTCGCTCCATGAGCCTCTTCCTAGGCCAGGCATCAACAAACTCCGGAAATCAAGCTGTTTTGAACCTACAACTCCCAGAATCCTCCTTTCGCTTCTGTGAGAGTTATAAGAATAGCTACGTTTGCTGGGAGTTGTAGTTTCAAGCAATTGGAGTGCCGTAGGTTGCTGATCCTTGTCCTAGGTCATGTGATGTCACAGTACGTTGGTCATATGGCCCAGTTGCAGCTAAGCCCCCAAGCACAACCGCTATACCATGTGCTTGGGAGAGATGCCGAGAGCCGGCTGTGCTCCCCAGAGCTTTGGTGAGTGCAGTAGTTCACCATAACAGCTGATTGGCAGGTGTGCCAGGACTCGGACCCCCAGCAATCTGATAATGATGACCTATCCTGAGGTCATCATTATCTAAATTTTCTAGTAGCAGGTGATTGCTGAATTGACCCCTTGGTGAAAATGAGAGACTAACACTAAGTCCCTAATTAGGCATTTTCATAGTGTTTACAGTGACTACAAAGCTGAAGCTTCACAAAAAGTGACCAAAATGATCAAATATATCTGTGAAATGATTCTGATCAGGTAATGTACAGATGTGGTCAGTGTATGTGCACATAGAAAGCTTTACATTAACTTACATTTTCATCAGCGCTGGAAAGTGCAGCAGAGATCTTGTCTATAGCTATGCTAACACCAACCGCACACGGTACAGCAAAGGATCCCGTCTGAAGTCCTTTAAACTGTGAAATCTAGACATAGAACAAAATGTTACTTCACAGATAATGTCACAAGCCTGTCATCTATAACAGAGAATCCACCACTGTAACATTGTCTAAAGAAAAAAAAAACAATGGGAGTCATTTACTAAGCTGGAATAGGCCTAAATTAGGCGTATCGCAGACAGCAGTGCAATGGTTAGTTGTGCCACTATCTGCAACTTGTCCCGCTCACACAAGGTTTTTTAATTGTAGGCATGGCTTGGGAAGGGGCCAGGCCGGCCGGCCGTCTCTAAGCATTTTCCTTTGCCTGTTTTAGGTGTAGAAAATGGTCTAAATGTAAGACAGCTCAGAAGCCGTCTTACATTTAGAACTGGAGCTGGATGCGCCGAAGTTATGGAGAAGCAGGTGCCTCTTTCATAACTTCGGTGGATCCTCCGCCAGCGATGGGGCTTTATTAAGACAGTCAGCTAAAAAGCTGGTATCTTAATAAATGTGCCCCAATGTGACTATAACATACGTTCTCTTCACAAACCTCATGTGTAAGTGCATATAAGTATGTGGGCTGTGCAAAACCATTTCTTGACAATCATTCAAGAAATCCTCCGAATCAGGCCCACATCTATGTCTGTTCCATGGCTTTGCAAAAAATAAAATAAATTAATTAATTAATATGTCCTATTCTCATATTGTGGACAAGAATAGGCATTTCTACAATAGTACGAGACCTGCGGAACGGGAAAGTGTGGGGCACATGGCCGGTATCAGTGTAAAACAGACACAGTCATGTGCATGAGGCCTTAAGGACACGTGGAGCAAATAAAAGGCAACCCTGTAAAAAGTGACCGCCACTTACATAATATGCTGAGTGCAGCTGCTCTCCCAAGACCCTTCAAGATACCAAAAACCAACGCACCAAAATGGTTAACATAAAGTGCCAACCGAACATGGTAGAAGCACTGTCATACATAAAATGTTGCAGTGGGAATTTAGTGAATTCTGTGGGCAGTAGTGAGCCTGGTTATACAGTGCAGGCCCCAACAGTGACATTTTTTTCTTTTCTTACAATGACAGCAGGGAATAGAAAAAGGTGAACACAGCATGGGACTCCCAATAGAGCACTGACTACCACATGTACAAAAACTACAAGGTATTGAGCTGGGGCAGCGAACCACTGGTCTTGTCCTGGTGGACTATCCGGTGTCTTCTACAGATCAGTTACTAAGTGTTTCCCCAGAAGGAACCTTGGATTGCTGGGGCCCTGCTCTGTTCTCAAGTGGTCAGATGATACTCCGAGTGTGTTCATGAATGGCAATTACAGGTGAGCTGAGAGACTTACAATGGAGCTTATTCACATGAAATTTAACAATACACAGGTGGCTAGTGGAATGGACAGATAACATGGAAATTATTCAAAGGTCATGTCGCCAAGTACAACTTTGTATAATCTTTCCTGTGGAGTCAGAGATGAGATAAGTAAATGTCTAAGCAGATAATAAGCACATGCTCCCACAATCTGCATGGTGATGCTCAGTACAAGACAAGGGATGATTTCCTCCACAGCTGTACACACTGCCCAGTCCCTCTGTAAACCCTCCATTATGTTCCAGGCTTACCAGATGGTCATATCTGCCCCCGGCTGCCAGGATCTCCGGGACGGTTCTCTGTCGGCGCTTGATGAATGCAACAAACTGAAAAATGATCCCATTGTGCTGCTGCATCTTATAAACCAGACCGAAATTCACAACGACCTAAACAAGTACAAACATTTTTTAGGTATCATAAAATGTAATAAAAGATATAAACTACATGACACACCCACACTGTCCTGTGAGATTATTCTTATCAGTTCTGATCAAACCTGTCAGCCGACCTCCGTCACTTTGTTCTAACTTCCTTAAAGACGGGGCGCACATCTCATCCATCTGTCTACATATCTTATAGCAGTTTTCTAAAAGGGTGTGCAGGTCATTGAAATAAATACAAATGTCAAGAGGAAGATATAGTGGGTTATTTACTATCAGAGATTAGCCTATATTAAGTGTATTTCTGGCACAGATTGCAGCACAAAGGTTATTTTTCCCCACTCACGCCAGATCTAAAAGAGGACGGGCCAACAGGCCTATCTCATTTATCATTTTCTACACCTGTTTTAGGTATAGAACATGGTCTAATATTAATCCAGCAAGGAAGCTGGCTGGCAGTGGATACGCCAAAGTTATGTAAAGGTCTGCGCCTCTACATAACTTCGATGATCATACCCCAAGTATTGGGGGTTATTAAGACCGGCGTCTAAAAGGCCGGTCTTAATAAATGACCCGCATGGTACTTTTACCACAGGGGATGTCATGTAGGTGTTCCTACCCCTGTGTAGGACTGTCTTTATCTTTTTTACTAATCCAAGTAGACATTGAAGTGTCTGATTTTGACAGCAACATATGCACACCTGCATACAGTAGAGGGAGGGAGTGGAGAGCTGGAAAGAGTCTGTATATAAACCAAAATGGCCGACTTTGGGTGCGGTCACTCAATGTCCCTGATTACAGCAGGAAAAGCCAATAGCGATGCACTTTCATGAGGTC
This sequence comes from Bufotes viridis, assembly GCA_033119425.1. Lineage (NCBI taxonomy): Eukaryota > Metazoa > Chordata > Amphibia > Anura > Bufonidae > Bufotes > Bufotes viridis. The sequence goes on along the minus strand of CM065599.1, from coordinate 30,134,625 downwards.
CACTATGCTCACAACTATATCTACAGAAAGGGAAGCCAAGTCTTCAGTATAAAAATGAGGGAGTGTAACTTGTTCTTGTCACATTAAAGGTCACACGAGTTAAGGGATACAACCATAGTGTGTGTTTTTTATTCATTTATTTTTATTTTTTTAAATAAGAAAACAAATACTGAATTATTATTTCTAATAAATGAAGATGTTAACATCTTCAGTTATTAGAGATCGATCCTTCGGAATTCGTGCGAGTATCTGTTCCAATAACACTTCCTTTACTTCCACAGCCCAGGGCACCAAGGGCTGTGTATCAGCCGCATCTCCCAAAACAACTGCAGCTCCCCTGACCCGAAGAGTGATTTATGACACAGTCAATTCCTATTATACCATAGGTCTATTGTACTGTATTCACCTCATAATATGAGTACAGTACAACAGACCCACAATCAGATAGGAACTGACTGCATAAAAAAAAAATCACTGTTAGGCCTCATGCACACGGCCGTGAGCGGACCGTGGTATCCCGGCCTGGAATCCAACTGACAGCAGGAGCGCACAGCGTCATTGGTTGTTATGACGCCGTGCGCTTCATGCCACCGCTGGACTACAGTAATACACGAGTATTACTGTAGTCCAGCGGCGGCAAGAAGCACACGGCGTCATAGCAACCATTGATGCTGTGCGCTCCTGCTGTCAGCTGGATTCCAGGCCGGGATACCACGGTCCGCGCACGGCCGTGTGCATGAGGCCTTATACAGTTAGTTCAGGTCAGGGTAACCGCAGCCAAAGCACAATCTGTGTTTCCCAGACCGGGCATGGTCATAAAAGGGTTATCTCCATCTCAGCCTTTTATAGCCGATATTTGAAATAACCCTCCTAAGCAGCCATCACAGAAAGCAGAGTTACAGAAATAGCCGCGCACGCCTTGCTGCGCTGTTTCCGTAACTCCCACAAAAGTGAACAGAAATGACGGTGCAATAGCAAAAGCTCCTACAATGTAATGCCAGAGACATGGTAAAAGGCAGGTATAGCATCACAGCTCTAACCTGGAGCTTAATGTTCATCTTCTTGACTAATCCAATAACTTCCTCCAGGTCTTTCAGTCCTTGCTTTGCCAACACGCCAACTGCTGATGTCTGCTTTGTCAGTGAGGCCATCGTGGCTCCCAGCTCTTGAAGCTCTCCTTTCTGCTCAATATACTTATACAGACGATTCAGCTGAAACTGAAAGGATTACAAAGGAAGTTATTTAAAACTCTGGTACTAACACATATACAATTATACACTTATAGGATTCAAAAAAGTTAATAGGGGATAGCTAGGGATAGCTGAGCACTGTACTGTGATTTTCCATGGCAGCCCCATTCATATGGGAGACACAGGATCACAGTTCTCATGATCAGTGGTGATCCCAGAGGTTGGATCCCCAACTCCCCAACGTCATCAGATACTAATCCGCTATCCTGTGGAGAGGGGAAACATTTAAAGAGGTTGTCTCACTTCAGCGAATAGCATTTATTATGTAGAGGAAGTTAATACAAGGCACTTACTAATGTATTGTTATTATCCATATTGTCTCTTTTGCTGGCTGGATTTATTTTTCCATCACATTATACACTGCTCATTTCTATGGTTATGGCCACCCTGCAATGCAGCAGCAGTGGTCGTGCTTGCATGCTATAGGAAAAGTGCCAGCCTCTGTGGTGGCTGGGACCGTGGGAGCGTACATAGCCTAGTGCTTTTTCCTACAGTGTGCAAGCACAACCACTGCTGATGGATTGCAGGGTGGTCATAACCATGAAAACAAGCAGTGTATAATGTGAAGGAAAATTAAATCCAGCCAGCAAAGAAGGCAATATAGACAATCACAATACATTAGTAAGTGGCTTGTGTTAAGTTTCTCTACATGATAAATGCTATTTGCTGAAGTGAGCCTACCCCTTTAAATCTTGGCACAACCACTCAAGGTTCACCCTACCGTCCTACATTGCTCTTCCAGTGCAAAACATCAGCTGCCCTACCATCTGGAGAAACAGATCAGATTTTCTATGCAAATGAAATACCAACATAATGTTCAAGTGATACAGGGTCCAAAAAAATACTATCTACAGCCTGGGGCTAACGGGGCATGATGGAAGTTGTAGTTTTGCAAGAGCTGGAGAGCAAAAAGTTGGACAGCATTGCCCTGTACTAATGTGGGAGTCATTTATAATCGCTCTCTTGAACTAATGGAAGTTTCTGCAAGAAATATACAGTCCCTGGTCTGGAGTTAGTGTCAGTCCTAACACTGGCTCTCACTGTAAAAGACACAGAGGGTTCATCTGGTGGGGATTGTACAGGATGATAAATTGAGCCTGAACATAAACAGTTTCAAAGGGGGGCTTTTCTTTCTAAAAATGTGTCTGTAGGTAATGCAGAGAAAAAAAAATCTCCAATCGCCATCCTATAAAACAGCAATAGCAAGGGTGGCTTTATAATGACAGCCATTACCGAGAATCTGTATGTAACGTTATCAGGCAACTACAAATTGAGAGAAAATCAATCATTCCTGTTTTCACTGCCTGGTAATAGTAAGTGCATTTATTATAAGGGAAAGATGCATTAGAAAACGTGTGGATGACTAATGTTTAGTGTTGAGCGAACTTGTGTTAAAGGGCTTCTGTCACCCCCACTGATGTAATTTTCACTAGCTGACATTAGCTACTTGCTAATGTCAGCTGAGTTCAAACATATGTTTCCTAACTTTTTTCCTGTTTTCTATCTTCTAAAAAACTTACTTTTGTGATATGCAAATTGTCTTCGCTACCAGCAAGTTGGGCGGGTACTTGCTGGTAGCCGCCGCATCTTCATGCCCTGGGAACGCCCCCTCTTCTTTTGATAGACAGGGCCAGCGCGCTCTCCTCCTCCCGCTGGCCCTGTCTGCAGCTGCAATCCCGCGCCTGCGCCGTATCGGTCTGTAGTCGGCGCAGGCGCTCTGAGTGAAGGACGCTCGCTTAGGCGCTCTGTCCTCAGTGCGCCTGCGCCGATGACGTCAGAGCTACACCCGGAAGAGAAGACGCCGGCATCCCTGGTAAGGAGCAGGCGATGCCGGCGTCTTTTCTTCCGGGTGTAGGGCTGACGTCATCGGGCGCACTGAGGACGGAGCGCCTAAGCGAGCGTCCTTCACTCAGAGCGCCTGCGCCGACTAAAGACCGATACGGCGCAGGCGCGGGATTGCAGCTGCAGACAGGGCCAGCAGGAGGAGGAGAGCGCGCTGGCCCTGTCTATCAAAAGAAGAGGGGGCGTTCCCAGGGCATGAAGATGCGGCGGCTACCAGCAAGTACCCGCCCAACTTGCTGGTAGCGAAGATAATTTGCATATCACAAAAGTAAGTTTTTTAGAAGATAGAAAACAGGAAAAAAGTTAGGAAACATATGTTTGAACTCAGCTGACATTAGCAAGTAGCTAATGTCAGCTAGTGAAAATTACATCAGTGGGGGTGACAGAAGCCCTTTAAGTTCAGTGTCCAAAGTTCGGGTTACCGAGGAATCCCGTTATGGATTCCGCTACAGGGACCATAACAGAATTCGGAATCCATAACGTCGATAACCAGAACTTTGGACGCAGAACTTAAAACACAAGTTTGCTCAACACTACTAATGTTTCACCTGACAACTCTTCATTAAGGTGTGCAGGAACCTTTATGACTGGTAACCCGATAAACATGCATGACCAGACCAGCTGAGCATGCATGTTTAAGCTGATTTCACCCCAGAAATGCACCTGCATTACACTCGTGTTAAACTGGTCTCACTGCCGTAGGAAGCAGGGGATAAGCTTCCAACCAGGGGAACAAAGGATGGGACATGCTGAAAACCAACAAAACCTGATCCTTGTCATCAGGTTACCCCCATAAACATAAGGCTCTCCATGTATCCTGTTGGATCTGCAGACATGTGTCTAATGAGCATGGCCAGCTTTTGGCACAGATAATCGCCTAGAACACATCATCTGGATAGACTGTACTTACATTGTTCTTTGAAAGTGAGAGGTTACAAAACTTGGCTTCCACTTCCCTTTTAGTAAGTTTGTCAATCTGAGGAAGATAAAACTATGGTGAGTATGGGAGCTGCACACAGTGTCCTACCTGAATGTACACCACCTGTAACATAGTAAAGTATACATATAGTAAGCCACTACTTTGTGTTGAAGAGGTCTTAGAACCCCTTGAAAGGGTTATCCAGGATTTTGATATTAAAGGGGTTATGCAGCCAGCACATATTGATGATCTATCCTCAGGATAGGTCATCCATATCTGATCAGTGGAGGTCCGACTCCCAGCACCCCGATCGGCTATTTGAAGACGCGGCGCGCTTACAAGCACTGCTTCCTCTTCCTCTTACATTGTGCGTAGTCTTGCTTGCAGCAGCGGCGCAGTGTAAATACTCATTCAAGTGAATAGAACAAGCACTTTTATTACACTGCGCCACAGAGACTTCCGAGACGACGCGCAGTGTAATCTTGGTGCTTGTATGAGTGTCACCTCCTCAAACAGCTGATCGGCGGGGGTGCCGAGAGTCAGAATCGCACTGATCAGATATGGCTGTAGTGAATGAAAGTGGTGCTACAGTTACCAGCACCATCCACTACACAATGAACACAGCTACAGGGTAACAGCTGAAGGGGCTGTGGGGTAGGAGACCCCTGCCAATTTGATATTGATGGCCTTTAGTTTTCCATTAATGTAGCTGTATCAGGGATTTCTTATGAGTATTTTGTAATGGCACCCTCTTGGGGTAAATGTATAATTTATTGTTTAGCCTTTATTATTTTTCTTTTTCTTTAGGAGAGGTGCAAAAAAATGCAAATCCAACCTTTTTTGCAGGTTTAATTATGTTATTTACTATGCAGTAAAAACAACAGGTTGACTTAATTCCACTGGTCGATACACCAGTATCAAATAAGTATATATATATTTTAACATTTTATAACTATTGAACAATAAAAGCGTTTTATGGGGGAAGAAAAGTCATTTTTGTGTTGTCACATTCTTTGAGTCACAACCATTTTATTTTTCTGTCGACATGTAGAGGGTTACATTTTGCAGAGCAAAAACAAAATTGCCCAAGTCACAAAAACAGCGTAGCACAGCTCACTCGGCTGTATTTGTAACTCTGGCCACCCGCTTACGAGGGTTAAGCCTCATTCACACGTCCGTGTCCAAATCCATGAAAAGGTGGTCAGTGATGCCTCCGTGAGGACGTCCGTGAAGGATCCGTGAGTCTGTTTTTTGCTGTCATCCATGTTTCACGGACACTGTGCAACTGAAAAATAATTTTCAAAGCATCTCTTCCTAATGATCCGTGATACACGGATGAAACATGGATGACATCCGTGGTTTTCACGGACCCATAGACTGTAATGAGCGTGATGGATCCGTGAACATGGACAAAATATAGAATGTTTCCATGCTAAAACAGGGATGTGTGAATACATACATTAAAATGAATGGAGAACACGAACAGCACACGTATGTGGAACACTGATGAGTGAATGAGGCTTTACTCTAATCTTAGATATAAAATGCAGAGATGGGAATTAACCCTTTAAAGACGGATTTATATAAAGCAAGAACCCCTTTAACATTGGTTCCCTATAATCACCTCTGTAGTTCCAGCACATCAGTACACACACATTGAGGTGGACACTGCCCCCTTCTGGTTTTCTGCTTTTTTTTATGTTACAAGATCTTAAATACATGGAAAACGTCAGAAATCTATGCTCAGTCTAAAAGCATTGTTTTATGGGTCAACAGGAAATAATAATGAAAATGATTACCATTGCATCATAAAGAATGTTGTACACTTGCATGAGTTTATCTTCTGGCACACCACAATGGAGTAAAATGGCTTTTAATAAAGATGTGTGGTTTATGTGAATACTGTAATTTCTCTCCTATAAAAGAAACTCTGATAGAATTAATTCCATTGACAGTTCAAGCACCACAACAGCATCAAAAAAACAGTAACACAAATTGATCTCCACTACTACTGGGATTGCCTCAATGTTGTCAGGGAAGGAGTAATCCCAAGGAGGATTACTGTGTTATATACTGTAATAATCTGCTATAAAAGCGGAGATCTAGAAAGAGAATATTTTACTACAAAGGGGTCTTAAAATGCGACACTAATGGGAAAGAACCAATCCACAAGACGGCACATCCTAAGAGCATGTCTAGTCAAACACAAGCAATAGAATTCCTTGGAGTACCGTACCTCTCTTCTGATTGTCTCAATAAGGTCCCATATACTCTATCAGGACTTCAGAGAAGTCGTCCTCCTGTTCCGGACCCACCTCTCTATTAGTCAAAATCAAGAGCTGCTCACTCTTGCTCAAACGTACATATCCCAGCCATATACTGACTGCTATCCATTTTAATGCCCGATATATACATTTTCATTATAGTAGGCATTTAGTGGGAATGCAAAAAAAAAAAAAACACCATATTAAGTTACACTTTCAAATGCATGCGGTTTTTCTATGTGTATTCCCGTGCAGAAAAACTGCAGCGTATTACATCACCAATAAATCTCATGTACATTTTGCTAATTTTTTTCCATGCGGAAATAGACCTGCATTGAGGATTTCAAAATTTGTATTATGTCAATTATGTTCGCGTAGTTAGCTGCACATTTCACTCTTTTCAATAGAAGGGTAAGATCTATAGCAAAACCGCATCAAATCCGCACCAAAAACCACTGACATTGCAGATTTTGGTGAGAATATTTTGTAGAACCGTACATAAATCCATGTGGAAATTTGCACAGATCTTATGTGCCCTCGCCCTCACCCTCACCTGTGTGTAGGTGGCCTTAAAGGGGTTGTCCGCTTTTTATTTTATATTGATGACCTATCCTCAGGATAGTTCATCAATATCAGTTTTGCGTGGGTCCGACTTCCAGCACCTCTGCTGATCAGCTATTTGAAGAGAAAGCAGGGCACTGTTTTCTCTTCACTGTCGACATGGCAGTGACAAGTGGTGTGATTACAACTGCTCCGTCCTATTCACTTCAATGGGACGGCTCCATCCTGTTCACTTGAATAGGAAGGAGCTGCCCCATAGAAGTAAATGGGATGGCTGAGATGCAATTACAACTGCTCACCTCTGCAGATGTGACGGCGAGCAGGTAACAATGAAGGGAAAGCTGTGCTCGTATAGGCGCTGCTTTCTCTTCAGATGACTGGTGGGAGTACCAGGAGTCAGCCCCCAGCCAATCTGATATGATGACCTATCCAGGTCATCAATATAAAAAAAGCAGACAACCCCTTTAAGGACCAACAGACATACGTTATAGCATCTAATGCAATGGAATACTGGAGTAAAACTGACAGGCACCCATTAAGCCATGCTGTCACTTCCCAAGGGTAGCCAACTGACTGACAAAGGAAAAGCCTTCATTTTGTTGACACCCTAAGCTGCTGCAGTTGCTATTGACTACAGCATCAAAGGGGATAAACGCCCAGGATCGGAGTTATCTTCAATCTAGGCTATTGCAGATGTCAGAGATGCCACACCTGGCTTCCAGTGGCGATTACTGGGACATAATAGTATGGTGGTTTGTGGGAACAAGCCTTTTAGTACAATGTACTATTATGATATGGGGCAGCAAATCTGCCTAGTCATGCAGGGATGCATCTCCCCCCCCCCCCCCTTTAAATGTGTAAAAATTCAGATTTTCTCCAGATTAGGAAAATCTTAAATTATAATGGTTGTTATCAGTGGTTGTCCCTTCTGATAATAATGTAAGTGGTGGGAAGGGGGGGTTGAAAGTATTAGACAGAATAGTGTCAGTGTATAGAAGTGAGGCTATGACTTGGGATCCTGGTACGGGTTGTTGTAAGGTTTTACCACAAATATAAGCAGTTTTACAATGAACATTTACGTCCAGTAGTTTTTTGCAGACAAACATGCTCAAAAAAATAATTAATGCAAAACTGTGCCAACATGTGGTATAAATCCAAGCTGTTGTCTTTTGGTTGTCAACTACTGTAGCTTTCCCAGAAACAGTTATCACAAGCACAAAATGGCTAAAAACGAATCTGTGGCGTCACAGAATCAAACAACTATAAGACATCCACTTAATTTCTCTTTCCTACACATGGAGCATCAATAGAGGCTTGAGGGAACAGCATGACCATAGGTAGGCTCTGCCCCACTAATGATACCCTGTTCATGCTCCAATATATGGACAGATAGCGTACATAGATAAAAGCAGCTTTATGCCAATAACCGTACCTGTAATACTGGAAACTCCTGAATAATCTCATATATAGTATACATAGTCTCTGTGACTGGCAGGTAGCTGTTAACAGATGAGGTGATCACATCAAACGCACATTCTGTAAGTTCCTTTGGATGACAGCGGTTCAGTTTCCGAGGCCTAAATACTCGCTCAATACAGTATCTGTAATTAAAATACCAATTACATAGTAACATAGTATATAAGACCAAAAAAAGACATCTGTCCATCCAGTTCGGCCTGTTTCCTACAAGTTGCTCCAGAGGAAGACAAAAAACCCCTGTGAGGCAGAAGCCAATTTTCCCCACTTAAGGGGAAAAAAATTCCTTCCCGACTCCAATCAGGCAATCAGAATAACTCCCTGGATCAACGACCCCTCTCTAGTAGCTATAACCTGTAATATTATTACACTCCAGAAATACATCCAGGCCCCTCTTGAATTCCTTTATTGTACTCACCATTACCACCTCCTCAGGCAGAGAGTTCCATAGTCTCACTGCTCTTACCATAAAGAATCCACTTCTATGTTTGTGTACAAACCTTCTTTCCTCCAGACGCAGATGATGGGACAGATCTCTGTACTGACCCCTGATATATTTATACATAGTTATTAGATCTCCCCTCAGTCGTCTTTTTTCTAAAGTGAATAACCCTAATTTTGATAACCTTTCAGGGTACTGTAGTTGCCCCATTCCAGTTATTACTTTAGTTGCCCTCCTCTGAACCCTCTCCAGCTCTGATAACCATTCCAGTTATTACTTTAAATACCCTCCTCTGAACCCTCTCCAGCTCTGATAACCATTCCAGTTATTACTTTAGTTGCCCTCCTCTGAACCCTCTCCAGCTCTGCTATGTCCGCCTTGTTCACAGGAGCCCAGAACTGTGCACAGTACTCCATGTGTGGTGTGACTAGCGATTTGTAAAGTGGTAGGACTATGTTCTCATTACGGGCATCTATGCCCCTTTTGATGCAACCCATTATGTTATTGGCCTTGGCGGCAGCTGCCTAACACTGGTTTTTGCAGCTTAGTTTGCTGTTTATTAAAATTCCTAGATCCTTTTCCATGTCAATGTTACCGAGTGTTTTACCATTTAGTATGTACGGGTGACTTGCATTATTCCTTCCCATATGCATAACCTTACATTTGTCAATGTTAAACCTCATCTGCCACTTATCTGCCCAAGCCCCCAATCTATCCAGATCCCTCTGTAGCAGTATATTGTCCTCTTCAGTGTTAATTACTTTACACAGTTTAGTGTCATCTGCAAAAATTGATATTTTACTGTGCAAGCCTTCTACAAGATCATTAATAAATATATTGAAGAGAATACGGCCCAATACTGACCCCTGAGGTACCCCACTAGTGACAGTGACCCAATCTGAGTATCTACCGTTAATAACCACCCTCTGTTTTCTATCACTCAGCCAGTTACTTACCCACATACAGATATTTTCTCCCAGTCCGAGCATCCCCATTTTATATACTAACCTTTTATGAGGTACAGTGTCAAATGCTTTGGAGAAGTCCAGATATACGACATCCACTGACTCACTCCGGTCAAGTCTATAACTTACCTCCTGATAGAAACTGATTAAATTAGTTTGACATGATGGTTCCCCATTGAAACCATGCTTATACGACGTTATTTGCTTATTTACATTGAGATAATCCAAGATAGCATTTTAGGGCTTAATATAATGAAAACTAATATCCTATGTTAGGTTGTCGGATTATCAATCCACTGTGTATCGGATAGCAGCTTCCAAGGAACAGTCTAATAATTTAGTGATAGTGTGCCCATAAACACAACACCTTACCAACAGCCTAGAGAATTGCAGTCTGCAAAGTCCTGTAGCTAAAAACTGTTTGGAGTTGATTTAAGGTCTCTTTACATGGGACGACAGAGCAGGAGATTGTAAGAAAGGAAGCTTCCTGACAATCTGCTGGTTGCTAGCAGAGGAGAATGCTGCAACCATTTACATGCAGCGATCTCCTCTAGAGTATGTGGAGGAGTGATCGCTAATGCCATCACTGTTCCCCATACTGTCTCGTTTGCCGACTGCATATTGTGTTTACACAGCACGATCTTCTGCTGGCAAACGACAACTTTTGTGTCCGCACAAACAATCGGATTACCCGATGAACGGCGGTACATTTACACAGCCAGATAATTGCTAATGAGTGTTCATAGGAATCATCTTTAAGATTCCCATGTAAAGGGCCGTTAAGGCCTCATGCAAGAAGGAATCTGATCAGCTGCCTGGACAACACCTAACCTTTGTGTCTGCATTACTTTATACACAAAGGCCTCATGCACACGGCCGTTGTTCGGGTCCGCGTCCGAGCCGCATATTTCGCGGCTCGGCCGCGGACCCATTCATTTCAATGGGGCCGCAAAAGATGCGGACAGCACTCCGTGTGCTGTCCGCATCCGTTGCTCCGTTCCGTGCCCCCGCAAAAAAAATATAGCATGTCCTATTCTTGTCCGTTTTGCGGACAAGAATAGACATTTCTATAATGGGCCGCGTTCCGTTCCGCAAAATGCGGAACGGAACGCGGAACAGCTTCCGTGTTTTGCGGACCGCAAAACACCAACGGTCGTGTGCATGTAGCCAAAGACTGATGTAAAACAAGGCTCATCATGATGAAATCCCACAAGTATGTTGCTTAAGAAGCTGACAGTATGCTCACAAGAAGGTGTTACCTCTTTAAGTTGTTTATGTTGTTTCGTGCAACAAGTCGTGCAAATGGGATCTAGAAGAGAGCAAAAAGACTGTTAAATATTACATTTCTCTGTTAGATGAAGTAAACCATACGTTCTCTAATGGATTTTCAAAAAAACATGATATTGCCGTTAAAGCTTCTTTCACAAGTCCATGTTGGTGAGCATGTCTGTGACCAGACTATGTTTTATCCATGAAGGATCCGTGTTTGGTCTGTGTGTCTATTTTTTGCCCTCCATGTGTCATTCATTTCCCACTTACACAATGGTCACTGAAAACCAGTCACAGAACACAGATGTTATGTCAGTGGTTTTCACAGCCTCCAATGGGCATGTCTCTGATTTACTGACATATTAAAGAGGCCACATAAGCTTGTTATATGGCGCCCCCTGGTGTTCTCTCGACTCCCTCACAAAACACCCACCTAATATGTTCAGTACCCCTGAGATAAAGCCACTTCTATTGCAACTTTTATTGGCTGCTCTGCACAACAACAGGAATCACTTTGCTGGGTGGTACAAGGGAAAGCAAACAAAAGAACATCAAGGGGTGGCACAATACATACAGTATGTACCAGCAACTTCCTTTATGGATATTACTTTTTAGGTAATAAAAAGGGCACATCAATTAGTATGGGTGTCTGTACTGCAATTTTATTAACCTGTTTGAAGGAGGACAATAATATAAACCACACTAGAGTAAATTTGATTTAAAAAAAGCTTTCATGTTATTGATATCCATGGATACAAAAGCATTTTTTATATCATATTGTAACTCCAATTGTAATAAAAAAAAAAAATTATGATAAAAAAAATCAATTGATTAACCCATTCAGGACACATGACCTACCGGCATGTTTCCCGAATCCTTAAGGACACATGACGTACCGGAACGTCGTGTGAATAAAAGAAGATTGCGGCGCTGAAAGGGTTGATGGGGACAGGATGCCTGCTGAAATCATTCAGCAGGCATCCTGTCACAACGCCGAGGGGGGGGGTCATGTGACTCTCCCGTATCGGCGATCGCAGCAAACCGCAGGTCAATTCAGACCAGCGGTTTGCTGCGTTTCCGATCCATTCGGGTCTCCGGTGACTATGACCCCACGTTCCTTCTGTCATCCGCATCCCCCTCATCATCATATGATGATGATGAGCCCCCAAGGCGACGGAGATGCCACCAGGCGGAGCCAAGGACCCCACATGCTAGGGACCCGTGGCCCACACCAGTACGAGCAGCCCTGGGACTGGTACTGGTTTCCTAGCCCACCAAATAAGCGCACAGGAGCCCCCTACCGGTGAACTTAGCTGGTGTCCCCTAGTGGACTTTGTTGGCATCCTGGAATCCAGATTCCCACAGTGGGGTTCACTGAAATAATTTTAGTTTTTTTTTCAGTGACCCATTGGTGAATCTGATGGTGGAGCAGACGAACCTGTACGCCCAACAGTTCGTTGCTCAGCACCTGGGCTCTTTTTTTTAGCTAGACCCGGTGGCTGGACCCCGGTCAGTGCAGCCGAGATGAGGACGTTTTGGGGCCTCGTGCTGCATATGGGTCTAGTGCAAAAACCGAGCATCAGGCAATACCGGAGTGGGGACGTCCTCTACCAGACCCCACTGTACAGTATGGCCATTACGCGCTCATGGTTTGAGCCCACCCGGAAATACCTGCATTATGCAAATAATGCAGCATGTCCCCCTCAAGGTGATTCTGCCTATGACCGTCTGTATAAGATACAGCCGGTCATCGATCATTTCGGGGCCAAATTTGCACAGGCCTATGTACCTGGAAGGGAGGTCGCGGTTGATGAGTCTCTCGCTGCTTTCAAGGGGAGACTCAGTTTCCGCCAATACATTCCTTCTAAGCGAGCGAGGTATGGCGTGAAAATGTAGAAAATTTGTGAGAGTACCTCAGGGTACAGTTACAAATTTCGTGTGCACAAGGGGCGAGATTCCCGTATTGAACCCCTAGAATGTCCCCCCACTCTGGGTGTTAACGGGAAAATCGTGTGGGACCTTATGTACCCACTGCTAGATTAGGGTTACCACTTGTACGTGGATAACTTTTACACTAGTATTTCCTTGTATTAGGCCCTCTACGCCAGATCCACGTTCGCTTGTGGGACAGTACGGAAAAATCATCGCGGCCTCCCTACCCACCCCCTCCAGGGGTGAGACCCGTGCTCTTACCAGTGGAAACCTGTTGCTGGTCAGGTATAAGGACAAGAGGGATGTCCTTATGCTGTCCACAATCCACGGTAACAGCACCACCCCAGTCTCTGTGCAAGGTACCATGGCAACGGTCCTCAAGCCCGATTGTATCGTCGACTACAATCGGTATATGGGTGGAGGTGATCTATCTGATCAAGTCCTCTAACCATATAATGCCATGCGGAAAACCCGGGCATGGTACAAAAAGGTTCCGGTCTACATGGTGCAGGTTGCCTTGTACAACGCTTTTGTACTATCCCGAAGCGCTGGCAGCACAGGGACGTTCCTCCAATCCTGAGGCAGTCCTCAAGGACCTGATCTTTTCAGACCGGGAAAGAGCAGGTCGTAGTGCCTCAGAAATTGGAGGGGCCCGGATTGTCCCTGGCCAACATTTTCCAGGTGTAGTCCCCCATACTGGAAAGAAGGGACGAACCCAAAAAAGATGCAGAGTGTGTCACAAGAGGGGGATACGGAAGGACACCACCACTCAATGTGACACGTGCCCCGATAATCCGGGCCTCTGCGTTATCGATTGCTTCAGGCTGGGTTCACACTTTGGCGTTTTACAGCAAGTTCCTACGCGCTGTAAAACGCTCAACAGATGAGAACCCATGTTTCCCTATGGGCATGGTTCTCACCTGAGCGTTTTACAGCGCGTTTGAACGCGCTGTAAAACGCTCTACACCCAAAGAAGTACAGGAGCTTCTTTGGGGCGTAGCGTTGTGCGTCCCCCATAGGGATATATAGCGCTAACGCGCGCTCAACGCTCAACGCGTGATTTTTACTTTCATTTTCGCGATGCGAAAATGAAAGTGAAAATAGAGCATCGTGCGCGCGTAGCGGGACCCGCACGAGTGAACCAAGCCTCAGGGAGTATCACACTTCCATGGAGTACTAAATTTTTATAATTCCCGACAGTCCCCTAGAAAATATATTTAAAAACTATGGCTCTCAGACTTTTGAGACAAGGAATTTTTTTTTTTTCCAAAAATGATATTAGTTTTAGTGCAGGCATCCTCAAACTGCGGCCTTCCAGATGTTGTAAAACTACAACTCCCAGCATGCCCAGCTACAGCTATCAGCAGGGTATGGTGGGAATTGTAGTTTTACACCATCTGGAGGGCCACAGTTTGAGGATGCCTGTTTTAGTGTCTCCTAAGTCTGAGAGCCATACATATTGGGCATCGCCACATCCGTAAAAATCTGCTGTATAAAAATACCCCATAAACTAGCCCCTCGGATAAACGACTTCGAAAAAATAAAATAAAAACTGTCAAAAAAAAAGCCATTTTTATTGTCACCTAACATCACAAAAAGTGTAATAGCGAGCGATCCAAAAGTCATATGCACCCCCAAATAGAGCTAAAAAAAACGCAAAAAATGAGCCCCTACATTAGATAGTCCCCCAACAAAAAAAAACAACTGTAGCTCCCAGGCTATGGAGATAGTAAAATTATTTATTTTTTGTTCCTAAAATGATAATATAGTGTAAAATCTAAATAAATTCAATAAAAGTTGCCATATTAGCCCCTTAAGGACACAGGGTTTTTACATTTTTGCGTTTTCGTTTTGCGCTCTATGCCTTCCAAGAGCCATAACTTTTTTATTCTTCCGTTCACATGGCCATATGAGGGCTTATTTTTTGCGGGACAAGTTTTACTTTCCAACGCCATCATTTAATAATGCATACGGTGTAGTGGGAAGCGGGAAAAAAATTCCAAATGGGGTGAAATTGCAAAAAAAAAGCAATTTCACCACAGTTTTACGGGTTTCTAAATTACGACGTTTGATTTGCGATAAAACTGACCATTTAGTTTTATTCTACAGGTCAGTACGAATCCGGCGATACCCAATATGTATAGCTTTTCTTGCGTTTTGATAGTGAAAAAAAATTCCAAAGTGGGAAATTTTTTTTTTTTTTTGTCGCCATGTTTTGACCGCTATAACGTATTTGTATATAAGTGTATGGCGTTGTATGGGGGCTTATTTTTTTGTGGGCGATCTTAACTTTTAGTTGATACCATTATGGGGTGTGTAGGACTTTTTGATCGCTTTTATTTAATTTTTTTGAGGAAATGAAGCGTCCAAAACGGCAAATCGGCCATTTGGGCGCTTTTTCCGTTTTTCTGTTTACCGTATGGGAAATATATTTTTATATTTTTATACTATGGGCGTTTTCACACATTGCGACACCCATGATGTGTATTTTTTTTATTTTTTTTATTATTTTATTTTAATTTTGGGGAAAGGGGGGTGATTTAAATTTTTAGTTTTTTTTTATTTATTTTTTTATTTTTTTTTATTTTTTTTTATTTTTTTTTACACTTTTATATAGATCCCATAGGGACCTATATAAATCAGTTACCTGATTGCTTCTATCATAAACTCCAATACACTTGTATTGGAGTTTATGAGCATTTTACTACTTTCCTATGAAGCCCTATTGCTAACAAGGGCTCCATAGGAAATAGTAAGTGATAGCCTCATGCTGAATGAAAGGCTTGAGGCTATCCCTTACAGCGCTCCGATTCTCCCGATCACCACTAGGGGAGCCGGAGCGCTGCCGAAAGTTTACTTTCGGTTTAGCGTGCAGATGCCGTGATCAGGATTGATCACGGCATCTGCGGGGTTAAATGATCGCGGTCGGCAGCGCTGCCGATCGCGATCATCAGCTGCGGGGGTCAGCTACAGGAATCAGCCGGACCCCCGCAGCGATGGTGCCCGCAGCGGCCAGGAGCGGGCGCCATCTTTAGGGACTGGACACATGACGTACCCATACG
This sequence comes from Bufotes viridis, assembly GCA_033119425.1. NCBI lineage: Eukaryota > Metazoa > Chordata > Amphibia > Anura > Bufonidae > Bufotes > Bufotes viridis. The sequence continues at coordinate 30,118,643 of CM065599.1, read as the reverse complement.
TCATGTGTCCTTAAGGAGTTAGGTATCGGCGGGTTCGTAATAATTTGGCCTATAAAAATAACGTTTGACCCAACCCCTCGGATGAACAGCGTTAAAAAAATAAAATCTGTGCCAAAACACCCATTCTTTGGCAAAATTTCTGTTTTAATCCATATTTTCCGGTAATAAAACAAGGGTTAACAGTCAAACCAAACTAAATATTTATTGCCCTGATTCTGTAGTTTGCAGAAACACCCCATATGTGGTCGTAAATGGCTATATAGCCACACGGCAGGGCATAGAACGAAGGAAACGCCATATGGTTTCTGGAAGGCAGATTTTGATTTTTACACCATGTCCCATTAGAAGCCCCCCCTGATGTAGCCTAGACTAGAAACTCCAAAAAAATGACCCCATCTAAGAAACTACACCCCTCAAGGTATTCAAAAATTACTTTACATACTTTGTTAACCCTTTAGGTGTTCCACATAACTTAACGGCGAATGTAGAAACAATTTCAGAACTAAACTTTTTGGGTAGCTTGCCTCAAAAAAGTGTAATATAGAGAAACCAAAAATCATATTTACCCTAAAATAGTCCCAAAACAACAACCACCTTATCCCGTAGTTTCCTAGATGGGGTCACTTTTATGGAGTTTTTACTCAAGGGGTGCAGCAGGGGGCTTGAAAGGGTACATGGTGTAAATAAACCAGTCCAGCAAAATCTGCCTTTTAAAACCCATATGGTGTTCCCTCTTTCTATATCCTGCCGTTTGGCCTAACAGTAGTTTACGACCACATATGGGGTGTTTCTGCAAACTGCAAAAGTATTGGTAATCCTGCTCCAGCTCCCTTGTCACTAGAGATGCCAGGTCTTGTCTCACCTCTCTCGCTGTAGCCCAATCATGCATACCCTCCCTGTAGTCATAGATATCAAAGAACAGAGACTCTCCAGCATCTCTGAACTCCGGTTCTGCGAAGGCCTCAAACAACAGGCCATCGTAATTCTCACCCTTGGGTCTGTTGTGTTCAGCCATCCAGCGGGAGTGCCGAATCGAGTACCACCAGAGGGCCTGGTAGGCGTCGTCTAGCCATAGCTCTGTTACCCACTCGTCCAGGGGCTGTTCTACCAAGAGACCCATCCGCATCGCCACACGCCTCTGTAGCCGCTGCTTATAACTGGGGAGACTCTCACCTCGCCGCCGCTGGGCATTTTCCAGGGCATCATACCAGACTTCCTTTCTGTCTGCATCCCTGTAGTCCGCGGCCGCCTCCTCCTCCTCATCATGGAATGCTGTCCGAAGACTAGCCGATTCCATCCTGCTGTAGCCAGGGGCGCTATACGGATACGAGCGTTGCCCTCAATCCACGAACGGTGTCCCTGAGCTGCTTCTCCTCGCACTAGGACACCATCCCACTGCTGTCACCAGTGTAACAGAACGCCTGGCACCCCGACTGGGCACCTTCCGCTGACGCCTGCTCCTAGCACTTCCTGAGGGCTCCAAGCCCTCCACCGGACACCATAACCACCTCTCCTAACTCCAAAAGGAGGAACCAGGAACAAGCTCTTACAAGAGCTTATACTCAGGGGAGTATTGGGATATAGCAATCCCCAAGATTGTAGTTATTCCATGCCCCAACCATGAGCCAAGACTTCATGAAGGGGTAAAGCAGAACTTCTTTATTGGATGGCCAAAGCTTGGCCTTTTATGCAAGTCCTCCAGCAAGGGCTACTTCCCCGAGGACCTGATAGAGGACAGGCACACAAAATACAGTGACTAATCATCCTACAGCCAGATATATCACAACCCCACATGCAATGTCCATCATGAATGCTAATTGCGTCACAGGCAATGTTCATTGTGCTTACTAACTGTCACTGGGGCCATAGTCACAGGGCAAGAGGCTGGCAAGCAGGCCTCTCCAACTCCCAGTGACAAAAATGCTTTTGTCACAGTTTGTATTATGTAAGCCTCACAAAGTGACTTCAGACCTAAACTGGTCCATAAAAAGTGGGATTTGGAAAATTTCTGAAAAATTTCAAAAACGAGATTTTTGTATAACTTACCAGTAAAATCTCTTTCTCGCTCTTCCTTGGGGGACACAGGAGACCTTGGGTATAGCTCAGCTCCCTAGGAGGCGTGACACTAAGTAGAAACTGTTAAGCCCCTCCTCCAGCAGCTATACCCTCAGCCTGGAGTGAGAGACTGCCAGTTGCGTGTCCAAGTAGTGAGAAAAGGCAATGTCCAACAAGTGGAAACAACAAGCCAACTACCCGACCGGGTAAACCAAGTCTGGAAACCGTGCAGAGAAAAACAATGAATGGGTGGGTGCTGTGTCCCCCAAGGAAGAGCGAAAAAAAGAGATTTTACTGGTAAGTTATACAAAAATCTCGTTTTCTCGCCCATTTTCCTTGGGGGACACAGGAGACCTTGGGACGTCCGAGAGCAGTCCAAGAAGGGAGGGACCACAGCATCAAGGCAGAGCACCCGTAGGCAGCAAGGAACCGCCGCCGGCACAACAGGCGGCCCAAGGCAGCAGCCCACGATGTATGAGAATGCACCCTGTAGAACCTGGCAAGGACATGCAAAAGGCCCGGTGGCCGCAATGCACAATGATCAGCCAAGCCTGATGGCTCTAAACCCAAGAGGCCCCGGCCACTCTGGTGGAACAAGCAGTGACACCAAAAAGCAGAACCTCGCCCACGTTGAGGCAAGTTCAGCAATGGCCAAGTTGATGAAGCTGGTGAAGCCGCCTTGGAGGCCTGCGGCCCCCTACACGGACCTTCCGGATAAAAAAGAGTCCCAGCGCCGAAGGAGCTGGTGATCTCCAAGGCAAACACCAAGGCCCGAACAACATGTCAGCGGCCGTTCCGAGGGGTGGGAAGGAGAGGACGAAGGTCTTGTCGAGACAAAAGCAGACACCACTGCCAAAGGGGAGGAAGGGACGGGATGGATAACAGCCTTGTCTCGGGAAGGACAGAGAAGGCTTGGAACCAGAGAAGCGGGAAGCTCGGAATGCCGAGAGCACAGTATGTAGCTTCCAGGTCGGTACCGGGGAACGGTACGGAGGAACCAACGAGCCATCCCGTGGATGAAGGTCTGGACAAGCCCAAGAGGGCCCAGGGGACGGATAGCGTCGAAACTTGACCGCTCAGGGAAAAGTCCCAGGCCGGACTGGAGAAAAGACACAACTGTGGGGAGAGAAGGCGGAGTGGGGGAAGGAAGCTTCCCCCAGATCCGCAAGTAAGGTCTCCAAGTCCGAGAATAAAATCCTGGGCGAAGCACGGCTGGGCGCGGAAACCAGTGCGATCAGGCGCAGACCAGCGGCACAGGCGGAAGAGTCCGGCAGGATGGTCCCAGCAGCCCGCGTGCAACTGCGTCCCACCGCCACCCGGAAAGGTGGAGCAGAAGAGCGGACGGAAAAAACCAAAGGGGTCCGTCCAGCATCCGACAGACGCCAGGATAAACCAAGTTAAAGACCATGTCGATGGTGCCACCGGAGAAAGAGGTTCAACCGACCCGGTGAGGGAGATTTAAGTACAAGCAGGGATCGAAAAAAACGATCCTCAAGCAACAACATGAAGAGAGCCTGGCTGTAGAATGCCAGGCCGCTACCCACAGTACAACCGCAACATAGTAGTTGCGGAGACAACGACAGTTAAGGTAGAGAAAACGAACCCCGAGGTGGATGAGGTAAGCGAGGACACAATCCTTACCTCAGACCCGAGCGAACAGACTACCAGCACGGGGAGTAAGAGGTTACGACCAACAGTCAAGGGCCAACATGGCAAGAAAGGGCAAGGCAAGCGCCGGAAACACTACAGTTGCCGACCGCAGAGACCCAATCAAAGGCCGGGGGTCAACCGACTGAGAAGGCAAGGTACAGTATGACCGCCGCCAACAACGGAAAGCGCAAGCTGCCACCCGAGCAGGAGGACAGACGCAGAAGGCACGGTAAGTGGCATACAACTAGTACAGCCAGTGTAAATGAGGGAGATGTTCTGAGGGCACAACAGGAACCCGGAACATCCAAGTTAACAACCATCCCCTCTAGAGGAGAGGGCGGAAGGGAATAGCCACCGAAGCCTAGCCAGGGCAGGAGCCAATCGGAGGGATATACCACGAATGGGAGTCAAAACAGAGCCGGCGAGAAGAAGCCGACGAGGCAGACTCCGGCATAACCCCCCATCCGAAGGGAGGAGTGGGTAACAGGATAAGCAGGGCAGGACAGCCTGCGGCAGAACACCTGATACTGCATGTGTCGCCAGACAAACCGCCTCGCGGAAGGCGAAACCCGTGGACACCCAAGGCTGGGGTCCCTTGGACCTGATATAACCGAAGCACCCAAGAGGAGTCGGGTGACCCACCAGAGGAGAGTGGCCCGAACCCGGCCACAGAGCGGCACTAAAAGCGGAGAGGGCCTGTAGGAAGGGCCCATACCACACTACCTCTGAAGAAGAGGGAATGGTAGAAGGTGAGGGAACCGAAGTCCCGTCGGAGTCAATCGTAGAATCCGAAGGTCGCTGCAGACAGCCCTGTCGTCCATGTAACGGCTTGCGCAGAAAAGCAATGCGTCGGAAGGACAAAAAAGGGGTATGCGCCCAGAAGCCACAACACCCCACCGGGGGAAAGGCCAATGAGTATGGAGGGTACCGCCAAAAGCGGAACCACAGGATGCTGTCCAACTCAGACAAGTATTCGGAAGGAGGACAAACGTACGGGCAAGCTCACAGGTAGTGAGAATGTCAACCCACGTACTGTAATAGAAGGCATATATGGTCCATAAGAGTGCAGGAACGCCCACCTGGTTCAAAACAGGCTCCCCATAAAAAAGGGGGGGGGGAGGGGGGCGCCGACAGTGCCCCACCTCAACTACACAAGTGCAATATGCTGCCTAGAAGGGAGTCATGCATAAGACTAGTATAGCATATAGATGGAACGCCAGCAGCCCGCCTGGAGAAGGGGGGATGTGCACCTGGCAGACACTGCCATCGGCAAGAGTGTAAAGGCCCGGCTAAGAGAGGCCACTCTGTATCCGGCAGGAACGCGGGATGTCCACCTAGGGAAGGTGAACATGGACGCGGGCACATCGCAGTAGTGATGGTGTAATAATACACCAACACCGTAACCAGCAAGAGCGCAACTAAGCCGCCAATGAAGGCGGGACATGAGCGAGGCCAGCTCAGCGATCAGCATCAGCCCTGAGTCCAGTGAGCATTCATGCACATGGTCAGCACCGCCCCGGTAGGGGTGCAAGCATTCCTCCCAAGGGAGGGGGACATGCTCCATGCCAGCAACGCATCTGGTGAGAACAAATACAGTCAGTGAGAGCGTATCATGCCGCTTAAGGAAGGGAGGCATGCACATGGCTAGTACCGAATCCAGCGAAATAATAGAATTCCGCCTATGGAAGGAAGTAGCGCGTTCCCAGCATTATATGTAGTGAGAGTGCAGCATTCCGCCTATGGAAGGGGGAAAACATGCACATGGCCGGCAGTGGATCCAGGGAGAGTGCAACATTCCTCCTAAGGAAGGGGGTCATGCACTGGCCGGCAGCAGAGCTAGTGACAGTGTAGAGGACCGTCCAGGAAGGAGGTAGTGTACGTTGCCAGTACAATAGCCGACGAGTGCAGCATGCCGCCTATGGAGGGGGGTCATGCACGTGGATGGTAGAGGATCCTGTGAGAGCGCAGCATCCTGCCTACGGAAGGAAGTTGCGCACATGGCCAGCACCGCAGCCGGTGAGAGTGCGGCATACCGTCAATGGAAGGGGGGCATGCACATGGCCAGCTCCGCATCTAGTGAGGTGCCGTTTTCCGCCAATGGAAGAAGGACATGCACATGGCCAGCACCGTATTCAGTGAAAGTGCCGCATACCGCCTGAATAAGGGGGTCATGCACATGGCCAGCACCATATTCAGTGAGTGCAGGATTCCGCCCGTGGAAGGGGATCCTGCACATGGCCAGCACACATCCAGTGAGAGTGCAGTATACCGCCTGTGGAAGGGGGTCATGCATAAGGCCAGCACGCATCCAGTGAGAGTGCAGTGTACCGCCTATGGAAGGGGGTCATGCACAAGGCCAGCGCGCATCCAGTAAGTGCAGTATTCCGCCTGTGGAAGGGGGTCATGCACTTGGCCAGCACGCATCCAGTGAGAGTGCAATATACCGTCTGTGGAAGGGGGTCATGCACATGGCCAGCACGCATCCAGTGAGAGTGCAGTATACCGCCTGTGGAAGGGGGTCATGCACAAGGCCAGCATGCATCTAGTGAGAGTGCAATATACCGCCTGTGGAAGGGGGTCATGCACATGGCCAGCACGCATCCAGTGAGAGTGCAATATACCGCCTGTGGAAGGGGGTCATGCACATGGCCAGCACGCATCCAGTGAGAGTGCAGTATACCGCCTGTGGAAGGGGGTCATGCACATGGCCAGCACGCATCCAGTGATAGTGCAGTATACCGCCTGTGGAAGGGGATCATGCACATGGCCAGCACGCATCCAGTGATAGTGCAGTATACCGCCTGTGGAAGGGGGTCATGCACAAGGCCAGCACGCATCTAGTGAGAGTGCAATATACCGCCTGTGGAAGGGGGTCATGCACATGGCCAGCACGCATCCAGTGAGAGTGCAGAATTCCGCCTGTGGAAGGGGGTCATGCACACGGCCAGCACCATTTCCAGGGAGGGTGCAGTAATCTGCCTACGGAAGGGGTGTGGGATGCACATGGCCAGCCCACAGCCAGGGAGAGTGCGGCAAGCCACCTAGTAAGGGGGGTAGTGCACAGGCCAGTACCGTAACCAGTGAGGGTGCGGATTCTGCCTATAGGAAGGGGATCACGTACCCAGCTGACATTATCGGTGAGAACAAGGAACATGTACTTGGCCCGCAACGTATCCCATAAGGGGGCAAGGTCCGCACAGAAGGGGAACTTGCATGTGGACAGCGACTGATCTGGGGAGCGCAACATGCCCTTACTGAAGGGGCGGGGTTGAGGCTGCAGCCCGGCTCAAACAATTATTTTTTTTTTTTTTAAGAAAACAGCTTCTCTGAGAGGCAGTAAGAGGTCCCATACCGGCCCCTATTAGGAGACCCCATGCTAGAGGGGCTCCTTTAAACGAGTACCAGCCACTGGAGATGGCGGTATCTAAAAGGTTAAATGAAAACAGGCCTGGGGGGCGGCGCAGCGATCCCCTGGGGGCGGAGGAACCTCCAGGCGGGAAGAATTCGCGCCTGGGATGAAGTCCCCGCCCCTACGACTAAGGCCGGCATTATTTGCGGCCTAGTAGGCCGCGGCCTAAATTTTTCGCGGCCTGAGGCCGTGGGCGACGTCGGCTTATACCGGCCGCGGGTGCCCACCCCGCGGACCGAAAGAGTCAGGGGCCGTGGGGGAAAGCAGCTTCCCCCAGGGAGAGGAGCAGAATTGCGGCCCGGCGGCCGTGAAGCCGGGGCCTAAATTTGCGGCGCCCGGCCGACCGGGATGTACCGACGGTCGGCCGGGGTCTGGAGGGATCCGGAGCGGCGCCGCAGGAAGAATGCCGGCCGGGAGCGAGGGCCCTGCGTCAGCAGCGTTGGCGAGCGGGCCCTGTGGCCCTGAAGCAGCGCCACAGTAAGTCGCAACCCCTCCTGATGGAGGGGGGGGGGGGGGAGCCTGCGTCCGGGGTCCGTGAGGGTAGAGGAGGGCCAGGGCAGACTAAGGATGTCTCTAGGCCCAGCTGCAGAAAACCTCCATAGAGGGCCCAGCGGTGTGAGCGGGCCCTGGGAGGAGAGGGGGTCAGTCACGCAGGAGACCGAGGTGAGGGGGGGGGATGTAGGGCTGGATCAGCCTCATCTCACCATCAGCCGTCTTCACCCTCGGTCCGTTCCAGCAGGGTCGCCCCTTCAGCTACTGGCACCGTAGTGGCAGGACGCTGGAAGAGGGACTTGGCGTGCGGGCGACCCTTGCGCTGGCGGGATGTAGGGGAGCCAGTGCTGCCCAGATCCACCTTGCCTTCTGTGGGGGAGGCAGCAGTGCGGTTAACCGGCACTGGCGCAGCTCAACCCCGGGAGAACAGAGAGGTCTAGTGCGCCTCTGTTATCCCTGATGATCTGGAAAAAAGGAAAAAATAAAATAAATCAAAAATAAAATGACAAGGAGAAAACAGCCCTGCAGAGCAGGGAGTGTCTTGCCTCCTTGGACACTAAGCAAAAACTGGCAGTCTCTCACTCCAGGCTGAGGGTATTGCTGCTGGAGGAGGGGCTTAACAGTTTCTACTTAGTGTCACGCCTCCTAGGGAGCTGAGCTATACCCAAGGTCTCCTGTGTCCCCCAAGGAAAATGGGCGAGAAATTTGCTTCTAAACTTCTAAGCTATGTAACATCCCCAAAAAATAAAATGGCATTCCCAAAATGATCTAAACATGAAGCAGACATATAGGGAATGTAAAGTAATAACTATTTTTGGGGGTATTACTATGTATCAGAGAAGTAGAGAAACAAACTTTGAAATTTGCAAATTTTCCAAATTTTGGGTAAATTTGGTATTTTTGTAATGCAAAAAAATTAACTTTTTTGACCCCATTTTAGCAGTGTCATAAAGTACAATATGTGACGAGAAAACAATTTCAGAACGGCCTGAGTAAGTGAAATCGTTTTAAAGTTATCACCACATAAAGTGAAATGGTCAGATTTTGAAAAAATAGCCTGGTCCCTAAGGTGAAATAGGGCCGTGTCCTTAAGGGGTTAAAAAAACTAATATTCATGACCTTCCTGTTCTAGACAGATAGTATTCTGATACATTACAGACACACAGTATGGTAATACTTGACACTTGGTCTGTGGACCAATGCAGACCTATGTGTCCCCCTTAAAAGAGACCACAGTGTTCCTGCGGAGCAACATGGCTGCCGGATAAGTCTTCACAGGCTTTGTATTCAGTAACAAGTGAGACGTGTAGAGGATTAGTATAGGAATTAAACTGTAGGGATCTGACTGAATGCAACCAAACATTTGCTGTACTGTACTTATAAAGACACACAATACTGACCCTGAGATTGTACGGCAGTGTCACAAGCATGCCGCTGTGGTCCATGAAACACGCAGATTCACCACTTTCTGACACCATCTTGTTTCGAGGCATTAACAATGGAGTATGTAACTTTACTGCTCCTAAACCAGAGTAACAGAGACAAGGTGACTTTGATACCAATTTACACTTTGTGTGTTGTCTTAGGGGATGTTCACACGGCGGCTCCCTAAGTGGAATTTAGGTGCGGACAGCAGCAATGAAATTTCACAGAGAGCCCGCCGATGGCCGCATCCTCTCTCAATGGGAGGCAGCGCTGAGGATGGCAGAGCGGTGGCTTAAAGGGAGTCTGTCACCACATTTGGTCATTATAGACCGAGTACACAGGGTTCTGGCTTAACTTAAGATGATTTAAATGGTACCTTTGTTAGTCACTAGTATCGCTCTCCTGCAGCAAAAACGAACTTTTATATATATGCAAATGTGGCTCGCAAGTGCCCAGGGCGGAGTTACATCTTGAGCCCAGGCTGCTCTGCTTGAGATCCCGCCTCTCCTTTCCTTGCGTCCTCCTCTCTCCCTGTGAAAGCCTGCGCCTAGTTCTGCTTGACTGGGGCATGCACTACAATGCCCACTGTGGTTACGGCTCGATGTAGCTACTGCGCATGCTCCGGCCAACAGCGCGATCCGTTGGCCAGAGCATGCGCAGTAGCTACATCGAGCCGTAACCACAGTGGGCATTGTAGTGCGCATGCCCCAGTCAAGCAGAACGCAGGCGCAGGTTTTCACAGGGAGAGGAGGAGGACGCAAGGGAAAGGAGAGGGCGGGGATCTCAAGCAGAGCAGCCTGGGCTCCGAAGATGTAAACTCCGCCCTGGGCACTTGCGAGCCACATTTGCATATATATAAAAGTTCGTTTTTGCTGCAGGAGAGCGATACTAGTGACTAACAAAGGTACCATTTAAATCATCTTAAGTTAAGCCAGAACCCTGTGTACTCGGTCTATAATGACCAAATGTGGTGACAGACTCCCTTTAAAGCAACAGCCAAGCCGAGAAGGGATATGTCCATTCTTGGCACAGCTGCAGTTTTAATTTTAGCTCGGTTGTCCGCACCAAAATTCTGTTTAGGAAGCCGCTTTGTGAACGTCCCCTTACAGTGGCCACAGTAATCATGTCATTCTTGTGTTACATTCTGAAATGTAACTCTAGGAGTTGTGTCTCTCTGAAACCACAACATGCCTAGTCTGTCAAGTGATTGTGGCTTAAACTGGGGAAACACGGCTAAATATCCAATGTAATGTATACACATGAACACAGAAGCCTTCAGCTGCCAACCGCACATGTAACAGGTCAGCCAGTTTCATAGGTACAAATCTGCGGACAGATGCACTTTAACTACTGGACATTGCACTTTATCTACTAGACATGACGTACACACAATTTTTGCAAAACACCACATACATGGGACCTGAAATTAGCATTGGTTACTGAAATGGATACATAAGGACAGAACAATATCATAATAATAATAATATTTATTTATATAGGACCACTACAAAACAAAAGACATCACAACGTAACTGGCTAATGTACAACTGAAACACTAGGAGTGAGGGCCCCGCTCACAAGAGCTTACAATCATATATTCACTCTTTTGCTGCAGGTACAATTTTCAAATTTTTTGTCAAAGAAATAAATTGGATTATATCTCATATGTTCTCAAAGGAAATACTTGACACATTGTGAAAATGGCACTCACTACACTCAATTTCTGCTTGTAAAAGTCTGACTCGAGTGTGAGGTGCACAACACCTCCTAAAAACAAAAAGTAGATAGAAGTGCAGAGTTCATACAGTATGTCTACATGCACAGATCTTCAGAAAATGTTCAACTCTCAGCAGGAAATAAAGAACCCTTCTACATATGACCAAGGGCCCATACAGTAGCCTCCAGGACTAGCAAGAAGGGTGTTAACATGTAGAGAAGCCTGTGTATGAACCCCCCCCGCGTTTCAGGAGGTTCTGCAGGAGGAGGAAGTCATAGTAACTGCCTGTGATCTGTCTAAGGCCTGTTTCACAGTTGAGAAAAACAGATCCCGGTCGGAACAGCCTGCCGGAGCCATGAATACCGGGCGCTACCATGATACCGTCCAGCCCCATTCACTATAATGGGGACCGGCAGAGATCCGACCGCAACCCGGCAAATATGCAGAGGAGCAGCCAGACAAATACCTATACACGCAAGAGTTTTCCAACAGTATCTTGGCAGCACGCGGTAGCACCGGGTATTCACAGATCCGGCAAGCTGTTCTCAGCCGGAACTGCCTGCCGGATCTGTTTACCACAAATGTGAAATAGGCCATAGTAATACACCCCAAATACTGCACCGAGAATATGGAGCTTGGTATCAATAAAAGCTAGCCTTTACACTCTAGCCACAGCATTTAACCCCTCAAGTGAACAGAAAATTTTGCTGTAACCAAGTTGTATTCCTTAATGGCACCAGTTAACACCCTCATTTTCGTTTTTTACTATACGCCTTCCCAGGGCCATAATTTTTTTTTATTTTTTCGTTCACATAGCCATATGAGGACTTGTTTTTTGCGGAACACACTGTACTTTCTAATGTCCCTAGACTGCAATAGAATGATTTTTACAGGCTGCTTGTCAGACTGTCTGGGGAGCAGCTTTTCAGGCAGCTCACTATGACAGGCCTTGGGGCTCAGATTGCAGAACAGAGGGAGCTCCTACCCTCTGTCTCACCCCACAGATGCCATGGTCACCATTGACCGTGGCATCTGCAGGGATAAATGACCGGAATAGGAGTATTTTCTCTTTCCGGTCATTGTCAGCAGGCTTATTATACAGCCTGTACCCACCGCATATGCAGCAAGCCTGGCGCCTAAGCACGCTCCATAGTATTCCTAATTAGAGGTACGTTATACAGCATTATAGGGTTATAGACACCATATATTACAGATGTCCTTGGCAGTGTTAGAACCAGCAGTATTCATCAACATCAAAGTAATGCCTCCACTATCCACAATGATTATGTAACATGAACTTACCATGTCTTTTAAATACACGGCACACGGTCTCACACACATGATGATGTATCCTAGCGGACCGGACTGTGAAACTACCCTGTAAAATAATGAGATCACCTTTAGTGAAAGACTAAAGGTTTTACAACAAGCTGTGATGGCTCTGTACGGAATGTGGCTTCTGTACTTGACAGAGTGACCTGTTCCAAATAATACGTGCTCATTACCTGCACTAGATGACAAGCAAGAGGAAATTATTTATTTATTAATACTCATGTCGGGTTCACTGAAGAGACACAACTAAATCTAAAGTAGCACTACCCCCCAATGAAACTAGAAGATTCATAATCATAAAGAGAGTACCACATATACCTTAAAAATGTCACTATCATACGTGTAGTCCATAGCAGGTGAAATGCGTTGGGAAAATATCTGACTGATCATTGTGCGGTAGGCTTTTCCATCTATATTGGCCAAGGTGTGATGGAGAACTTCATGGAGCTCAGACTCTTCGAGCTGTGGTGGTGGCAAGAGGTCACATTTCAGAAGCTCCATTGCCGTGGGTCGGGTTGCGGGATCATGGTTCAGAAGCCAGGTAATTACTTTTCTCTGCAAAGTACATAATATATCTGGTTAGCTTAAAAAAAAATAAAAGCAAAAATAAAAATAGGCCAGGTAAGTTTAAAACAAAGAAGCTTTATTCACTTCCGCCGAGTCCTCTCTCTGCTGTTCCAATGCTCCTTCAGTCCTCACTGCTCTGCATAGCCTGTCCAGGCAGCCAATCATTGACTGAGATGGGTGACCAGTGTAAGGCCAGTGATTGGGCTGAGACGGTTCTTCCTACGGGGGGTTGGGGACAACCAGTGGTGGGTTTTTAAAAATAAAAATTTCCCCAGTTAAATTCTTTAAGTATAAATCTTATAAGGAAAGACTTAAAATGTAAGGCCAATTTGTAAAAACGATTGCAAACAAGTACTAATCTATTTCTTGTGTGACAAACATCTGTATGTCGTGCAGTATCTAACAGCCATCACGCAGAGACGGTCCCCGGGTTCCCACCAGTGAGCCGCATATATATGACCATTCGTTTCTCTGCATAGGGCACAATATGCACAATAAGTGATTCACTCACATCACCACCAACTGTTCAGCCCTAGATGCATTTTCTTCTTGAGCATGCATAGCAAAATTACCCTTAAGGATCCACCGCCGTCATCTTGTGTTCTATGGGCACAGCGGGGAGACAAGCGGTGATGTTTATGCAGTCCACAGAGGGGGACCTGGGGTAATTATCTGACATACAGATGTCTGTCCCACAGAAAATAGAGTAGGACATATCTGCAAAAATTACATACAAATTGGCCATACCCTTTGAAGCCTTTAGTAAAGAAGGGAATTCGGGGCGCGGGTGTGGGGTGGTGGATACAAATCAATGGGGGTCATTTATCAAGCTGAAATACGCCTAAACTAGGTTAGTTGTGCCACAATCTGTTACTTCTCCCCGCTCATGCCAGGTAGAAAAAAAAAAAAAAAGAGGGCATGGCGTGGACGGGGTTGAGATAGCAGGCCTGCCTCGTTCATCATTTTCTACACCTGTTTCAGGCGTAGAAAATGGTCTAAATGTAAGACAGCTAGGAAGCGGTCTAACATTTAGAAGCAGCAGTAGATCCGCCAAAGTTATGACGAGGCCAACGCATCCTCATAACTTCTGCAGATCCACCACCAGGTATAGGGATTTATTAAGACCGGCATCTAAAACGCTGGTCTTAATAAATGATCCCCAATGTCTTTAAATATGTTAAAGGTTTAAATAAGGCTCTAGAGGGAACACGGGAGTACAACCTGAAATTAGCTGGAAGGAGATCAGAAGCAGTGTCTAAAAATATGCACTGCTGCTAGTAATACATTCAAGGTGTTACCTGTAAACTGAACAGGAGTAAATTACCTGCTTCTCAGTTTCTGGCTTCTCAAAATCATTTGGAAAAACTATAGAAGGCTGAAAGAAAATGAAATATCACTCTTTTTGTCATGAACCACACTCTGCACAAAATGTACCTGTTCACATACGAAAACACTGTTGTTTGCATATACATATAAGCTACATAAAAGTTGAGTGTCAGATAGGTGCAGGTCCCACCTCTGTTCTCCCCCTCGCACCCCTGAAGTGAAAGAGAGAGCACACCGAGCATGTGCGGCATGCTCTCCATTCACTGCTATAGGAGTTTCAAAAATAGCCAAGCAAGAGTGCTTAGCTAATAAGTGAAGAAGCAGCCACTTTTCTTTAATAAAAATATATTACAAACTTCATTATTATCACTTTTACTACTGTATTATTAAAAATAATAGTTTAGGTAAGCTCAAACCAGGGCTCCATTCTTGAGATATGAGCTTTTTCCAAATATGCAAATGGCAATTTGGTGCAACAAGGCTGTCACCATTACTCGTTACACCAAAGCGCCTCTCCTTTCAGTGCCCAGGTCCTCCCTCGCTGCTTTGATTAACAGGGTCAGCCAGTGGTAATGTAAGTTCTCCTGGCCCTATGTTCCTGGTCATGCGCCATAGCTTACCATATAGCCCTGAAGAGACCGACCTTGGTATTGTGTCACTGGTGCATGTGCAGTACAGGCGATTTCGGCCTTGCCAGGAGAATCGGGGCTGTAGTGCACACACAGCAAAACATAAGACTAAGGCACATGAGTGAGATTACGTTGGCACTGCCTCGTCCTGTCAATGAAAGCAGGGAGGGAAAGGCTGGGTGCTGAAAGGAGCCGAGGTTGAGTGCAAGGAGAGAAATGGTGATGCTCTTGCTGCACCAAAAGAGCTCATATCTCAGGAACGGAGCCTTGGATCCGGAACCAAAAGGGAAACCTTTCACTCAGGTGAATTATAGCAATCTACCTAGCCCTTTTCTTTGATAAGGAGGTTGCTGGTAACAGACTCCCTTCCATGTTTTATTAGGGTGGATGGAAGAATACAAAATGGATCCACTAAGATTAAGTAATGCCTATGAACAATTTTACACTGTAGGGACACATACAGGTAATTGATATAATTAGGCCATCTAGGAACCTGTCCAGGATATACTTCTCAGTTATTTCCTACAGAGGTACTAGAACAGTGGTGGCGAACCTATGACACGGGTGCCAGAGGCGGCACTCAGAGCCCTCTCTGTGGGCACTCGCACCCTGGAAAAAGTCTATGGTGTACCAATATGCCTTAGACCTTTCCTGCCATTCATCAGCACAGGGCGCACTATGTACGGCACAGGCAGCGCATTAAATGTAGGCAGGCTATTATAGCTAAATGATAAAGTACATGGAAGATATACTATATTGGTATTCAGGTTAAATTGATGTGTTGGCACTTCGTGATAAATAAGTGGGTCTCTAAAAGGTTTGCCATCACTGTACTAGAACTTTCAGTCTACCCAAGTACACCAAGAAAACGCTGTGCAGTGCATTCCAGAAACAATTTATATACATTTTATGAGCTAAAAAATTCAAGATATATAGCATTCAATATACTCAGAGTTTAATATACCTGTCTCAGCATGCTCAATACAGAGATCCTTTCAGAACTTGTGTCCATAGGTCTGTAAGACATCTCAAATAATATGATTCCCAAGCTGAACAGGTCCACTTTCTAGGCAAAGAAAAGAAAACACAATTTTTGAAATTATTATCAAATATTAGCTGGATGCCATATTAGAAACTATGCAATTTTTCAGCTACCAAACATTAGCTGTATACAGACAGAAGAGATTGATCCTGTTCACCCCAGTTCTACTTTCACTGCTGACATTCAAACCGTAACATTTTTATTACCTGATTATACGAAGCTTTGGTGTTCCCCTGGACTTCTGGACTCACGTACAAAGCTGTGCCCACCATGCCTGTGAGTTTCCCTGAAGAAAACGTTTGAACAATTATGATGCAATTTTAGGATACATTCTGTTACTCAGAAATACACAGGCAAAAAGCCCTTAGATATAACAGATGGTCGTGAAAACTGGAAGAGTTTTCTACAGGAATTATGGCAATTACCTTCAGGGTCAACCTTAGCACAATCACCAGATTGGTCCTCATCTTGTGTTGATTCAGTCTACAAAAGAGAAAAAGCTGCTAAATTCAGGCACCTTGCAATTTAGAAATCTCACCTAATGTATTTACTTATGTGCAATGTGATTAGTCCAAGGCTCCATTCACACATCCGTAGTTCTGGGTCTGGATCCGTAGTTCTGTTCCGCAGCCCCGCAAAAAAGATAGAACATGTCCTATTCATGTCCACAATTGCGCCATAGGGCCGGCCATTTGCGGACAGCAAAACAGTTACGGACATCTGAATGGACCCTTTGGGAAAAAAAAAAAAGCTATGTTCTGTTTCAGATCTGCTGAAGTATAAGGCACTTACTTTATAGGCTGGGTGATCTGTAGCCAGACCGAAATCCCCAATCTTTACATGATCTTCTGAATCCAAGAAAATGTTCACAGGCTTTAAGTCCCTATGTATCATCCCCTGCAAGGCAAAGCAGTAAATATTAATTGACATTGCACCAACCCTAGCAATCACAATATCACTAATAGGCAGGTCACACACACAAGATGGCCAGCAGACAAACGTTCATTTGGCCAACAGCTATTTGTCCCGATCATAAACACGAAAACTCGGCCAAGTGTGAACGTTTCTGTCAGATGCCTCTATCATTAGCTTTTCTCCCATGGGAACACAACATTGGACATCTTGACATCACCCCCAACGTGAGGAAGCCTCATTAAACATTAGTCAGCTGATCCCGCCAGTAGATTAACTGCAGAATTTCAACATCGCCCAAATTTAATTTGCTAAAAGTGCACAATACCAAATGTACTACAGCAAAAACAAAAATACACCATAGTCTTGAGCCGAGATCCTGGCCAAAGCCAGAAAATGGGAAGCATCTAGTGGATAAGAAAATCAGCTATGCCACCTCAACCAGGCTTACTATAAAGCTTATTGTTCTGGCATATACTGCCTACACAGAAGGTGTAATTAATTTGAACATGTTAACAAGTCTTACTAGCTGAGCCTTCCTTATATTACAGGACCCTACATACCTGCTCATGAATGTATGCCAATCCATCCAATATCTCCCTAAACAGTCTCCACAGGCGATTGTTGTCCAGATATAACCCTTGATCTATAGTGTCTCGTAACGTGCTTTTCTCACAATATTCCATCTGGAAACAATGAAACACATTAAAAAAATGCTATCACCAAAATATTACATTTACTAAGTAGTAAGTAATAAAATGCAGCAGTAAACAAGTGAAGGATACACGATGGCCACATAACACAAGATGGCCTCTGGGATGTACTAATGCTTTAAGCACCAAGTAGCATGACTAGTGTCGGACCAGTCTGGCTACAACTGTGGAAAAACTACAATAAAGGCCATCTGTCAGCAGATTTGTACTTATGACACCGGCTGACCTGTTCCATGTGCACTTGGCAACTGAAGGCATCTGTGTTGGTCCCATGTTCCTATGTACACACATTATTGAGAAAAATGATGTTGTAATGTATGCAAATGAGCCTCTAGGAGCAACAGGGGCGTTACCATTACACCTCTCTGCTATGAACTTTTGCCTTTTGATTGACAGGGCCCGGCAGTGTAAACATTATCACACCTAGCCCTGACTTCTCCTAAAGTCCATCAAAGTGGAAAGGGCGCGGCAGTTGTAGAGAGAGCAGAGCCTCTATGTGTAACGGCAATGCCCCCTTTGCACCAAGAGCCTCATTTGCATATATTAAACATTTATTTTTCTTAGTAATGCGGGCACATATGAACATGGGACCAACACAGATGCCTTCAGCTGCCAAGAGCACAATGAACACGTCAGACAGTGTCATAGGTACAGATCTGCTGACAGATATCTTTACTTGACACCCGAAAAATATTTTACAGTGCACACATGTGGATACCATATTCCAGCTCAGATATAATGAAAGCTGCATGGAACATGAATATGGAGAGCGTATGATTTGGCTGCAGTTGCAATGTTTGCTTCTTCTATAACATCTCAGGATACATATACTAACCAAGAATTGTAATTTACACAGAATGACCATACCTGGATATAAAGGTAATGCACGGTCTGAATGGACATTTCAGATGGGGACTCCTTGCATCCTTCCAATTGTTTAACAGCACACTCTTCATCCTGTTGGATTTACAGTGATTAATAGACCGGAATATTAATGACAGACGCGGATGGCATTAATGCAAGCTGTTTATCTCCAGTGTCCCCCACTACAAAAGACCTGCAAAGTGTTAATTCCTGGCTCTCAATGCCAGACCTATGTACTTCTGCATACATTTTGCATGTCATGTCTTAAAGGGGTTGGCCCATCTGTGACACTGATAGCATATCACTAGGCACTTCTGGGACCTGCACCTATCTCTACAACAGGGACCATAAAGTGAAAGAGAGCACACCGTGCATACGCAGCATGCGCTCCATTCATTGCTATACGAGTTTTGAAAATAGCCAAGCAAGCACACTCAGCTGTTTCCAGAAGTCCCATAGCAGTGAACAAAGAGCGAACCGTGCACACACAGCAACCTCTCCATTCACCACTATATGACTGCTGGAAATAGCCAAGCTGGCACTCACCTCCCGTAGTGGTGAATGGAGGGTGGCCATGCATGTGCAGCTGCTCTCTGTTCATTTTGGGGGCCCTGTTCAGGAGACAGAAGAAGGTCCCAGACATGGTACCTGAAACCTAATTGACATTGATGGTATATCTTAGCAATATGCCATCAATAGAGATAAGCAAATTTCTCAAAAATTCGATTCGGCTGGTTCGCCGAATTTTCTGAAAAGATTAGATCCAAATTTATTTGAGGCGAATCACGTTAAAAAACAGCTATTTCCTCAGGCCAGAAAAGTCATAGCGCTTCACTGGATTGATCGGGAACCACCGCATTATAAGGAATTGGTAGGCAGAGTTCGTACATTAATACTGCTAGAACATTTTGTGTACCAGAAAAGGAATACTTTAAAGAAATTTTCCAGGATATGGTCACCATGGGTACAAAGGTACAATATACCAGTCTGAGCTTTATGTATACTGGGAAAGGTTGTAGGGTGACCAATTGTACTATTGTCTACACAAGTTCTTCTGTATATGCTACTAAAATGTAACTGTGGTCAAATGCCTAATATATACATGTCGCATGATGTAGGAATGGTGATGTGTAGTGGTGGGAATGTGGATGCTAGTATGTCTGATATCATGATTTAAGTACGGTTGAAGGCTGTGTCACCTTACTTGGACTGTGCTTCTGCGTACTTCAATGCTCTCTGTATCGATGGACGCAAATGAGACATGGACTTTCGTCGGTGGACCAACGACACTTGCTGAACTTTGTGGTACAACGGCTAGGGGCGGGGGTGGGATGGAGGGAGGGGGTGGAAGGGATTGTTTTTGTTTCTGTACTGTGTAAAATCAGAAAATCTTTCAATATAAATTATCTGATATAAAAAAAAACAGCTACTTCCTGGCTGCAGAGAGCCTTTATAGTGGTGTAGAACACTGTGCCTTGCAGTAACACGCGTAGGGAGTCTGCTGTGGTAGTGAAATAGTACTGTGAGTCAGTATGACACACACATGACAGGCGTCGCTCTTAGAATCACTGCACACTTCACATATTTGGGCAGTTACGGGGCCAAAACTGACCAAATAACAAGTGTCAACTCAGCCTTACAGGTCAATGTTCGCGTCAAGAAGAAGCGCACTCCTTTTACACTGTCGGCAGCTGATTCGACATACAGTAGATGTCTACAGAACCTGTTCTATTATACGCTTATACAAGTAGAGCCCCCCTGACAGAGTGGAGAGGGTGTCAGCAGTAAGTTTGTGTTGACATCACTGATTATTTTGCCCTTCCTCTGATACGTCAGAACAATAACCCCCCCCCCCCCAAAAAAAAAAATGACACTCGAATGGAATATTTGCATGTCTTCTGTGTTTTGTACCCACTCCTGCTTTTGGCTACCAAAACATGAGCCAATTACGATGCAAAATAGGGACCATGTCATACAGGCCTCACAGCTGCTACATAGACAGGATCCGTTGCGAGTCTCATTTTTCCTTCCTTCTGACAGATCAGAAGGGTCAAATAAATGATGATGTCAACCAGGCAAAAAAGGCAAAATAGTGGCCCAGTCAAAATAGTGGCCTCAGTGACAGAGTGGTGAAGTGGCAGCTGCATAAGGAGACCACAGAGTGGTGATTTGGCAGCAGCATGAGAAGACCACAGAGTGGCACAATGACAGAGCATGGAGGTGGCAGCAGCAGCGTGAGGAGGCCACAGACTGGCAAGGTGACATAGTGTGGAGGTGGCAGCAGCATAAGGAGACCACAGAGTAGCACAATGACATAGTGTGGAGGTGGCAACAGCAGCATGAGGAGACTTGAGTGGTGAGGTGGCAGAAGCATCAGGAGACCACAGAGTGACCCGGCGACAGAGTGGGGAGGTGGGTGGCAATAACAGTACCAGCTGACGATGGTGGGTGTAAGAAGGAGCACTTAGCATCAGATGTGTGGCATCAGGCGGGTGGCAGCATCAGAATAGTAGCTGAGGCAGGTAGCCAGAAGAAACCGGTCTCTTTTGTCAAAGTTTGGGTGAGGCAGCATGGATGATCTAATATGATGCACCAGGCATTGGCGGGTGGAAATCCTGGCTGATCCACGCCTGATTCATCTTGACAAATGTCAGTCTCTCCACATTTTGGGTGGACAGGTGAGTTCTCCTTAGGGTAACTATGGCCCCCGCCACACTAAACACCCGCTCTGATGCCACACTACTGGCCAGGCCACCACCTGCTGGTTGAGGTTCTGCTCCAGGTCTAGCTGCTGCTGCTGGTAGTAGTTTCTTCACTAGGCAGGTTAAAAAACCTGATCTTTGACTCTAGACTCAAGCTGCTGCTGATGGAGTTGGCACTGCTCCTACCCCCCACCCCGCCACAGCAACCATGGCAGTGGTACACGAGCGCAGAGACCCCCCCCCGGTCAGACCTGCGAGAGGGTGGACGATGGCGCAGGTAGGTAGTGACTACATAGGATGTCTCTATAGTAGTTCAGTTTGTCCTCCCTCTCAGCGGGTGTAAAAAAGGCCCCCATTTCGGACCGGTAGCGAGTGTCCAACAAGGTAGAGAGCCGGAAGTCATCCCTCTGCGGAATGGTGACAATTCAGCTGTCACTACCCAAGCAAGTAAGCATGCAGCGGGCCATTTGCACAAGTTACTCCCTGCCTCCATCTCCACTGCATACTGCCACGGTGTGCCTGGGTCATCTGCCTCATCTCCCTCTTGCTCCTCCGGCTGCCCTCCGGCTGCTCCTCCTCTTCTGTCACCTGTGTAGAAAAAACACCCAGTTCGATACACATTGCTTGTGCTCCAATGTCCTCCTTCAGTTCAGCCCCCACAGGGCTCATGTGGCCCTGAGATGTAGGTGCCACGACTCCAGTCTCCTGACTAGCCATATTTACCAGCATCCGTTCCAGGATATGAAGCAGTGGAATGACATTGTTCATCCCATAGTCCTGGCAACAAACAAATAACGTGGCATCTTCAAAGGGCCTGAGCAAACAGCAGGTGTCACGCATGAGCTGCCACTGGCTGACATAGAAGTTACACAGGGGAGTACTCCTGTCCACTTGGATCATCAAGAAATCGTTTATGGCCTTTCTCTGTTCGTATAGTCGGTCCAACATATGGAGGGTGGAACTCCAATGGGTGGAAACGTTGCATATCAGCCTATGTTGGGGGATGCCGTTCTGCCGCTGTAGCTCAAGGAGGGTGTGCTTGGTGGTGTACGAGTGGCTGAATTGCATGCAAAGTATCCTGGCCATTTTTAGGATGTCTTGCAGATGGGATGTCAGGAACCGCTTAACAACCAGATAGAACACATGCGCCATGCAGGGCGCATGGCTTAGCCCTGCTTGACGCAGCACTGTCACCATGGTTCCGATTTCAAGTTGTCGTGGAGAAAGCCAGGATTCGATTTCTTGATGAAGGACACGGAGCAGTTGCTCACCTGTGTGACTCCGTTCGCCCAGGCAAACGAGATGTAGAACAGCGTGACACCGCCGTGCCCTGCACATGTGGTATGCTGGAGGGGCACTGTGACTTGTCCCTGAAATGGAGGCTGAGGACACGGTGATGGATCAGGAGGCAGAGGCGGACATTGTCGAAGGACCGACGGAACATGGAGGCGGAAGCGGAGTCATCTGGCCAAGTTGCTGGCGTGGCTGGGCAGGAACCACATTCACCCAGTGGGCCATAAAGGCCATGTATTGTCCCTGACCGTAGTTACAGCTCCACATGTCGGCGCAGCCGTGCACTTTGGCAGACACTGGCAGGCTCAAGGACTGGCCCACCTTCTGTTCTACATATTTATGCAGGGTTGGTACTGCCTTTTTGGAAAAGAAATGATGGCTTGGGACTCTCCACCTCGGCTCGGCACAAGCCATCATTTCTCTGAAAGGTGCAGAGTCCACCACTTGGAAAGGGAGGGACTGCAGTACCAGCAACTTGGCCAGGAGCACGTTCAGCTTCTGCGTCATAGGAAGAACACATGCGTATTGCTGTCTCTTGGCAATCGCTTCCGTGATTGACTGCTGACGAAATGAGTGATGAGGAGCAGGAGCCTCAGGACCGGTAAATGATGGGAAGGTGAGGTGGTGGAGCCTTGACTGCCTGAAATCAGGTGCGTGCCACTGGGTGATGCAGTGGTTGCTGCAACAGGCTTGATCACCACATTGGAGCTATGATTCTCCCAGGCAGCTTTATGGTGACGCTGCATATGTTGACACAGGGCCATGGTGCCTTCACCTTCTGCCCACAGAATCAGCACGAATGGCCATGTTCAATTCCTCCGGCGGCTTAACAAAAATTTTACCCCCAACAGTCCGCACTGACTGACTGCTACAGCCGCCTCCGTGAACCCCTGCACCACTACTTTCCGGACACATAGGCTCCTGCGAAGCGGGTGGTCTACCCCAAGCACATTTGGCTCCCAACCTCCCACTGCTGCCACCCTGCTGACTTCTGGACACGCTACCGACTTGCTGGCCCCGCCTCTGCCTCACGCGCAAGCTGCAATCCTCTTCCCCTAATGATGATGAGGAAGCCCCTTCGTCATCCGACTCCCAATTGCGATCGGCTACATCATCATCGAGTACTGTCTGCAAGTCACTGATGTCCTCCTCAACACTCTCTGAGCCAAAAGCCTGACGGCTCGCAACACCAGCTCCCACGCCACTCTCCTCATCACTACTTGCCAGCCTACCGGAGGAAGCGCCGGATATCTCCTCCAGATCTGGGCAGTAGCTACTGGCTGTCCTCTAGTAGCTCATCCTCGCTGTATAGTGGAGCTGAGCCCACAGCATAAATACTTGTCTGGCTGAGGGAACAGAAAAGGACAGAGGCAGGTTAAGGACAGGTGAGGGCACAGGGCCTGCTCCCGGGCCATGCCAACTAAGTGTTGTGTCTGACGAACCCACCGGCTCTTGGCTGGGGGTGTCTGATGTCACTTGGGACAAAGTGGATGACCAAGTCAACTATTCAAGCACCGCTGGGTTGCTGGTAAAAACACGAGCGCTAGAGGACACCGGGAGCTCAGGCCTCTCGAAATGACCCCTGCTGCCACGCCCCCTTACTCTGCTGCGACCTGTGCTTGAACCAGAAACATTTAGGACTCTGCCGCTTTCCTGTGCAGGGCCTGTCACTTCTCTGTCCGACATACTGTTAGATCAAATAAATAAATAAAAAGGAAATTAATACACCCCAAAAAAGGATGTAATTTTGTCACTTCACCGGACAACGACTAACAAGCCTTTTTTTTTTCCACTAATACACCCAAAAAAAAGGGTTCAGAACATATTAGCTGTTCAGTAGTGCAGTTATAACACTTTTTTTTCCAACTAATACACCCCAAAAAAAGGCTGTAATTTTGTCACTTTGCACAACGGATAACAAGCCTTTATTTTTTTCCACTAATACACCCAAAAAAAGGGTTCAGAACATATAACTGCACTGCTGAACGGCTAATAACACTTTTTTTTCCCACTAATACACCCCAAAAAAGGCTGTAATTTTGTCACTTCACCGCACAACGGATAACAAACCTTTTTTCCCCCCCACTAATACACACCAAAAAAGGCTGTAATTTTGTCACTTCACCGCACAAAGGCTAATAAGCCCTTTTTTCCCCCACTAATACACACCAAAAAAGGCTTTAGACCATATAACTGCATCGCTGAACGTCTAGTAAGCCTTTTTTCCACTAATACACCCCAAAACAGGCTGTAATTTTGTCACTTCACCGCACAAAGGCTAATATGCCCTGTTTTTTCACTAGTACACCCGAAAAAAGGCTTCAGAACATATTACTGCACAGCTGAACGGCAAATGAGCCCTTTTTTCCCCACTAATACACCCTAATGCTTTTTTTCACTAGTACACCCGAAAAAATGCTTTAGAACAGATAACTGCACCACACAACGGCTAATAAGATGTACAAATATTTCCTAGTAATACACCCTGTTAATGGCTGCATCACACAGCACTTGCACCACAAGCAAGGTTTACTGGCTGGTTTACTGACACTATACAAAGTGTATAACCCCATATGGGTTTATGGGGGATTGGTCTGGTCAAACTAATTTAATCAGTTTCTGTGAGGAAGTAAGTTCTAGACTTGACCTAGGCGAATCAATGGATGTTGTATATCTGTACTTTTCCAAAGCATTTGACACTGTACCGCATAAAAGGTTAGTATATAAAATGAGGATGCTCGAACTGGGAGAAAATGTCTATGTGGGGTTCCACAAGGGTCAGTATTGGGTCCTATTCTCCTCAATATATTTATTAATGATCTTGTAGACGGGTTGCACAGTAAAATATCAATTTTTGCAGATGACACTAAACATGGAAGAGGACAGTATACTGCTACAAATGGATCTGGATAGATTGGAGGCTTGGGCAAAGAAGTGGCAGATGAGGTTTAACACTGACAAATATAAGGTTATGCACATTGGAAGGAATAATGCAAGTCACCCGTACATACTAAATGGTAAAACACTGGGTAACACTGACATGGAAAATGACCTCGGAATTTTACTGGACAGCAAACTAAACTTTAGAAACAAGTGTCAGGCAGCTGCTGCCAAGGCCAATAAGATAATGGGTTGCAAATACTCCTGAAAAATGCTAAGAGAAGAGAATGTATTGCGACCTCAGGGCCAATGGTGGAACAGACTTTGATCCAGCCCAGAAGTATACTCTACATGAGAAAATGGAGCATACCTTCTTTATCTCGCTTAATAAAGGTACCACAGATATCATACATGCTTTTCAAACAGTCAGTGGTTTAGAGACTGGTAATGCAACATATTTTAAATAAGAGGTTTAAGGTGCCCACACATCTTGAATAGCAGTTGGCCAAACCCTCTCTCCCAAAACCCCTATACATATTAGGCCACTCGCTCTTTGTTGCTACATTTGGTTTGCAGATAAAGGAATCACAATTGTCTAGGAATTGCATACAGTGATCGGGGCTGAGTGTCAAAAATAAGCACATGGTCAGAAGACTGTGATTGTGTCAATGGATGAGCAAGATATGTGGCCATGTTTCCAGAAACACGTACCATAATTGATTGTAGAACAGGACTTATGTAGGTAAGAATATAAAGGAGTAACTCCACTCAGAGGTAAGGAGGATCCTCCAAATCTGTGAATGAGGTTACTGGGTGTCTGATGGGAGGAGAGGGGGAGGTACAACGTTACGCTAGAGGAGTTAAGTCTTGGGTCTAAAGGTTCCATCACACAGGCCGATTATCGTGTAAATTATCGTTAAATTGAGCAAAACTGCACGATTATTGAGTAGTGTAAAACAAATAAACGATAGAGCGATAACCCACAATCTGTAGATTTCTCTTTGGTATAATCTTTTATGTGGGCACAAAAAAAAATCATCATTGGACGTTAACAATTTCATACGTGTAAACAGGAATCGTTCACTGTACGCCACTCAAGTTATCGCTGTGTAAATTCAACAGTCTGCTTTACAAACGATGGAATATGCAATCAAAATTACGATTTTGTTAACGATAACCGGCACGTCTAATTAAATGGTCATTGCTAAAACTTCCATTACACCAAGAAAGGACTCGTACCAATCATTGCCTTGTGTAAAGGTCCCCTCAGGCAATTCCTCTGATTTGCCAGGGCATGCTGGTAGGATACTTTTAAACAATCTATTTGAAAAGTTGCTTCATTTGTTGTTACAAATTTTTTTTACATTTAAAATTAAAAAGATGTTATGGGACTTAAATTCTCAAGCAGCCTCAGACACTACTAGAGAACATTCATCACTGTCCATCACACTATTTCTAAACTCTGGACAAATTAGCATGTAGATATGAGACCAGGTTTTAATAAAAGACATGGTGAGGGTTAAATGCAGCCATTACCTGATCAGGACTGTTCTCATCCTCATTTTCAAAAACAATCTCACTATCAGAGTCTGTTCCTGGCCTGTTCAAACAAACAAAAAAGTCAATTTCTCAGAGCTTGATAATGGTATACATACATCTATCACATACAGTCACATGTCCAGGTTTTGACAGTTCCTAAAGGGGTCATCCCACGAAAAATATTCTAGTTTTCAAACCAGCACCTGGATCTGAATACTTTTTTAATTGCATGTAATTAAAAAGTGTGTATAGCCACTGAGTTATTCAATAAAACATATCTGTATAGCACCACTTAATTTCTTATTTCTTTGTCCTGCTCACTGAGAAGGCCGCACATGCTCAGTTTCATCTTTCAACTGCCTCCTGAGCTGTGATAGGGAGAGCATGGACACGCCTCCTGAGCTGTGATAGGGAGAGCATGGACACACCTCCTGAGCTGTGATAGGGAGAGCATGGACACGCCCCCTGAGCTGTAATAGGGAGAGCATGGACACGCCCCCTGAGCTGTAATAGGGAGAGCATGGACACGCCCCCTGAGCTGTGATAGGGAGATAATGGACACGCCTCCTGAGCTGTGATAGGGAGAGCATGGACACGCCTCCTGAGCTGTGATAGGGAGAGCATGGACACACCTCCTGAGCTGTGATAGGGAGAGAATAGACACGCCCCCTGAGCTGTGATAGGGAGATAATGGACACGCCCCCTGAGCTGCAGCAGAAAAGACACTCCCCTTGAGCTGGCAGCCTGATATAAATCTAGCAGAGCAATGAATGGGGAGATCTCTGGATCCATGTGAGGTACAGGGCTGGTTCCAGCTTTGTTAGAAAGAGATTGTTATGTGCCATATGATCTCGGATTTTCATTTTTTACATTATTCATGGGATAACCCCTTTAAGCCAAAGCCAGGAGTGGAGTCAAGAAGTGAAAACACATGATTTCATATGTATGTCCTCCATTAATGATCAGTTTATGGAATTGTCTTCAAAAACTGCATAAAAAAAAAACCTGAAAGTGGAACCAAGCCAAAAGGGTGCTATAACAAGTGCTTGAGCCATGGGGACCATACGGCAGTTACCGCTACTTGTCGGGTCACACTCGATCTGCACCTTTGTTTCAAGTGGCAATTTCAGGTGCGTACCGCTGATAAATTTGCATGTGTCGTATGTGGGAAAGTTAAGGCTACAATGGGTGTTACAGGGTTGTTGAATATTTCGCCTTTATGGCAAAATTCTGTACTCGTTGCTCAACATTGCGCTTGATGGCAACCTACAACTTTGTTGCAACACTGGAATGTGTAGCCAATTGCTCACTCTTTGAAGCTTCTTGGCAGTCAGGTTCTGATTGTCAGTGTTGCAACAATGTAATTGTATAATAGAGCAGATTTCTATTTGCTCCTACTGCACTTATATTATGGTGCTGGAACCACTTGACTAATTCCTATGTTTGTGCACAGATGCTTTGTCACACTATGGCTCATTAGAGAGGAAATAGATTCCTACAAAATTAACAGTGAATGGTTTCCATATTTTATCGTAAAGGGGGCGCCCACTGCTCACCCTCTTTACTAAGAGCCATATCACACCAACTTTCTCAGCCACGCAGGAACATGCTGTTTAGCGCTTACCAACCACACATTCATTCATATTCATAATTGTATGCTTCCGATTCGGTCCCTGTCTAAAAGCCAGCAGGCACTAACCCTCCCTGGAAGAAAGGGGCCCAGCACTAGTTAAGGAGGTAGTGTCTTAAAGGGGTTTTCCCATCTCAGACAATGGGGGCATTCACTTCTATGGGAGCAGCGCTGGGTGGTGGACGGACCCCGGGAAATCTTCGTTCTCATTGTATGTGCGGGTGCCAGTGGTGGCACCTGCACCTATCAGACAATGGGGGCATTTCCTAGCGATATGCGCCATTGTCTGAAATGGGAATACCCCTTTAAAAGCTGTAAATGCTGGGTAAACCACTAGATGTCAGACCCCCAACAATCATAATGTTATGGCATATCCTAGTGATATACAATGCCATTACATCATGGGAATAAACCTTTAAAGCAATGAAAATAAATCTGCTAAACATTTGTTTAATCAACTTACAAGAATGATGGAGAAAAAACCCCCTCTTCGTCGTCGTCATCTTCATCGTCACTTGAATCCTGATCAGATTTCTTGCAGTGTGCACTTGATGATCGTTCGCATGATGTGCTCCACTCCACAGAGCTGGTCATTATGGGAGCTGGAGCATTGGCCTCTATGTCGTCAGCGAGGCCAAACTCATTTTTTACCACCAGCTCCGGCTTCACTACCACTTTTTTGTCTACTGGTGTTCCCGCTTTAGGGGCACTGGAAGATGGAATTTCATGCTTCTCAATCCAAGCATTGTAGTACCTCACTATATTTTCATGGTTCAGTCGAGACAACAGCGTCACCTCACCTTTAATTCTCCTAAAATGTTTGCTGGCAGGATTAATTTGAACTCGCTTGACAGCATAATAGCAGCCATCGAGCTTGTTCTGAACCTGAAAATAACACATGAAATATTAGAGCATGCTAAGATACGGTTAATTCACTTAATAGGCCACATGGGGTAAATGTATAATGCATCTATTGTGGAATTCTTTCAAAATTAAGTAACATGAGCCAAGTGCGACCACTGCTCTCCTTATGATACCGTCCACATGTAGCGGTGCATGCGGACCTCAAGTATGGAGGGCTATCTTGGTGTGGCTCTCAGATGAAGCAGGGGTTAATTCCCTCATTCTAAGGTTTGTCAAATAGCACAAAGGCCTTTAAGTGAACAGTCCAGGTATAACGGATACATTACGTGGTCTTCTATGACCTGTTCAGGCATAAGAGGTGCAGTGAGGGCACAGATTCACTTTTTGGTATTCTTTGAATTTCTGTGCTATGCACACCACCAAAAAACCTCGGTATAACACTTCACACACGGCTGCAGTTTTCATTTCAAGTAACTGACCATCTTCACATATCATGTTACATATAGATTTTAGATCAAATCTGTAACTTACCAAATGCCAAAAGAAAATGAATGAATGGTACAATATAATATATGATCCCGTCCTTTTCACCCAGTTCGATACAGACCTCTGCTAGGAAAGTCTCTTAAACCCAACATGAATAAGGAGAAAGATGCAGCAACTCTCTTTGGTTTAGTCAGACATTAGGGTACACGAGATGTGGACAGGAAAGACTACAGCCGCTTCATGCACAAAAAAGCTACCTCCTTTCCTACCCACATCCCATGTACCCTGATGTCAGATGTAACCTCACAGACTCTCGGAGGGCAAATGCAGCATCTTTCTTCCCCCCATACAGTGGAGGAAATAATTATTTGACCCCTCACTGATTTTGTAAGTTTGTCCAATGACAAAGAAATGAAAAGTTTCAGAACAGTATCATTTCAATGGTAGGTTTATTGTAACAGTGGCAGATAGCACATCAAAAGGAAAATCGAAAAAATAATTTTAAATAAAAGATAGCAACTGATTTGCATTTCATTGAGTGAAATAAGTATTTGAACCCTCTAACAAAAAAAGACTTAATACTTGGTGGAAAAACCCTTGTTTGCAATCACAGAGGTCAAACGTTTCTTGTAATTGATGACCAAGTTTGTGCACATTTTAGGAGGAATGTTGGTCCACTCCTCTTTGCAGATCATCTCTAAATCCCTAAGGTTTCGAGGCTGTCTCTGTGCAACTCTGAGCTTGAGCTCCCTCCATAGGTTTTCGATTGGATTAAGGTCCAGGAGACTGACTGAGCCACTCCATGACCTTAATGTGCTTCTTCTTGAGCCACTCCTTTGTTGCCTTTGCTGTATGTTTTGGAGTCATTGTCGTGCTGGAACACCCATCCACGACCCATTTTCAGTTTCCTGGCAGAGGGAAGGAGGTTGTCGCTCAGGATTTCACGATACATGGCTCCGTCCATTTTTCCCGTTAATGCGAATAGAGTTGTCCTGTGCCCTTAGCAGAAAAACACCCCCAAAGCTAAAATGTTTCCACCCCATGCTTGACGGTGGGGACGGTGTTTTGGGGTCATAGGCAGCATTTTCTTCCTCCAAACACAGCGAGTTGAGTTAATGCCAAAGAGCTCTATTTTGGTCTCATCAGACCACAGCACCTTCTCCCAGTCACTCTCTGAATCATTCAGGTGTTCATTGGCAAACTTCAGACGGGCCTGCACATGTGCCTTCCTGAGCAGGGGACCTTGCGAGCCCTGCAGGATTTTAATCCATTGCGGTGTAATGTGTTTCCAATGGTTTTCTTGGTGACTGTGGTCCCTGCTAATTTGAGGTCATTAACTAACTCCTCCCGTGTAGTTCTAGGATGCTTTTTCACCTTTCTCAGAACCATTGACACCCCACGAGGTGAGATCTTGCGTGGAGCCCCAGAGCGAGGTCGATTGATGGTCATTTTGTGCTCCTTCCATTTTCGAACAATCGCACCAACAGTTGTCACCTTCTCTCCCAGCTTCTTGCTAATGGTTTTGTAGCCCATTCCAGCCTTGTGCAGGTCTACAATTTTGTCTCTGACATCCTTGGACAGCTCTTTGGTCTTTCCCATGTTGGAGAGTTTGGAGTCTGCTTGATTGATTGATTCTGTGGACAGGTGTCTTTTATACAGGTGACTAGTTAAGACAGGTGTCCTTAATGAGGGTGACTAATTGAGTAGAAGTGTCTAACCACTCTGTGGGAGCCAGAACTCTTAATGGTTGGTAGGGGTTCAAATACTTATTTCACTCAATGAAATGCAAATCAGTTGCTATCTTTTATTTAAAGTTATTTTTTCGATTTTCCTTTTGATGTGCTATCTGCCACTGTTACAATAAACCTACCATTGAAATGATACTGTTCTGAGACTTTTCATTTCTTTGTCATTGGACAAACTTACAAAATCAGTGAGGGGTCAAATAATTATTTCCTCCACTGTATGTTTAGTTCTGTCTGTATATTGTGCAAAGCTGCATTCACAATTCTGTAGGCTCTCGGATGGCCGTACACCTGAGACAGCTAGCAGCTATTACATCCCATACATATGCAAGTGCTGCTTGGCTAAGTATGCATGTGTTTTCAATAAGAAGTGGGGACGACACTGGCAGCGGCTTGCTCTCCCTTAATAACAAGGCAACAAGCCAAAGACTTCTTCTACCTGTCATCTGTGGTCGGGAGGGAGAGGCAGCTGGGCACATCCATACACAGTAGATGATCGGCCCGCCCCACCCAACTTGGCAGGTCCATCCAATGTTCATCTAATGTGTATGGAGACAAAGTTCTTGTAAACTAACAATCTTTTATATACATTCGATATCTACAGTATATATAACAAGTCTAAAATGGTGTTTAAAATTTGGACACAAACGAATTTGATGCACATTTTTGTGATACGAATCTGATGTGAGTGAGAGAATGGCTGAAGTAGGTAAGTGATACCATATGGAAGCCTAATATAGGGTAATGACGGCCATCTCATAGTAAACCATTGCAGAGAACATTAGGTTACTGGCGTTCATACAAATATGTTATTCAAGCTGTGACCATGAAATGATCACGAGGCATGAATTATCTCAAAGGCTTGCAGATAGGTTGAGAGAATGCCATATCCCTTTAGAAAAGCTACTGTGTATAACTAGCGCGTGAAATGCTTATATAGGCATATTGTTCAATGCGCGTAATAGACAGCGCGCACAAACAGTACTTAAACATAACTAGTCCTGTTCATGAGAGGGTGGCGACAAGCCAGCCAATCATGGGCTAGGAATATGACCGAGCATCCCCAGGATGCAATGCGATCCACTTATACTTAAGGGGAGAGCAGGCATCATGTAGTTGGGACTCCACCACTGCTGACGAGCTGTGTGATGACTTGTGTATGCGCTGCCTCCTGACGATCGCTGGTCCCCCGATATGGAGTGATGATGCAATATCCGGTAATGTATTGATTCTTACTCTATGATTCATCCATGATAAAGCATAAGGAATATATTGTTAAGCCTTAATCTGAATAAAGCTATTACTGTGTTCAATAGATATATTGTATGCTGTGTAAGTTCTCAGCCGGAGGGCTGATGAGAGTCTTGTGAGGCTTTAGCACCGCCAAAAACATAGCAATACATAAATTGGCGACGAGGATGGGATTTCTCCTTTGATATGAATTGGTGAAGCAGAGGGGAACCTCTGGGCAAATTTTGGGAAAATTTGGCATTTTGCCAAGAAAGGGCAATTGTTTTAAATTGATACTGAGGCCGCCCTGAGAGGTATACTAACTTGAAACTCGACGGGTATATATTACTCAAGACTGCGCACCTCTGAGAAGAGGGTTGACCCGATAGTGGTCTCTATCGAGTTTCACGGGAGGATAACTCGAAACGGTAGTGAGGAGGGCGGTGGTTTGTTGATCCCCTACCCCTAAGTGGGGAGGGGCACCTCTGACCAAAGACACGCCCATTTGGCAGGTTGCCAAAAAGTTAAAAATTCACTCTCACCATGTTCAGGAAAAAGGAGAAATCTCAAAAAGATCCTACGGAGATACCCGGCTGGACCGAGGCTCCCTACAATATAATAGCGACAGAATTATCTAGTCATGGGCTAGCAGAATCATGGGATGAACAATTGAAAGAATCAGAACCGGTTGATGTAGTACATGTACTTGAGAAACTCCCTGCAAAAGCAGGTGATGCAGTTACCCTGGCCAGAAGGAGCTGGGTGTTGGCCTCCGCATATCGTCAGGTGCACAAACGATTGGGGAAGGCAATACAGGACCGGCGGAAGGCAGAGCAGGCCCAGTTGGAAGCTGAGGGGCGCTGCCTGATGCTGGAATGTAGTGGCAAGTTATTGAAAGATAAACTTGCGCACTATCAGACAATAGCAGAAAACTCTGCGGTCTACATAGCGGCAAATAAATACAGGAAAAGGAAAGGCAAGGTGAACAGAAGTAAGGTGTGTAAACATATTGCTGCCGCTAGTGTAGATTGGGACCCCAGCAAATGGGATGGAGATATCTGGGACTCGGACTGGATGAGTGGGAGGATAGGGAGAAGAAAGTGATCTTGAAAGGACACTTGATCCTCCCTCGTCGTCTGCTTTTCCTATCAAACGAAGGAAACAGGAGACGAGGTTCGGTCCTGATATGAGAAGGGTGCGGGACGAAAATGGTCACCCCATACCAGTGACTGACGCGCAGGGACGTTATATCAATCAAGACGGGACAGTACACCAGGATGGGACTGATGATCCCATACAATGGAGACAGGAGCTAGTACCACACACAGAGGTAAAGGAAAGTCTGCAAGACTTTTCACAAGCAGAAGTAGATGACATACTGACTAGATTTAGGCAGAAGCCCGGGAGAGTGACATGAAGTGGTTGGTAAGGCTCCTAGACACCGGGCGACAGGGGTAACTTTGGATGTAGGGGACGTGTTTAAATTCCTGACCATAACGCGAGACACTCTAGTAACACGGGTGATGAAACATTGGTTTGACAATAAAGGCCCAACGGATAACATCACGCTCGCAGGGATTATAGTGATGGGACTACGAGAAAATACCCCACAGAAGGGGACATTCCTTTAATGACAGACCATGGTTTGCCATTAAGGATGGAATTGAAAGAGTAAAGAAGAAATATAGAACCTCTTACGCGTGAGGTAAAGAACCTACATGACCAAAATCACGTCAGGATTTAGGACACGAATATTGAAGGGAACGCCACCCACTTATAAGGCAGTCATGATGACCCTATTATTGTCTCTCATGGATGAGCCGGCCTACAAATTAATTGATAGGATGGCAGAGATACAGGACATGGGGGACTGGACGGAGAGTAGAGAGAGGGAGAGACCGTCCCGAAGAACCCTCAGGTTAGCAAACCGGAAGGTAATGACAATCGAGTTTCGAGGAAAGAAATGTTCACTGCACTGTTGAAAGCAGGTGTGAGTAAGGAGAAGATAGATGGTATAGATACAGGAAAAATGTGGAGTATGTACAAACAGAAAGCGCTAGGGAAGAAGGTAAACAAAAGTGAAGCCCCTGAGAAGGTGGTTGAGAAAAAGGTTAAGAAAGCTGAAGAAACAACACCTAAAGAGGGGAAACCTAGGTTGCCGGGGTGGGACCAATACAAAGACTTGTATCCCTGGGAGGAGATGGCGGCGGCTGTGATGGCGGCTAGATTGCAGCAGAATAGTATACAAATCAATGTTGTAATTGTAGGAAAAGTCAAGATGCCCCCTATACATATACCCCCGGCGACGAAATTGATAGCCATGAAGCAATATAGGATACCAGGGGGGCATGCAGAAATTTCACAGACCATCAAAGAAATGGTAGAAGCAGGGGTGATGAGGCCCACCACTACGGCGTGGAATAACCCGGTATGGCCGGTTTAAAAGAGTGACGGTTCTTGGCGGATGACCGTTGATTATCGAGAATTAAACAAACACACTCCGCCGCTGACTGCTGCTGTGCCGGACACTATTGGAATAATTGAAAATATTCAGAAACATGCAGGCACTTGGTACGCTGTTATTGACTTGGCGAATGCCTTTTTCACTATTATAATAGAAGAGAGGGCCCAGGATCAGTTTGCCTTTACATGGCTAGGCAGACAATACACATTCACTCGGTTGCCACAAGGATGGTTACATAGCCCCACTATCTGTCATCGAGTGGTAGCGGAACATCTAGATGAGATACAACTTCCGACTGAGATGCAGTTCTCACATTACATAGATGACATCATGATACAAGGGGAGAGTGCAGAGACGGTCCAAAGAGAATTGGACAAACTGGTAGCCCACATGAGGGAGAAGGGTTGGGAGATCAATCCCGCTAAGATTCAAGGACCGTCACAAACAGTGAAGTTCTTGGGAATCCAGTGGAACAAGGGGCACCGAGAGGTGCTGCCAAAGGTAAAACAAAAGATTCTGGAATTCCCCACTCCGAAAAACAAGACAGAAACACAATCTTACATAGGCTTGTTTGGGTTTTGGAGACAACACATACCTCATTTAGGGCAACTGCTGGCCCCACTCTACCGGGTGACTCGGAAGAAATTCGAGTTCTCCTGGGGGAGGAACAGCAGGAAGCCTTTGAAGCTGTTAAACAGGCCATACAGACGGCTGTCGATCTATGGCCTATGAGGGAAGGCGATGTGGAACTTCATGTGTCCATATCAGACATGTATGCTGACTGGTCACTGTGGCAAAAGCAGGACGGGAAAAGAGTGCCATTGGGATTCTGGAACAAGAAGTTGCCAGATGCAGGGGACAAATATATCCCCTTTGAAAAACAGCTGTTAGCTTGTTACTGGGCTTTGATAGAAACCGAACAAATGACGTTAGGGCACACCGTCTTGCTGAGGCCGCAGATACCAATCATGCAATGGGTATTGTCAAATCCAAAAACAAACAGAGTGGGGCATGCCCAGGAACAAAGTATCATTAAGTGGAAATGGTACATTTCACAGAGAGCAAAACAAGGAGAAGGAGGCATAGCTGCCTTACATGAAAAGGTAGCCAGTGTTCCCCCATCGGGACCGATGGGGCGAAGAATGTTACTCCAGACATGGGAATGCAAGAATCCCCAGTGAAATGGGGAAAAGGGTTTGAGTCACTAACTGAGGAAGAACAGCAACATGCGTGGTTCACGGACGGGTCAGCAAAATATGTGGGCGGAACGAGGAAGTGGAAGAGTATAGCATACAATCCACGAACCTCCACCACCCTAGTGCTAGAAGGTGAAGGAATGAGTAGCCAATATGCGGAATTGGCAGCTGTGGCGATAGCATTGAAAAAGGAACAGGGAGGTCAGTGCCACATATTCACAGATTCATGGTCTGTGGCCAATGGATTGGCTACATGGATGATGGGTTGGAAACAACATAATTGGTTGATTCACGGAAAAGAGATCTGGGGTAAGCAGATCTGGCAGGACATTGAAGAAATTGCACAGAGAACTAAGGTTACGGTGTTCCATGTAGACGCGCACATGCCTATAGACTCACTTGAATGTTTGTTTAATTCCCAAGCAGATGCGGCAACAGCCATATCCACTGCATCCACGACGGATGAAAAAAGAGAAACTGAGCAATAGCTGGAAGGTACAGCCGTTTGGGCTCACCAAAAGAGTGGACATTTGGGAGAGAAGGCCACTTACAGGTGGGCCCAAGAGAGAGGTATTCCCCTTATCCTGGATGTAATAAAACAAACAATCCAGAAGTGTCCCGTGTGCCAACATATCCAGAAGAGGGAAGTACCCCATACCGTGATGGGGCACATAGGCCGGGAAAACTACCGGCCCAGGTTTGGCAAATGGATTTTGTAGGGCCGTTACCAGAGAGTAGGAGGTGTAAATACATGTGTACTGCGGTAGACACCTATTCAGGGTTAATGGTGGCATTTCCGTGTGCCTCAGCCACCCAGTGGAGTACGCTGAGGACATTGGAAATCATCATTCAGTATTATGGAATGCCCCTGCAAATACAAACAGACAATGGGTCACATTTTACTGGAAAAGAGGTGAAGGATTTCGCCTCTAAGAACAACATAGAATGGGTGTACCATATGCCCTACTACCCACAAGCGGCCGGCTTGATTGAGAGAATGAATGGGCTACTGAAGGGAGCTTTGAAAAAGATGACACCAGACGGTACCTATGGACAGTGGCGAGACCACTTGTCTGAGGCCCTTCAATCTCTCAACAACAGGCCATTAACGGAATCCACTACACCGTTGATGAGGATGTTGACCCCTAATTTGACAATTGGGAAGGTCAATATAGAATCTCTGGAATATTGGAAAATCAATGATCAAGCGCATGTCCCATACAGAGGCACACCTCAATCAGCTGGTTTAGATGTGCACTCTACCGAGTTGATAATGATAGCACCAGGGGCAGTCAAAGTAATACCCACAGGGATAGGAGTCAAGATCCCTCAGGGACACTATGGGCAATTAGCTACTAGGTCCAGTCAAGCCCTTAAGCATTTGATAGTGGTGGGAGGAGTCATAGACTCAGATTATCAAGGAGAAATAAAAGTGGTGTTACTAAATTTGGGAAAGGAAGAAGTGGTGATTACAGAAGGGGAAAGGGTGGCACAATTGCTGCTCATTCCCATTTATATAGCACAGCTAAAAGAGACCTCAGCCCCTACGGAATTGACTGTGAGGGGACAAAAAGGTTTTGGATCCACCAATGAGATAAGTGTAGGAGCCAAGATCTGGACACAGAATCCAGGGGACCCCCTCCCTGCCGAAGTAATAGCGGTAGGCAAGGACCGAACCCTATTGGTGATGCGGCCAGGGGTTGAAAAGTGGGAGTATATCCCACAAGAAAAATGTTACTTACGGGAATAATGCTGTATTTCTTTTATAGAAAAGAAACCATGTTTATGGCATCGTCCTTGGTCTCCTTGGTATCGTGTTGTGGGCATCATTCGCAGACGCTAGAACTCCAGGTCAACTTCTCACACAAGAGACAGGCGAAAATTCATCACGAGGAAGATGGAGCTGGAATAACTCTACAAGAGGGAGGAAGCAGGACAGCTTCACCTGCCAAGCGTCACAGCGATGTGCCATAGCCAACGTAACTTTTAATTCGAGTTCGTGGACGGGTTTTAACCCAAATGCAAGAGATGGTGCGCGAAATACCACGCGGTATGTACTATACTCCACACATGTTCGGGTCCAGGTGAACTCTTCGGTCTTACTACAATGTTGCGTGGTAGACCAATTTATAGGACTAAACTCGACAGCCCGAAAGGAAGTAGCAAAGAACTGTACCACGTGGAGTAGTAATATCATCTTCAATTTGACGCTGACGGATCCTAAGGTCTTCTTGTGCACTAATGCAACAAAAATAGAGAACCGGACAATATGGGCAGACTACTTACTCTTTGCAAACATGGACACGGCCAAAGTGGATCCAGGGCAAGTGAAGAGATTACCCTCAACATGTGAGAGGGTGGGACAGCATGCCCAAAAGACTGAGTTGACTTTTACGATTAGCTTTCCCCCACTAGGAGGTGTCGATACCGCAGGGCGTGGTATGACACGCTGTTAGGGGGATATGGGGCGTTATCGGGAACTGTTAGTGGCTTTGATATTGAAACATTAGCCAATCGGATGCACAACGCAGGTAGCAAGATAAATGATGCCTTAACATTGCAGGCTAGGTGGATGCCTACTATATGGACTCCACTTAGGATGCAAGTACCTATAGATAATGATTTGCTTGATTTAATAAATGCGAGTGCCTCAGCCACCCTTGGGGTGGATACTAACGTGAGTCGCATTGTCAATTGGACTATATGTTCCCTACAAACGTTACAACAGCAACAACAAAAAGGGGAATTTAAAGCTATGCTGCTGACTGGAAATGAACAGGTATGGAGGACCGTGTTCAGAAATTGGACAAAGGCTGAACACTGGCTCCATATAGCGGCACAAAAGGCAATATGTAACGATACAACATGTAGTGGACGATTAACAATTTACAATGTGACTAAAAGTAGTATGATGTGTAAATTCATTGTATTACCTTTATTAATGGGACCAAAGGGTAATCAACACTTTTGGATTCCCACATTTAATGGACAAGTAATTGATGGTGAAAATCGAACTCATGATCTAACCTTTTGTGATGATACGTTAGAAGGAAAGATTTGTAAGTTACAGTCTGCTGTATACGAGCCATGCTTGTTACAGAACACTGTAAATAAGTGTGAATGGACTATAATGCCCACGACTTATCGTTGGATGGTTGAAATAAGTCCTCAAACGATATGCGTGGTGACAGATCGTCAGGTGGTCCCTAAAATGGAAGTGCCTTTTGCAGGGTGCATACACAACGTCACTGTGCTCCAGTGGGAAAATGAAACATTTATATTAACTCCCGACTTAGCGGCAAATGCCCAAATTGCTTGGGAGACTCCTAAAATGGAAGTACCAAATTGGGATTTGAATCTGACGCAGTTAAAGCAAATAATAGAACGATCAGAGGAGGTAAATAAATCAATTCAGCATCTGAATAGAAGTATTACGGCCCACTATTTATCCACTACTGTCATAGCGGGAAAGGTGGCGAAGGTAGGTTCTGCGATAGCGGATGCCACGTCACATCATTGGTGGGATATCTTTATGGGATACTCCCCTCAGCCGACAAAATGATGAATTGGATAGTACACCCGCTACTGATAATAATGATCATGGTGATAGTACTGTCCATATGGAACTGCTACGTAGCATACGGTATATGTTGCCGAAGGAAAAAGGTGGTGATGGTTTCCTATACCAATGGTCGTCATTAAGGACCGAATGTGATACGAATCTGATGTGAGTGAGAGAATGGCTGAAGTAGGTAGGTGATACCATATGGAAGCCTAATATAGGGTAATGACGGCCATCTCATAGTAAACCATTGCAGAGAACATTAGGTTACTGGCGTTCATACAAATATGTTATTCAAGCTGTGACCATGAAATGATCACGAGGCCTGAATCATCTCAAAGGCTTGCAGATAGGTTGAGAGAATGCCATATCCCTTTAGAAAAGCTACTGTGTATAACTAGCGCGTGAAATGCTTATATAGGCATATTGTTCAATGCGCGTAATAGACAGCGCACAAACAGTACTTAAACATAACTAGTCCTGTTCATGAGAGGGTGGCGACAAGCCAGCCAATCATGGGCTAGGAATATGACCGAGCATCCCCAGGATGCAATGCGATCCACTTATACTTAAGGGGAGAGCAGGCATCATGTAGTTGGGACTCCACCACTGCTGACGAGCCGTGTGATGACTTGTGTATGCGCTGCCTCCTGACGATCGCTGGTCCCCCGATATGGAGTGATGATGCAATATCCGGTAATGTATTGATTCTTACTCTATGATTCATCCATGATAAAGCATAAGGAATATATTGTTAAGCCTTAATCTGAATAAAGCTATTACTGTGTTCAATAGATATATTGTATGCTGTGTAAGTTCTCAGCCGGAGGGCTGATGAGAGTCTTGTGAGGCTTTAGCACCGCCAAAAACATAGCAATACAATTTTCTATGTTCATTTTGTGAACATAGAACATTTGTGTGTGTTGCATGCAGATTTTGTTGTGGAATTGCCCCAGATTTTACCTTTTTTAATGTAAATAATGAAATCTGCAATAAAAATCTATTGAATTGAATTACATTGACATGCTGCAAATTTCAAAATCATTTCCACAGCAAGTAGATATTAAAACCTCATCCATTTGGCTGGTACTTTAATAAGTTACGTTCACACAGGACAGAAAATACATGGAACAGTCTGCTGAGGATTTCCTCATAGATCCGTGTAAAAAAAACATGAATTACATGCGGTTTTTGCTGCAGAAATGGATTTCACCCTTCCCATTACACAGGGTTAAATCCATGGTGGAGATGCATAATTTGACAAGCTGCAAATTTCAAACCCACACTGCATGTCACTGCAGATTTTTCAAGCAGTATGTGGATTAGATTTCTTAAAATCGCAAACACCTTGTGGGTACTGTACAACACTGAAGATTTGCCAGCCGCAAAGATATGCATGCGTAGCTAAGCAGCGTTCGAATGTGTATGGGGTTTTGGAGGGAATTGCTGACTGCTATCTAAGCCTACATTCACACGACAGTAAAAAAAACGGCTGTGTGATGAACGTTTTTTTAACTGCTGTCAGGCGGCCATTTTCAAAGCTGGGTGCGCTTGGTGACTTCATCACGCTGGGAGTGCAGGTCCTACTGCATTAAGTGAGAAGCGACTGTCCCGGTGCATGCAAGTGGATGAAGCGATTTATTTATTTTTAACACAAGCAGAACTGGAGGAGCACTAATTGGGCATTATTAGTACTGGGTGCCACTTAAAGTGCATTCTTTATACTGGGGCCCACTGACAGGAGAATTAATAATCCTTGGGGCCCACTAACGGAGCATTATGTATACTGGCAGGGTACTATGGGGTTCAATATCTACAATGGGGAGGGGGGTATGAGGGTCACTATTGGCTCCATATAATGTCCAGGGGACACTATTTGGGGCATTATGTAAACTGTGAGGGCATCAGTTTTTGACCGCCATTAAAAACGGATGTAAAATAGATCCAAAAAGGCTGTTAAATATGGACAGACAGAAAATGGATGCAAAATGGCCATGAAAAACTCAGTGTGTCCATTTTAAATGTAGGCTAATGTACAAGGCCATCACAGAGACTACAGGACTGTGAATGCAGCTTTACACAATAATACAAACTTACTTGGGTGCAATGCAATAATGAATTCAATGTATTTACTAAGTTAGGCATGTAGTAGAAGTAAGCTTTATCTGCCATGTGTGAATCCACCCTATGCTGCAGATTCATCACTAGTGTTGAGCGAAATTGTGTTTTAAGTTCTGCGTCCAAAGTTCGGGTTTGGGTTCTCGAAGAATCCCGTTATGGATTCCGCTACCACGGACCCATAACGGAATTTGGAATCCATAACGAAATTCAGAACCCGAACCTTGGATGCCGAACTTAAAAAACAAGTTAATAGGAATGTTTAAAAAGATTGTGAGAGGGCACTCTTATATTTGGAGTTAGTTGCTATTTTATTCTATTAAATAAAATCAATCAGAATATTCAGAATATTCAGAATATAAATATACAAATCAGTAGAAAAATACACACAATAATACACACAGTAAATTTCTCCTGTAGAGGTTCCTATCTAAAAATTATTAATATTCATTGTGAATAGTTCATCTTGGTTATTATTCAATAATCACTTAGTTTTTAGATGAAAAACAACCTTCCTGGTTTTCCTGAGTGTGCTCTGAAGGTGATTTGACCATAGGATGTTATTAGATGGTAAATGACTTACAATTTTATATATTGTAAGTAAAATCCTGTATGGTCAAATACTTTATATTTAGAGCAGCAAGTTGTGATAAAATTATGGTTTGATAGAGTTCCTGGAGTGCCACAGTGGTGTTTGTTTGGTGGACCCCCAGTATTCAATTGAATTGTTTTTTAATTCAAGTGTTGCAGATTGTTGGTAACAGAGCATAACAGTTTCAATTGCAGGTTTAAGTCAGATGCCACACTGGCTACATTACCAGTCCTGCTGCGATGTGTGGCTGCGTCTCCTGGTTCTTTTTCCCAGTATCGTGGGTTCTGGTGAGCGTTCCCTGCGATGTGACAAGGTATACTGCTGTCTCTGTGGGGTATCCACGTTGTGAGAGTCTCTCTGTAGGGCGTTCCTGTGGATGCTGCTCCTCGTGCGCGCGATTCTCCTGTGTAGGACTGATACCGGTTCTCCAATTGTATCTGGCGTGCCACGTGGAGCGCGATGTCCGTTACCAGTTTCCTACTTATTATTTCACTGAGCGCTCAGTATTTCTTTTCATGTGCAGGAAGCTGGCATACTACCCATACGCGTTTCGGGACTAGCGGTCCCTTCTTCAGTGGATGCCAGCTTTGCCCAAAATGATCTTTTTTTATAGAGAAATGGTGTTTAATGTGTGGGTGACGTCTGTAGTGACGTCACCATTGGGGTTGAGTTTCTGAGGTTCTTCATTTAACTCTTCCTATGCTGTTAGGAATTATCCTATAAGTCCATGTGTTACTGTATTGATGTTAAATTGATATATTTAGTCTTCCATTATCCGAGGGACAAGTATGACAATTGGTTAGATCATATAATCATAAATGTGACATCATTCGTTCAGCAGTAATATTAAAAATATTAAAATATTAAATATTAAAAATATTGAAAAATGTAGAATTGAAAAAATAGATTACATAGGAAAATAAAAGGTACAATAAAAGGTAAACTTGTATTATTGGGAACCCGTGGAGTATTTCTATTTATTGTAGTAGACATTTGTTGAGGAGATGGGGATATATAATATGTCATTCTGGGAAAAGGGATTATTTTTTGCACCCATCTTATGGGTCCCCTCCCCCTAAGGACCATTTGTTCCCATGATGTGGTAGTGTATAAATTGGTTGTTCATCTTATGGTAGATGATTCTGGATTTATAGTTAGTATCTTGTGTTTGTGATTGTGTTCAAGTGTGATGTTGCTATGGGTGAATGCATCAATACAGTAACACATGGACTTATAGGATAATTCCTAACAGCATAGGAAGAGTTAAATGAAGAACCTCAGAAACTCAACCCCAATGGTGACGTCACTACAGACGTCACCCACACATTAAACACCATTTCTCTATAAAAAAGATCATTTTGGGCAAAGCTGGCATCCACTGAAGAAGGGACCACTAGTCCCGAAACGCGTATGGGTAGTATGCCAGCTTCCTGCACATGAAAAGAAATACTGAGCGCTCAGTGAAATAATAAATAATAAGAAAGTGGTAACCGGAAACATCGCGCTCCACGTGGCACGCCACTCTCCACAATTGGAGAACCGGTATCAGTCCTACACAGGAGAATCGCGCGCACGAGGAGCAGCATCCACAGGAACGTCCTACAGAGAGATTCTCACAACGTGGATACCCCACAGAGACAGCGGTATACTTTGTCACATCGCAGGGAACGCTTACCAGAACCCACGATACTGGAAAAAGAACCAGGAGACGCAGCCACACATCGCAGCAGGACTGGTAATGTAGCCAGTGTGGCATCTGACTTAAACCTGCAATTGAGACTGTTATGCTCTGTTATTAACAATCTGCAATACTTGAATTAAAAAACAATTCAACTGAATACTGGGGTTGTCCACCAAACAAATACTACTGTGGCACTCCAGGAACTCTATCAAACTATTATTTTCACCACAACTTGCTGCTCTAAATACAAGGTATTTGACCATACAG
Organism: Bufotes viridis; assembly: GCA_033119425.1. Lineage (NCBI taxonomy): Eukaryota > Metazoa > Chordata > Amphibia > Anura > Bufonidae > Bufotes > Bufotes viridis. Next base: position 30,074,261 of record CM065599.1, on the reverse strand, counting down.
GACTTTACTTACAATATACAAAATTACAAGTCATTTACTATCTATTAACATCCTATGGTCAAATCACCTTCAGAGCACACACAAGAAAACCAGGAAGTGTGTTTTTCATCTAAAAACTAAGTGAATATTGAATAATAACCAAGATGAACTATTTTAATAATTTTTAGATAGTAACCTCTACAGGAGAAATTTATTGTGTGTATTGTGTGTATTTCTCTACTGATTTGTATATTTATATTCTGAATATTCCAAATATTCTGATTGTTTTTATTTATATTTAATAAAATAGCAACAAACTCCAAATACAAGAGTGCCCTCTCACCATCTTTTTAAACATTCCTATTGACATTTTTTAGGCAAGGGTGTAGCCTAGTGAGAGTGAGCACCTACTCCATAATATCTGGAGGGAGAGCCATTGAAAATATCTGCTAGTTTTTCAATCATTTGTATTTCACCCATCAATAGAGCTCCCCAACAGAGAAATATGGATATTTGGAGCCATATGGAATCAAAATGTAAAAAAGTAGATATGTATATTTTTGGTGATACAGACACCTTAGAAAACAATGTGAAAAACACTACAGACTTATTTAAGGATTTAGAGAAACAGCTTCATAAACAACTGAGACATAAATGGGAAATCAGAACATTAAATCAATACCTTGAAAAGGACATTATCCCAAAAGGACTACAACTAACCAAAGAACCAGCACAGGACCTATATAGTGAGGAATTCTCCAGAGAGTGGACACAACTCCTACACACACAATCCCGGACACTGATACAAATGATCATTAAGAGACGCACACAAATGGTGGAACAGATAGTACAAGAAATTACGACACTAAAAAACAAAATTGATACACTACCACAAGATGAGGAATTCAACAAATGGCAAGACCGGATCTGTAAAGGTCTGGACACTTTAGAACAAGAAATTCTATATAAAAAAACTAAAAAACTTAAGATTAATATACTACGAGTCACATCACCCAGCATCACCAAGAATACCACGAATAAGAAAAAAGAAAGGAAAAACACAATGACTGATAATCAAGAGTATGGGGGATATAGTATCCCAACATACAATCGATATGAAACTCTGTCTGACCAAACTTTTTTAGATCAGACTCCTCCCCATCATAGAATAAGAAACAGAGAAATTCAAAAATCACCAACCGAGAGGAACAAGACTACACCTCAAAATCACCAACACAGTTCACGTCAGACACACGATTACAACACACGTTACAGGCACCAGAATCACAGGACCAGTCAAAGGAGGGAGATATACACGAATCACAACCACGAGAACCATCAAGGAGAGGGAGATACACGTCACAAAACCAGACAAGGTACCCAAGAAGATACGAAGAGGTAGAGGACGCCAAAAGAAACACAGGAAGGACATACAGAACACACACATAATAGAAGACACAATAGTGAACATAAGTAATTTTCCTCTAACTGAGTCACACTGCAAACTCCTGAACAAGGGATTAAAATTTGCACCTACGAGCACTCTAGATAAATTTGACACCTACATAGGCATTGAGAAATTCATTAGGAGATTATGTCTAAAGAAATATTTTATGAAAAACCCAATCCTCCTTAATGCGGATGAACCAGTTGCAAGATATAAACACACGCCATTGAAGGAAAAATCCAAAAATATCCTAAGCAAGAAATAAGTCAGGAGATTGCCACATTCAGAAAAAACATAGAATCAGACTTGAGAGGCTTGAAAGACAAAAGAACCAAACATAATTTAACGAGATCTGAAATAGAAGCCATAAAACAACTACAATCACAAAACAATATAACTATTAGACCGGCAGACAAAGGGGGAGCTATTGTCATACAAGATATAGCCAATTACAACAAGGAATGTGAGAGACAGCTAGCAGATACAGATACTTACAAACAATTAACCCAAGACCCAACAGCAAAATTTCAGAAAGAACTAGTACAATACTGTGAAAAAGGCAAAAGAATCGGAATCCTATTGGATCGGGAATATAACTATATCATTAACACTCCACAGCGAACACCAATCTTTTACTGTCTCCCTAAAATCCATAAAAATCATACTCATCCACCAGGCCGGCCTATAATATCAGGAATAGGATCAATAACCTCAAACCTATCACAATACATTGATAGATTACTCCAACCCTCTGTTAAACAAATCCCCTCCTACATCAAGGATACCACAGATATTATCACTACATTAGAACAGATCAAAATGGAGGATGATTGGATACTAGGTACACTGGACGTTTCTTCACTTTACACTAGTATAGACCACAGACAAGGTATAGAAGCAGTAGGCTCACAACTCAGTAAATATGAACAGATGGACACTGAACAAATACAATACATACAAGAAGGTATAGAATTCATCTTAACGCATAATTTTTTCCAATATGAAACTACAATTTACCTCCAGGAACGAGGGACCGCCATGGGTACCAGGTTCGCCCCTAGCTATGCAAACCTATTCATGGCGGAGTGGGAAGATGCGACCATCACTCCGCTACTAGGGACGAGCCTGGTACTCTGGCGTAGATTTATCGATGATATCATCCTTATCTGGAAAGATACAGAAAATGATCTACTGGATTTCATGGAAAAACTAAATACTAATACAAAGAATCTAAAATTTACTAGTAATATAAGCAAAGGGAGCATCGAATTTCTAGATTTGACAATCACAGTTAAAGAACAAAAAATAATCTGCAATACATACCATAAACCAATAGCTAAAAATAGCTTCATTTTATATTCAAGTTGCCATCTCCCCCGTTGGCTTATTAATGTCCCTACAGGACAATTCAGACGCCTAAAAAGGAACTGCACACGAACAGAAGATTTTGAAAGAGAAGCCTCAGAGATGAAAAAACAATTCGAAAATAAAAATTATCCATCTAAAATCATAGATACAGCCCTGGATAAGGTGAGGATTATGAAAAGAGAAGATTTTTTTAAACCCAAACAAGTAACAACTAATAAGGAGCCAATAATCCGCCTAATTCTACCATTCAACTCACAATACAAAAATGTAGAAAACATAATAAAAAAACATTGGCATCATTTGCTAAAAGACAAAATGATTGGCCCTCTCTTGACAACCAAACCTACAATCACCTACACTAAAGCACCAAACCTTGGCCTTATAGTGGCCCCATCTGTTAAAAAACACAAAATAATAAATAATGGAAGGAATTGGTTATTTTCAAAAGGCTTCCATCGATGTGGCACCTGTATAAATTGTAGAAATACAAACTTCCCTAGAAAAACCATTGAAATCCAATCAACCAGTAATTCTTTCCTTCACAAAATCAAAGATAGCCTATCATGCAACTCGACAGATGTCATCTATTTGATACAATGTCCCTGCCACAAACAATACATAGGACGCACAAAAAGACCATTAAAAACACGAGTTGGAGAACACATCAATAACATAAAAAAAGGAGTAGAAACACACTCATTATCCCAACACTTCAAGCAATACCACAATCGAGACCCGAGCTCAATACAATATACAGCACTAATGAAAATAAAAAGACCATGGAGGGGAGGAGACCATATTTCTAACATGTCCAGGGCAGAATCTAGAATGATTTTTAATTTTGACTCCATGATACCACATGGACTCAATGCAGAAATGGAAATCTTTGGCTTCCTGTAAACACCACCTGGGGGACGGGCCAGACGGGGGACGAGGGTCGACTGCCAGGCTGCCTATCAGCGCGTCGACCCCCTTCCCTGCTGGCCAGTCTCCCTATCACACCACATTAGTGAAACTTCAACATCAAGATAGAAAAGAGATAATCCTGTAAGGCTCCAACAAACCTCTCAAAAGAAAACAAGAATCCACCAATAGCAATATCACACTTGAACACAATCACAAACACAAGACACTAACTATAAATCCAGAACTATCTACCATAAGATGAACAACCAATTTATACACTACCACAACATGGGAACAAATGGTCCTTATGGGGAGGGGACCCATAAGATGGGTGCAAAAATAATCCTTTTTCATAGAATGACATATTATATATCTCCTCAACAAATGTCTACTACAATAAATAGAAATACTCCACGGGTTCCCAATAATAAAAGTTTACCCTTTATTTTACCTTTTATTTTCCTATGTAATCTAATTTTCCAATTCTACATTTTTCAATATTTTTAATATTTCAATATTTTAATATTTTTAATATTACTGCTGAACGAATGATGTCACATTTATGATTATATGATCTAACCAATTGTCATACTTGTCCCTTGGATAATGGAAGACTAAATATATCAATTTAACATCAATACAGTGACACATGGACTTATAGGATAATTCCTAACAGCATAGGAAGAGTTAAATGAAGAACCTCAGAAACTCAACCCCAATGGTGACGTCACTACATACGTCACCCACACATTAAACACCATTTCTCTATAAAAAGACCATTTTGGGCAAAGCTGGCATCCACTGAAGAAGGGACCGCTAGTCCCGAAACGCGTATGGGTAGTATGCCAGCTTCCTGCACATGAAAAGAAATACTGAGCGCTCAGTGAAATAAGTGGAAACCGGAGACATCGCGCTCCACGTGGCACGCCACTCTCCACAATTGGAGAACCGGTATCAGTCCTACACAGGAGAATCGCGCGCACGAGGAGCAGCATCCACAGGAACGTCCTACAGAGAGATTCTCACAACGTGGATACCCCACAGAGACAGCGGTATACTTTGTCACATCGCAGGGAACGCTTACCAGAACCCACGATACTGGAAAAAAGAACCAGGAGACGCAGCCACACATCGCAGCAGGACTGGTAATGTAGCCAGTGTGGCATCTGACTTAAACCTGCAATTGAGACTGTTATGCTCTGTTATTAACAATCTGCAATACTTGAATTAAAAACAATTCAACTGAATACTGGGGTTGTCCACCAAACAAATACTACTGTGGCACTCCAGGAACTCTATCAAACTATTATTTTCACCACAACTTGCTGCTCTAAATACAAGGTATTTGACCATACAGGACTTTACTTACAATATACAAAATTACAAGTCATTTACTATCTATTAACATCCTATGGTCAAATCACCTTCAGAGCACACACAAGAAAACCAGGAAGTGTGTTTTCATCTAAAAACTAAGTGAATATTGAATAATAACCAAGATGAACTATTCACAATGAATTTAATAATTTTAGATAGTAACCTCTACAGGAGAAATTTATTGTGTGTATTATGTGTGTATTTCTCTACTGATTTGTATATTTATATTCTGAATATTCCAAATATTCTGATTGTTTTTATTTATATTTAATAAAATAGCAACTAACTCCAAATATAAGAGTGCCCTCTCACAATCTTTTTAAACATTCCTATTGACATTTTTTAGGCAAGGGTGTAGCCTAGTGAGAGTGAGCACCTACTCCATAATATCTGGAGGGAGAGCCATTGAAAATATCTGCTAGTTTTTTAAAAAACAAGTTCACTCAACACTGTTCATCACACCAAAATCGAAAGGAATTGTATAGGAGAGCATGAGTATGAAATTTTATTGGTGGGACTAAGATTTTTCAATAACCTTTCTGATGTTACACAAAACTATTTTGTTTCTGATCAAAGCCAAATTAAAGGGTTTGTCCAGCCTAGAAGCCAACAACCCCAAAGGCCCTAACTTGTGCACCAACAAAAAAAAAAGAAAACACCTGTCTGTAGTTCCACAGGGGGCGCTGCGCTGGAACAGCATTAACGGAGAAAGGTGCACAGAGTAGGAAGTGTTTTTTTTTTTGTTTTTAAGTTGCACAGGGTAGGAAGCCTCAAAATGCAAGGTTTTACTTAAAAGCTAGATGAGTTAAACCAGGTGTATTACCTTAATAACGGCTCCAAAAGCCCCTCTACCAAGCATCTGTAACTCCTCAAACTCATTGAAGTAGCGAGAAAGCTGTCTCTGTGATTCTATATGGAATGCAGCATTTAATAAGGAATTGCTCGGTATCACAGTCTCTGTGCATTCGACACCTGTGTAATCTGGAAAAAGGCAACAAGATAATTACTTCAGAACTATAGTCCAGATTTCTATATAGAAAAGGTTGAAACCACCCCAAACAAGTGCCAACTGACGATATGCAGGCTGATCAGCACCCATTTAAAAGGCTTATTCATATTGCCCGATGCAAAGTGAACGAGTAAAGAACAATTGTTAAAGGGGTTCTCCGGGCTTTTAACATTGATGACCTATCCTCCGGATAGGCCGCACTGTAATCTCGCGTGAGCGCTTTTACTTGTCACCTATGCGCCCGCACAGTCTCCTATCCTTGTCAGCCTCATGGAGAGAGCTGCACACGTGCCAGCTTTATTTATTTTTTTAATCCTGGCACATGAGAATTTCTTTCCATGAGGCTGATGCCTGCCCAGGGATGGGAGACCGTGAAGGCGCTTAGATGACAAGTAAAAGCGCTTATGCAAGATTACAGTGTGAACTCAAAATGGTGTCGAGGCATCGAGGAGGGGACTTGAGGATGATGGTAGGTGCTGGTCTCACTCGGGCGCAGCTGGGCTCCACTAACAGTAAGGACAGTCTCTTGGGCGCTTTTCACACGTGACTTGCATACATATATAAAATCGTTATTCCAGCAAAACTACAATCAGTCATAATTACATACCAGCATATTTTTGACAGGCTATAGAAGACCTCCAATAACATGTAATCAGGTCCTATGTGCATAATCCCTTTAACACAATCCAGTGCAATCACTCTCACAAACAGCAATAAGAGGAGCTGCGGAGGCAGAGATTGCACTGGTGCCATTAGTGATCACTTGCCCAGGGACCACTTTGATGTCCACTGCTGTACAGTAACAACGTGGTCACAGGGCTTAGCTGCTCCACCAGGTGCTCACAGAGCTCTAATGAAGCTACGATCTAAAAATGGCAATGAATAGTTAAGAGCCTACCGATGTGAAATACTGTACAGTAGGCAAGAAACTAAACCGTTTCAGGTAATAACTGTCCTATATTCTTACCATCTGGGCTTTCTTCACTCACGGGACATTTTTGTGGAGGAGGGTTTATGAAGCTGTGCCCCAATAACTGCTGAGTACCCCAGCGCTCCTTGTCTTCCAAGCACACGCACCTAATAAGAGACGAGGAAAAAAAAATTCTGGAAGGTTACGGAAAACTGCACCCAAGTTTATTTTCACAACGTCCTGCAGCAACCTAATGATCTGCTAAATTTGAACCCCACTTACTTTTTCAAAAAATCCTGAAAATCAGCAGGCAGGTCACTAGGTACTTTAACGGGATATTCCTTGGCTATCTTCCCTTGACTAAGTGACAGCAGCAAGAGACCAAGCTTCCACGTGTCTCCTTTCTTGCCAGTTTTGCTTGGGAGAGGATCCTCACTGAAACGGACCTTGGTCTGTTCAAAGACATCCTCTTTGCAGATATCAGCAAGCCGCTTGGAAAGGCTATAGTCTGTGAGCTTGACTCTCCCGTCACTGGTCACCAGTACACTAGAAGCACACAATACTTTGTGTACCACTGAATTGCTATGCAAATAGTCCAGCGCAGATAGAAGCTGAGCTGTATAGTGTCTAAGCTGATCCACAGGAACTGGAATTTCCTGCTCAAGTAAGCTGGAAAGCTTAGAACCATTCACATGTTCAGCTATGATTCCGACAGAAATGGAATCTTCATTCTCTTTAACTCGCATAGCGAGATAATGCACAATATTCGTATGACTGAGCTTGATGAGGGAATTAAACTCTGCTTCCGTACCTTGAACCTATTAGTAAAAAATATATTATTATAATAATAATAAATAGATTATTAAAGATCTATAGTCAAAGTGATGCTGTAGGAACTAGTAGCTGTAACTCATCAACATGCTCAATCTGTGAAAGTGGAAGCATCAGACGGGGGTCCAGCCAACTTTGGGCATTGTGCAGATGCCTCGGCAACCTGACCATCCTATCCGATGCTCAACTCCCATCAATAACAAATTTTGATGAGATGCAGCTAATAGTTCTTGACAATATCATTTTAAGACTACACAGAAATTTTGACCGCCCAGAACAAGCTACATTGTAGAAAGGTTGTGCTCCCACAGCTAACGAAGGGTCACAGCGTCACGTATTATGGTAACCTGTATTACAGGATTGCCTTGAGTGCTCCCCCTGTACCTGCATTGTAGGCCACTGTCATTACTGCTATGCAGAAGAGCACGGCCTGCAATGTGTATTGCTGCCGGTTACCATACAATGCCAAGCCATCTTCACACTATAAGACGCAGAAAATCTTTGGCACCATTTTTGGGGACAAAACAGTGCATCTTATAGTGTGAAAAATACTGTATATGTGAAAAACCAAAGTAAAAGAGTAAAGACCCCCTCCATTCTTACCTGTTTTTTACACCTGTCAACTTTTTCTCTTTCCTGGCTGGTAAGAAATTTGCCCATCTTCTTTTGCCACTGTAGAACCCATTCATAAATGACAACAAAATGTCCAGATGCCATTTCTAAGCCATTATAAATAGACTTGCCCAGCTGCTCATCTTTTCCTGTATGTAACGTACCGAGTGCATTTGTAAGTACAGTATATAAGTAACAATATTCCTTCCATTTATGATAAGGGCATGTTAACTCACCTAGACACTTTCCCCTGTGTACAACCAAATGGCCACTGCAACCAATGTCAAACGTCAAAACTTCATAATTTGATGGAGACTCATCACTGCTCACAGAATACTGTCGGTCACGTCTTTATTAAAAAAAAAAAAAAAGAAAAAAATAATATCACAACCTGTCTTATATAATGTAGTTACATGTGTCTAGTACTCAAGTGGCCAAAATCTTGAAATGGTTTTATCTAAAAAGTAGAAATCTTTGGATAGCAAATGTGGATGACATCATGCATATGGAGAATTGTACAGCTTTATATAAAAGGCAATACTAATACCTTCACCAAAACCCTCACCATGCGACGTTTTGGGAGGACAACCCCTCCACCATACATTTTAAAAGAGTTTTTGTTTGCATTGTGAGTGGTGACCTCAGTAGGGCAGGTGGAGCATAGCAATTAGTTGGTTGGCGTAGACATTTAAAGGCCATCTGTCAGCAGATTTGTACCTATGACACTGGCTGACCTGTTACATGTGAACTTGGCAGCTGAAGGCATCTGAGTTGGTCCCATGTTCATATGTGCCCGCAATGCAGAGAAAAATTTTGTTATAATATATGCCAATGAGCCTCTAGGAGCAACAGGGGCGTTGCCATTACACCTAGAGGTTCAGCTTTCTCTGCAAATGCCATGTCCTCTTCATGTTGATTGATAGGACCTGGTGTGAACACATTTACACTACCTGGCCCTGCCAAAGTGCAGTGGGCGCAGCAGTGGCAGAGAGAGCAGAGCCTTTAGGTGTAATGGCAACGCTCCCATTGCCAATCGCACATGTAACAGGTCAGCCAGTTTCATAGGTACAAATCTGCTGACAGAAGCCCCTTAAGAGACTTTGTTTCCTCATGGCGTTTCAGGGAAACACAGGAAACTCTGATCTCTCCCTTACTTTCTTACAATTATTAATTTCTATCGTCATTGCCTTACTTCTTACAGCTACACTTTTAAATAATTATAGTTGCCTAGTTGATAAAGTTGAAAAAACAAAAACACAGGTCCACTCTATAATCCTTCTATGTTGACCCAGAGGAAGTCAAAAACCGATATGAGGTGCAAGTGGTACCTGTAATGCAATCTTATATTTTCGTAAGAGAGGTACCCAGGCCCCCCTTGAAATAGTTCAATGAATCAATGATCACCACCTCCTGTCAGGGAGCTCTATAGTCTCACTGATTTTACAGTAAAGACTCTGTCTATTCTGATGGTGAAAAGTAGAAAGTGCCATCTTCTCAATTCATTTAATAAATAAAAAAAAAAAAACTGACAAAACTATTAGTGTACCAGTTGTTTCAGTTTATTTTAATATAGTGCAGGGACAGGAATGTTAAAGGGAACCTGTTATCAACTTTATGCTACCCATACTAACGGCAGCATAAATTAGAGACAGGTGAGCTGATTTCAGTAGTCTGTCATTCAAAAGTTAAAAGTAAGTGGTTGCCGAGAACCAACATCACAATCATTTCAGACTGGGCCTGGAAAAGAGCCCTGGCCACCTGAGAAGAGTCCTGGTTATTCATGAATTTCTGCTCTCCCGCCCCCCTGCTGATGACTGACAGTCTTCTACCTAGTTTTCTACCTTTCTCTCTAGGAGAGAACTGCCAATCATCAGCAGATGGGTGAAAGAGCAGGAGATTATGAATCTCAGTGAGGTCAGCAATAAGTTGATGACACGTTCCCTTTAAGCATTTGTGTAACATACTTTATTTGAGAAAGGAGAAGTGCTGCCAGTAGTCCTTTTTGCAAGTCAGATAGGCAAAGACACGGGCAGAGATCATTAGGGAACATATAAGGGTAGTGAGAAAAGAGGCAGGCTGAGAAGCCTGCCTCAGTATGTTCCACATAGCACTCAAAAGAACACAAGATGGACTGTCCTTAGCAACAGAGCTAAAAAAAAAAAAAAAAAAATACAAAAATGCTCATCATGCCTGTCACTACACAATACTGAAAAAAATCAAATGACAGGTACAATTAAATCTCCAAATGAACAGAACATGAAAGAAATGGTTTTTTAGTAAAAGAAAATAGCATTATTGGGCAGGAAAGATGAGCTCAGATTAATTAATGGTACTTTCAACCCCCGCATAAATTAACTACGTCAATATACTCTTTTTCAGGATTTTAATATTGAGGACCTATCCTCAGGACAGGTCATCAATATCAGATCGGTGGGGGCACAACACCAGGCACCCCTGCCGATCAGCTGTTTGAAGAGAAGGAGCGCCGATTTCTCTTCATTGTTTACCTGCCGGCAGTCGACATTGCATCGTCGAGCAGGTTTAATTCCAAGAAGCCGTCTCCTTCACTTTTATGGGACGGCCCTATAGTTGATAAGTGTATAGGAAGGAGCTGTCCCATAGAAGTGAATGGGACAGCTTCTTGTAATTACACTGCTCACTGCTGCAATGTCAATGGCGAGCAGGTAAACAATGAAGAGAAGGCAGTGCTCACATGGAACGCAGCCTTCTCTTCAAGCAGCTGATCGGCAGGGGTGTCGGACCCCATCGATCTGATATTGATGACCTAACCGGAGGATAGGTCATCTACATTAAAATCCCGGAAAAACAAGATTTTTGTATAACTTACCAGTAAAATCTCTTTCTCGCTCTTTCTTGGGGGACACGGGAGACCTTGGGTATAGCTCAGCTCCCTAGGAGGTGTAACACCAAGTGAAAACTGTTAAGCCCCTCCTCCAGCAGATATACCCTCAGCCTGGAGAGAAAGACTGCCAGTTGCATGTCCAAATAGTGAGAAAAGGCAATGACCAACAAAGTGGAACCAACAAGCCAACTACCCAACGGGGTAAACCAAGTCTGTAACTGTGTAGGAAAACCAAAAGAATGGGTGGGTGCTGTGTCCCCCAAGGAAGAGCGAGAAAGAGATTTTACTGGTAAGTTATACAAAAATCTCGTTTTCTCGCCCATTTTCCTTGGGGGATACAGGAGACCTTGGGACATCCGAGAGCAGTACAAGAGGAGAGGGACCACAGCTTCAAGGCAAAGAACCCGTAGGCATCAAGGAACCACCGCCTGCAAACCAGGCGGCCCAAAGCAGCAACCGCCGATGCATGAGAATGCACCCCGTAAAACTTAGTAAAGGCATGCAAGAAGACCAGTAGCCGTCTTGCACAAATGTTCGGCCGAAGCGCGATGGTTCTGGGCCCAAGAGGCACCGACCGCTCTGGTGGAATGAGCAGTGACACCGAAAGGCGGAACCCTGTCCCTGGTGCGGTAACCTCAGCAATAGCCAATTTAATGAAGCGGGCGAAGCCACCTTGGAGGCCGGCAGCCCCTTTGCGCGGACCTTCCAGAACTACAAAAGAGAGTCCGAGCGCCGAGAAGAGCCAGTGATCTCCAGTAAATCTTCAAGGCCCGAACAATGCCCAAGCGGCGCAGTGTCCGTTACCAGGGGTAGGAAGGTGAGGGGAAGATGATGGCCTCGTCGAGATGAAAGGCAGATACAACCGGCAGAAGGAAGGAAGGGACGGGATGGAGAACAGCCTTGTCTTGGGGAAGGACAGAAAAGTCTCGGAACAAGTCAGACAGCCATCTGAGAGACACGATGGCCACAAGGAACACTACCTACAGGACAGAAGGCGTAGAGAGATCTTCTGTAACGGCTCGAAGGGGGAAGCATGGATAGCCGAGAGCACAGTAATTAGTTTCCAGGCCGGCACCGGGGAACGGTACAGAGGAACCAATGAGCCACCCCATGGATGAAGGTCTTAACAGGCCCGAGAGGGGCCAGGGGACACTGTAAGAGGACCGATAGTGCCAACACTTGACCCTTCCAGGAGCAGAGTCCTAGGTACAGGTCGGACCGGAGAAGGACATCTTAACTTCCCACAGAACTGAAGGTAAGATCTCCAAGTCCGACAATAGATCCTGGACGAAGCACGGCCGGGAGCGAAAACTAGAGTGCCCACTGGAATCGCCTAGGCAAGCGAGAAAAACGACGTGATCAGGCGCAGACCAGTAGCACAGGGAGGAAGAGTCCAGCAAGTTGGTCCCAGCGGCCCACGAGCAACTTCTTCCTTCAGCCACCCGGAGTGGGGGAACAGAAGAGTGGACGGAAGGAACCGAAGGTGTCCGTCCAGCATCCGACAGATGCCAGGACAAGTTAGGCCAAGGACCCTGCCGATGGTGCCACCAGAGGAAGAGGTTCCACTGTCCCGGTGAGGGAGATTTAGGAACAATCATGGACAGAAGAGTAGTCCTCAAGCAAGGACAACAGCATGAAGGGATGAAGATAGCCTTGAAATGAGGTATAATTCAGGGCACAATCACTACCTCAAACCCGAGTGAACGGATCACCAGTACAGGGAGTGAGAGGCTATGGCCTACCAGTTAGGGCCAAAATTGCAAGGAATAGAAAGGTAAGTGCCTCGGCAGTGTCGGGGAGCAGGCCTCCTGGCCCTAAAGCAGCGCTTCGGTAAGGGGAGGGGGGACCCTGCGACTGGGTGCCCGTGAGTACCCCTAGCAGAGTCGGGTAGAGGAGATGCAGCTAGGCGCAGGCCTCTGGTCCCTGCTGCAGCATTCCGCCTATCGCAGGGATGAGGGAGGCAGTGCGGCTGTACAGATGGCTGCCGTGAAGGAGTGGAGGGGTGACAGCCACCGTCTGCAATGTGCCATGGAGGGCCAGGAGGGGAGGAGAGGGGGAGCAGAGAGCAAGATTGCCACCCCTGCGACACCCCAGGTGCCAGCCTAGGTCCAGCAGGGACAGAAGTGTCCAAAGGCAACAGTATGGGGGTCAGCACGCAGGAGACTGTCGTGGGGGTGGGGGGTGCGTGGGGCTGGAGAAGCCACTCTCTCACCATCAGCCGTCTTCATCCTCGGTCCACTCCAGCAGGGTTGCCCCTTCAGCTACTGGCACCGTAGTGGCAGGATGCGGGAAGAGGGACTTGGCGTGCGGGGGACCCTTACTCTGGCGGGATGCAGGGGAGCTAGGCTAAAATAAATCAAAAAATTTAAATAAAAAATAAAATAAAAATAAAAATAACAAGGAGAAGCAGCCCTGCAGAGCAGGGAGTGTCTTGCCTCCTTGGACACTAAGCAAAAAACTGACAGTCTCTCTCTCCAGGCTGAGGGTATAGCTGCTGGAGGAGGGGCTTAACAGTTTTCACTTGGTGTCACGCCTCCTAGGGAGCTGAGCTATACCCAAGGTCTCCTGTGTCCCCCAAGGAAAATTGGCGAGAAACCCCTTTAAATGATCTATTCCTCCACCAATTCCTTTACTAGCCATGTGGGCATACTAAAAGGTGAAAGTAGTATACTAAAATAAAAATCTGCTTTCAACCTTCATAGTCAAATAGTCTAGAACACCTTATCATATTTTCCTTTACACTACCAATAACTTAGGCTTCATGTTTTTACATGACATGTTAAAAAAATAATAAAAGCGTGAAAAAGTCTAGTTTAAGCTAATAAAAAGATTACTTGGATCGCCCAACAGAGGTAGTGCGAGTCCTGCTAGTTGCACCATGGTCAGAAAGCCCTCCATCAGTAGTTGGTGCCTTAGGCCCTGCATTATTAACAGTCTTCGTTGAATTTTCCTGGCAAGTTAGGTTGGCACTTTCAAGCCGTTCCTACAGCACACAAAAAAAGCAATTAATAAAAGGAACCTTCAAATGTATAGTATTAAAGCATATTCTAGGCATAGAATGAAAGTATACTGGAGTAGAATTATTAGCAACTTCAAATATAAGTAAGAACAAAACATCATTTTGAGAAGAGGATTTGGAGAAAACAAACCACAAGATTTGCCCCTGGAGCCAGTCAACATATTGAACACCTCAATCCACTATAATATACCTACAAAGTGCAGGTAAGTGATTCTCTCCTCTAAATGGGCTGGACGGAAGACATCAAAATCTGACTTCCATCTAGCTTCACTGTTTTTGCTACACTCCGTATCGTGGTGCGGACCCATTAACTTGAATTAAGTACGGCAAAAGACAGGACTTGACCAATCTTTTACAGAGCAAAAGCACGATTAGAAGCCCACGGAAACACACAGAAGCCCTTGCGTGGGTTTTCTGATCCGCAAAAGATAAGACATTTCCTATCTTTTGCAGTATGTTGCAGATTGAAGACCCATTCAAGTCAATGGGTCCACACCGCGATACGGAGTTCACACAGCCGGGACCCATGTTTTGTGAACTGCTATCTGCGGTCCACAACATGGTCAAGATGGCCGTATGGTCATGTGAATGGACCCTAAATATCATACCAATGTGTTACTCTAACAATAAGCTCAACATGGTTACCTGCTTTTCAATCTCTTTCCTTCTTTTCTCCTCCTTTTTCTCTTCTTCCCTCCTTTGAATTTCATCAAGGATTTCACGCCTCTGTCAGGAAAATGAAAAGGTAAAAAGTAGAAATGTTGAACCAGCCAAAGAACAAATGTGTATGGGGAACTCCAGGTAGATGATTTCGTGTGAAAGATGGATGTTCTCCAGGGAGATAGCCATTGCCTGATATCTCTTGGTATGGCTTATTTCTTCTATCCCCATGAACACACATACATGCTTAAACTAAGAATCTATATGTAGGAGGTCAGAAGAGAGCACCTTAAAGGAAATGGGTCATCAGAAAACGACTTCTTGTTTAGATAATGTTTTCATGTTTAACATATTTTTAAAGAATTTTTATGTTATTTTAAATTTTTTCATGTCAATTTCTATATTTAAACAAAAAACACTTCTTGGTCTGTACAGATCACTTTACTGCAGTTATCTTCTTATCTGTCATTATACTCCTGCCTGTATTTATATCAATTATATCATTAAGACATGATCCACCATTTACAGTTGGTGATTGTCAGCGCTCATCTATTCCTTCCTTGTACAATGACCTCTGCACTGGTCACAGATCATGCCTAGAAAACTGTCCTATAGGAGTCAATGAGGTCCTCTCCTGTCCATTGGGTCTATGGCCCATGGGGTTACCGTAAAGCAATTTTCTTAATGCTCTTAAGAACAACTCAGGCAAGATGACCACCCCCATAATCATGTTCAGAAAAAAGATTAAAAAGATCTGTATTCAGAAAATAAAAAGACTAGAAAAAATATATATAATGGACTTTGGGATGTGATATTTAAAAGCCTCAACAGCATTTGTAATAATGCAGCATTAGACAGCTAAGATCAGTAGTAGGTCAAATTTCATTTAAAAAATGGAGCATTAAGATGGAAATCAATAGAAATGATCCTGCTTATTATTTCATTGTTTCACTTGTGTATCTGATTTCTGGGGCCATTAGACTGCCCACAGTCAAATTTCAAGACCAATAATATAGTTTCTCCATCCCACTCTTCTGTGCCTCTTCAATATATTTTAACTGACTGATTAGACAACTACTTCAGAAGGAAGGGGTGTCACCCGGTCGATCCTTTGGAAAATAAATCAGCATGTACCACTGCCCTCCTTGATTAGACAGCAGATTGATCCTTTAATATCAATGTTCAGCCAATCAAGCACAACCCTAATGGGTTTAATGGTATCCGCTGAATGCCCGAAACCAACTCAAAGTGTTCGGGTCCATGTACATGGGCAACACACAGGGCAATGGTCAGGAACAAACAGTACTTTTGGATCATTGCTTGCTTCTTCAGCTGCATTTGCATGAAGCATTGATAATTTCTGTACAGGGGTGAACGATCATTACTATCATCATTTGTCGCCATACAGTTGTATTGTTTATCGGCAGAACAATCCTGTTTGACTATGATTTTTGGTGCCGCAAAAAAAATTGGATCACCAAACACGCGTTTTTTTCTTTTGTCGGATGGTCGGCTGCACATTTACATGGGCCAGTTATTGGGACTGTGAAGATTGAGAATCCATTTTGTATAAACATGTCCTCCATCTTGTGCATATGTGGAAAATTAATTAGCCAGCTGGAAGGATGTAGGGAGTTTCTGTGTATATAGATCAGAAGTTCTTAGCTGCAAGGTCAAGATAGCAACTCAATTGTTTCCTTATCAGAGTTTGATATACAAGAGAGAGTTATGTTCCTTCTGAGTTCCGGGATGTACTGCTGAAGAATGTCAACTTTTTAGATAAGGTGCTGCAGAAACTTTTTAATTATGGGAATTCGGTTAGTATGGTGCAGAAGTATTGCCTTTTATGAATAACGAATCAAATCATTAGTTTTGATTTCCACCCCCTTGGTGGTGTGCCAGATTTGTCTGTAATTATCTGTAGTGTTATAAAGATGTATGCTTTTATTGGAATAAAGGAGAGAATCTGATTCAGCTGTGTGTCTGTGTCATCTCTGCCGAGCACTCGTAAATCCATATCAATTTGGGACCATATCAATTTGGGACCCCGACAATTATAGAGAAGGGGTTTTTGCCCCAACAGGACTGAGCATTGGTAGACACGTTTGTTCCCAATAGCTGGCTCGATAATTTTCCCATGTAAATAGGTGCTTAGCTGTACGTATAAAGCATTCAGCGATGCAGCTAAACGATGCCTCTCAGCCAGGTGGCAAGAGGGACACATTGTTTTACGCACAGGGGGAGATTCAGCCATAGGCCGGGGGTTTTTGAAATCTCCTGCACTGCCAGAGGATGTGCCTAATTTATGACGAGGCGCAGACCTAGTCATAAATTAGACCCATCCTCTGGTTGTCCATGAGCCAGATTTCTGTCTTCATTTGCGCCAGAAATCTGTCACAAATAAAGATAAATGAGTTAGGCTCACCGGCCCTGACCCCCTTTCGGAAAGTGGCGAGGTCGGCGTAAAAAGCCACTTGCAACAATATTTGTCACAAGTGGTGTTTAAAAAGTCAGCAACTTTTTTTTACGTAAAAAAAGTGGCACAGGGAGATGATAAATCTTGGCCATAGTGTCCGTTTCCTGTTGCCCGCACAATCCCAGTTAGAGGTTTGCAAGAAAATGCCGCTCTGTTCAAACATCCTATAGATGTTGTAAAGTACAAAGTCATTATTCTAATGACAGCAATACAGTCAAGAAATAAGACAAAATGGTGGTGTAATCAGAGATCACCTATCATATGCTGCAGTGGCACTTGTTAAGATTGTACGGTGATTTGATTCCTGGAGGGGAGGAAAGGCTGGCCAAGTAAAATTTACCACACATCAAGTATCCACTGTCACCGGCTTACCGTCTGCTCCTCTCTCCTTTTCAGCTCTTGGATCCGTTTTTCTTCTTCCAAAGCAATTTTCTCCTGCTGTCTCTGTAGGTTCTTCAACATCTCCTCATGAAATGACTTGGCAGGCGGCTGGTTATGTTCAGTCAGGAAAGTCTGCACATGGTCAGCGAGCTGATAAATCATCACCTGGAGAAGACAAGTCATCAGTGAGGATCAGTTGAAGAGTATTTAATATTAAAGGGGTTGTCTGCTCAACTATATATTTGTCGCCATTACATAGGACACTCGCTTTTAAATTTTAGCTTTGACTCCTCTTTTGCCTGGCTGTCATGTAGATTTTACAGTTGCAGCGTCCCTTCTGCTGACCACATGATCTCCACACCAGTTTGCCCGATCCCCTCAGACAGAGCACAGCAGTTACTTGGACAAGCGACCCGCCTATAGGCATACAGTGCGCCTGCACTGTCGAAATCAGCAGGCAATTATTCCAAATGAGCAGCACAGAGGAGAAAACGACAAACCAGAGGGGGCACGATCGACAAATAGGAGGTCTTGCCGCAACTGTAAACAGTGCACTGTTTGGGCCCGTTCACACAACATTTTTTGGTGCGGTTTTTCCACACTTTTCTAAAAAGCCTCCCATTCATTTCAATGGTAGGCAAAAAAGAAAACAGCATGGGGAAAAGAAGCAGCATGCTGTATCTTGGAGCAGATTCCATGTTGATTCTCCCATTTAAATGAATGAGAAGCTCAAAAACTGCACTGATTTTTTCAACGTGTTTTCTAAATCTGTCGTGTGAACATACCCTTAAGGTCATGTGACAGTCAAGCAGAAGAGGAACGACAACAATCGCAAGAATGAACAATAGGAGCACAGTGGAGGGTCTCTTACCTCACCACAAAGTGTTTTGGCGAGTTCATCCAAACTGGAAGTCAAGGAATTCACATTTTCATTTGATAACCCCTTCACATTTTTCAGCTGTATCTCAGGCGGGCTATAATAGGAAAAACTGATTTTTAGAAACAATTTAATATCAAGCCTATTACATTCTCCCAGACCAGGAGGACAGCAGCTTGTGCCTTTGCCGAGAAACCTCAACACCAGACATTTACGGTATGGTCCAGCCATATTCATAATTCCTATAAATGATAATGGAGTCGGCAAGGAAGGAATTCCTTAGATGGAAGACACATCTGTCAGACATTATCGGCATATCCTAAGGATACAGTGGATATAAAAACTCTACACATCCCTGTTAAATCTTATTTTCTTGAGCCTACGACAGCACCCTTAGATAGCGTCCGCCCCTTCCCTCAGTACAGGAAACAGGAAACACAGCCACTTTAAAAGGAGGTACAACACCCATCATGCCAGTACTATTCCAAGAACTAAGGAAACAAAATCTCAACAGATATACATACAAATATACAATAATTATATATTATTTTTTTTTGTGGGAGGGTATTAGGCAGGTGCTGTCATAGGCTCAAGAAAAAAAGATTACTGGTAAGTGTAATCCCATATTGATCAATGGAGGCTGAAGCTCGTTCTGCCCAGGATGTGGAAACAGCCTTAGTAGAGCGGGCCCCAAAACCTGTAGGTGGAGAAACTCCCTTGGAGGAGTATGCTAAGAAAATAGCCTGTTTTATATACCTGGCTATAGATTGAGAGGAAGCCAGCGAACCCTTCTTTTGATCCTGAAAAGAAACAAGGAGCTTTGAGGAGGATCTCCAATCTTGGGTGACTTTTAAGTACTGTAATAAACACCTCCGGACGTCCAAACAATGGAACTCCACCTCTTTTCTATTTTTAGGTGATGGGCAGAAGGATGGTAACACTATCTCCTGAGAACTGTGAAAATGCTGAGGATACCTTCGGCAGGAAGGAAGGGTCAGGTGAAATAACCACACGATCATCTAAAATTTTAAATATGGTTTCTCGATGGAAAAGGCAGAGATCTCACTTACTCTTCTGGCAGATGTTATGGCTAACAGGAAGGCTAATTTACAAGTTAACATTTTTATGGAGACCTTCTCAATGGGTTTAAAGGGATCTGATGTTAGGGCAGACCAAACTAAGTTTAAATGCCACAGAGGAAATTTTATTTTTTGAACTGAGGCTAGTTTGGAAATTGCCGTAATTAATCTCTTTATCCAGGGATGGTCGGCCAACCTGAATTCAAACAAAGAACTCAAGGCAGAGATGTGAACTTTTAAAGTTCTCCAACCCTCCTGCAGGAAATCTAAGACTAATGGTAAGTCCGGGGGTTCAAATACATTAATCTGTCTGTTTGCAAACGTACAGAAGGCCTTCTATACCCGTAAGTAGATCTTTGAGGTGACTGTCTTACGGCTAGCTCAAAGGGTGTTGACTACTTCCTCTGAAAGCCCTTTTTTCCTCAGGATCTGCCTCTGAACAGCCAGGCAGTCAAATGCAGATTCTCCACCTCCGGATGAAGTATGGGACCCTGAGTTAGAAGTCCCAGGAAGACTGGTAGCACGCAAGGCCAAGAAAACCAGACCCTTTTTAGCCAAAAGGAAGCCATCATGATTACTATCACCCTGTCCTCTTGTATCTTCCTCAGCACTCTCGGCAGCAATTTTAGAGGAGGGAAGCCATAAAGAAGCCCCTCTCTCCAAGACTGGGCAAGAGCATCCACCACCGTCGGTTGTTCTCCCCTGGAGATAGAGAGAAAAACTTTTTTACCCTTCTGTTCTGTCTTGTGGCAAAAAGATCTACTATAGGGAGAACCCATAATGCCACAATCTTGTTGAAGATCTGCTGATCTAATGACCATTTCCCTTTGTGAATTCGATGTCGGCTCAGAAAATCTGCTGTTATATTTTCTGTTCCCTTCAATTGAACTGCAGAAATTGATAAAAGAGAACCCTCTGCTAGCCTGAAAACTTCCTGACTGAGGGACATCAGACTCAGGGACCTGGTCCTCCCCTGCCTGTTGATGTGTGCCACCGCTGTCATGTTGTCTGAATAAATCTTAAAGTATAACTGTCAAATTTTTTTTTTTTTTTACTATTGGATTTTGGTGATTAATATCACCTTGTTGGCCCTGTTTTAATTTATGATTGTTTAATAAATAACCCCTAAAAGCCACCTAAAAGTCCCCAGTATTGGCTATTGTTACCTGAGATTAAAATCAAGTTGCTATGCTACTTCTGTCTACCAGATGCGTGCACTGGGAACTGATAGTGAGTCAACATTGTAAGGGAATGTATAAAAAGCCAGGTTCTTCCTGACGAGATAACAGTGCTGGGCTGTGTGTGTGAACTTCTCCACATGCCTGTGCTTGGCAGACACTCCCTTAGCAGTGCTGGACAATGTAGAGCCCAGGGAGATATGCCGACTGCTCAGTGTATAAATGAAAGCCTTATCTGATAAGAGGAGAGCTTGTAGGAGAGGACTACAGGCTTCAGCCAGACCTGAGAACTTCACTGCAAGACCCCCCTATACAGAGCTGGTCTTCACTAACTTCACTGCAGGCGTCCTATGGATTAGCCTCAGGGCTGAGGGCGGCAATTTTAATAGAATAGTGAAATTGCAGTTTTATTCAGACTGGTTGCTAAGGGCGGAATCTTATTAAATAAGGGGTAAGTAAGTCTAATAGTTATTGATTCAGGAATATTATGTTATTAGTAACTACATATATGAAAACTGAAATTAGGTTCTAAATGTGTCAGTTATCCTTTAAAGTCTTTGCCTTTTTTAAGCTGAAGACTTTTTTTTAGGGCCATCAGAATATCGCTTAGCTCCCTGAAATTGTGATACTTGGTCCGCATCTCCTGATCCCACTGTCCTTGTAGGAGGAGGGATCCCACGTGAGCACCCCAGCCGGAAGGGCATGCGTCCGTGGTCAGGAATAAGACATCTCTCCTCTGCCATGGAACACCTCTCAGTAGGTTGAATAAATCCATCCACCACTTTAGTGCAGTGAGCGTCTGGGGTGATAAATGAATGACAGAGTCCAAAGTCTGAGGATTCTTGTCCCACACCTCTAAGATCTGAAGTTGTAGTGGCCTTGAGTGGAACTGACCCCACTCTACTCCTGGAATGGCTGCGGTCATTAACCCTAAAACTGACATGGCTTCTCTTAGGGATATCAACTGCAGGGATGAGAGAGTAAAAAAACCAGTCCAGCAAAATCTGCCTTTCAAAAACCATATGGCGTGCCCTTCCTTCTATGCCTGCCGTTTGGCCATACAGCAGTTTACAACCACATATTGGTTGTTTCTGCAAACATCAGAATCAGGGCAATAAATATTGAGTTTTGTTTGGCTGTTAACCCTTGCTTTGTTACTGGAAAAATGGATTAAAATGGAAAATGTGAAAAAAAAATAGCTGTTTTGGGACAGTTTTTATTTTTTGTTATTTACATAGTTGATCTGACAGGTTAGATCGTGTGCTATTTCTATAGAGCAGGTTGTTACAGACGCGACAATACCAAATGTGACTACTTTTGGGGGTTTTTTGTTTTAGTTTTTCATAACAAAAGCATTTTGGAAAAAATTGGATTTTTGTACTTACCAGTAAAATCCGTTTCTCGTTGATATGCATTGGGGGACACAGCACCATGGGTATATGTCCAACTACCACTAGGAGGCGACGCTAGACATAAAAAGTGTTGGCTCCTCCCAGTTGGCCTATACCCTCTCCACAGGCACTAGACTAATCAGTTTGTACCAAAAGCAGTAGGAGAGAGAAGAAAGGCAAGGAATCAACAACTCCCGTACCGGGAAAGAACAAGAGACCAACCCGGAGAAGCAGAAGTAAAACACATAGGGTGGGATCTGTGTCCCCCAATGCATATCAACGAGAAACGGATTTTACCGGTAAGTACAAAAATCAAATTTTCTCGTTAATAGCATTGGGGACACAGCACCATGGGACGTCCCAAAGCAGTCCCCGAGGGTGGGAAAAGAACAGCCATGCTACCGCTTGGGTGTACAGGTGCAGGAGAACCATGTGACCCAACAGGAGAAAACACGGAATTGGCAAGAGGCTCCATAACAGGGAAGAAGCCCCAAGGAAGAAGCAGTGAAGACTGCCAGCACCCCAGGACAAATGCCTGGCAGAAAACCCCAAATGCAAGAAGAAGGCAAAGGGGAACACCCAGCTCAGCCAAAGGCTGGAGAAAAAAGTAGGACAGCACCGCGTGCTGGTAACCACCTAACGCTCAAATTGTCTCAAGCCAAAAGCACGAACATCCTGTGGCCAACCTCTGACAGGCCAAAGGAGCAAGGAAACACGGAAGCACAGAAGGCCAAATGAGTGAGGGAAGCCATAGCAAGGCTCACATGTGAAGGGAGCAGGTCCCCCTCACCGCAAGGCAGGTGATGAAGTTAAGCACCCTATTGAAAAGTGAAAACCCCAAAGGTGCTAGAGGAAACCACCAACCCTTGGAAAAGGAGGGGGTTGAAGGTAAAGGCCAGGAAAAGAGAAATGATAAGACCTGCATCCCAAAAACTGGAGACGAGGAACGAGCCCCTGAAAACAAAGTATCGCAGATAAGCGTAAGACCAGAGAAAACACTGGCCATATGAAGTATCAGGGGAAAAAAGGTAACCAGATGCAGGCCCAGGAATCCCAGCAGGGACACACTGGTCTGAGAGACATGGGAGTAGAAGGAGAGTACTCCCAACAGCCTAAGGAGGAAAGGTTCTACAACCAGGAGAAAGTCCCTCCCGAAGGAGACCATATGGTGGAAATGCAAACCGTAGTACTCAACCACTCAATACCAGGTACTTGACGTGGGAGGATGGGAAGAGAGACACGAATCCCAAGAGGTCCAAAGGAAATTGGAACCCATAAGGGGAACAATCAACCCAGGCCCCTCAAAACAACGAGTGTCATGCAGAACCTGTGTGGTCAAATGAACGGAGACAGGGACTCCAGAAGGAGTACCCGTTATGGGCTCACAAGGAACCAGGAACTGAACCACCCGAGGACAACAAAAGCCAGAATATCCAAGAAAGGAATAACGAAACCACCATAAGGGAAGGAACATTGGCCATGGACAACTAGCCATTCCAAGAATAGTGACTAGCAAACTGTATACAATGTACGAGAGAGGGCAAGTACAGCAGCTTGAGTTGTACCACTAAATCGATAGACATCCATATGCATAAGGAATGCAGAAGTCGCCATGAAGAACTAGGTGTGACTACACAGAAATATAGAAACCAGCTGCGACCGGCATACAGAAGACCCCCAGGGGGGAGAAGGTACCTGACAGGCGCAGGCAACAGCAAGGTCCAAGGGGACTGCCCCTCTGTCGTGTAGTATGACTAGGCAGAGAATATAAGGGAAAACCGAGAACACCCGGACCCAGAAGGAACTACGGGACCCTGTCCGGTGCCAGAGCAATCAGCTGAAAATTCACCTACTAGGCAGGTATGTGGCGTTCAGTAGTCCTGTCCCTGACCCAGCAGGAAGGACATCCAGAGAAGATAAATGTCGTTGACCCCAGAAGGATTCCGTGTGGCAGAGGACATCCAGTGATGACCGAAAACATGCAGCGGCCGGTGCTCACCAAGCTACGAACCCCAACAAGGTAGAAGATCCAGTGAGGATCACTGTACTCCACCAGGAATGGGCCGCCCTGTAATAGGAAACAACGCAAGTACTCCTTTTAACATGGGGTAACGTGGAGTACAGCATACAGTGGTACCCTAAAGAGATGGCAAGAGCAAACCTAGCAAGAAGGCCAAGAACCACTTGCCCATGATGTAGGGAGAGTGGTTGTATGTGGACCACCCGCCAGATCAGAACAGATCAGCCATATACTGGATCTACCAGAAGTAGCACGAGACCAACAAGGTGGGGGTTGGGCTGGCCCACCCCTGCCAGATATGGTTACCATGTACATGCTGAACTGAATGTTGTAGACAGTGCCTTGAGAAATTACAAGGAGACCATAGAGCACGACAGTAACGAAGTGGCAGATGTATGGAAGAACCAAAAGGATGGAACCAACATCCGCAGCACAGATTAGACCCCGGGGGAAGGAAGCACCCAGTAATACAAAAACTGTATGGGCCACAGATTGCACCCTAGGCCCCAGCACTTGGGATACTACAAATACACGCCTAAAATAGAGGTAAAGTGGCCGCATGTTGCACTCTAAGGAGAGTGGAAACAGAGCCACAGCATCTGGGAATGCGAAGCCTTCGGAGGGTACAGGTACTCAACCTGCAAAGTAGGAATACGGCTGTGTAGTGCAGAGATACGACCAGACAGGTGTAATGGGTACAGCATCTGGAGATGGTAGAGGTACTACATTTAAGATCGGAGCAATCTGGCGCATGGTGCGCCCTAGAACCAGACAAGTGCAACGGCTACTGCGGAAGCAATGGTGCCTATACTCCGCCCAGGAAGGGGAAAATAGGACCGTACGGTACCACAAAGGATGAGACAGGTGCACACTACAATCAGGCAGGTGCAATGGCAACTGAAGGAGGCCCTCTATTTCACCTGAAAAGAGGGAAACAGGGCCGCAAGAGTACACTGTAGAACCAGACAGATGTAACGGCTACAGTATCTGGAGAAGGTGCAGAAACTCTACCTATGAAGGAAGCAAGATGGCTGTGTGGCGCACACCAAGATGAGGTAGGTGCAGTGGCCACGTTGAAGGTAGCCTCAATATCTCGTCCTGCAAGGGAGAAATAGTGCTGCATGGTACACCATAAAGCCAGACAGGAGTAACGGCTACAGCCTCTGGAGATGGTGCAGGTACTCTAGCCATGAAAGGATCCAAGTGGCAGCTTGGTGCCCACTAGAACCAGACAGGGGCAATTGCTATGGCAACTGAAGGCGGCCTGTATATCTCGCCCGATAGGGGGAAATAGTGCCGCATGGAACACAATAAAGCCTGCCAGGGACATTGGCTACAGCATCTGGTGGTGTAGGTACTTGACCTATGAAGGGAGCAAGGTGGCTGGAAACAGGTGCAATTGCTACGGCAATTGAAGGCGGTCTGTATATCTCGCCCGATAGGGGGAAATAGTGCCGCATGGAACACCATAGAGCCAGCCAAGAGTAATGGCTACAGCATCTGGAGCAGGTGTACGTACTCTACCATAAAAGTAACAAGGCGGCTGGAAACAGACAGATGTAATCTCGACCTGTATATCTCAGGTACAGGCACTACTAAAAAACTTTTAGAGGCTGAGAAGGGTTACCAACCCTACGAGAGGCTGTAGCCTGAGCCATCAGCCTGCCGAGAACCGGGACCCCCTGTAATGAGGTAGAGTGGCGAACACCAGCACCAGGATGGAGACCTGGTGGGAACACTCTTAAACGTGCAGAGCATAGCCCCTGGGGAACCAGGAAGGTCTGTCGGGTACAGCCTATGAGGGCGTACGTACCAGAGACACCACGTAGGTGTCCCAGTTGTTAGACACGGAGACGGCTGCCTTACCTGTGCAGCAATTACTTGTGCCGGCAGGGGAGCGCCATCCGAAAGACCACTATAGGGGATACCAAATCCGGGTAGGATAGGTTCCTCCATGCACATTTATCTTGACCTCACAGAGGGATTCTGTATGGTGGAAGACCGCCTGATGCTCTGTTCCGAGGGAATCGGTGCAGAGGTGTCATTAGAGGCAACGGAAGGGGTGACAGGGAGGATTCGTCACTAACCTCAGGCCTGTCCTGGGGGCGACCCGAGGATGCCGAGGAGGGGTGGAGCTAGCTGAGACCATCCGAGGTTGTTCTGTGGGCTACTCCTTGCAGGACCCAGTATCTGAGCGTGAGCGTGCCCCATCTACAGGGGGGCCCTGGGAGGGGAGAGGTGACAGTAATTCGGGTAGGTAACGGTCCAGCGACCCTGTCGGGTATTGGGAGAGTCGGACAAGGTTCCCATGGTGCGACAGGGAGGAAGCCCATTCGGGAAAGGGAGGGGGCCCACACAAAAGGGTTGGTCAGGGGTCACGCTGGGGTCTTGGAAAGAGGTACTGCACACAAGCAGGGACAGGCTGACCGCATGGCAACCTTCATAGACAACGGACGCACATGAAATACGTGGCGATCCGATAGGGAGGCCGGAAGAGAAGGCCCTTATAGAGCAGCCAGGCTGTCCGAACTGGACCCGGCTGCCACGTTCCCCAAGAGGTGCTGCAGCAGCTATAGAGGTAATTAAGCAGAGAGAGAGGGAGGGGGGGGGGGGTGAAGGAGCCTGCAGAAGCAATCAGCCAGAGGGCTGCCTACCAGACCCCCAAAGCTGTATCCCAGCGGAGAGCGTGCCCCATTCAGGAAAGCAGCAAGATGGCGACCCGGTGAGAGAAGGAGCCGGCAGCAGAAACAAGAACCGCCCCTCTGGGACAGAGCAGGGAACCCGCGCTGGAGATGGATGGAGCAGGAGGAGAGGCCCCTCCCAAGACAGGAGCAAGCCCGGGAAGCCAGGAGTGGGCGGGGAGATGCGGCCTAGTAGGCCCGAAAAGCCGGGGCCTCGATTAGTGAAGCGCGACCGGGCACGGCCGCCCGCGATCGCGGAAGTCTCCCTGCCTGGCCGAACTGAACGGGGGTGAAGAGGGGGAGAAAGGAGCGACCCCAGGCAGAAGGGAATAGAGGACCAGAGGACTACCAGAGCCTAGATACAGGCCCCTGGAGAATTCGGGTACCCGGGAGAGCGGATCGGGGGGAGCGCCCAGGCCCTGAAAGAAGAGGGGGAGACCCTAAACTAAAGGCGGACTCAACACGGGAACCATGGGACTGCTGGAATTCCACTGCGGAAACAGTTTTAGTCGGGGACTGGGTGGCTGCCCGGTACCCAAGTACGCGTCCGCAGGGGGGCAACTAAAGTGGAACACGATGGAGCCACCCCTTCAGCAGGCCGGAACCTGCAGAGAAGAAAAAATGGATGAAAAAAATAAAAAATAGCAGGATGACCTGCACAAAAGGGTGGCAGGTCATGTCTGCCTCCTACGGACACTAGAACAAGACTGATTAGTCTAGTGCCTGTGGAGAGGGTATAGCCCAACTGGGAGGAGCCAACACTTTTTATGTCTAGTGTCGCCTCCTAGTGGTAGTTGGACATATACCCATGGTGCTGTGTCCCCCAATTCTATTAACGAGAAAAAATATTTTTTAGTGTCTCCACATTTTGAAAGCCATATTTTCAATTTTTATTTTTTGGGCGACTGTCCTATGTAGGGGCTCATTTTTTGCGGGATAAGATGACGGTTTGATTGGCACTATCTTAGGGTGCATACGACATTTTGGTCACTTGCTATTACACTTTTTGTGATGTAAGGTGACAAGAATGACTTTTGACACGGTATTTATATTTTTTTTTCTGTGTTCACCTAAGGGGTTAGGTTATGTGTTATTTTTATAAACCAGGTTGTTACGAACACGGCAATATCTAATATGAATACTTTTTTTTTATTCAAGTTTTACACAATATCATTTTTGAAACAAAAAAAATCATGTTTTAATGTTTCCAGAGTCATATTTTTTTATTTTTTGGGGCGACTGTCCTATGTAGGGTATAATTTTTTGCGCGATAAGATGAAGGTTTGATTGGAACCTTTTTTGAGTGCATATAACTTTTTGATCGCTTGCTATTACAGTTTTCGTAATGTGAGGTGACAAAAATGATTTTTTGACAGTTTTTATTAATTTTTTTTTACGGTATATACCTGAGGGGTTAAATCATGTGATATTTTTATAGAGCAGGTTTTTACGGACGCACCAATACGTAATATGTATACTGTTTTTTTTATTTATTTTACTTTAACACAAAAACAGCATTTTAGAAAAAAAAAAAAAGCTTTAGTGTCTCCATAGTCTGAGAGCCATATTTTTTTAGGCGATTGTGCTATGTAGGGGCTTATTTTTTGCGGGATGAGATGGCGGTTTGATTGGTACTATTTTGGGAGGCATACGCCTTTTTGATCGCTTGGTATTACACTTTTTGTGATGTAAGGTGACAAAAAAAATGGCTTTTTTTTTTACACCATTATTTTGTTTGTTTTTTTACGGTATTTACTTGAGGGGTTAGGTCATGTGATATTTTTATAGAGCAGGTTTTTACGGACACGGCGATACCTAATATGTGTAGTGTATTTTATTTTTTTAATTTTTATTCAGTGATGTGTTTTTTTACTTTCTTGAAGATCCAGTGGGTCTGGTGTCTATATAATACAGTACAGTACACTATATAGTGTACTGTACTTTACACTGTCTGGTCAGACTTCTGCCTTTAGCAGAAGTCTGATCAGAGTTACTATTAACATGGCAAGCAGGTTACTTCTGCCCGCACCGCTGGATTTCAAACTACAGACCGGTGCATGCGCAGAGGACTGCAGTGAAGCCAAAGAAGGTGCGGGTCAGCGCAGAATCGTCTTTTCTCCAGCAGGCGCGAGATTTTTGAGGGAGAAGAGGGGATAATAATAGGAATGGAGGGCAGGCCAGAGGGGTGAAAGAGGTGTGGATTTCTGGGCACATCGGCAGTAACGCCGCTTCTGGGCGGAACTTCATCTTTCAGCATGACAACAACCCAAAGCATACATCCATATCAACAAAGAAATGGCTTCACCAGGAGAAGATTAAAGTTTTGGAATGGCCCAGCCAGAGCCCAGACCCGATTCCGATTGAAAATCTGTGGGGTGATCTGAAGAGTGCTGTGCACAGGAGATGCCCTCGCAATCTGACAGATTTGGAGTGTTTTTACAAAGAAAAGTGGGAAAATCTTGCCAAATCAAAATGTGCGATGCTGATAGACTCATACCCAAAAAGATTGAGTGCAATAAAATCAAAAGGTGCTTCAACAAAGTATTAGTTTAAGGGTGTGCACACTTAGGCCCCTTTCACATCTGCGCTTTTGCTTTCCGTCCTAGAGTTCCATCCTCGGAGCTCTAGGACGGAAAGATACTAATCAGGATAATCCCAATGCATTCTGAATGGAGATAAATCCGTTCAGGATGCATCAGGATGTCTTCAGTTCAGTATGTGAATGTTTTTTGGACGTTGACAAAAGCGCAGCATGCTGCGGATTTGTCTCTGTCCAAAAATCCGGAAGACATGCCGTAACGCCGGATCCAGAATGAATGCCCATTGAAGTGCATTAATCCGGAATTAAGCTAAACGTCATTTCGGCCCATCGCCGGATCCGACGTTTAGCTCTGCGCATGCGCAGCAGCAGTTCCGATCGGGGCCCCAGCTTAAGCTGGGGCTTCGATCGGTTATCATGGCAGCCAGGATACTACTGAAGTCCTGCCTGCCATGGTAAGTACTCCGCAGCAGTGTACTTACCTGCGCTGCAGCCTCCGGGCGCTCCTACATGACGTTACAGGTCCGGGCAGCGCATTGATCTATGCACCGCGGGGACCTGTGACGTCATGAAGGAGCGCACGACGGCCGCAGCGCAGGTAAGTACACTGCTGCGGAGTACTATGGCAGCCAGGACTTCAATAGCGTATCCTGATCAGTCTTCAAATGCTTTCAGGCGACTTGCGTTCTGCCGAATCCGGCGGGATGGAAGTGCCCGCCGGATCCTCAGAACGCAAGTGTGAAAGAGTCCTTATGCAACTATTTTATTTTTATATTTTTTCTTCCCTCTACCTAAAAGATTTTATTTTGTTTTTCAATTGAGTGGTACAGTTTATAGGTCACATTAAAGGTGGAAAAAGATCTGAAATGATTTATCTTTGTCTCATTTTTTTTACAGCACAGAAATCTGACATTTTAACACTGTAGATCATGCATGATTTCTCAGAATACTCATCAATCACTTATAATGGCTGCACATTACGAGTGTGTCTGACTGTATTAGAAAACTAGCATAGAAATACTCACACATCAGGGTACCTCTGTGGACATTTTACCCAAAGGTCCAGTTGGACGTAGAACTCATTACATTGAGGGCGTAACGAGAGGGTAATTTCAGGTGGCTGCTTGACCTGCAGTAAACAAAAAAAAAAAAAAAAAAGAGAGAAGAATTATACCCCAAATCACCTAATTCTACTCCATCTCACATAAGGTGCCCAAGGGGCGGTCCTTTAATACAGGGTGTATTAAAGGACTGCCCCTTGGGCTCCTTATGTGAGTACTTTACATATTACAAAAATCAAATTTATGAATAAATAGAGTCACAATGGGAGATAATAATGGCATCTAAAGAATCGACTCATCAGGACGGACATGTACATATGCTTTACCGGAGGGGGTAAAATCTGATGACCGAATCCATTTAAGTAAGTGTTAATGACCTTTTAGTAATTTAGAGATAAGGGTTTTAATTTCATGATTTACACAGCTGTGACAGAAATGTTAAATATTTTTAATAATGACCAAATAGAAAAAAAATATTTTTAGCACAAAATTAGTAAAATGCAATCGTAAAAAAAAAAAATTGCCCTCAAAGGTGTACATAGTTTTTAAGTGTTCCTGAAGCAGATTTTGAAACATACCAACACTGACATAGAAAAACAAAGTGTGAACAATAAATGTACAGTAAATGGGGTTTAAACAACCCTATGCACAAGCAGCAGAAAAAATATCAGAACAGGTAAGTGAACACTCCCACCTCCGTTCTCCCACCTCTAGCCATGCCCTGTTAGATTTGATTGACAGGGCCAGGCAGTGCTCACGTCCTCCTGCCTGGCCCTGAGTTCGGGTGAAATCTTCAACTGTTTAGTACGCGGCGCAGGCATAGTGAAGAAAGGAGGCTCGACGGCTGTGAAAGTCCTTACTGAGCCGCATACATCACAGTACACCCGGAAGAGCTGGCCTCAATGAAGGAGAGGGTTACTGTGATGTATGTGGCACAGGCGCAGTAAGGACATCCACAGCCGGCGAGCATACTAAACACCTAAAGATCTCACCCAAACTCAGGGCAAGGCGGAAGAACGTGAACGCTGCCTGGCCCTGTCAATCAAGTCTAGCAGGGCATGGACAGAGGTGAGAGAGCGGAGCCTCTAGGAGCAGCCTCATTTGCATACAATAAAAGTTCTTATTTTCTCAATAACGGCGGCACGTAGTGAGATGGGACTAATATTGTTATGTTCAGCTGACATTAGCACATCACTAATGTCAGCCAGGTTAATGCCGACAGAAAACCATTAAGGGCTCATGCACACGAACGTATTTTCTTTCCGTGTCGTTCCGTTTTTTGGCAGACCGTATGCAGAACCATTCATTTCAATGGGTCCGCAAAAAGGAAAATGGTAGTTACTCCGTGTGCGTTCTGTTTCCGTATGTCCGTATTTCCATTCCACAAAAAAATAGAACATGTCCGCATCACGGACAAGGATAGGACCGTTCTATTAGGGGGCGGATGTTTCTTTCCGCAAAATACAAAATGCACACGGACGTCATCCGTATTTTTTTGCGGAGCGCAAAATACATACAGTCGTGTGCATGATCCCTAAGGAGATTCCGCACCCTGCCTAAATTATAGTCATGCAAAGGTTGAAATTATTGGTAAGTCTATATGTAACAGATTTTCCGCGAATTTAGGACATCTCTACAGCTGAAATTATCCGTTTGCCTGTGCACATGGAGGCAAAAGCTGCAAACCTGCACGACGTATAGGAGGCGGTTAACGACACACATAAAATGTCAAGTGGTGTCATTCAGAGGATTTAGTGACAGTAAAACTGGGACAAGTCCACAATTACTGGTAATTTACGGGGAGCCTTGTAATTAATCTGCTATAAATGTCACTGTCACAATGTAAAACAAAGCCAAGAAATGGTTGTGCACTCCGTATCTGGATTATATCGGAAATTGGATGCGTTCTATAAAATCAACAATTTATTGATACAACAGTTCAACAATTAGACATAAAATAAATACACTTAATATCTCTAGTTGGATGATACTATGGGTAAAAGGATATGCACAGTCTATTACCGCAGTCCCACATGCATGTAGTGCAGTTATTCCTCCGTAAAAATGTCGATGAATGCCCAATCTGTGTATTCGTATTTAATACACGATTATTTCTCCATAAAAAAGGGTCAGTAAACACTGATTCGATGTGTTTGTATCAAAATGCGCATGTTATTTAAATCTTCCTAAGTGCTGGATGCTTCATATTTCATTTATACAATTAGTACTCACTGTTTAGCAGTTCGGTATTCGGAGAGGCCGTATAAATGAAATATGAAGCATCCAGCACTTAGGAAGATTTAAATAACATGCGCATTTTGATACAAACACATCGAATCAGTGTTTACTGACCCTTTTTTATGGAGAAATAATCGTGTATTAAATACGAATACACAGAATGGGCATTCATCGACATTTTTACGGAGGAATAACTGCACTAAATGTATGTGGGACTGCGGTAATAGACTGTGCATATCCTTTTACCCATAGTATCATCCAACTAGAGATATTAATAGTGTATTTATTTGATGTCTAATTGTTGAACTGTTGTATCAATAAATTATTGATTTTATAGAACGCATCCAATTTCCGACATAATCCAGATACGGAGTGCACAACCATTTCTTGGCTTTGAACTTTACTGGTATTGGGGAGTACTGAAGTTGGAGCACCCACCTATCTCTGGTCAACTAGTTGAGCCACACTACGTTTATTCTTACAATGTAAACCACAAGTGTTCTTCACTGTGAAAACCACGTGACACCCAACAGCAGGAAATTACTCAAAGAGTAACTAAACTCTTAATAAAATTTTGGGGAAAATGTCCCTAATGCCATAATAATACTTTTTGTAATGTATTTTATGAATACATTTAGAATTTTTAATAAAGATATTCTCCCCCCCAAAAAAAGCGCACCTTTTCCTGTGTGCTTAAAATTCACTTTTCTGTAGACCGCTGACTTCTCAGCGGTGTACGGGCTCTACGGTGCATAGAGTATGGGCCCGCATTACTGCACAATTCTAACTTTTATAATATGCAAATTAGCCTCTAGGAGCAAGGGGGGCGTTGCCCCTGCTCCTAGAGGCTCCATTCTCCCATCTTATTCCACGCCCTGCCAGTCTTGATTGACAGGCCAGCGCTCGTCTCCTCCTGCCGGTCGCATGTGTATGATGCCCTTATCCTTAGTATATGGCATCGATTATAGACCGACGGGGGTCCAACTCAGCACCTCAGGCGACCAGCTGTTTGAAGGGGCAGCGGCCATGATGCAAGCACTCCGCCTCTTAGGGCCTGTTCACATTTTTGAGATGTTTAGACATACAATAAAAAATTTAAAAAATTCTACAACATATGCAATTTTGTGGTTATGTATCTTTTTTTTTTTTAGTACACATTTGACAAGTGTGCATATGTTTCAATTGGTTTGTGTCCTTTTTTTCCACAAAAAAACATGTTTTTTTGTAGGAAATATCTGGATAAAAACTGATACATTTAACAGATGGAAATGTATCGTCTTACATTTCCATCCGTCTCCCATTCACTGCAATGTAAAAAAATAAAAATAAATACGTTTCTACCCTTTTTTTGCAGGACAGAAAAGCGTAGTGTGCTACATTATTCTATCCTGCAAAAGAAAACGTCCAATTAGAAATGGAGTCAAAAGCATGCATTCCTGAACTACGTTTGCCCAATTAGAGTCTATGGGTACATCAAGCCATATGTTTCTATACATTTTTTCTGTATAACATACAGCAATAACAAGATGCGACCAGCCTCTTAATTGTTTACTCTGGTTCTTACTGCATAGTGCCATACCAGACCTACATACCGCCCTGCGTCACCTACGCTGAGGGAGATTTACAAACCGAAATACATCAAGTCAAATGCAAACTGCACCCGTCAGCGATGTACACCCGTTGTATTATGGGCCTACCTCCACAAGGGATCACACGGCGGCCATAAGAGGATGTCAGGTCTAGGTTGATAATTTTGCCACAGTTTATGCCGAGGCAGTCACACCACAGGCGTCGCAATGCAAATCAATCCAAAAGTCGCACACTCTCGTTCTCTGTCACATACGTGCAATGTGACCCTGCGGCTACAAGTAACGTGGAAAGACGCATGGCCGCTGCCGGTGACTGGACTGACAACTGCTCACGAGTCACTGTAAAGCTATTATTTTCTGTCATACGGCTGCTCATGATTTTATTTTTGTCACGGGTTATCAATGCAGTCCTGGCTCCACCACCATTTTACTTTCAGTCACCATGTTGCCCCAGTCTTAACCTGACAGGAATGTGAGAGGGAAACATTCTCATACACCCACCATACTGACCGGATACCTCAGGTCGTGGTCACCCTTCACCTCTGAAGGATGTGCCCCGATATATGACCCTTCACATTCACACACGTCCATTCCTGTCAAAATGGTGCACGGCCAATACCATTACAACTTGTAATATTTCCCTCAAGTCTGGGTAAGTGAAAGAAGCGATGCTCCTGTTACAGCGGATACAGAGCTTGTTATACTATTATCAGCAGTAATGCGGACATTTCTCAGCATCTGCGCAACATTTTACACAAAATGGAGACTTATTAGAACTGTGCACATGAAGCAGTGGAGCAGTCACCAAGGCAACCAATGAGGTCGCTTCTTTCAGTTTATACCCTGTGCATGAAAAAATGAGAGCTGCAATCTAATTGGTTACTATGGCCAATGTTTCAGCTCTGTTCTGCCCTTGTTTGGATAAATAATATCTGCAGGACCTGTCCTTGTGATTGACCAATATACCGGGCCCCCCGCGACCGACCAGCGACTGCACCGGGCCCCCCGCGACTGCACCGGGTCCACCGCGACCGACCGGCGACTGCACCGGGTCCACCGCGACCGACCGGCGACTGCATCGGGTCCACCGCGACCGACCGGTGACCAAATGACAGGCGCGCACACCTGCGACCAACTAACGGGTGCTTCTCTGACAGATCAACGTGTGCATTGGCCTCTGCAACCGATCAACTAGCACGAGCTTGAGCCCCTGTGACCGTCCATGCATGCATTGGCAACCAACCGACACGTGCATCTGCAACCAACTAAATGACCGATGCATGCACCTGCGACCAATGACCGATGCTCGCATCTGCAACCAACACATGCACTGAGCCCTGCGACCCACCAACATGTGCATCTGCATTCTGCAACTGACTGACGTGTGCATCTGCAACCAAATGACAGGCTCACGCATCTGCGACCAAATTATAGGCGAGCACATATGCAACCGGCTGACGCGTGCTTCTCCGACAGATCAACGTGTGCATTGGCCTCTGCAACGATCAACTAGCACGCGCTTCAGCCCCTGTGACCGTCCATGCATGCTTTTGCAACCAACAGACGCACGCATCTGCGACCAACCGGCCGGCGCGCGCATCTGCGACCAACCGGCCAGCGCGCGCATCTGCGACCAACCAACCAGTGCGCGCATCTGCGACCAACACTTGCACCAGTCCCTGCGACCGACCAACATGTGCATCTGCAACCAAATGACCGACATGCGTATCTGTGACCAAATGACCGACGTGTGCATCAGCGATGTACACCACCCACTGCGACCAACTGACATGTGCATCTGCAACTAACCGATGCATGCATCTGCATGACCAACTGAAGCATCTGCCCCTTTCCCTGACAGTGCACACTTCTGCAGCATTGCCGCATCCTTAATATGTCACAATGCACACGTCTTACTCTCTACCTTCCAAGCAGAACTTTTCCGCATGTCAGTAAAATCCTTCCCATAGATGGCCTCCAGAACCTGCAGCTCGTTCTCCTGCCTATGCGAGTGTGTCTCCATTGGGTCTGCCTGCAGGGGGCGCCACTGCTCTCCGGGACCGAGCAGGCTCCCCGAAGAGGCGAATTCAGCGGGAAGTTCGGCATTTCCCCGGATGCCTGCCATGCTACACCGGACACATCGTGTTCCTCATCTCACCAACAGCTCAGCGACCAACCCACAACAACCCGGAGGGGACGGCCCACAAGTTCATGAACGCATTTCCGCCATGTTTGTTTGGGGAAGTGTACCTGGAAGTGGATGACGTGTGTCTGGTTATCAGGGAAGGAGCCTGCATCCGCCATATTTGGAACTGGCATCGTTTTAACGTGAACGTATCCTCATAATAGTGCGATCATTGTGAGAAGATACTTGTTTGTATGAATCAGTTACTAGACAACTTGTAAATTTTTGCACAAATTCTGTCACTTTTACATATTATTGCTTAGTGTTGTGTGACAGGTCCATAAAGCTGTCACCTCCCTGACATGTCTGTTTTAGTAACTCCTTTCACCCCCCATGTAATAACCATTCTGGAGCATCTATTCTTATACTGTGTCATTCCTTTATTGGTCCTGCTAGAAGTTGTGAATGAATTGCCAGCAGTCTGTAATAAATGTTCAGATGGGTGTTACCAGTTGGGAGGGGGGTCCCTATCTAATCAGTGCTGCCAGTGTCAGACTGTGCAGGGACACACCCCTAACTGGTAACACCCATCTGGATCTTTTTTGTGCAGACCTCAGGCAATTTATTAAAGGGGTTATCCGAGATATATTAAGTTAATCCAAACGTCTTTATCGATATAGTAGTATAACATTTTGCAATTGACTTACCTTAATAATAATGAATGCATCGCTTATCAGTCTGCAGAATGTTGCATTTGTTCACTGATCGCTTGAGGATGTTTGTGCCGCTTCTCAGCCTTCCGTTCAGCATGGCCTGCAGACGATCGCGCATGCGCGATCCTTACCAGAGCCGTGCTGAATGAAGACGGAGAGGCAGAAGGGGCAGGCACAAAATCCTCAAGCAGGGTGACGTCAGTGGACAAATGACAACATTCTGCAGACTGTAAACGGTGCATTATTTTTAAAGTAAGTCAATTACAAAAATGTTTTATATATATCGATAAAGACGTTTGGATTAACTTAATATATCTCGGAAAACCCCTTTAATTAACTTCTAGAAGGAATAATAGAGGAATGGCACAGCATAGAGTCATAAAAATAGATGCCCCAGGATCATTATTACATGGGGAATGGAAGTAAGGAATGCAAGTAGTTACTAAAATAGACATGTCAGGAGAGGTTATAGCTCCTCTTTAAATTCCTCACACACTGAACATGAGTTCATGAATGTTTTTGACATTTTAACATTTGACATTAAAGCCATATATGTTGTATATTCCCCCAGGAGTTCTATGTTACAGGCAGAGAATGTGGACCCACAGTGCCTACCAACCGGTTTGACTTTGGGCTAGTCCCGAGGAAGTTATCCTGCCAGTTTTTACCCTTTAACCCCTATACAGGGATCTGGCCTTCACTGCAGGAGAGCCACCAGACCACTATCTCTTAGAATAGTTCTGGTGTAGTGGACTGCTGACCCACTAGGGGTCAGAGACACCGGTGCCAAGCACCAAGGGATCAGGCAATAATAGTAGTCAGGAATCAGGCAGAGGTCAGGGCTGGCAGAGTATATGCGAATCCTAGAAACAGTCCAGAGGTCAGAGCAGGCAGCTCAGGGTCAGTATGGTGAAAAGGCACAGGTCACGTCAGGCGGCAGAGGTGATCCAGGAAACAAGCAGAAGTCGGTACACAGACAGACAAATGGCCTAGCAAGAAAGTGAAACCAAAAGGAATCTATTGCCCGGGCAAGGGGTGGAACAAACAGCCCAGCAAATATATAGGAGAGCTGAAGAGCTCATTAGTCAAATAGGTGAACACAGAGCAAAAAGAAAAAACTAATTAACCCTTGCCGTGCTACAGGGAGAGGTTCAAATAGACACTAATACACACACAGAAAGAGACCTAGCAGCCAGGGTGCAGCATGGGTCTGGCGGCTGGCCACGGGCACAAGCTAGGTGAGTGATTCTGCGCCCGTGCCGCACCTGATAGCTGAATGACATTCTGAACACACTTAAACATAGATTGTTAAGGCTCATTTACATCTTGGAGTGTTTTCTGGCCATAAACATCTATTTCTTCTATAGTGTTAAAGTATTTAGAAAACTCCTAACAAACAACTTCACTTTAGTTTTTTACATATAGCGCCACCATGTATTTTTCACAGATGTTATACAGAGATTTTTTTTCTTAAAGGGGTTGTCCAGCTTTTGCTAAGTAGCTATTTGGGTGTAGCTCTAGTTCCGAAAGTCAAAAGCAGGACTACTCTGCACCGTCAACAGTGTAATTGATACTATAGCACTGCTCCCATTGAAGTCAATGGGGAGACACTGCAGAGACTCCACTAAAGTCCAGTGGCCACTTCCGGTAATGGAGCTACACCCAAACAGCTGATTGGCGGGGGTGTCGGATCCCTGACTAATCAGCTATTGATGAGGACCATGGGCATAGCCGCTGCCCCTAGGAGGCGACACCAATGGTTAAATGAAAGTGTTAGCTCCACCGCTCAGCTATACCCCTCCTGCAGGCACTGAGCTAATCACCTTCAGCTTGGTGTCCATAGGAGGTAGACATGCCTGTCTGAAGGTCTGCTATCTTTTTCATTTTTTATTTTTTATTTCTTGGCCTACATGAGGCATAAACTTCCTGTCACCCCATGGAGAAGGAGGTAGCCCAGCGGGTCACCAAGCCTCCTTCTTGTTCCCTACCTCCAGAAGGCAAGTAGGCAGATCACCAAATCTGCTGTAACCCGCCAGCAAAGGGGTCACCTCTCCTCAAGGTCCCTTTATTCCAGCGTAGACTTCCTCTCCAAGGGGTAGCACACCGAAGAGAGTGACCCGTCTGATTTTGGGGCAGAAGACTTCGGAGGGGTCAATTGCCCTGGTCTCGCCATACAGTGACATATTCTCCCCTCCCAACTCCCTCCTTGCTTTACCATGGCACCTTACTCTTAAAGCCCTGGAACAAAAACTAAAAGTAGCCCCATGTTATAGGCAGGTCCAAATTGACAAGACGGGGTCCATACAAGTAGGCAGGGACAACCAGCAATATCGTAGCACAAAATACCGCCCCAGCAGAACCAAATACCACAGTGCAGCACAAAATACCTCCTCAAAAACTGCCATTCTGTGGTGGCCAGCACCAGCTCACACGTTCTGTCCTCCAACTCCAGTTGCCTCGGGATGGCAATACAGTTGATATCAGGAGGGGAGCGTCAGATTGTTACCTACCTGGCTGGTAACAGTGAGGACGGCTCAGGCGGGCCCCTGGGCATCGGCCCACCGGAAAGTTTCCCTGTAAGATCTATGGCCCTGTGGACTCCCTCTATTGTCAGCTGCACTATCTCCTATCTGAGAAGCCTTCACATTGGACAGTTCTGTTGTGCCTACTTCGGTCATATGTGCACCTAATTATCGCATTACCCCCTTCAACAGGTGGGTACCCGCACTGAATCCTGACCTATTCATTTCAATGTGTCTGTGTACATGAGCGTTTTTTTTCACTCATCAGTTCTGCGTTGCGTGAAAAACGCAACATGTTCTTTATTCTGCCTTTTTCACGCAGACCTGGCCCCGTAGAAGTGAATGGGTCTTCAGTTAAAAACGCATTGCATCCAGAAGCAAGTGCGGATGCCATGTGATTTTCACGGATGGTTGCTAAGAGATGTTGTTTGAAAACATTCAGTTTTTTATCACGTGCGTGTAAAACGCAATAAATCGCATTGCATCCGCGTGATAAAAACTGAACAACTGAACGCGATTGCAAACAAAACTGAATGTACTTGCTTGCAAAATGGTGCGAGTTTCACTGAACGCATCCGGACCTAATCCGCTCACGCTCGTCTGCAAGGGGCCTAAGAGTACTCTGTTGTTCACATGTGGGCAGCAGAGTTTGCCATATTTCGGCTGTATTCCCAGAAATCATTTTGCTCGGCCTCTTCTCCGGAGAGAGGTGCTTTTTCGTTTATGATTGCATTGCTCGCCCCCGGGCTGTCTCTGGCCAGACTCCGTGGACCACTCTCTTTCTCTTCTAGTTTCCTCATTTTATGGCACCAGCCTTAGGCTACTTCCACATTCACAGCACTGTGATCCGGGCACCAGTTCCGGCAGAGAAAGCCAGGAATCAACCAGACACGAACCGTAGCCGTTTCTGTCCGGCTGATTCTCTGTATATTTGACAGATTGCGGCCGGATCTCCACCAGACCCTATTATAGTTAATTGGTCTGGCGGGCATTCCGGTTGCATCTGGCAGTGCTGGATCTGGAGAATGTGAAAGTAGCCTTATCCAGTCTGACAGCACACGCAGAGCTCTTCTGTTTTGTCTTCTGCTCACTCCTCCTATGGTGACACAGACAATGACTCCATTGGTGGCCCTCCAATGGTGGTGGTCCACTTGGTATCTGTTTCCTCCAGAGTACTCCAGTCCCATACTAGGTCCCCTACTAGGTTCCCCCTCTCCTACATCTTCAGTAGACTCTGTTTTTTTACTGGGGGTTGCTGCATCTTCATGTTGATCGTTTTCTGTACCTTTCCTGCTACCTTTTATCTGACGTGCTCTGCAATCCGCCCAGAGCTTCTGTGGTTTTTTGATGGTTCAGGGCTCATCCTTGGCTTGCCCTTGACGAGACATGGTCGTCTCCACTCTTCTCAGGCTGGCCTCCTTTCCATAATCTGTCTCCTGTCCTACAGGAGGTTGTTTTAGGCATCCTTAGATGTATTTTGGTGCCGGACTGTACAGCCAGTCTTATATAGTTGGGTTCTGGTCTTATGTCCTCCTCCCCTTCCCTCCTCGGTACTGCTTGGGAACGTCCCATAGTCTTCTGTGTTCCCCAATGATACGAGCGAGAAAATACTAATTTTATTGTGGTCACCTGTAAACTCCTTTTCTTGCCAAGTTCATTGGGGGGACACAGCACCCACCCAGTTCATTTGTTGGTCCTTATTGCTGGGTCCCACCTGTCCTTGATTCTGACCCATCTCCAGTTCTAGCTGTATGTTTCTGTCTATTCTGTTGGCTTCTCCTGGCCGCTCCTACTGCTTTGATACAAACAGATTAGCTCAGTGCCTGCAGGAGGGGTATAGCTGAGAGGAGTAGCTAACACTTTCTTTTTTTTTTTTTCTTTCCCTGCGGGGTTGGGAGGGGGGGAGGGGGGTATGATGGGATAGATAGGTTTAACTTTGTACTGTTAGAACCTTTTTTTGAATTGTATGTTTTATGAACTTCAAAATAAAAAGTATATAATAAAAAAAAAAAAACTTTCTTTTTACATCTTAGTGTTGCCTCCTAGTGGCAGCAGCTATACCCCATGGTCTTCTGCGTACCCCAATGAACTTGGCAACAAAATGATTTTACAAGTGAGCACAAAAAATCCTATGTAGAAAAAAAAAAAGTTGCTGCTGGTGGCAACTCCTTCCCAATCACTCATGCAAAATGGCTTTCACCATAATAAAAAAAATGACATACCGTAATACACAGATTGAAATCTTTAGCCTTCAAAACTTTATTTGTGATTCATAATTTTTAATAAACAAATTAGAAAATGTGGAAAAAAACACCTTTTTTTTACCCACCTGAACATGTAAAGCCCTTTGACATCATTAGCACCACTTTGTGATCAGTAGCAGAAACAAGGCGATAGTACTGAAAATATAAATATAAGCTGCAGGTCTTATACTGGCACCCTAAAATATAGGCTCGTGTACAGGCCATAGTTCTGCAATGAAGAATGCATGAATTACCTACACCATAGTGTGTCATCCTACCGACAGAATCCTACTGACAGGATTCGGCCATGAGCAAAGATGGACTGTGAGGGTATTCAATGGTATCAGGAGTTTCCTCCTTACTTGTAGAATATTCTACCACTTCTGACCAAGTAAGACCTGTTAGCGCTTCTGACATTTCTGGTTTAGTAACTAGCTGTATTCCCCATGAAATAATAATTCTGGAGCATATTTTCTTAGTGCTCTCTGTTGTGTTGTTCTTCTGTTATTCCTCTTGGAACTTTATGAAGAAATTGAAAATAGAGTTGTTAACATAACACTTGTCCATGGGGCAAATCCCTAAACACAGTCTGCCTCTGCTCAGTCAGTGCTGACAGTGTGTGTAGGGCCACAACGTATTGACAAGAGGAATGGGAACATACAGCTGTCAAAGCATACATTTTCAGGAGGTATAACAGAGGACCACCAGAATGCAGGGACCTGTGGAAAGCTGCAACAGAATTGTCATATTATGGGAAATGTCAGTAACTTTAGTTACTTTAACACATATGCTGCCTGGTATAAGAGAATGTATGCTGCAAACTGTAGCTAGTGAAGACATACAAAAGTAAATCTTAAGCAAATACAAAAGATAGGGCGTATATTTCTAGATGCTTAAAGGCTATGCACATCTTTGGGGGCATTTTTTATTGCATTGTACTCCTTTTGAGGTAAAAATCTCTTTTGCAATTGTTCTTTATTAAAAATCTTGAGCCACTTTCCTGTACAGTGTTCAGATTCTTTAGTAACAGGCTCTGTATTTTTACTGTTTCCCATCAGGCAGCTCAGCTGATGGCTCTTTATCTCTGCTCCCTGACATTATAGACACTCATTGTAGCTCAATTTTTATCTTAAAAATGTGGCTTAAATAAGTGTTTACGACCTTTCAGTAATTTAGACATAAGGGTTATTAGATGACCGGCACAAAGTTAAAGTACAATTCACACAGCTAGACAGTTAAGGCCACTTTCACACTAGTGTTTTTTACGGATCCGTCATGGATCTGCAAAAACGCTTCCGTTACAATAATACAACCGCATGCATCCATCATGAACGGATGTGGTTGTATTATGTCTTCTATAGCCATGACTGATCCGATCTTGAACACCATTAAAAGTCAATAGGAGGCGGATCCGTTTTCTATTGCACCAGATTGTGTCAGAATAAACTGATCCGTCCCCATTGACTTACATTGTGTGCCAGGACAGATCCGTTTGGCTCCACTTTGTCAGGCGGACAGAAAAACGCTGCAGGCAGCATTTTGGTGTCGGCTCCAGAGCGGAATGGTGACTGAACGGAGGCAAACTGATGCATTCTGAGCGGATCCATTCCCATTCAGAATGCATTAGGGCAAAACTGATCCGTTTTGGACCGCTTTTAATAGCCCTGAACGGACCTCACAAACGGAAAGCCAAAACACTAGTGTGAAAGTAGCCTTAGGCTACTTTCACATCCGCGCTTTCCTGTTTCGCTATTGAGATGCGTCATAGGATCTCAATAGCGGGGGAAAACGCTTCCGTTTTGTCCCCATTCATTGTCAATGGGGACAAAACTGAACTCAATGAAATGGAAAGCACCAGAATGCATTCCGTTCCGCCTGGTTGTGTCCCCATGACTTTCAATGGAGCTCATGACGGATCCATTTTGGCTATGTTAAAGATAATACAACCGGATCTGTTCATAACGGATGCAGGCAGGCTGATCCATTACTGATCCAGCAAAAACGCTGGTGTGAATGTAGCCTTAGCCTTTGTGAC
Organism: Bufotes viridis; assembly: GCA_033119425.1. Lineage (NCBI taxonomy): Eukaryota > Metazoa > Chordata > Amphibia > Anura > Bufonidae > Bufotes > Bufotes viridis. The sequence continues at coordinate 30,030,132 of CM065599.1, read as the reverse complement.
AGAACGGCTTAATAGTAAGCAAAAAAATAATTTTTAGACTAAAATGAGTAAAATTCCATCATAAAAAAAATTGGCTAGAAGGTGTACATAGCCTTTAAAGAGCAAGATGCGGAAATAAATGTCAGGTTATGTTGTACAGTTTGGTCATGACACAGTTCAAGTAATGAAGAGACGCCTACAACTAAATCAGGAAGAGCTTATGTTTGAAGCCAAAGGGCCCGTTTACATTACGGATGAACTATTACTACTACGATCATTCATCCCCATATAAATTCATTATTTGTCAGCATCACAACCCTGTTTACACTGGGTGTTGTGCTGCCGACAAACAAAGTCTTTATGTTCTGCATAAACTATTGGAACACTCGATGAAGTGTTTGTCGAGAGACTGGCTGCGCCTTTACATGGGGAAATTATCGTGATTGAGCGTTTGCAGAAACGTTTATTTCCAATTAATGGCTCGATCCTCAAAAAGGACCTCAGCTCCATTAAAAACTTTAATATTTAGGTGATACTTCAGTTATCGCCCTTCCAACCTCATTTCTTACTTACAAGGGTTTACGAAGCTGAGATATGTGGAGTTGTTTGATAGAGTGCTCACATTGGATGGCTAATTTTCATGATCATGAACTGATTTTCTTCCCTTAAAGAGGTGTCTCACTTCAGCAATTGGCATTTATCATGTAGAGAAAGTTAATACAAGGCGCTTCCTAATGTATTGTGATCGTCCATATTGCCTCCTTTGCTGGCTGGATACATTTTTCCATCACATTATACACTGCTCGTTTCCATGGTTATGACCACCCTGCAATCCATCAGTGGTGGTCGTGCTTGCACACTATAGGAAAAAAAAGCCAACCTATGTGCGCTCCCACTGTCCCAGCCACCAGAGAGGCCAGCGCCTTTTCCTGTAGTATGCAAGCACGACCACTGCTGCTGGATTGCAGGGTGGTCGTAACCATGGAAACCTGGAGCGTATAATGTGATGGAAAATGAATCCAGCCAGCAAAGGAGACAATATGGAGAATCACAATACATTAGTAAGTGCCTTGTAGTAACTTCCTCTACATGATAAATGCAGTTTGCTGAAGTGAGACAACCCTTTTGACCCAGAATACAATGACTCCTTAACGCTGAAGAGTTTACCTTGTCAGTCAGGCTATCTTTACGATTGCCCGAAACATTGTCAAACATCTCTCCATATCTCAGCTTCCTGGAACCTTTTAACTGTGGCAGATGAGGAATGCGACATTGAGGTGAACTCCATTTTTCGGGTTTAAGTAGAGTTAGGAGTAACTAATAAATGGTGGTATTTGGGGGTAGCTAATAAATGGTGGTATTTGGGGGTAGCTAATAAATGGTGGTATTTGGGGGTAGCTAATAAATGGTGGTATTTGGGGGTAGCTAATAAATGGAATATGGCTACTACTGACCTAAGTGCAGTGACTTCCCGAGCCAAATATTTTCTCCAATAGATGAAATAGCAATATTTCACCCAATATAGTCCAGTATGCTTAAGATGGACTGCTCAGGGGTAACTGCAGGTGAACCAGACAGCAAAGGGCTGCTACAGGATCCAGTACACCCTGCATGCAAGAGCTCCACCTGCTGGCCAAATCAAGTAACATTAATTTGGCGGCACAATGTCATGACCAAGAAAATAACATTTGAGCAAAGCTTCTGTGAGACATGCAAACTAAGAAAAGCCATTTCATGCTGCAGACAAGATGAGAAAATATATATATTCTTGTAAAGTATTAACAGAAGGACCATTTGTTTAAATGCCTGTATCGATAATGGTGCTCGTCTATACTCCACCATGGACTGAACCAATCAATCAATTTACTAGTTGCATTAATGTGTGGTTTTTAGTAAATGATGTGCTATTGGTTTGGTCCAAAACTTGGGGGCTTCTGCTGTATGTAGTTGTGGATCCAGTCTTAGCAGGAACTCATAGGATATGGTGTGGCTTCAGGAGGTCATGAATGCGGGTACGAGCTGACCTCTTCCCAGGAACTGTAGTGCTCAGACGGTTTCTTGTTAGAAATTAGTCAGTACTTAGTTTGGGTTCCTTAAATACTATTTTTTGGATGGGAAGAGACTAAATCTTTTTTCCTTTTTCTCTGATTTGCCCTCTGTGGCAGATGTGGAAGGAAGAGGCAGACTTTTAGACTTTGGTTTCTGATCGGATGTCTCAGCAATCGATGCCCTGAGAACGTCAATCCAGGTTTGGCGATCAGCCTAAAATATGCAGAAATGAAAAGGTAAAAATCAAATTTAATAAAAGTTAATCAGTTACCATTCATTTCAAACATGAGCTTCATCTCATAAAGTGATGGCACATCACTAGGGACTAAAGCACAGCTTCATTCATATTAATGGTGACGGCTGCAGCTCCCTGCACACCAGTGAAGGGGACACAGGGCTAAATCAGCTCCATGGCCCACTTATTCTCAGGATTGATGGGGTCCAAGAAGTCAGAATCCCACCCATCATAAAATGAGGGTATATCCTAGTGATGGCCCAGGGTCAGACTGGCCAACCAGAGTACCAGAGGATCCTCCGGTGGGCCCAGACTCTGGTCCCATACTGGGCCCCAAAGGTCCAGCAGAAAAAAAAACATTTGGAGCTGCCTTTTTTAGCCAGTTCCTTGCCAGTAGGGTCTGTTTCTTTTAACCCCTTAGTGACCCGCCTGTTTTGGGCCTTACTGACCAAGCATTTTTCTTCCTTTTTTCATCGTCGCTTTCCAAGAGCTATAACTTTTTTTGTATTTTTCCCTCTATATAGCTTTATGAGGGCTTGTTTTTTGCAGTTGTAGTTTTTAATGGCGCCATTTTGGGGTACACATAACTTTCTGATTAACGTTTCTGGGAGGGAGATGGGAAAAACAGCAATACTGCCACTGCGTTTTTACGTTATAAATTTTACGGCGTTCATTTTTCGGTATGAATAACATAATATCTTTTTTTTTTGGGTCAGTACGATTACAGTAATACCATACATATAGTTAAAATACATAAAGTTTTTTTATGCTTTACTACTTTTTTACAATAAAACCCCTTTTTTTTTAAAGAAAAAAATGTTTTTGCAGTGCGACTTCCCAAGACCCCTAACCTTTAATTTTTTCTTTATATGGAGTTGTGTGAGGACTTGATTTTTGGGGGACGACTTGTATTTTTAATTGGTATCATTTTGGAGTAAATGGCGCTTTTTGATCGCTTGTTATTATGCTTTTTTTGGTGGCAACTAAGAATAAATTAGCAAATTTTGTATTTTTTTTTTATTTTTATTTTTTACGGCGTCCACCTTAGGGGATAATTTACGTGATATTTATGTAGTCCGGGTCGTTACGAACGTGGCAATACCAAACATATGGGGAGGATTTTTTTTTTGCTATACTATAACAGACAGATTTTTTATTGCTTTTAAAATGCAATGCATTATCCCTATAATAATTGTAATGGTAATGCTCTGACATTGACCAGCAGGCTGCACCAGAGGGGAGCAGCCCGCTGGAAATTACTCAAGGCTGGTCTGGGGCCTACATCAGAGCCCAGGCAGCCTTTACACACATCAGCACCCCGCGATCGCATTTGCGGGTTGCCGATGGGAGACAGAGGAAGTCCGCTTCCTCTGTCAGCACTTTACATGCGGCGGGCGCCATTGCCCGCGGCATGTAAAGCGTTAAACAGCCCGGAACGGCAGGTTCGGGCTGTTAGAGCAGGGGGGACCCGGGCAGCGCTGAGACTGGGCCGCCGTAATAAAGCGGCGGCCCAGCCTAAGGCCCCTTAGTGACCACTGTAAAAAGGCGTATGGGTGGTCACTAAGGGGTTAATCAAAACCTATAAGACTTTAGTGATGATATGTGGGTTGAATAATTTCCACTGGTGAGTCCAAGGAACTCCAGTCTGACACAGGATATGCCACCATTTTACGATATAGCAATACCCTATTGAGCCTCATGCAAATGTGGTGTGGTGCCCAGTGCAATGCTTCTAGGGGAAAGCACTTAACACAGAAAATGCACAATCAAAATATAAAACTGAGAAATATAAAAAAAAAATCTTTATGTCTCCCAGGAGATCAGCCATGTCCACCTTCTTCTCATCCTTGCAGTACTGTGACAAGCTGTAAGACAAGTGGTTGGAGCAGGAGCCTCCCTTCTGTGTCCTGTCTGAAGTAGGACAAAAAAGAAGGGGAAGACCTTCTCTGTTGTTTATGCCCTGCTGCCCCCTCACTCTCTCCAGCCCAAGATGGAGCCCATTAGCAGATTAACCCTTGTTCTCCACAAGATTACTACCAGACTGTTTGTGCCAGGATCATGCTGCAGACTGACAAACAGTGAGGGCAACTATGTTTCTTGCTTACTTTAATTATTCCTTTAAAGGCGTTGTACGCGCTTTTCTCCGGATAGGTCATCAGTATCAGATCCGTGGGGGTCCAACAACAAGCACCCCCGCCGATCAGCAGTATGGAGAGATGGCGCGCATATGCGCACGTGCTTTCTCCCTTCTGTCTTCCTGCTCTCCACTGTATGTCTATGGAACAGCAGCAGCGGACAGGAAGAGAGAAGGGAGACGGCACGTGCGCACTGCGTGCGCCGTTTCTACGCACAGCTGATTGGCGGAGGTGCCGGGTGTCGGACCCCCACCCATCTAATATTGATGACCTATCCTGAGGATAGGTCATTAATATTAAAAAACCTGGACAACCCCTTTAAGCAGGGTCACCTTTATAAAATTATAAATGGAGGCATTGTGAGACTCTCCGACTATGGTTCAGGGTGTTACTTAGTAAGTGCACCTAGTGCTCCAGATACACTTTAATGTATTGTACATACCTCATCTTTTCCTTGGAGTAGCCACTCATTGCCATCATTCAGCCTGCAAAATAAAAACACCTTTTAATTCATTTTATGTACTCATCTGCCTGCTCAGAATCCTAAAAGTATAAAAGGCAACACATGTAACAATCTGAACATAGACATACAGTTTATTAGTGGTATTAGGACTTATATAGCTAAATAGGTCAAAAAGAAGACATTGGTCCATCAAGTTCAACCTTTCACTGATCACTTATACACTGTTGCTAACTGTTAAGATTCATTATAATCCTCAATGCCATTTGCTATTAGATAAGCATCTAGCCCTTTTTAAATGCGGACATAGGATCTGCCATTAGCACCTCCTGAGGTAGGGCTTTCCATAGTTTGGCTCCTCTAACTGTAAAGAATCCTTTCCTGTATTGCTGTCTAAATCTCCTTTCCTCCACACATAATAAATGTACCCTGGTCCCTTGTAAAGTCCTTGTACTAAATAAATCCTTTGCAAGTTCTTTTATTCCTTTAAAGGAGTTGTACTTGCTGTATTCATACATGTAAATGAGATCACCTCTATGTTTTGTTTTTTTTTCCCCCAAGCTGAAGAAGCCCGATTTTTCTAGCCACTGATTATAAGGGCTCATGCACACAGCCGTTCCGGGCATTGGGGACTGAACTTTGAGGTCCTCAATGCACAGGCAACATCTGTGCTGCTGCCGTAGACGGATCTAGACCCATTCAACTTGTATGGGTCCCTGATCCGTCCTCACTGCAAAAAATAGAACAAGGAGAGAAATCCCTCGGAAGCAGTCCATAGTGGTTCCGTGCCTCCGTTCCACACCACACCTTCCGGATTGCGGACCCATTCAAGTGAACCGATGCGGTGCAAAAACAGCCGGCGCCCGTATATTGCAGATCCGCTGTTTGCGGGCTGCAATACGGGCCTGGCCGGCACACGTTCGTGTGCATGAGCCCTCAGACAGACCTTCCATCCCATTTAATGATCCTGTCTCTTTTCTAGCTCTTCTATATCCTTTGTAGCATTTTGTATGCAAAATACAAATCCATTATTATTTATTATAGCCAGTACATAAAAAAAAAATACATAAAAAAGGTGAAGACAGGCTCACTCTCAAGGTGGTGGCTGGGGTGCCATTCGTTATTACAAGTACCGGTACATAATATAAATGTTAGGGCACATCAATTATGTAGGTGTGAAACTGCACACATCATAAAGGCCTCTGTCACAAGTTCTAATAACCACAGTGGGTGATTGAAGGGTTATTCCCATCTGGGTCATTTATGGCATATCGACTGGAGATGCCATAAATGTCTGATACCGTAGTTGGGGCTCCCACCTCTGGGACCTGCTCCTGTCTAAAGAACAGGGCCCCATAGTGAATGGAGGACAAGCTGTACATGTGCAGCCACCCTCCATTTACCGCTATGGGACAGCGCTGGAGTGGCTATTTATGGACGTCTTATAGCAGTGAATGGAGAGGACACAGCTCATGTGCAATGTGCTCTCCATTCAAGGCAGGACCTCATTCTTGAGATAGGGGCAGGTCTAGGAGGTGGGCAGCATGGTGACTCAGTGGTTAGCACTGCTGCCTTGCAGTGTTGGGGTCCTGGGTTCGAATTTAACCAAGGACAACATCTGCAGGGAATTTGTATAATCTCTCTGTGTTTACGTGGGTTTCCTCCGTGTACTCTGGCTTCCTCGCACACTCCAAAGACATACTGATGATGGGCATCTTACATTGTGAGCTCTACTGACGACAGCAAGTGATGATAATGTCTTTAAAACGCTGCAATGTGTTGGTGTCATATAAGGAAGTTAAATAAATATCCTATTAATATGCCATAAATGTTGAGGTGGGAATACCCCTTTAACACTGATATGCCCAAACTACAATTATAAATGGGCCAACAGTACACGTAATTGCTAAAGTAATGAAAAGAAGAGACCAACCAGTACCACGGCTGCAGGGCACAGGAGGTGGCAGGGGAGAAAAATAATGAGTATGATTTTTTGGTACTTTTAACACATTTACTGTCGCTGAGAAAGTTTTATTAGAATTTGGAAACTCCTTTTAAAAAGAATTGGGCCTAACACAGATCCTTGCAGGGGCTGAACTGGCCATAAATCCTACAGGGAAATTTCCCAGTGGGTGATGCCCGGGGGCCACCCAAGCCCACCTCATGTTTACTGGCCAGGTACAGAATGATCTGATCCTCTCAGCATTAATTAATGTATGGTCATCGGGTACTTATACACCTGACCAACGGCCACAGGTGCCCTACTGAATTCAACTGTTTTGCTGTCCTCAGGATGGTGATACAGTTGAATACTGTGCTGAGGGTGCAGTATTTTTGTGCTGCACTATGGTTGGTTGGTATTGCATGCTCTGCCAACTTATGTTGGCCCTATACACTTGTGTTGCCCCACCTCCTGTCATTTTGGACCTGCCTACAACATGGACCCACTTTTAGGTTATTTCCAGGGCCACTTATGTTCACAGTTCAATCCTGGATCCTTGTGGTACCCCGCTGCCGATTTAAAGCCATTTTAAGTCATTACCATTTACATCGACTTTGTTTTCTGTCTTGTTAGCAGTTCTTTACCCATGTGCATGTATGATCCCCTATTTCCTCATCTGTAGCTTCATTACATGGCTCTTGTATGGTACAGTATCAAATGATTTAGCAAAATCTAGGTATATCACCAGATGCACATTAAACTAGACCCACCCACCAGATATCAGCTAGGTTGCAGTATAGGCATACATATCTAGTCTGGCATAACAGTATTGCAAGTAGTCGTGGTCCTTATATCGCCTATGGTGGTACTATAGTCATCCAGCTTTACATCTAATCCTTCATTGCAAGAACTAAACTTCAGTTGACTAGTTTACCTTAGTCTGAAGACATGTTTTTTCTTCTTATAGTCCGCCACTAGTTCACAAGCCGCACTGCCCAGGAAAAGTGGTTCTTCACCTTGTAAAGTTTCATTCAGGGAAAAACTCTTGAGATCTTTGTAAAAAAATAAGTCATTATCCTTTAGCACACAGAAGACATTGTTCCAGGACCTGCAGAAAAGAAAGATGCCATGAAAATGTTTTTATTTGTTAGTTCAACTTTCTTGATTTCATAGGAGAAAAGCGATCACTGGCCCATCTATTCTACAAGCGATCACTCAGCCTACCTATTGTACAAGTGATCACTGAGTCCACCTATTCTACAAGCAATCATCGAGTCTACATAGTCTATAGGTGATCATCAACCCTACCTATTCTACAAGCGATCACCGTGCCTATCAAGTCTACAAGTGATCCCAGAGCCCATCTATTCTACAAGCGATCACCGTGCCTATCTAGTCTACAAGTGATCCCAGAGCCCATCTTTTTTACAAGCGATCACCGTGCCTATCTAGTCTACAAGTGATCCCAGAGCCCATCTATTCTACAAGCGATCACTGAGCACTCCTATTCTACAAGGGATCACTGAGCTCACCTATTCTACAAGCGATCACTGAGCCCATCTGTTCTACAAACCATCACTGAGCACTCCTATTCTACAAGGGATCACTGAGCCCACCTATTCTACAAGTGTAACACCCCAGAGGTGCATTACCACCTTCTGCACCCCTCTATTATCTCCTATGGTTAACCACATGTCATCCCTTGTATTTATTACCACGACCTGCAAACTGTGTATTTCCATTTTCCAGTAATTGTTATGTTTAAGTGTAATGTACCTGGTTCACCAGCAGATGGCGGCATAAATGGCAGAGCTATGTTAGCTAGAATGGAACCCATCTTGCCATTCTAGCTCTCTGTCTAGAGAGAGGGACTAGTTAGTTAGAGGTCAGTCTGGAGTACCCCCTGCTAGGGGAAGGCTGTGTCCAAGTCAGCCAGAGCACCTTCAGCTCTGCTGGACAAGGAGGCCAAAGCAAAGACCCTCAAAAGCCAGGAAGAGAGTCCCCTGGATAAAGCTAAAGACAGACCAGACTACAAAGTTAAGTACAGCAGAAAGGAAAGGAAAAGACTCCTATTTAATCCTGCCCGCACAGCAGAGCCAGAGGGCAACAGATGTAGCAGAGTTGAGTTTGTTTGCCTGCCACAGTTAATGCCAAGGCCTCCTGGAGACCAAGACAAAGCCTGTAACTCGTTTGGAGAACAGTTTATTCAAGTAAAGCTGTTATCAACTTCATCACAATGTCTGGACTCAATTTATTTCCTCATCCCTTTCATCAACAACCCCCTTTACATTGATGAGGAGCCAACGCCTAGGGTCCAGTGTATCCAGGTAGGAGCACCATGACACGTGCACAACACCTTAAAGGGACATTTATGCCACCCTACACCACTCTGGCATTCCTACACCTGGGTACCAGCTACTACAGTATCACTTAAAGGGGCCCTATGCAACTGGATTCATGACAAATAAAGTACTTTACTTTATTTCTACTCTTAAACGGCCCTGGGGGGGAGGTGCCCGCTGCACAAGCGATCACTGAGCCCACCTATTCTACAAGGGATCACTGAGGCCACCTATTCTACAAGGGATCACTGAGGCCACCTATTCTACAAGCGATCACTGAGCCCACCTATTCTACAAGCGATCACTGAGCCCACCTATTCTTCAAGCGATCACTGAGCCCACCTATTCTACAAGCGATCACTGAGCCCACTTATTCTACAAGCCATCACTGAGCCCACTTATTCTTCAAGCGATCACTGAGCCCACCTATTCTACAAGCCATCACTGAGCCCACTTATTCTTCAAGCGATCACTGAGCCCACCTATTCTACAAGCGATCACTGAGCCCACCTATTCTACAAGCGATCACTGAGCCCACCTATTCTTCAAGCGATCACTGAGCCCACTTATTCTTCAAGCGATCACTGAGCCCACCTATTCTACAAGCCATCACTGAGCCCACCTATTCTACAAGCGATCACTGAGCACACCTATTCTACAAGCCATCACTGAGCCCACTTATTCTTCAAGCGATCACTGAGCCCATCTATTCTACAAGCCATCACTGAGCCCACCTATTCTACAAGCCATCACTGAGCCCACCTATTCTACAAGCCATCACTTTGCTCACCTATTCTTAAAAATTTATCCAACAGCGCTTGTATCTGGTGTACAGCTGTACAAATCACATCAGGGTTCAACTGTCATATGAGCTAAAACATTGTCATGATGTAATTCGCGTTGACGTACATACATTTTTAGACCAGATGCAAGTGCTGTCGGAAACTTTATATTGGATTTTTTAGAGAACAGCGTGGGTCCGATTGAAAGCTAACATTTCTGGAGTGCCGGAGGTTGCTGATCCCTTAGCTAGATAATGGATCGATGAATACAGAATTACCATGTGAACATGGAAAACTGAACAGATGATTGGCTTGCTCCAGTGTCTTGCATGCGGCAATCCTATAGTATTGTTCACCATTGAGGATGAGCCTCATAAAAGATGAAATATAATAACTTCTGTGCATACAGAGTCAGACCATGACCCAGCCATAAATCCATAACTGCGCTGCATCCATTAAGATGCTGTACTTTACTGTCCCCTAACTATATTATGAAAGGGTGCTCTACCTGTTTTGTGCTTTCTTGAGTGGTCCCTCCAGGTCGTGCTTCCTGAGTAAGTATCCTTGCATTTCGATACTGGCAGAACTGGACAGACCTGCTGGAAGAGTGGTAACCTCTTCTGTTACGATCACCGTTGGGTGTAATACGCTGTAATCTGTCTGCCCTGTAAATACGCTTTCTTGCTCATCTTTTGTAGACTTCCACTCTTGTAATGTTACTTGTGTCTCTTCTATAATCTGTTTGCTCGGCAATTCATGTTTTATCGCCTCTTTTACCTATAATATAAAAATATAAATGAGACACAGTCCTTGCAGAATCATTCATGCACTCGAACTTATTTTCTTTCCGTGTCCGTTCCATTTTTTTGCAGATCGTATAAACAACCATTGATTTCAATGGGTCCGCAAAAAACAGACATTTTTCCGTGTGCATTCCGTTTCCGTATGTCCTTTCCGCAAAAAGATAGAACATCTTCTATTATTGTCCGTATTATGGACAAGGATAGTACTGTTCTATTAGGAGCCAGCTGTTCGGTTCCGCAAAACATGGAATGTATATGGACGTCATCCGTGTTTTTTGTGGATCCGTTTTTTGCAAACCACAAAATACATACAGTCGTGTGCATGAGCCCTAATACACAAAAAGATTCTGAGAAGTGACCTGAAAATACCAGGCTTTTGAAAAGATGATAGGGTAAATGTCACTATTATTTAAATAGTGTAACAGCCACAGTACATGCCCCCCTCTCGGTACAGCGACCAAGGGTCCTCTTCGTATGGTTCCTTCAGTCAGTGTTGCAGCTACTGAAGATCTGCTTTGTGCAATATACATGGGAGAAGGAAGAGCCATCTTCTGGCCAAAATATTTACATGCGGCCAGCCAGAAATCCATGTAAAAAATAAAATTTTTACAAAAAAATAAATAACCAACTTACATAAAGACATGCTAGATGGGTGGGGAACTAACCATTGAGACCCCCACAATCCACACAACAAGGGACTATAGTCCCTCAATGCCCCAGTAGTAAGACCACAGCTAAGTTGTTTAAATGGAGCAATGCTCGAGCATGTCCACTGTCACTCCATTTATGCTTATGGGAGCAGCAGGACTTCAACACAGCTCCATTCCAGTCTCCTCCTAACCATGTACATGCGTGTGGGAGGAACAAGAAATCAGGGTTACCCATTCTGGTCATTGACGTGACACAAGGGGTACACAGCACCACTGTAACCGACGATCAGCTGTAGCCGCCAACAAACTGGATGTTGACACACGAGGACTGAAGCACTTCAGCAGCGGTGAGGGAGCAATGGAGCTGGAACCCAGCGGTGGGGAGCAGGTAAGAATGCTTCCCTCCGCAGGTCCGGTCTGCCCAAAAGGCCCCCGAAGATAGAAAACCCTTTTAAACTTTGAAAAACCCTTCCGAAAATGTTTCATTTTAGATTTTGAATTTATGTCTCAAATAAATATAGCTGGTGCATAACTCTGGTGTCTTGAGTGCATTTTATTCTCTCAGTAACGTAACTAATTTTAGCCTTACGGACCAGTAACATGGCCCCCCAGGTCTCCCAAAATTACTTTTCTGTTTTTTGCTTCAATTTAGCTATATGAGATCTTAAATTTTGCATCAGCAGTTTTAATTTTTATAGCAACCATTCTTTGGAAATATACGGTAATTTATTAAGTAACAGAATGTAATTAAATACAACAGCAATTTAAGCATTGCTTTTTGGGCTCACTGTGTGGTGTAAATAACATGATAACGTTATTCCCTGCATCAGAATAATTACAATAACACCACATTTATTTAGCTCTTACCTACTACTTGAAAAATAAACACACTATTTATTGTGATCAAGAAATAATTTATTAAGCATAGATCATTATGTTCGCAGCGTAACTTTTTTTAAAATAATAAAAGATATATGACAGAAAAGTAATTTTTTTACTTTTTATCTGTGAAACCACTTAAGTGCTGCAGGATAAACAGCAACCGTAATTAGACTTGGAGGAGTGATTAGATGAGAGGGTGGTCATCTTTTCATTCCTCATGTTCACTGATTGATATAGGGAGGTAACGTGAAGAGTTAAAGGGGTTGTCCCACAAAAAATATTCTACAGTTTTTAAACCAGCACTTGGATATGAATTCTTTTGTAATTGTAGTTAAAAATTTAGCATAGCCGCTGAGATATTCAATAAAATGTATCTGTATAGCGCCACCTGCTGTTTGTTTTTTTCTTATTTCTCTGACCTGCTCACTGAGAAGGCCGCACATGCTCAGTTTATATCCTTTAACTGCCTCCTGAGCTGTGATAGGGAAAGCATGGACACGCCTCCTGAGCTGTGATAGGGAGAGCATGGACACGCCTCCTGAGCTGTGATAGGGAGAGCATGGACACGCCTCCTGAGCTGTGATAGGGAGAGCATGGACACGCCTCCTGAGCTTCAGCAGAAAAGACACTACCTACTACTTGAGCAGTCAACTTGATATAAATCTAGCAGAGCAATGGATGGGGAGATCTCTGGACCCATGTGAGGTACAGGGCTGGTTCTAGCTGTGACACGCCTCACTGAGCTGTGATAGGTAGTCGCATAGACACGGATCCTGTCTGTGATAAAGCGAGTTGCATTCCGCTTTTAGCTGATCCATAGACTTCAATAGGGCCATGTCCTATTGAAGTCTATGGATCAGCAAAGCAATGAATGCTATCAGATCTTTGCGACCCGATCGTTAGGTACAGAACTGGTCCTAGCTGAATGGTTAGAAAGACGTTGTCATGTACTATAGGATGTCTGATTTTCATTTTTTTTACATTAGTCATGGGATAACCCCTTTAAGCCTCTTTCACATAAACTATATGGATTGCCTCCAGATGCGTTCAGTGAAACTCACACCATTTTGCAAGCAAGTTAAGTCAGTTTTGTCTGCGATTGCGTTTAGTTGTTCAGTTTTTTCCACGGGGTGTAATGCGTTTTGATGCATTTTTCACGCGCGTGATAAAAAAACTGAAGGTTTACAAACAACATCTCTTAGCAACTATCAGTGAAAAGCATTGCATCTGGACTTGCTTCTGGATGCAATGCGATTTTCACTAAAGCCCAACTCACTTCTATGGGGCCAGGGCTGCGTTAAAAATTTATAGTTTTGTACACAAAATTGTGATATGTGAACAAGCATTTAGTCTAAAGGTGGAGGAACTTACCTCTTCTGGTTCCTCCTCTGGTTGGCTAGAGACTGTCTCTAAATACTCTCTTTCTTCTTTTGGTTGAACACTGGAAATACAATCATATGAAATGCGTTAATTTCCTTCATAGTCGTTAACACTGTCAATAATTAGTTAATTTGCATTCAATCCATCCGTATCCATATCCATAACAAAAAGCATTGAAATTGTATCTGGCCTGGCAATCAGCTAATCGCTGTAGGTCCAGCTACCTGACATTTCCAGCATAGCTGAGCAAGACATGTTTATGGGCATCAGAATAATAAATGCTACTAGCTAGATTTAGAAACAGGGCTCTTCCAGTTGCCTAATAGTGACTTCACACACAAACTCACTTTCTTTGTAGACCCGCACTGTACTGGACTTGCCATCCTGTCACTTCCAGTGCTTTCATCAGACTGAACTAACTACTGTGTGTGTTCGCATGTCAAGACATGTCTCAACCTGCACAGACAAGCTCAGCTATCTAACACTGGCAGAACATGCAAGGGTAGATATCTTATTAAACATCCCTCCTAGAAAATAATGTGACTAGCATCCGGATCTGCTACAAGAAGCCGTCCCATTCATTTTAATGGAACAAGCCGTCCCATTGAAGTGAATGGGACGGCCTCTTGTAATTACACCTGATTATCACTGCTGTTGCGACGCCAAGAAGGTAAACAATGAAGAGAAAGCAGCACTGGCACAGCGCGCGCCTTCTCTTTAACCAGCTGATAGGCGGGGTGCAGGTTATCAGATCCCCGCCGATCTGATATTGATGAGTTATCCTGAGGATAGGTCATCAATAAAAATAACTTGGACAACTCCTATAATGGAGCAGAACAATGCAAATAATAGCGCTTCTGTGAACGGGCACTTAATAATTAAGACTCATTTTCGGACTTACTGTATTTCTGCCTGGACTTCTCTCGTTTCGACTTCAGCTGCCAGAGCCATTTGTTGCATTGTGGCTTCCTGGTATTTCCGTATTTCCAGCAATTCCAACTGAAAAGGAGAAACAACATGATAAATGCACCATCCAGGGTCTGACACAGACCATGGGCATTACCTGAAAAACCAGCACCTGTAATTTATGTCACTCAGCTATTATGAAATACAGAATTAAAATATTTCACACAAGAGGGAAACTTTATGATATTTCTGTTTATCTTGATTTATGTTCCAGTTTTCTTTAAATGTCCTTTAAAGGGCTATTTCCACTCCCATAGAAGTCAATGGAGAGAGTCGCCCACACTGGCCACCTCTATATTCACAGTATCCGCAAGAATTGGCCTGTTTTTGAGAAAGGTGCAGGTCCCAGAAGTAGGACCCACACTTACTGGACACTTAAGGCATATTCTGTAGATATGTCATATATGTGTCACGGATGCCGTGTGAATGGGAAACTCCACACCAAGCACAGGAGGAAAGGAGATAGGAACTAGGCCTGGAAACTAGGGTAAATGAGAAGGTCACCTCTTAGAATAACCCTTATCCAAGTCCTGACTAACTATCAGTATGAACTGACCTCGATGGTAGGAAAGTTCATAGACAGTAAACTAGAGCCCTAACACACCCTGTAGGGCCTTGGTATAGTGGCAGGACTTGAGACAACCTATTCCTTCACCAGAAGGATGAACAGGAGTCTCCCTCAGGCCAAGATACAAAAGAAAGGGAAATACAACAAACAAAATACAAATAGGAAGGACGGCACTTAACATCACGTGGAGCAAAGGCAGCACCAGGAGCTCAACCGAGATCCAACAACCAGCTAACCCAGAGTCCAGAAACTGAAGCTATAAACCGCACCCCCATAAGGGGTAAGCAGTAATAAATAGGGGTGGTTAAATGACCAAACTAACAACACCTGCAAGAGGTATGGATATTACCAAAACAACACAGACACAAATGATCCACAAGGAACCAGTCAGATTAACCCACGTGTTGCCAGTCTCTCTGATCTCCGGGCACCTGTCAAGGAAGCGTCCGTGACAATATGTTGAGACGGGAATACCCCTTTAAAGGAGACCTGTGGTCTATATATAGAAGTGGAATGAAGAAGAAACATATAAAATGATCCGACTGTTACCAGATCTTATAATAACACCTATATATATATATATATATATACTGAAGCTTTGTAGAGTGTTGGACAGCTGGAGACCTCAGTGATGGACCATCTGCCCTGAGCTTGATCTGGTATGATGCCCTTAGTTACCACTTAAATTCATTGAAGGGGATCCAGAGAACGTTACCACAAGCAGTTGGTGCAGTGTTTCAGTGTATCATGTTGCAGACGTACCGTAGTCAACCTTTCAAGTGCTGCAAATCTTTCTTCCCATGTTGCTGTGGACTTCTCGAAGGCCTCATGCTTTTTTAATAACTTCTCGACGTCATCAACACTGTTTCCGACATGCGTGGTTAACAAGTAAGGTTCCTTTGCTATTAACCAGGCTTCTGCCATGGAGGCATCTCTTGCAAACTGACAAACTTCCAACACTGAAAGCAACAACATGAAGATATTAAAGATGGTTAGCCAGTTTCATAGGTATAAATCTGCTGACTCCCTTTAAAGGAGTATTGCCATCTCAGCAATTCACATCAGAGGGGTCAGAACTGCAAAAACGACCCAGCGGTCCATTGTGCGTTATTTTTGTAATTCCCATAGAAGTGAATGGGAGTTATGGAAGCAGAGTAGCACTGTTTCAGAAATTGGGGGCTACAGACCCAGCATAGTTCGCTGTGCTACACTGTTCCCAAAACTCCCATTCACTTCTATTGGATTTACAGAAACAGCATTGCAAAGTCCAGGTCGGATGTTTATGACGAGTATTCTGATCTTTCTGAGCTGAGAATACCCCATCTTTAACCTCCCTTTTGGACCTAATATACTAGCGGTGGCTGCACCAGGACTTGCATGGAGGCTGTCATCAGTTTTTGTAAAGCGAATACTTGCTAGCTGGCATCATTATCAGCAAGTGTTCTCTCGTGGCACTGTCTTCTAGGAGGGGTAAGTTAGCTGTCCGTACAGCCAACAACGTTCTGCAGACACTGCAGAACATTGCAGCCTGTAGGGATAGGCTGGAGTAGCTTGCCTCCTTCCCGCCCTACTGTTGCCACGGCTCCTGGATTGTTCAGTATTTGAACACTAGTCTGCTAGTCTCAGTACATTAGTGCTAGTAGGACAGGAAGGCAATGTAAGGGGGCTTTAGCCTGTCCAGTCATGTGTATTACATGCTTGGACTTACACAATGCTTGGATGCTGGGCATTAGAGAATGCATCCACTTACACAATGCTTGGATGCTGGGCATTAGAGAATGCATCCACTTACACAATGCTTGGACGCCGGGCATTAGAGAATGCATCCACTTACACAATGCATGGATGCTGGGCATTAGAGAATGCATCCACTTACACAATGCTTGGATGCTGGGTATTAGAGAATACATCCCCTTACACAATGCTTGGATGCTGGGTATTAGAGAATGCATCCACTTACACAATGCTTGGACGCTGGGTATTAGAGAATACCTCCACTTACACAATGCTTGGATGCTGGGCATTAGAGAATGCATCCACTTACACAATGCTTGGATGCTGGGTATTAGAGAATACATCCACTTACACAATGCTTGGATGCTGGGTATTAGAGAATACATCCACTTACACAATGCTTGGACGCCGGGCATTAGAGAATACATCCACTTACACAATGCTTGGATGCTGGGCATTAGAGAATTCATCCACTTACACAATGCTTGGATGCTGGGCATTAGAGAATGCATCCACTTACACAATGCTTGGACGCCGGGCATTAGAGAATGCATCCACTTACACAATGCATGGATACTGGGTATTAGAGAATACCTCGACTTACACAATGCTTGGATGCTGGGTATTAGAGAATGCATTCACTTACACAATGCTTGGACGCCGGCCATTAGAGAATACCTCTACTTACACAATGCTTGGATGCTGGGCATTAGAGAATACCTCCACTTACACGATGCTTGGATGCTGGGTATTAGAGAATGCATCCACTTACACAATGCTTGGATGCTGGGTATTAGAGAATACCTCTACTTACACAATGCTTGGATGCTGGGCATTAGAGAATACCTCCACTTACACAATGCTTGGATGCTGGGTATTAGAGAATGCATCCACTTACACAATGCTTGGATGCTGGGTATTAGAGAATACATCCACTTACACAATGTTTGGATGCTGGGTATTAGAGAGTGCATCCACTTACACAATGCTTGGATGCTGGGCATTAGAGAATTCATCCACTTCATCTCTATGTTGGGGCGTCTCATAGAAGCACTAACATTTAAAGGTCTGTCTGCGGGCAGTTATCTTTTCTAAAGCCTCCCAATATAATAGAATTGTCTAGGCATCTCCTAGAAGACAGCAACCTCTCAAACCCCTGGTGTTCAAGTCTCTTGTAAAGCTGAGAGCCTGTGTAAGGAGTGGTCAGTCACTTATCACTTGCTGAACCAAGAACCTTACCAGAGATCATTTCTTCTAAAGGTGAAAGCAGGCAACTACAGTATGCTCAATTGGCACCACAAAAACACTGGAGGAAGGCAGATTTGCCAAGTGGAGATTTTCTGTCTGACCACTAGGTGGCGACATGTGTTTACTCACAAACATTGAGCCATTCCCATCGCTTGTCCCATTTCTCCATCATCTCGGCCCTTCTCTCAGCCAGCTCTCCAAGCTTCTCCTTTATCTGATTAAGAAATTGATTGTAGGATGAGAGAGGAGCATGTACTTGCTATGCAATGTGTAGCTAGCATACGAAAACCATAAAGATATATAACAACAATGGCGTTTGGTAGATTAACGTTAAAGTATGTCATAAGTGTATTAATAAAGGCCTGATTATTAATACTAAGACTACGTATTTTTATGAAAATAAATTATCCATCGCTGTATATAGAGAGAAAATACTAAATATATTAAACATGTGAATGCCTAATGCAAACTTTTCCTTTGCTGGGGCTCCATTGCGACCTCGACGCATGACCAAGGGTTGCTGTGCAGCCATAGAACTCAATGGGGTTGTAACACAACTCACAAGCTGCTCTAACCGCAACCCAAAGTCACGAAAAAAAAAAAAAGAAAGAAGGGTTGGATTTCTTAGTGATTCCGAGGTCGCAGCAGATGGCGAGTCCTGCTGTCAGGGGCCAGACTTGCCATAGACACTACAGGGAAATTTCCAGTGGGGCCAATACCCAGGGGGCCGCCTGAGCCTATTTCGTGGCGACCGGACAGATGCATAATAATCTAATGCTCTCAACATTAATTAATGTAGGAGCATCAGGCTGTGGCTGTGTGGGCCTCTACTGGGTCCTCATACAGATCAGGGCACGTGGTAGAAATGTATCTACTGAACGCTACTTTACAAAACAGTAACTTTCTTAAAATGCAGAAAAGTATATAACATATTTGATGGTTTAGGATTTTACCTCTTCTGAATCTGGGTGATTACGAGCCAGAAGGGTTTCACCTAGCTCAACACAGCTGCTATAAGACGCGTTTCTGGCTTCAATTTCAGCCCTCAGTTCCTGGTGGTATTTTATTAGGCACTCAACCGACGACACATCTCTGTCAATCAGAAAATAGCGCATAAACACATTTTTTTGGCAACGGTTAAGTGCACCTGTTAGTTACATGGCATGGGTGGCGGCCAAGCAAAGGGATAAACCATTCATGAGGCTGCAGTCTGTAGTGATTTGTATCTGACCTGCAGCCTATAAGCACTGAATAAAGATATATGCAATAAGAATCTACAAAGTGCTCAAAAAGCCATTGTCATGGATTATTAAATCATTTTCAGGATTTGCTGGCAATTTAGAGGTTTTAACTGTAATTTAGTTCACAAGCATATCTGGGAAACACACTTTGTGTGACGGCCGTGTTTTGCAAACCAAATACTGCTCCTCTGACCCAGACTCACAGCAATATAATGACTTATGATGCTACGAGTTCCTGCCTGACCGCAGGCCTACTATAGTATACTTACAGCATTATGTAAGGACAGTAGGAACTCACTGCATCATATACCATTATCATGCTTTGACTTCAGATCAGAGGAGCAGTGTTCGGTCTGGGAAATTAGGCTGTCACATGGAGCGCGTTTCCCAGACTGAACACACTAGTGTGAAACTAGCCTATCTGTATCCAAGGGTGTAGCTATAGGGGCGCAAAAGTAGCAGTCACTACCAGGCCCAGGAGCCTGAGGGGGCCCAAAGACCCTTGTGCCACATAAGAAGACACCAGTATTATAGAAAGTGCATGCTGGTCAAGTTACATCTCTGGCTGGAGGTAAGGGGTTAGGTCGAGAATTTGGCATGGGGGGGGGGGGGGGCAGAAGTGCCATTCCAATTTTTGCTTCAGGGCAGGACGAAGGTTATGTGCTTCTCTGCCCCTGGCCACAATGCACTGAGGGAAGAGGGACCCAAGCTAAACTCTTGCACCGGGACCCATGAGCCTTTAGCTATGCCCCTGTCTGTATCCCACTAAATATATACACAGATTATTTAATAAAACATATTTTCAGAATCTGTTTTTTGGAGTGACACTTTAGTGTATTCTGGAGAGTGTACTAGTGGAGATTGGCTTGCAACTACTTGACCACCATTTGGCCCCATGGCGATACATGTATAGAAGTAGAAAGTCTGATCATGGAAAGAAACTTTAAAACAGATTTGGATGGTCGTAAGACCAAATTGCTTCAATGATGGCCACCGCAGACAAAAAAGGCACTTAAAGGGGTTCTCCAGGAATTAAGAAAATGAAAATACCTAAATAGTACTTTATAATAATAATATTTCAAAATACCTTTCATTATATATTATGGCTCGTTTTGTTGGTGGAGCAATTATCAGGGCAAACAAAATGGCCGCTGTCCTATTAGTTCACACAAAACCTGTCCTAATCACACAGGAGGAAACATAGAATGTGTCGGCAGATAAGAACCATTTGGCCCATCTGGTCTGCCCAATATACTGAATACTATAAATAGCCCCTGGCCCTATCTTATATGAAGGACGGCCTTATGCTTATCCCTTGCATGCTTAAACTCCTTCACTGTATTTGCAGCTACCACTTCTGCAGGAAGGCTATTCCATGCGTCCACTACTCTCTCAGTAAAGTAATACTTTCTGATATTACTTTTAAACCTTTGCCCCTCTAATTTAGAACAAGTTACTTCACAACACTGAGGTAAAGAGCTGCCTCATTCTCCTCTCTGCTCTTCCTGTCAGTGATTATGATCCTGAATACAGCTGATAAGATCTTCAGCTGAATCTCTGGGGAATTTAGTTCAGAGGAGCCATGAAGTACAGAGAGGATGGACAGGACAGACTGTGGTGATATGGAGCTGTCGTAATGGAGACTGCATACAAGTGCTGCTGTTCATTACTCCCACCCTCCTCTCTGTCTCCTCATCATTTCCATTCCCACAGAGCAGAAAGGAGGATGAGGCAGCTCTTCAGCTCAGTGTTGTGAAGTAACTTGTCCTCCTGTGTTATTAGGACAGGTTCTGTGTGTACTAATAGGACAGTGGCCATTTTATTTCTCCATTTTATTTATTATAAAGTAATATTTAAGTATTTTTATTTTCTTAATTCCCAGAGAACCCATTTAATTAGGCCTCAAAGTTTACCTACAAGCTATTAACTTATACGTATACATAGTATTAGCTGAGAACAGCTCGCGTTTTAGCTTGTTGGATGCAATAAGATGTTCCTTGTCTTTTAAAGGGGTTTTCCGACACGTTTACTGATGACTTATCCTCTGGATAGGTCATCAGTATCTGATTGGTGAGGGTCCGACACCAGAAACCCCTGCTGACCAGCTTTCTGAGAAAGTATCAGCACTCCTGTGAGCGCCGTGGCCTTCTCCAGCTTTCCCTAGGCCATGTGACGTCTCGATCATTGGTCACGTGGCCTCAAGTGAATGGGGCTGAGCTGCGGTACCAAGTATAGCTGCTATACAATGTACGGCGCTGTGCTTGGTGAGCTGCGAGAAGGCAGCAGCACTCATGGGAGCCCCGATGCCTTCTCAAACATCTGATCACCAGGGTGCCGGGTGTCAGACCCCCACCGATCAGATACTGATGACCTATCTGAGAATAGGTCATCAGTTAGAAGGAGTCGGAAAACCCTTTCAATTGATTTACAAATAAAGTAGATTTATCTCTTCATGTGGACAATATCTCAGGGACGTTTCTCACACACCCAACATCTTACTCCTGTGGCAGACACAGAAGAGGGCGAGATAATCTTCTTTACATTAATCACATGGTTATAAAGGTTGGTTTAATACACCATATGTTCTTACATAAAATATGGGTAAATATGGGTAAATATTCTAATTACAAATACGTGTAAACAAGGCACGTACCTCGGCTTCTCCTGGGTTTCAATCTGTCTAATAATACTTTCCATCCAGAGCATTAAATTGCGAACCATGCTGAAGAAATGAAACTTCTCAGCTGCACTGCTGAGTTCTGTACGGCGCCCGTCACAGGCGTCCAGGAGGGCTTTCCAGGCCTCTGTCACCTCCCTCTCCTTTGTCTGTATCTCCATAGCTTGATCGCCTGCATAGGCTGCATATAGGCGCGTTGCTGTCTGTTGAAAACCCTGGACCTGTAATAATAAAAGGCAAACCCTTAGAAGATAAATTAGTATACCTAATATGTAACCTTTAAAGGTGACGGAGACCCTTGACATTTGAGAAATAGTTTTTTACATATTAAAAAAAAAAAACACTGGCCCAAATTCACTAATGTATCTCCTGCAACAATCTGGCACGAAATGGCCCATCTCAAGTTTAAAAAAATGTTTCCGTCTTGCTCAAAAGAGGTGGGAATTATTCCAAAGTGGGTGGGGCTTTACTAAAAAGAAAATGTGGCGTAAAAGTCAGAGAAAGGCGCCTATCCCTGAACCAGATTTATTATCCAGCCTGTCCCCCTGTGATAAATCTGCTGCAGATATATACTGCCTGTGCAAGTTTACACGGGCGTAGTAAACCTGGGCTACTATGTTTTAGGTTGCAATCTTCATTCTTTTCAGCCTACTAATTTGTAAACTGGTTTCAGACTTTGCTGACCCACCTAGTAACACAAGCTAAATGTGAGGTCTGTGTGTACAGGATGCTGCTGCCTTCACTAGCTCTCATGTATCAGCACACCTTAATTTCTGAACTGTTTTCTGCTTTTAAAAAAGGGAGGAGTATGGCAGAGAGAGCAGAAGACTCCAGCGATGAGAAGACAGCAGCCAATAGTTATGTGTCATCAGCAGAATTATAGCCAGCTATGTGAAGGAATTTAACACACTCTACGGCAGCAAAATGGTACGACGTATTTAATGAAAACTATTTACATCTTTTTAAACGATGAATACTCATAACTTGCACTGTGATAATGTTCCTGGGTTTCTACAACTTTACTACTGCAAACAGTAGGGCCACAGTATTACTGAGAAATTGTCTCCCGATTACAAAGGGAGCTTATTTTAAGGAATTGCCCATTAAAAAAGAAAACTTACTAGACAAATTATGTATTGAAGGGCTAATAAGGAAGAACCATAATTAATATACCTGTGAGCCAATAAAATGGATACCCCGTTCAAAGTCAGTGTGTACTCTGTGCAATGTCTCTGCAGTGTGTACATCTCCTCCCAGCTCCTCAGGTAACTCCTTGTGCTTTTCGTCAATCATGCTCAGGATCTCTGTTCCATCATAGAAGTATTTGTGTAGGTCATAAGATGCAGACAAGAGCTGAACACGGGTGTCGATCAGCTCCAGTAGATCTGCCCAGCTCTCGTTGAGGTTGTCCTTCCATTCAGCAATGGTCGCAGCTTCAGAATGACCAGCATCGATCAGTTCCTCAATTAAAATATTCACATTGTCTATACGTTCCTGTCCAATTGCTCCTGTCTCTTTTGCAAAGTCGCGGAATTTGTCTCGAAGTATCTAGGGAAAATAATTTTGGTAATTGAAATGTATGACGAAAAATAAGACACGTAAACCTCAACACTCAAAAAGTGGAATTAGTCCTATTATGTGTGAAGCAATAGATTGAATTGTCTGTTAGCTAAATACAATGGTGCTTTTACATGTGCCAGCCGAGCAGGCAATTATCAGGAGGGGACCCTTCCTTCCAGATAATTGCCTGGTTATCAGTAGGGGTTTTGCCCCGTGTAAACACAGCATAACGGTTCTATCCTGATCCTTAAAAAAAAAAAAAATGCACACTAGGCTGAACGTGCATGTTTCCCAAATGGGGAGATATAGGAAATCTGTAACCA